>JARWLC010000014.1:2492500-3092500 GCA_033318265.1 Phyllotis vaccarum
GCAAAAATAGATCAAAGTTGTGGAGAAATGTGTGTATACTCAAGGTTATAGAAAACAGAAAAAAAGCCCTAAAGTGAGAAAAAGCTCTGACGGGGTTTCCTGCTCCACAGTAGCCTAAATATACAGAAGTCATAGCTACTGTGGTTCAGGGAGCCAGGCAGCATCTTACTTATCTATACGGTACTGGTTTTATAAACATGAAAGGTGTAACTATTAGAATTTCATAGAGATTTATATTAAGATTTTAGAGGGCTCTTAGACGGACTTGTATGTAGTCAGTAGCTGAAACATTACAAAATGAGGGGCCATTATATGAAGCTATGAAGGCAAAACTCTGAGTGGAAACGTAGCCCCAGGGGATTGAAGACTAAGGGAAGATGCAGGTACAGAGAGAGCAGAGGCGGAGGGACATGGCATCCTGACTCCTTTGCAGCCCAGATGATGTCATCAGAAGCTGCAGGTGGACTTCGAACTGCAGGGTTCAGTGTGTTCTTTGCCTGGCTTGGGCCTTGCTCTGGTCTGAACATTTCTGGTTGTGCCCCCAATCCTTCCTTTAAAATGGAGTTTATTCTGTGCCATTGTGTATAGGAATTATGTAACTTTTGATATTATAGGCTCTCACAGTGGAACGAATGCCTTGAGTTAGAAGAGCTTAAAATTTGGAGTTTTAAGCTGGGCGGTGGTGGCACACGCCTTTACTCTGAGCGCTCAGGAGGTAGAGGCTAGGTGGATCTCTGTGAGTTTGAGGCCAGCCCGGTCTAGAGAGTGAGTTCCAGGACAGCCAGGAGACTGTTACACAGGAAAACCCTGTCTCACAAAACAAAAATTAAATTTTAAAGTTTTGGAACTATTCGAAGACCATGGGGCGATGAGCCTATGAAATGGGAGCGGAAAGCAGTGGCTTAGAATGATGTGTTTGGAAATCAAGTTGACGAGAGGTGGGTGGGTGACTTTATATTGTCAACTTGGCAGGTTCTAGAATCGCTCCCGAGACAAATCTCCTCATGTGTCTGACAGGGATTTTCTAGATGACGTTAACTGAAGTGGCAGATGTACTACTTCTCCTCCTCCTCCTCTTTTTCTCTGCCACCAGCCCCCAAATACAGAGAGAGACTCACTCATAAATGCCTGGCCTTAGCTTGGCTTGTTTCTAGTCAGCCTTTCTAACTTAAACTATGTTTTGTTAATTACATATATTTTACTTCTTACTCCACGGCTGGCTGGCGGCCCCTGGTGTCCCTCTGCTCATTTTCTTGCTCCTCCGCTGTTACCTAGATTTCTCCCCCTGTTTACTCTCTGCCCACCAGCCCCGCCTATCCTCTCTCCTGCCTCGCTATTGGCCGCTCAGCTCTTTATTAGACTAACCGGATGCCTCGGGCAGCCAAAGTAACACAGCTTTACAGAGTTAAACAAATGCAACATGAAAGAATACAACACGTCTTTGCATCACCAAACAAATATTCTACCGTATAAATGAATGTAATACATCGTAAACTGATAAATCACAACAGGAAGACTCACCCTAATTCGGGTCCTCATCTCTTGGCTTCATAGAAAGAAATTGAGCTGAGCACGGAATTTGTCACTCTCTGTTTCCTGATTTCAGATATAATGGACAAGCCAGCTTCCTCTTCTCCACCGCGGAATGCGTTCCTTAGAACTGCTGGCCAAAACGAGCCCTTCCCTTTTTGTGATCTATTAGCTTTACTTTATTTTATGTACACTGGTATTTTGCCTGCGTGTATGTCTGTGCGAGATCATCTGATGCCCTGGAACTGGAGTTGCAGACAGTCTCGAGCTGCTATGTTGATGATGAGAATTGAACCCAGGTCCTCTGGAAGAACAGCCAGTGCTCTTAACATCTGAGCCATCTCTACAGACCCTCTCTCCTTCTTTAAATCATTTCTTTTCAGGTATTTGGTCTCAATGATGATAAAAAAAAAATAATGTCCGTAAATTCTAACCTTTGTTCTTAGTTTTAACATGTCTTAACAGATTTCCACTTGGCTGCCATATACAACTTGCTCCAAAGGAATATGAGCTCTGGACTTGCTGAACGCTCGTGTAGACCCGTACAACCAACATGGGTTGTTTTCTGTCTCCACAACTGGGTCAGACAACTACATGCTTCTGACCGATGCCCTATAGCCCAGCCCTGACAGCAATGCCCCAGTGTCAGCTTAAAGCAGTTATGGAAGAGAAATGTCACCCCGTGTTCCCAGTCATAACAGATGGCCGAGGAAGAAGATGGTGCTTCTAAAAGGCACCACCCTGCTGGGCCCCATCTGTCCACATTTCCCTGGCCCAGCCCCTTTTTGGGAAAAGGGGAGAGACTGGAAATCTAGCAAGGATAACTGGGGTCAGAGTGGAAACAGCCTTGGAGTTGCACACAGTTGAGGTGAGTGAGAAGAGCACAGCAGGGCTGGGGTGATGTCTGGCTGGCTCTCCAGGAGGAGGAGGAACTGAGAGCCTGGAGTGAGAAGTGGCCGTAATAGCGCCTGGTTCTAAGCCAGGCCTGTGTTGACTTACTGATTTGTTTTCCAGCAACTCTATGCAAATCTTCTTCTTCACGGAGCCAATACTGTGGGAATATTCTAGTTTGCAGAGACACAGCAGCCCCTGGCTTAGTTAAATGGTTGAATGATAGTGAGTGGATGTGTTAGCCCCTTTTTCATGGAGTTAGAGTACCAGTGTGAGGGATCTGCCAGGATGAGGGAATGGCAGTGTTGATGTACAGAGGTGAAGTACAGACTCAGCCAAAGGGGGAACAGCACTAGGTGCTCCCCCGCCTCACCCCTACCTGCCTCTGAGGGTCATGCCTAGGAGTTGGCCCTAGATTCTATAGTCACTACAATATCTCTGGATCCAGTGAGACCTTGCAGCTCAGTTTGGGCCTGCAAATGTGGGCACAGGAGCTGGTGCAGAAGGAGGTAGAGCATGACCATCCTCCAGATGGATAGGCCTTGATGGCTCTGAGATAACTGGAACCAGGTGACTAGATTAAAGTTTGAGGGGCCAAAAGGAGACAGCACCAGGTGTCACCTCAGAAACTCAGGGACTTGGTTGCTGCTTTCATGGAGCTAGGATTGAAACAATCCTGGCAAGATGGAAGATACTCTTTTTCCTGGCCATCATCGTTGGGCCCTGTGTCATAAACGGACTACTCAAATACATGAGGGAATGATTGAGGATGATCCAACTTATGGTACAGAGAACACCCAAGGCTATATGCCTGTAACTAAAAGGGACATCGAGAAAGACACTTCCAAGCCGGATCTAACTACCTAAACCCCTGATTGGGTTCCATTAGGCCCATGAGAAGGGGGAAATGAAGAGCCAGAGAAGTGCCTCCATTTTTGAACCTCAAAATCTCAGTTTGAAACAGGTCTGAGTCCTGTTAAGGTACAAAGTACAAACAGGAGAGATAGCCTAGGAGGTATCTGATAGCAGTTAATTAGCCATGGAATGTCCCGGTACTGGTATCTGGGACCATTTGATAGCCATGCAATGTCCCGATGCAGGAAGTAGTCTAGAGAAGGTTTGGCAAACATCCAGCTAAGATAACAGGGGAAATCTGGAAATCCCCTCAAAACAAGCTAATCAGAACTGTATCCGTACTAAGAACCCAACTGATGTATAATTTTGTGGGTTTTTTTGCCTTTAAAAACCCAGGATGCAGAGTGGCGGGTACCTCCTCCAGTCACTGCCACACAGGTAAGCCGGACCTAGGTCCTTGTCACAACTTGCATTTTTCAATAAATCTTGCTTTTGCATTTTGGAGAGTTCACATCTGTGGTGTCCTTGTGGCCAGGACACAACATTTACATAGTGTCAGTTTCGTGTGCTCTTAAAGCCTCTCACTGAATGTTTTTGGCAGGCAGTGGTTACTGTTGCTAGGTCAAATTTTTCCCTTTCTTTTTAATTTTTCCCCCACCCCCACCCCCATTCCCCAGGAAGACCAAGGACTCCCATGGTGAGTCAATTAGGTCTGGTTCAGGTAGGAGCCAAAGCCGAAAAGCTGCTTCAGAAAAACAACTCTATAAATCACAGAAAACAGTTACTGATTTCTACCATGATTTCTTTAAGGTTAAAGTACTTCTAGGGAACTGTTCTAAGTTTATCCTTGATACAGTGACTCTGCTGGATTTCTAGAACATCAGACAGGATTGTATGGTGAGATCCTGTCTCAACAAACAACCAAAACCAAAATCAAACCAAACCAAGACCCAAGAGGCTGGAAAGAGTATGTCCTTCCCTTGCTGGGGCCCCCAGTCTCATTTCCAACACTCATTGCTTGATGGCTCACAGCCGCCTGTGATTCTGATCCTTGCCTGGTGTACACCAAATGGGGACCATCACTGCTTGACAAAGTTTCAACATTTTTACTTTTTTTGGATCGGAATTCCCCAGCATGGTTTTACTTCTCACTACATGTTATGGAAGTTCCCTACGCCTTTCCCTTTGGAAAGTTTTGTGTGAGGTTTGGTGAAGGATGAAATGTATACAATGGCAGTCTCTTAAAATAATTCTACATGCCACCATGGAATGACACAGTGTGATTGCTCTGCCTACTCCCACACAAGTTAACAGCAAGCTGTTAGAAAGTTTAGAGAAGTGACGTATGCTTGATAAATAAGGTATATGTGATAATCAAGATTTATAAATTCCCGAGGTCTATTCAGGCCCACACTAGCTTTGTCTTTGCTTGCTTTTAAGCTTTAGATATTTGGATACACTAAGCCGTACCCTCCAAAATGCAATGTTCTGTAATGGAATGTTTGATTTCCCCACAAGAAAGTCCTTTCTCATGGTCAGACATTTAGACAAAATGCCTCGGGGGCTTGGCGTTCCTGCATACCAAAAAGGGAGTCTTGTGGCCCTTCCACTAATTTATGAACCGGTGCCCATTAACTTGTCAAGGTTAATCCCTGATCTCAACCACACTCCAGCTCCCAAGCCTCCCCCCATTTAGTCCTATGCATAACCATATAGTATAAAATGTGTTTTCTTTATTCAGTAAGCATCGGAAGCAGGTGTAGTGGAGAGCAGGTACTATCAGAATTAAAGGCGTGGTTGGAAGGCCACTTAAGACCAGGGTGCATGTAGTAGGCAAAGCCCCTTCTTCCTGTTTGCTTTTAGATGGAGGATCTGACCTGCTGAGCTTCAGCCTTGTGGATTAGTCAAGTTTACCAGGAAACATACAACTGTTTAATCTCTTATATCAGTAAGTCTCCCTTTAGAACCCCCTAAGTAAATAACGTCCTTCTTTGTCAGTTTCCAGTGGCTTTTGATTACAAGCAGCCCTCCCGATTCAGTCTGAGTTGGCATCAGGCCCCTTCCTCCCCAACCCATGACTCCACACATCCCCTTTGAGACCTGTTGCAGGATATTTGTACACCGTGAAGGCAGGAAGAAGGAGGAGTCTAGGCTCACAGGAGATGTCAGGAGAGGAAGCAGGAGAGGCAATGCTACATGATAGAACATAGGTTAGTGAAAACGGGATGATTTAAGATATAAGAGCTCATTTTCATAATTAATAATAAGTCTCCATATCATTATTTGGGAGCTGGCTGCAGTGCAGAAACAGATTCTTCATGAGCTTATGTTATAGGGACCTATGCTTTTGGGCATCTGAACTGATATATGCACAGACATACACACAGGCACACGTATATACATAATTAAAAAAATAAAAACAGGGTGAAAGGGCTTTGGAGTTGGCACAGAAGCCACCCAGACACTAAATTCTCAGCACAAAGGAGATTTATTTATTAAGGAAGATAGAAAGACAGAGTGGCTCAACCTGAATTGGGCAGAACAACAGCAGGTGGCCTAGCAGAAGTGATTTTTTAAAAAAATATTTGTTTATATGTATACAGAGTTCTGTCTGTATGTATACCTTCAGGCCAGAAGAGGGCACCAGATCTCATTATAGATGATTATGAGCTGGGAATTGAACTCAGGACCTCTGGAAGAACAGCCAGTGCCTGCTGAGCCACCTCTCCAGGCCCAGCAGAAGTGATTTTTTAAGGAGAAGAAGAGGAGGTCCAAGCTAGGACAGATTTGGTTTCAATTGGGTATGCTAATTAGGGAAGCCAAATGGGGGACTTTGGTTGGACATGCTAATTAGGGAAGCTGGGCCTTGACATTTTGATAGTTGGACCTCAAGAATGAGTCAGGCCTGAGTAAGTGGCCCAATAGGGCGGTAGGGGGTTAGCCCAAGAGAGTAGGGAAGGACAGGACCTGCCATCAGCATGTTTAAGGCTGTTAGAGCCCTTCACAGGGTCCTAGGAAAATGGCTCAGACATTTATAACACACGGCTCAATTCAGTTTTCAGCGCCCATACCAGATGGCTCACAACCACCTGTAAGTGCAGCTCCAGGACATCTCATGCTTCTAGTCTCCTTGGGTACCAGCACATATGAGCACATAGCCACACATATACACATAATTAAAAATACTATAATACATTCCAAACAAAGCTTAAAACATCATTAGAAAGTAAGAAAACACAACATAGGTGTGGAAAAATGTTGTAGAAAATTACCTCGAGACACGTGAATAAAACATATGTAACACAGAGTGATTTTCATGTTTAGACTCTGATCTCGTGCCCAAAATATCTCATTATATATTTTCAAACATTTCAAAATCTGAAACTTCTAGTACATCTATTCCCAGGCATTTCAGATAAGGGACACCTACCTAGTTTGTGCATTATCCCTTTTGCCTATAATCGCCTGTAAATACTCCTTCTCTAGGAAGAACAGTTGCCTCTTAAATATGGCAGAACTCTTCATTTGAGTCTACAAAGTGAGTCCAAACCAACCTGCCTGAGTGTTCTGTGTTGTGCAGGTTGGTCAAGGAAAGCGTTTACTCCAAGATAATATTTTAGGCCTGTGTGGCAGCAGGAAAGTCCAGCCTCTGATTGACTGAACCTCCAGCATCCATACAAAGGCATATTTATTGACTGTTGTTCAAGGTAATAAACATATTCCTCAGATTAGTCCCTGATCTAATCTGTATGATTTTCTGAGGGAAAGCATGACTTCTACTCACCTCCGCCCCACCCCTACTTTACCGTTTATTGCCCAATAACCCAAGAGCTTCAGTTGAGCCAGAGCGTCCTGTGACCAAAGTCAAGCCAGTGTTCTCTGCTGTTGGCTGTTGCCTTTTTGGCACAGAATCTCATGAGCCCACGTTAGCCTTCAACTCCTATGTAGCCATACTATTTAGGGTTTTATTGCTGTGAAAAGACATCATGACTATGCCAACTCTTATAACATTCAGTAAGTGGCAGCTTACAGTTTTAGAAGTTCAGTCCATTATAATGGTGGGAAGACGTGTCACTGGAGAAGGAGCTGGGCTTCCCATATCTTGTGGGCAACAGAAGTCAACTCAAACCCTGGGCAGTATTCCAAGCCTAGGAAACCTCAAAGCCTACCCCCAGTGCATACTTCCTCTAACAAGGCTACACCCACTCCAACAAAGCCACACCTCCTAATAGTGCCACTCCCTTCGAGATAATGGGGGCCAATTACATTCAAACTACCACATTTCACTCCTTGGACTCCATAAGTTACAAAACAATATTATAATTCAAAATGTATTTAAATCTAACTTCAAAAGTCCCCATAATCTATCACAGGCTCAACAATGTTTAAAATTCCAAAGTTCAAAGTCTCTTCTGAGATTCATGCAATTTAACTGTAACCCATTATTAAAATCAAAATCAGTTAATTCATGCAAATTTACTGTAACCCCTTATAAAATCAAAATCAAAAAAAGCAGATCACAAAATTCAAACACATAATGGCACAGGATATACATTACCATCCCAAAATAAATGGAAGGAGCATGGCGAGGAAATACCAGACCAAAGCAAGACTGAAAACCAGCTGGGCAAACTCCAAACTCTGCCTCTCCGTGTCTGATGTCCAAACGCTCTTCTAATCTCCGTTCAGCTTTATTGGCCACAACACACCTCTCTCAGGCTGGTTCCACTCCCTGTGAGCAGCTCTCCTTGGCAGGAATCCCATGACTTTGGTAACTCTAACACCTTGAGTTCTCCAAGGCAATCTAGACTTCAACTTCACAGCTTCACTAAATGGCCTCTCAACTAGGGCTCCATTTAGGGACACCCCTGAAATAGGGACACCCTTGAAGCACATCTGGCCTCAGCAGCTTTCATTAGGCACGAAGACAAATTCTGCAACCCATTTCTACTATTCTTAACTCTAAAGCCAGAATCCCATGGCCAAAAGTTAGGAAGGTCTGCTGCTTACTGGGATGGAACATGGTCCCCTCATTCAATTACATCTTGACCAGCTTTCTTTCCTTCACTGCCTAAGGTTGGCTGTCCTCAAACTTGCTCTGTCGAGCAGACTGGCCTCAAACCCAGAGATCTGCCTGCCTTTGCCTTCCCATTGCTGAGATTAAAGATGTGCGCACCACACCAGGCTCCAAGGTTTTCTTTAATTCCTTTTCACAAGTTGGAAACTTAACTGGGTGGGATCTTTGCACGGAGGTCACCCCACCCTTTATTCTATTTCTTAATGCTCCATTTCTTTCTGTCCTCCGAATTTACATGTTGTAAATTCCGTGCTCAGCTTGCTCCATTGCATTATAAATCTCTATAAGCACGAACACAAGTAACCACATTTCTTCTGCCAAGGAAATTAATCCAAAACTCTTTAGCCCCAGGCAGACTCTTTGGACAAGGGCAAAAGGCAGCTACTTTCTTCACCAAAATATCACAAGAACAATTGTTGTACCCATGTCGAGGGACCACCAAAGACCACCAGAGAGCTGGATTCTGATGCAAATACATGAGAGTTGAACCCAGGCTGAAACCCTTTATTCCAACACAGCACAGGAATTCAGCCCGGAGCCCAGAGGTTAGTGGATTTTTAAAGAAAATCATACATAAGTGGGTGTTACTTGACTTGGCATTTCAGGATCGGGTAAAAGGGTATGGGGTACAGTAACTGTTACCTAAACTTTTGATGTGGAACCAAGTTTTGAATCTATTGGCCATCAAGTGCATTCCCAAGACCTTTCCTAGACTCTTAGACCTGGGCCCTGCCCTCAGGCACCGAACAATCCTTCCCTGAAAGAAAGCTCTGCAAGGTAATCTATGCCTTCACACAATCTCTAGGCAACATACTAAAGTTCTTCTCTAAAAACCCTTGAATGAGCCCCAGACAGTTCGGATAACTCTTAGCATCTCTGTCTTTCATGCTCAATAAGTGACCCGTCCGGCAGGTCCAGTTATTTGAGGGATCTCGAGGGGGCTTCGCCTGAAATGCCAATGGGGGTGAGAGAGAGAAGGAGACCAAGCACACAAAGAATGACAGAGTCAGTCTGAATTGGGTCAAGGTCTCATTTATTGAACAAAAGGCAGCATTTTTTATAGGCACGCCCATGCAAATTAGGTGTATATGTGCACCGACCAATAGGGGCCTAGGGGACGGAGTCCCTGGGGGGGAGGGATTTAAGGGAAAGGCGGGAACCAGTCTTTGTTCTGTTCTCAACTCGGTCCGCCACACCCTTACAATCGCTAACCAGGAAGGAGCGGGAGGGGGGTATGCAAATCAGGGATTCTCTGAAGCTCTAATCTCATAGGTTCAGTAAAATATGCAAGTAAGGCATCATTTAATGGGTCTTATCAAGCAGGCCTTATACCTAACATCCTATCTATCATCGCGTGAGGCTTTAGGGCAGCCAATGGCAGGGCAGGGAAGGGAAACAAGGAAGAGGGAGGAGGGTGACCTTTTGGCCATTGTTGCGCTTGGCAATACATTTTATGGTTTTTCATGGAACATTTGTTCCTGCACAAACAGGAAGGAACAGGCTGTGGTTAGAACATCTTGTAACATGTCAAAAGTTGCTGCTTAGGCCAATATTAGAGCATCCTGTAGGTGCTTGTTATGAGGCAGAAAAAAGTCTTTGTCTCAATATGCTCTCAACAATTCCCCCTCTTTTCTTTAATCGAGAGGTGGAGAAGGCCCCTGTCTTAGGCTACACAGAAGGGAATCCTGTATCTAGCAGCATGCCTTGTTGAGCCGGCCTCTATGGCCTCTGTATGCTGGGCCCCCAGACCAGGCTTCTTGTGCTATTCCGGTCATTGAGTACCTTCTAGCCGTGAATTGTTTAAGGGAGTAAATCTTAGTCTGCCTTCAGGTTCTTCAATTAGGTCTGCAGGGTCCTGCACGGAAACCAGCTTATGATAATGGGCAGCAACAGCTTTTTGATTTTGAGCAAAAACCGAATCGAATTGTTTTCTAATCAGCAAGGTCAATCTTTGAAAAGCACAAGGACCAAGGGTCAAGATTATAAAGAAAATAAGAGGTCCAGCAAGGGTAGGGATCAGGGTAGAGGATCAAGGGGTTCTTGAAAACAGGCTATGAAGCCAACTCTGCTGATTTTCAAAGTCTTTCTTTCTCTGGGCAAGTAGTTTTCTTAATTTTTCCATGGATTCTCGGACGATCCCCGTATGGTCTGCATAAAAGCAGCATTCTTCTTTTAAGGCAGCACACAAGCCTCCTTCTTTAAGAAACAGCAAATCCAATCCTCTGCGATTCTGTAAAACTACTTCTGAAAGAGAAGTTAAGGATTTCTCAAAGGCACTAACAGAGCTCTCTAGAGCCTCTAGATCAGAGGTCATGGCCATATGTAGATGGGTCAAATGATTTGCTTTGAGCAAGCCAGTGGTCCCGGTACCAATACCGACGGCTAAACCGCCAACCCCTAGCAGTATGGCCAAGGTTAAGGGACACGGGTTCTCTAATAAATCTGTGCCTCTGTTCGTACAAATCAATCAGGGTGTTTCCTTCATGATATATAATCCTTGGCCAAAGTTGTACGAGGACACAGAACTCATGGGAAGCATTAAAAACGCTGGCGGAAATACAGGGCGTTAGGCTGGTATTGCAGGCCCAAATAGTTCCATTTGGGGCTTCTAAATAGTTTTGCCTTGTGGGGTGAATAGTGGAATTACAAAGCAGGGAGTGACGGCCTCGCAGTGAACCCAAGCAAAGCCCTTTCCCTGTGACCTCAGAGAGTGTCAACCGGTGTAAAGGAGCCGAACATTTTACGCCGGGGTTGTGGAATTGACATAACCTATGTCTAAGGCTAGCCCCTCATAGTAGGGTGGGCTAGAAGTAAGCCAAAGCCAACAATCTTGGGTCTTATTTGGTTGGCTGGTATTAAGGGCCAAAAATGTTCCCTCAACTAGGCCGTATAGACGGTCAATAGTTCTTTCTTTTATTAACAAAGGCTGTGGGGGGGTTACAGGAGCTGTCTCTTGGGTCCCAGAGGTTAGGGGTGAGCTGGGTGTAGTGGCAAATTGTTCAGCAACTTTAACGGGGGTGTTTTGCCCTTCTAAATTTGGGAGGACAGGGTTGGGTCCTATGGGGGGGGAGAAGGTGCTTTCAATTTTAAGTTTGATTTTGAAAATGACTCCTCTGTCTTTACCATCTAAGTACCAGCGGAGTCCCCAGGTTCGGCCAGAACTCCAGTCTGTGAATTTTTTTCCTGCCGCTGTGAAAATTATTTTGAGCGGCAGTGAAAGAGCCCACGTATGGAATTGTGGCATGTTCTTAAAAGCACAAGCATTGATTTGTCCTGGACTTCTCAAGGGTACTTTTGATGAAAAGCCTCTTTTTACTATAATAAGGTCCCAAGATGATGAAGGTTGCCAGTAGGCGTCTCCCGTGGTTTCACATCCCCAGGAAGCACAAAAAAATTCTTCATATCCCCCGCATCTATAGGCCAGGTAGTGTGGAACCTTAGTCTCAATGTCTGAGCATTAAGATGGTGTAGGTGGTGAGCCTCTCGTGCAGCCTCTAGAGAGTCAATGCTTTGGGTCATCATTATTGAACGAGTGGCTGAGTCTGCCGTTTCATTACCTTGTGCCAGGGGTCCGGGCAGCCTGGAATGTGCACAAATGTGCCCAATAAAGAAGGGGTATAGTCATTGCCTAATGCATTTTTGAATATCAAAAAACATTTGAAAGGTGGGTATATTAGGTTGGTTGACTGGGACCACTTCAAGCACCCGTAAGGCATTGACAATGTAATGACTATCTGAATATAAATTAAAGGAAACATTATTCAATCTTTTAAAAACACAGAGGGCAGCATACAACTCTACAAGCTGCGCAGACTCAAGAGGGGTTTGTATGCTACAGGGCTGTCCATTTATCACATAGGCTGCTCTGCCACCTTTTGACCCATCTATAAACACCAAAAGGGCCCCTGAAATGGGATGCAATTGGGTGTTTTTGAGAAACACAAAGGGGGTATAGGAAAAGAACTGTAAGAATTTGTCAGCCAGCAAGTGAGTATCAAACTGTCCTTGAAAGCTAACACATAGAACTGCCCACTCGGGATGCCTGTTTTGTAACCAATCTGTTCTCAGGAGTAGGGGACAATTATTTTGTCTGGGTCTTTTCCGAAAGCTGGTGGCAATTTTAATTCCCAAAAATATCAGCTGACACACTAAACTGGGATAACATGGAAGTACCTTTCTGCCGGTCATGGGGAGATGTGCCCACATCAGAGGCATCTCTGTCTGCCATAGCAATCCCGTAGGGGTAAATTCAGTGGAAAACGTGATGAAAAACAAGGGTAGCGCGGGGTCGAAATACCCAACCTTTTGATTAATTATGGCCATTTCAACCTTTTGCAGGGCTGCCTCAGCTGCAGGGGTGAGCTCTCTGGGAGAGGAGGGATCAGCATCTCCGTTGAGGATATTATCAAGAGGCCGTAACTCTCCTTTTGTTAATTTCAAATATGGACGAAGCCAATTAATATCACCCAATAGCTTTTGAAAATCATTTAAAGTTTTTAATTTATCTCTCCTGACTTAAATCTTTTGAGTATATAACAAATTAGGGTCTAACTGAAAACCCCAAAACAGGAAGGGATAGTTAGTCTGTATTTTTTCTGGGGCTATATGTAAGCCCCGTTGTTGAAGAGCCAAAACTATTTCTTGAGCCGTCTTCTGAGTCTGTGTGGACTGGGGTGCAACGATTAGAAGGTCATCCATATAATGTATAATATATACATCAGGAAATTTAAGACGTATGGGGTCAATAGTCTGGGCTACGAACCTTTGGCATAGAGTGGGTAAGTTGGCCATGCCTTGGGGAAGCACTCGCCACTGAAATCGAGGATTTGGACCAACATGGTTTGTTATGGGGATGGAAAAGGCGAAGCGTTTGCAATCTTCTGGGTGGAGGGGAATGGAGAAGAAACAGTCTTTGATATCTATCACTATCTTCTCATATTTTTTAGGGATCACTACAGGGGAAGGGAGCTCAGGCTGGAGGGCCCCCATGGGAATCATGGTTTTGTTAACTTCTCTAAGGTCTTGTAATAGCCTCCAATGTCCGTTTTTCTTTTTAATTACAAAAATGGGGGTGTTCCAGGGTGAGATGGAAGGTTCTAGGTGCCCTTGCTCTAATTGCTCCTGTACCAGCTGAAAGGCAGCCTGGACTTTTTCTCGGGGCATGGACCACTGGTCTATCCAGACAGGAGTGTCAGACCTCCAGGTGATTTTATCTGCCTGGCGTGCAGGGGGAGCAGTGGTCCTCAGGAAAAAAGGTTTGTCCCTGTTCCTAATCCCTGTCTATCAATCTTAGGGGTTGGGGCAATGGGTTGTGTAATTCCTTATTCGTTCTTTCCTAGCCCTTTGCCAGGTAAGAACCCGGTTTTCAGCATCATTTGAATAATCTTATCATTAGGGCTCATCATAATGACTCCCATTTGAGTCATAATATCTCTTCCCCACAGATTAACAGGCAACCCCTCCACCACATAAAGGCGTATCTCTCCTGTATTTCCCTCTGGGTCTTCCCATTTTAAAAACTTTGAGCTGCGTAGGGTATGTTGGACCTGTCCTATCCCTTGGAGATGGGTAGCAGTAGGTTCTAATGGCCAGGAACTGGGCCAATGTTGTTTGGCTAGGACCGTAGCGTCAGCTCCAGAATCTAACAATCCCAGGAAAGCTTTACCGTCTAGCAGTAGTTTTAAGGTAGGTGGAGTCTCTGTGAGCTGCTGCACCCGGTAGATGTCACTAGACCCAGGTTCTGATTTTTCTGGGCGGTGGCCCAGATGGGGATAATCTCCCATTAATGGGAGAGGCAAGGCCTGGGCTACCCTTTGTCCAGCCTGCAAGGTGACAGGCCCTCGGGGGGCCTGCACTAGGAACTTTAATTCTCCCTCATAGTCACCATCAACTACTGAGGGAATGACTGAAAGGTTTTGTAAGGAGCTTGAAGCTCGGCCCAGAATAAGAAAAAACATCCCCAGGAGGAGGGGGGCCGAACACCCCAGTGGCAATTATAACTGGGCCTTCTTCAGGTGTTATAATCCGGGTGGAGGCGGAACAGAGGTCCAATCCTGCACTTCTGGGAGAGGCTCGGAACAGGTCTTGACAAAAGCCGGGCCCTGCCTCAGAAAGGTGGCTTGCTGGCCTAGGAGGCTCTACGTTGGGCCCGAAGAGGGGCCCCTGCCCATTTCCTAGGACCGCAGGTCGGGAGACAGGGGTCAGGGGTTGCCCATTAATGTCAGTTTTAGACTTACAATCTCCGCCCTGGTGCTGTCCTTTTTTACACTTCGGGCAAATTCCTGGCGGGGGTGGGGGGGTGGGGGGGGGCCCAGTCAGTAAGTTTTGGCCCTCTCCTTGTTTTTGATGGCATTCTTTGGCAATATGTCCAGGTTTCCCGCAGCGAAAACAATTTTTTGAACCCTGATTGGCTGTCCTAACTGACCTCTGAAAGGCAGCTCCAATTGCCAAATTAATGGACTTGGTTAATTTTTGATCAAAGGAGTCAACTTCATTACAAAGTCTAATCATGCCATCTGAATTGACGTTTTCTACTGCCAATTGCTTAATCATGGGGCTATCACCATTTGTTTCTCCCAGAACTCACTCGGCAGCCTCTAAAAGCCATGCCACAAACTGGGGATACGGCTCATTGGGCCCTTGAATCACCTTAGTCAGGGGAGTAGTAACCGTGCCTGCTGCCGGAACTGCCCTCCATGACGTCATGGCAGCTTGAGCGGTCTGCATAAGCAATGGGGGGGGGGAGTTTCTGCTGTTTCTTTTCATTTGCATGAGCTTCTCGGCCGGTGATCTTGTCTACTGTCCAGGTGGCGGTTGGGCAGTTTCTCTTATTAGCACTAGCCAGCATTTCTGCCTTGTCTATAAACTCAGCCTTCCAAGTTAAGTATTTTCCCTGGGTTAGGACAGACTGTACTATCTTATTCCATTCGTGGGGCAACAAATTTCCTTCCTCTCCAAGCCCCTCAAGAATAGATACAGCAAAAGGGGCTGTCATGCCGTAATTCTTAACAGCAGAATATAACTCTTTAACATGTTTAAGTCTTAATTTTCTATATATATATATATATTGTCCCGGAGTACCGTCTTGTTCTTCCTCTTCCTCAGAATCACTACTCTCTCAATTTGAGTCCAAGCCAGAATCAGACAGCTGGCTCCCCTGGCCCCTTCTTGCGTCGCTGCCACCATGGGCTGCACCCGTGTGATCGCCCGAGGTACTAACAGCACCACCGGCATGATCACCCGGGTCCTCTGTGGATTGGGCTCGGGTCATGACCGGGAAGGCGTATTGGGGCTCAGCTCTGGGGATACGGTGTCTCGAGCATCCCCGACCTTCAAGAGGAGGGGGGGTAATCTAATCACTGGGGCCGGGCCTGAAACTTCTTTAACCAGATCTGTGTGTAAAGCTTGTATCTGGGAGACTAAATCACTCATTTCTTTTCTGATGGTTAAAACTTCTCTGAGCTCAGAAACTTGCTTTAAAAGCTGGGCTTTGGTCTGTAGCATTTCCTGGGCTCCAGGAAGAGTAGAGCCGAGATTTCCTGGGATTCTTGTCGCTAAAGGGGGCGCAGTGGGATAGGGAGGAGGGGAATTCTATGAAAACGGCCCCAAGGCCACTGGGCCGGTAAGCCGGGGGCGAGGAGGATCGTATTTCTCTGCCTCGTAATGGGCCGCTTCCTCTTCTAAATCGACCTCGGATGTTGGGTCGAGTCCTTCATTGGGAAGTTCCTCATGGGGAATGACAGGATAAATTGCCTTATAACTTTAGAATCCGGCTTTCCAGGTTCTAACGGTAAGGCCAGGGACTTGGTGGAATAGGTTCATCTATGAGTGATGAAGTGTCGGATCGGGGAGGTTTATTTTTACTTTCATTTTTGGGTGTCGGGCAGCGAGAGCCCGAAAGAAAATCCTCTGCAAGAGCCAGCAAATGTGAGGAGGTCTGGTCGCTGTCAGCTTCTTTAAGAATATCTCTGACAATACCATAATAACTAAAGAAGGTGTCAGGGATCTCTTCCCCGGTTTTTAAAAGCACATTAATATCCTTGCCGACTTTCATCCAAGTTAAGGGATGTATATCGGGTCCCGTCAAAACGAGCCAGGGACATTTCTCTTCAATAAAACAAAAAAATTTCACTAAATCTTTTTTCTTAACTCTAATCCCTCTCTCCCTGAGATTAGCCTTCATCTCCTTTATAAACATTACCTCTTTAGATAAAGTTTTTCCCATGGCGATTGGAATGACTTACCTCCGGACTCTCCTAGTAGCACGAGCTATGCAGGTCAGGCGTCAGTAACAATTTTCTCCAGGGTACCCCTTTTCTCATCGTCGTCCGGCGACCAGTTGTACCTCGAGCCCCACGTTGAGTGCCACTTGACCCGTCTGGCAGGTCCAGTTATTTGAGGGGTCTCGAGGGGGCTTCGCCTGAAATGCCAATGGGGGGTGAGAGAGAGAAGGAGACCAAGCGCACAAAGAATGACAGAGTCAGTCTGAATCGGGTCAAGGTCTCATTTATTAAATAAAAGGCAGCATTTTTTATAGGCATGCCCATGCAAATTAGGTGTATATGTGCACCGACCAATAGGGGCCTAGGGGACGGAGTCCCTGGGGGGGAGGGATTTAAGGGAAAGGAGGGAACCAGTCTTCTTTGTTCTGTTCTCAACTAGGTCGGCTGCACCCTTACAATCGCTAACCAGGAAGGAGCGGGAGGGGGGTATGCAAATCAGGGATTCTCTGAAGCTCTAATCTCATAGGTTCAGTAAAATATGCAAGTAAGGCATCATTTAATGGGTCTTATCAAGCAGGCCTTATACCTAACATCCTATCTATCATCGCGTGAGGCTTTAGGGCAGCCAATGGCAGGGCAGGGAAGGGAAACAAGGAAGAGGGAGGAGGGTGACCTTTTGGCCATTGTTGCGCTTGGCAATACATTTTATGGTTTTTCATGGAACATTTGTTCCTGCACAAACAGGAAGGAACAGGCTGTGGTTAGAACATCTTGTAACATGTCAAAAGTTGCTGCTTAGGCCAATGTTAGAGCATCCTGTAGGTGCTTGTTATGAGGCAGAAAAAAGTCTTTGTCTCAATATGCTCCCAACAAATAAGTGGTGTGTAAAGCATTCCACTGCTTTCATAACCCAAAGTCCAAACTTCTCTAGACAAAAACATGGTCAGGCCTATCACAGTAATACCCTAGTCGATGGTACTAACATCTGTCTTCCTTAGGGTTTCTATTGCTGTGAAAAGACATCACGACTATGGCAAATCTTATAAAGAAAAGAAAAACACTTAACTGGGGTGTCTCCATTACAGTCTCAGAGGTTCAATCCATTATCATCAGGTGGGCAGCATGGCAGGATGTAGGCAGTTGAGAGCTGAGAGCCCTACATCTTGCAGGCAACAGAAAATTGGTTGAGAATCTGGGCAGTATCCTGAGTATAGGAAACCTCAAAGCCTGTTCCCATAGTAACATTCTTCCCCCAACAAGGCCATTCCCACTCCAACAAAGCCACACCTCTTGAAAGTGCCACTGCCTATGAGATTATGGGAGTCAATTACATTCAATTACCATAGTAGCTCAGGATGACTTTGAACTCCTGATTCCCCTTTAGAGTAGCGAGAAAACAGATGCGCACCACTAAGTCTACATGCCTGGTTGTGTGATATTTTATAACTTAGGATAAGCCTATAAAAATAAATAAAACAAAGCAGGGCAGTAGCACACCTTTAATGCCAGCAGGGATCTGGCGACAGGTGTTAATGCAGAGACCACAGTGGGAGTGCTTCTTACTGGCTTGCTCAGCCTGCTTTCTTACAGAACCCAGGACCACCAGCCCGTGGATGGCACCACCTACCATGGGCTGGGCCCTCCCCCATTAATCACTAATTAAGAAAATGCCCTTCAGGCTTGCCCACAGCTGGATCGTGTGGAGGCGTTTTTCCCAGTTGAGGCTCCCCCTCTAATAACCCCTAGCTTGTGTCTTGTTGAAGTAAAACTAGCCAGCACTCCGCCATGCTGAGCTGAAGTGACAGACTCTGTGGGCTGAGTTTGACTTTTCTGAGTGCTTTGTCTTGAATTCAGGACCTTACTGTCTGCCACCTCCCATTTCCCTTTTCCTTTCCTTGCTTGAGCCAGCTTCTTTCTTGTACATTACAGATTTTCCCTAAATAAATGACAGTGCTTGGTTTTCAGTGTATTTTAGAGTGAGGTCTTAGCTGGGTGTGGTGGCACCCACCTTTAACTCCAGCAGAGGCAGTCAGATCTCTGAGAGATAGAGGTCAGTCTGGTCTAAAGTTCGAGTTCCAGGACAGCAAGCAAGATATTATAATAGCAGGATTTATGTCTATTTCATTCGCGGAAGATAAGAGAATCTTTGGGATTTCTTCCCTCCACGGTATATTATTTTTCTCATTTGCTTAGGAATTAATATTCTTCAGGGCTGCTAAACTAGCTACCACTCTGTTTGCTTTCCGTCTTCCAAAAAACATTCCTAAGATCTCATCTTCCTTTCTCCCGTATGATCTGGACAAAAGAAACGCTTTCTCCAAGCTCCTCAGCTCTACTCCAACTTTAACTAGACTCTCCCTTTATTTTTCTGCTTTCTCCTCTCCTTCCTCTCTCACGCCCGTTTTGCTTTGGTTCTTTGTTTCTTTAAGATTTTGCTATGAATAAGCCGGGCTTGCCTCCAACCGTTCATCTTTTTGCCTCAGCCTGTAATTATAGGCATCTGCCTCCACTCGTGGCTCTATTATTATTTCTTCTCCTTTTGAGACAGGGTCTCATGTATTCCAGGCTTGGACCAAACTCTATGTAGCCAAGGATAACTGCTTGGATGCCAGGTGTACACCAGCCATTATTGGTTTATACTGTGGGGGTGGGGGTGGGGATGGGGGTAGGGGTGGGAGCCGAACCCAGGGTTGCACACATGCTGAACAAGTCATCTACCGACGTGTCTGTGTGTATTTGTGACAGGGTCTCATATATCCCAGACTGGCCTGGAACTCACCGTATGGAGGATGAGCCTGAATTATTGATCTTTCTGCTTCCGCTTCACAAGTGCTGAGATTACAGGCTTGCACTACCACACTCAGCCCCTAAAGATAATTTTATTGAAGGACAAAATCCGGTTTTGATACAGATTATTTGGTTGCCCTAAAATAATACATTGTGTATATAAACTTGCTTCCGTATAGTATGCTTCTATATGATAACTGTTTTGCAGAGGGAATTGAGTTACTTCCAAAGATTCCCGCACACCACCATCCGCCTCAATACGTTGTCCGATGGGTGGGTGCCATACATGGCAAGAAATACAAGAAAAAAATAATCAGAAGCACTGCTATCTATGCTGGGTGAGGGCAGAGACAAGGAGCAAAAGAACACAGCGTAGACCACGCCTCTCGGGAATAAAGAGCGAGGGGGAGGGGGACCTAACCTCGTTGGTGATTGGCTGTTTTCCCTGTCCAATCGTGAGCAGCGATTGATTTTTTTTTTTTTTTTAACTAACATTGACGCTCCGCCTTCCTGGAGGCTTTGACGCCACGTTTACAAATGAGGATGGGTTACGTAAGAGAGATGGATCTGTCAGCCAATCAGAGCTTGGGGCGCTAATGGGCGCGTGAAGCCGCTGCCAGCTTTGGGGCGGAAGGAACATCTTCTATCTCAGACAGAACGAAAGATGGCGGCGGAAACGCTGCTGTCCAGTCTGTTGGAATTGCTATTCCTGGGGCTCCTGTTAGCTGCGCATCCGACGGGTGGTGTCGGGAGCCTGAACCTGGAGGAGCTGAGTGAGATGCGTTATGGGATCCAGATCCTGCCGTTGCCTGTCATGGGAGGGCAGGTGAGGGGATTGTGGGGGCGAGGGTCCTTTGTAAGAGGAAGGGGCACACGGTAAAGGAGGGAGGCATCGGAGACGTAAGGGGGATGGAGAAGAGCAGGTGATCTTACAGTACTGCTGTCCATCGCAGGCAGACCCATCCCCCTGGGGACCAGCCACCGGCAGGGGTGGGGCTTCCCTCCGTGGACCTCGGGTCCCACCCAGGTCTCGGTGAAAGCACCGAATCCAGCTGGAGGACTTGTGGCTTATTCTCTCTCTTTGACCGGACACTTCCCCAGGGTCTGAAGAGGGATCTCGTTGTTCTTGATCCCAGCCTCTGCCTCCCTGCCCCCCTTCCCGACCCTTCTTTCCCAGAGCCAAGCTTCAGATGTGGTGATTGTGTCTTCAAAGTATAAACAGCGCTATGAGTGCCGCCTGCCAGCTGGAGCTATTCACTTCCAGCGTGAAAGGGAGGAAGAGGCACCTGCTTACCAAGGGCCTGGCATTCCTGAACTGCTTAGCCCCATGAGAGATGCTCCCTGTCTGTTGAAGGTAAAAGGGCAGGTGGAATGCCTTGAACTGGAAAGAGTGGGACCTAGGGAGCCTGTGGAAGTTAAGGGGACACTGGTATACTAGGTATATTTACAGATGGGGGTGGTGTGTGGAGCAAAGGCCCTGTATCCACAGATGACTCTTTGCTGAATGTAGGGAAGGGTTGCAATAGAAGATCTCAGAACATGTTAAACCAAGATCAAAATTAATAAAGAGGGATGGTCCAGCTCCTGTTGCGCCTTATATCAGGATTCTGTTGTAGCTGAAGAAGTTCAGTTAATAGTTGAACCTGTGGGAGTCTTTACCCTGGAGCTTCAAGGATACTGTGATTTCTTATGGAGGGTGGGGAGTGACTGAGGCTGGACCACATAGCATGGCCCTGTCTCAGCCTTCCCTTGACAAGAAAGGAGGGAGGGAGGGAGGGAGGGAGAGAGGGAGAGAGAGAGCATGCCTGTGGAAGTAGTCATCCTTTAGATGAGCGACTCTAGCCATGGAAGGAAGACAGCTGTCCCTTCTTGAAGTCTGGCAAATAATGAGAGAGACTAAATGCAGTTTATATAGGATTTTCATGCCCACCCTCCCCCTGATTGTTCATTTTTCAATTGTCAGACCAAGGACTGGTGGACGTATGAATTCTGTTATGGACGCCATATCCAGCAGTACCATATGGAAGGTGATTTACTCTTACATTTTTCCCAAGCCTTCACCATCAGGTGTGGAAGCTGACCTCCCTCCCCAGCCTTCTTCCCTCCAGACCTCATAATGAGAGTAACTCCGTTTACTGTGGCTTCTTCTCTTACAGACTCAGAGATCAAAGGTGACGTCCTCTATCTCGGCTACTATCAGTCAGCCTTCAACTGGGAAGATGAAACAGCCAAGGTGATAGGAGTCGGGTCGGGATGGGGACAGGCCGTGCTGTAGACTGAGCTCAGGCAACAGGGGAGAGTCAGATTTAGCTGGTGTCATTCTTCCACGTTGCTTTTCATACCCTCTCCGTACTGTCTGTTGCTTCCTCCAGGCCTCCAAGCAGCATCGGCTGAAAAGGTACCACAGTCAGACCTACGGCAATGGATCCAAATGTGATCTCAACGGGAAGCCCCGAGAAGCAGAAGTTCGGGTAAGTCTAGAAAGAAGGAAAGAAAATGGTCCCCAAGTAACCATCTACCTTCTCTGGGAGGAGGGCGGTCAAGCCCTACAGACAAGTTTCAGGCCTAGATCTAGTTGGCAGCTAGATACAATTGTCTGGATTTCCAGAGGTAATTTAATTCTGCATTTCCCATATGTGGTCCTTGGTACTTCTAGTTGTATTGAATCTTTACAGTGTTTCTCCCCCACACTCATCTAAGCCATTAACATCTGTCTTTGAGTCTCCATGCTCCGGATGTAGCATTGAGGCATTGGTCTTAACTCTTCTGGGAAAGTGGCAGCAAACAGGAAGCTGGCTGGAAGGCCTAGTGTGGGGAAGCCAGAGGCTAATGCAAGAAATCAGTCTGACAGAAGCTACAGAGGCAGTGGATCTCAACCTGTGGGTCGTGAGCCCTCTAAAGGATGGACGGCCCTTTCACAAGGGTCGCATATCAGATATTTATGTTACAAGTGGCAAGATTACAGTCACAGAGTAGCAATAAATAATTTTATGGTTGGGGGTCACCACAACACGAACTGTACAGAGGCAGGAGGATCTCTGTGAGTCTGAGACCAAGCCTGGTCTAATTAGTGAATTCCAGGACAGCTTCAGAAAACAAAAGCCTGTCTTCGGTTGGGTGTCACTTACCTGTAATCTCAGTAAGTTGGGAAGCTGAGGTGGGAGCACTGTGAGCTCAAGCTATCCTGGTAAAATATTGAACAAAAGAACCCTTTTATATCCTGTATTGGGAGTCTTGATTCTCACCTCATCTCAGCCAATAGGCCCCTAACCAATGGTCCTTACCTCTTAGCTTAGAGCTGAGTGGAGGCAGTAGGGGCAGAAGGGCAGATATAGGAAAAGTTTCTCAGTGTACAAAATCATAGATTCCTGGAGAGAACCACGTGACACCAGCACTAGCGTTATGTAAAATGGTTTGCACAATCAACTGTGCACTAGTATTAGACATCCGATCCCAAGAGTGGGAAGAAACGTTCAGTGTTAGCAGTTACCCATTGTGCGAATGCTCCCTCCATGCCCACATCAAGCAGCTGGCGTGACATGGAGCATATTGCAGTGTTGCCAGAACTTTGCCAGTTGGTCCGTGTGAGCTGGCTCTAATGAGCTGCCGCTTCTGCCTCACATGTGTTTCAGCAGTGACTGTTTAGTACTGGGAAATGACAGGAAATAGCCAAATTCTGAATTTACTTTGTTGTCTAATTTGAACTATTTTTTAAAATTAATTTTATATATAATCACGAGTTTCATTATAACACTTAAAATATTTAAAGAAACTGCTTTAAAGTTTTTTTTGTTTTTTTTTTTAATGTGCATTGGCATTTTGCCTGCGTGTGTTTGTGTGAGGGTGTCAGATCTCCAAGAACTGAAATGAGCTGCCCTGTGGGTGCTGGGACTTGAACCCTGGTCCTCTGGAAGAGCTTCCAGTACTCTTAATCACTGAACATCTCTCCAGCTGCTGTTTTAAAGCATTTTTAAAAAAATATTTAGGCATATGTGTGTGTGCCTGAGCTTATGTGCACCGTGTATAAGCAGGTGCCTTCAGAGGCCAGAGACAGTCAGATCCCCTGGGACTGGAGTTGCAGAAAGTTGTGAGTGCCCATTGTGGGTCCTGGAAACTGAATCTGGGACTTCTGCACGAGCAGTATGTTCTCTTAACCACCGAGTCATCTCTCCAGCCCCTCATGACATGTTCGGATGAGTATATGATTGTACTCTCCTCAAGTCAGCCCCACGCTGTAAAAATATTCTGATGGTGAAACAATGGATTTGTTGTTGGGTTGGACATGCTGCAGAGCTGAGAATAATTGTAACCATTTTAACTTCAGTGGCCGCAAACCATAGAATTGTGTCTTGCTACAGTGTGAAGATGTGGGCGGTAGAGGGAAGTTAGGTTGGGTGCATGCATATGGAGGTCAAGAGGCCCGTCACGTATCCCACTGGTGATCTGCCTTCAGCAATTAGCTCCGTGATTCAAGACGAAATCTAGGCTGGAGATAAAAATACCCATCTTGTTTCTGTCACAGTGACCTTGTCCCTCTGCCAGGAACAGTTTAACATTCTTTGAATGGGCTGGCTCTGTCTCTTCATTCAGACTATACTCGAATGACACCTTGTGTGGGTACGCAAACACATGTCCCCTCTCATTCTGGTAAGATCTATAGTGTTTTATATTTCTCAAAGTCAGATTCATAAACTGGATATGAGATGGCTCAGTCCTGTAGTCCTCACACTTAGGAGTCTGAAGCAGGGGGGTGACTAACCAAGTTTAAGACCAGCCTGGGCTCCAGTGTGAGTTCTAGGCCATAGAGGCTTACAGAATGAGAGCCTGCCTCAGAACAAGCAAGAGCATGTGTCCTTATCGAGGTGATCTTAATTTAATATCGGCCCAAGAACCCCAAGAAGGGAGCAGCAATGCCTGTCCTAATCCTTGCTGTATCCCAGTTCCTGGGATGGCACCCAGTACCAACTGGTGCCCAATTATACACTGAATGAATAAAATGAATGACAGCCAGTTCAAATGTTGCCTTCCTCCCTCCCTTCTCCTTCCTTCCTTCCTTCCCTCCTTTCCTGTTTATATAGACCAGGCTGGCCTTGAACTCAGATCTCCCTGCCTCTGCCTCTCAAGCACTGGAATTAAAGGTGTGTGCCACCATGCCTGACTCGCCCTGAAAGTCAGTTTTGTCCCTTCATGTGCCACGTCCATGTGCGACATCTGTCATCACACTCGGTTGTGCCCTAACATTTGGCCCTTATGGCATCTTCTTCCTGTCTACTGAACACATGTTCTGTCTCTTGGGAGAGAAAGATGACTAAACCTTCGTCTTTGCCCTCGGGAGACACGTGTTCAGTAAACAGGGTGAGGTAACACACCACAGGAAAGCAGACGGGGGAACTAAGTAGAAGGTAGAAGGAAGGCTTTGAGTCGAAGGCAATGGTGTGACCCAGAAACCGAGAAGAAATCACGAGGAAGGATGTGGGAGATGGAAGTGGGAGGCTGTTAGGGGACAGGGCACAGCTTGTGAGAATCTGTGTGCTGAGCCTGGATGCCCACGAGACGGTGGAGAATGGGTGACGAGACATTCACTCTTAACTTTGGAGGCTCACTCTGGCTTATAGCCAATGATTGAGAGATCGGTTAGGTAATATTGGTGAGAGATAAAGGTGACCCAGGGTGAACAGCAGACTTCTGGAGAGGGATTTAGAGGAGAAAGATTTGAGAATGATTCTTTGATAGATGGTGGCCAGAGGAGGAAGCATGCGAGGGAAATGGTGAGTTTGGTTTTCCATGATACTTCCTTTGACTTTGAGGCATGGATAGGAGCAGACATTTCCAAGGGAAGAAGGATTTGCAGATCTGGAGGGATCAGGTCACAGCCAGTGGCTGTAAAAGCCCATGCGTGTAGATAAAACAGGCTGATGAGAGCGTGTAGTTGAGAAAGAAGGACAAAACCTGCACATATTAACTCACCCCCGTGATCCCAACACTTCGAAGACTAAGGCAGAGGCGGATCAGGAGTTGGAGACTAGCCTGGGATAGAGCAAGCAGAAAGGGAAATTTTCCCAAAAAGTGGCCACAGAAAGTGCTGTGACATAGGACCCAGGAAGGAGAGATTCCAAGGAAGGACGTGGTCATGCTGTTGACTACATCTTAACTTTCAAAGAGGAGGAAGTTTGTAAGTGTTGTGGGTGGTCATAGGCATTTCAGTAACATCCAGGCAGGCACAGGGTGACAGTGTGATTCTTTCACTCACTGTTCCTCTGACCAGCACACACTGGAGTGTGACAGTGGGCATTGGTGATCTTTCTTCAAGCAGTTTCAGTGGTCTAGGCCATGGTGTGAGACCCTTATCTCAAAATATAAATAATGATGGTTATGATACTCTCTGTGGAACTTGAGGTCCAGTTAGCAATACGGGATTAAATGAAATTAGATCCCTGTCTCATTTTAGGTTCATAATTCCAGCAATGTCATGGGCTGCTTCTTCTTAATTATGACAATTCTCAAACACAAATCAGTGTGCTTCCAAGAGAATTGGTATTGCTATTTTGCCACATTTGTGTAGCCTGGAGTTTCTGGCCCTGCCTAGCCCTGAAGTCCAGACCCTCAGTCCCACAGCCGCTCTGTCCCAAATAATCACACAAAGGCTTATATTAATTACCAACTGTTTGGCTTATGGCTCAGGCTCATTACCAACTAGCTTTTATAACTTAACCCATTTTTATTAATCCATGTATATCACCACATGACTTGTGGCTTTTTACCTATACTCTTACATCTTGCTTCTTGAGTGGCTGGATAGCATCTCCTTGGCTCCCCCTCCTTCCTCTTAATCCCTGCTTGGATTTCCCTCCAAGCTGCCTTGCAATAGGCTGAAACATCCTCTATTAACCAATGGTATTCACAGCATACAGAAAGACATCCCACATCACATGTGCTTTGAATCTGTTTTGTTGTTGTTGCTTTGGCCTTGGGAAGAGGGATTTTGAAACAAGGTCCTGCTATAGTGAAGCCTGTCCTCAAACTTGTGATTAACAGTCTACACCTCCCAAGTGCTGGGATTATAGGCATGCACCTCCACATTCTGTCTATGTTCTGTTTGGAGACGGGGTTATGATGCTAATGCACAGTAAAAACCTACCTTCCCTCCTTCTAGGAAGCACAATTGTCCTTTTCTATATTTATTATCAATATATACATACATCATAGAAAATGTACATTGTTGGGTTTAGACTTTATTTATTTGTTTTGTTTTTTTTGGGACAGGCTTTCTCCATGTAGCCTAGGTTGTCCTGGAACTCAATCAGTAGGCCAGGCTGGCCTTGAACTCACAGAGATTCACCTGTCTCTGCCTCCCCAGTGCTGGGATTAAAGACGTGTGCCACCCCCCCCTCCCCATCTTGTTTTTGTTTTTGAGTCAGGATGTGTGCAACTTAGGCTGGTCTCCAACTTACTGTATGGCTGAGGTGACCCCACCACCACCTCTCCATGGCTGGGTCACAGGCCTGAGCCGCTGCTCCCAGTGTTTATTGTCTCCTGCTGAAGTAACACATCTCTATGCAGGCCAGGCTGACCTCATACTCACAGATCTGCCTGCCTGTGCCTCTCACATGCTGGGATTAAAGGCATGCACTACCACATTTAGTTCTGGTGGTTCCCTAGGGAAACAAGAAGCAGAATCATGTGCTAATGAACACATGTTCAATAAAGAGCCATTGCACCTTTATTCTGTGATCTGCCTTTTGGATGTAAAAGTACTTTTTAAATTTCTTATTACTTTTACTGTGGAAAAGAATCCATACTACCTAAGTTCCCGATCTTACTCTCCAGTGTACAGCTTGGTTGTACTGGGTATATTCCTGATGCTGTAACCCCACTACTGTCTCTAGAACCCTTCCATCATTTCCCACAGAAGGGCTTCTCCATAGTGGTAATTCTCTTTCTCCCTTATCAGCTCCCTTCTTTTCTCTGGGTGGATATGCCTATTCTAGGTACCTCAGGGTCACCATTGCTGCGATGAAACACATGACCAAAAGCAAGTTGGGGAGGACCTGGAGCTCACTATGTGAACTTGGATGCTAGAGATCCATCTGCCTCTGTCTCTGGAGTGCTGAGGTTAAAGACGCGCACCACAGTATCTGGCCTGACACATTTCCTTTTTTCTATACCTCTGGAGGGATAGAGCTGGTCCTGGTAGGCATCCTTGACTTATTCCTCGTCTAATATTTTTGTAGATTTGTATGTGTGTCATATGTGTGCATGTTTGTGTGTATGTGTGAGCATAAATTAAGAGGCTAGAGGTTGACATCGGGTGTCTTTCCATCCCTGTCCACCTTGATCTGAGCAGGGTTTCACACTGAACTGGAGCTCAGCAGTTTGGCTGGTCAGTGCTCCAGCTCCAGAGATCCACCTGTCTGTTTTCTCAGGGCTGGATTGCAGGTTTGTGCATTGTGCCAACTCTTCATGGGAGAGATGGTGGTCTGTACTCAGACACTCATCCTTGCAGAGCAGGCCGGAAGATCTCATTACAGATGGCTATGAGCCACCATGTGGGTGCTGGGAATTGAACTCAGGACCTCTGGAAGAGCAGCCAGTGCTCTTAACCTCTGAGCCATCTTTCCAGCCCTCTTCCCTGACTTTATTATATTTATTGTCTTTTTGTATGTGTATTAGTGTTTTTTTCTGTAGGAGTGTATGTGTACTATGCACATGCCCAGTTCAAAGAGGACACTGGATCCCTGGAGATGAAGTTATGGATGGTTCTGAGCTGCCATGTGGATACTGAAACAAAATGCCTGTAACTGCCTAGCTACCTTTCTAACACTCCTGTTTCTGACTTTAGGGACATGACGTTCTTAGCATGTTTTTCTGTGGGTTTTGTTTGTTCGTTTTCTTCTGCTTTGGTTTGGTTTTTATCTGAAGATTGAAGTTTAATGCTGCCCCTAGTTGGCTGGTCATTTTCATGATGGTGGTATGGAATTTCCCCCTATGCATTTTCCCATAGCTAGTAACATGCTCAGCTGTCATGTGTGTTCTGTTTTATTGTTCAGCTTTGGTTCTTTTACATAGTGAACTGAGTTGTATTCTAAAGTTCTTTGTTTCTTCCTTACACATCTGTAGTAATGTACAGTCATGTTTAAATACACATAAAGGGTTAGACATGGTGACGCACGCCTTTAATTCCATCACTCAGGAGGAAGAGGTGGGCAGATCTCTGTGAGGTCAGGCTGGTGTACCTTGAGGTCAGTTTTTAAATTGGCACATTCGTTGTCTATGGTAGGTTTCCTGAGCACATTATTGTAAGCATATAATGTACATTAAGCTTATTTCTTCTTCACTTCTCCTTCCATATACCCATCTTTCTCTCCAGTCATCACGTCCCCTTTCATGTCATATATACATGTATGTGAGCTCATGTATCTGTGTAAAAATCCAAGATCCGCAGATATGAGAACAATGGGATATATGTCTCTTTCGAAACTGACTTACTTCACTTAATATGATGACTTTCAGTTGAATACATTTTCCTATAAACAGCATAGGGTTGTTGGAATAAGAATGGCCAGCTAGGCTGTGATGGAGGTGCCTGCCTTTAACTCATGCACTCAGGAGGCAGAGGCAGTCATATCTGAGTTCAACATCAGCCTGGTCTACAGAGCAAGTTCCAGGAGATTCAGGGCCATCCAGGGAAACTGGGGGAGGGGAGAATAACCCCCCCCCCCCAAAGCTTATGTATTTGAATGCTTAGTCACCAGGGAGTAAAATTGTTTGAGAATTAGGAGAATTAGGAGGTATAGCCTTGTTGGAAGAAGTGGGGATGGTTTTTGAGGTTTCAAAGGCCCACAAGAGGCCCAAGCTGCCTGTGGATTAGCATGTAAAGCTCCTAATCACTGTTCCAGCCTCTGCCAGCCATGCTGGCCATGCTCCCCTGACATTTGAACTAAGCCTCTGAAACTGTAAACAAGCTCCAATTAAATGCTTTCTATAATAAAGTGTTTCCTTGGTAATGGTGTTTCTTCACAGCAATAAGACAGTGACTAAGACACTCCATATCTATGACTGAAAATGTAATTCAGCTGTGTATATATAAGCACTTTAAAAAAATTATTTTATGTGCATTGCTTTGTTGCTATGGGTGTCAGGTCCCTGGAACTGGAGTTACAGACAGTTGTGAACTGCCATGTGGGTGATGGGAATTGAACCAGGGTCCTCTGGAAGAGCAGTCAGTACTTTTAACCACTGAGCCATATTCACAGTCCAAACCACATTTTCTTTATCTATTCATCTTGTTTTTGTTTGTTTGTTTTACATACCTAGACTTGCCTATTGTGAATAATACTGAAGCAAGCCTTGATTGACAAGTATCTCAGTAGTGTGTTGGCTTAAAGTCCTGGCAAATGCCCAGGTTCATATGATAAGTGTATTTTTTACTTCTATGTTTTGTTGAAATAGGGTCTCAGTGTGTACCCTTGCTGACCCAGAACTCACTGTGTAGACCAAGTTGGCCTGGAACCCACAGATGTCTGCCTGCCTCCTGAATGCTGGGGCTCATGGCATATGCCACCACACCTGGCTGTTTTTAGTGTTTGAGGAGCCTCTATTCTGGCTTCCACAGCAGCTGGACCATTTACATTCCCACTACCAGTGTGTGAAGGTTCTCTTATCCACATCCTAGTGGCATCTGATGACCTTTGTATGGCCACCCTTCTGAGTAGGGTCAGTTGGTAGGGCATGAGACTCTTAATCTCAGGTTTGTGGGTTCGAGCCCCACATTGGGCACCAGATATTGCAAGAATTCTATTCAGTATTATGATATAAACCTGAAGCCAAATATTGGGAAAAAGTTGGAATATTAGAGAGATAGGGAACAAACCACAGCCAGTTCCCACTCAGCCTACTTCTCAAGCCAAACAGGGTAAGTCTTCAAGGATCCTCAGCTTGACAGTTGCTCAGACAGAATGGCTGAATTTCTGCCTTCTTCTATCTTATATGTCTTTCCCCACACAGCTATTTTATTTCCTGGTTCAGCTCTGTAGAGCTAGGACTAAAGATGTGAGCTACCATGGCCAGGCTGTTAGGTCTTGAACTCACAGAGATCCAGATGGGATTAAATGCCTGGGTCACCACTCCCTGACTCTCATGGCTTGGCTGTGGGTGATTCTGTCCTCTGATATTCCAAACTAATTTTATTAAATATACAATATATTACCACACACATATATATGTATATATTAATGTACATATGTATACATGTGTATATATATGTATATATGTATATATTCTTGTATGTACATGTGTGAGTTTGTGTGTGTATGCATTTATAAGGTATCTTTTTTTTTTTTTTTTTTTGAGACAGGATTTTTTTATGTAGCCCTGGCTATCCTGGAACTTCCTCTGTAGATCAGGCTGGCCTTGAACTCAGAGATCTACCTGCCTTTGCCACCACCACTTGGCTTTCATATTGAATGTCTTATTCTATAACTCTGCATTACTTTTTAAAAATGTTTATTTTTATTTTTTATGTATATGTTTTGGCTTACATGTATGTCTGTGTAGCTGGTACCCAAGGAGGTCAGAAGAGGGCATCAGATCCCATGGGACTGGAGTTACAGATGGTTGTTAACTACCATGTGGGCCCTGGGAGTCCAACACAGGTCCTCTGCCACAGTGTATATGTCAAAGTCCAGACAGCTTGTAGGAATCTGTTATCTCCTTGCACTGTGGAGTGGGTCCTGGGGCAAATTCAGATGTTCAGGCTTGGTAACAGACACCTTTACCTTTGAGCCATCTTACCAGCCCTCTGCACCTTGTTATCTCAGACAGGGTCTCTCACAGACCCTGGAGCCTAACATTTTAGCTGTCCTGGCTAGCCAGCAAACCCCCAGGGTGTGGGCACGTTCCCAAATGAGCCATTTAATGGCAGACATTCTGCCATCCACCATTTGATAGACACTTAGACTGCACCCATATCATGGCTGTCACAACTGTGTCAGCATGCTTTCCCTCTCATTCATTTATTTATTTGAGACAGGTCTCACAGCATAGGCTGGCCTCAAACTATATAGCTGAGGGTGGCCTTGAATTTTCAAGTATAAGAACCATTATGCCCTGTTTATGTGGGCCTAGGCATTGCATGAACTGTTTTGTGTATGCTAGGCCAGCAGTCTACCACCTGTGGTACATTGGCAACCTGTGGTCAGGAAGTGGGGGTGCTAGACAATAGTCTTATTTTTAATTGTTGAGGAACCTCCATTCTGTTTTCCATGATGGCTCTGGTAATTTACATCCCTATCAGAAGTGTGTAAGGTCCCCTGTGCTCCACAACTCAGCCAGCTGTAGTATCTTTTCTTTTGTAAAAACCCGTCTGTCTGGAGCGAGGTAAGATCTTCCTGTGGTTTCAGTTTGCACTTCCCTGATAACCAGAGATGATAAACATTAAAAACAAACAAACAAACAAAAACTTTTCTTTTGTGAAATAGTAATTTGGTCTATTGCTCTTTTTTCTTTTTTAGGTCAGGGATGCTGCTAGACTTGTTGCTCATTTTTAACCAAACCATCTGTGTTCACTGTTGCATTGTGGGAATTTCTTGTATACTAGGGTCTTAACCTCTTGACAAATGTCAAGTTTGCAAACGCTTTCTCTTATTCGGAGGATTGGCTTTCACTCTTTATTTAAAGACAGGGTTTCTCTGTGTAGCTCTGGCTGTCCTGGAACTTTCTCTGTAGACAAGACTGGCCTCGAACTCAGAGATTCAACTGCCTCTGCCTCTTGAGTTTGGGAATTGCAGCTCCACTGCCCAGCTCTCCATTTTATTTGTTGTGTATGTGTGCCATATGTGGACATCAGAGGACATCTCCCCCTACTCTGGATCACCAGGGACTGAACTCAAGTAGTTGGGTCTGAATCAAGTGCCCTCTGGACAGCCAGCCCCACTTCACTAGGCAGACTAGTATGTTAACGTCATAAACTCTCTTAAGGAGCATGTACTATTTTTAAAAACTAATTAATTGATTAATTTAGAGTGTGTTAGAGGATAGCATTTGGGAGTTGGCTTTTGTCCGTCTTCTTGAGCAGTCTCCCCGAGCTTCCCTCTCCCTGTCTCTCTCTCTCTCTCCACCCACCCCATCTGTCTCTCTCTCTGCTTTGCTGCTGTTCTAGGATGGCTGCTCTGATTCTCTGATTCTCCTGTTGAACCATTTCCCCAGTCCGAGTTGTTCTCTACCTCCCACCCCCTGGCTTGATTCTCTGAAACAGTTTGTTAAGACAGATATTCTTAAAAAATTAAATTCTGTGAAGCTGCCCCCTCCCTTCAACAAACGTGGAACAAAACTTATGGGAATTAATTTTTTACTTCCTTTTTAAAAAATATCATTTATGTGTGCATACGCACATGTGTGTATAGGGGCCACAGAGATGGCATGGAGCTGGAGTTACTGGTGTCTGAGCCACCCCGCTGTGAGTACGGGATCTGAACTCCAGATCTCTGATGAAGCAGTAAGTGCTCTTTACTGCTGGGCCATCTCTCTGGATCCAGGATTTTTTATTTTTTTATTTTTATTTTTTATTTTTTGCTTATTTTATGAGTTTTTAAAAAGGTTCCCTTTTAGAGATTTTGTTTGTTTGTTTTGTTTTCAATACAGGATTTCTTTGTGTACCCCTGGCCGTCCTTGGAGCTAGCTCTGTAGACAGGGATGGCCTTGACCTCACAGAGACCCACTTCTCTGTATTTTAAGTGCTAGGATTAAAGGCATGTGCCACCACCAGCAGCTTTATTTTTATTTCTAATGGGTGAGGGTGGTTTTTGTGTATGTCTGTGCACCACATGTGTGCAGTGTCCATATATGTACTTAAAGAGGGCATCACAGCCCCTGGAACTGGAGTCACAGATGGTTGTGAACTGCCATATAGGTGTTGGGTATCAAAATGGTCCTCTGGAAGAGCAGCCAGTGCTCTTAAGCATTGAGCCATCTCTCCAGCTCCCTTATTTTGTGAATTTAAGACATTTCTCCTCCAGTGCTGGTGACTAAACCTAGCGCTTTTCATGAGCTAGTAAGCACTCTGCTGCAGAACCACACCCTAGTCTGCAAGCATAAGACTAAGTGCTGCACAATGAACTTTTAATAAATTGCAGTTTGGGGCTGGAGAGATGGCTCAGTGGTTAAGGGCATGGACTGTTCAGTTCCCAGCACCCACATGGCAGCTCACAACGGTCTGTAACTCCGAGATCTGACACTTGCGCACAGACATACATATATGCACTTACAACACCAATGTCTAAAAAATTAAAATAAGTAAATAAGTTTTAGTTTTGCAGGGATGGTGACATGTCTTTAATCCCAGTACTCAGGAGGCCGACTCTGAGCTTGGGGACTGCATAGTAAGAAACTGTCTTTTAAAATGCGTTATTTAGTTCCCAAATTTCCAAATGTGTTAGCATAAGGTTATGGGTACTTCCCTTTTCCTCCCAATGCTGATTTTTCCCTCTCTTTTTGGGGATCTGTATTGCTGCTTTATCAGCTTAGGATCCTCTTTGATTCTATCTATCCTGTCTCTTTACTACTCCATTAACACCGTCGTCATTTATCTCTTTATGTCTTTACTCTGCATTTACTTTGGTCTCTTCTTAGGGTCTTGGGTTCTGTTTAGTTTTTGTCTTTTGAGACAGGGTCTTACTCTGTGGTCCAGGCTGGCTTTGTCTTTCTGCTTCCACTTCCCAAGTGCTAAGACTAGAGGCCCTGAGCTACCACACTGGCTCTTATTTCATTTTAAAATAGGTCCTGATTTCACATAAATCATATATAGGAATGTTTAAAAACTAGAGACTGGGTTTTCAGGATGCTATGTTCTCAATAGCCTGCCCCCCATCCCTGAAGGAAAGCTCTTTCCGGCTTTTTATGATGAAACCCAGGGCCTCCTGTGTACGGGATTCTCTTTCTACCACCGAGATGTACTTCAGCTTCCATTGCCAGTTTTGATTTTTAAGTACTCGGCTTGGGGGAAATGGTTTTGCTCTCTGTCCCAGGCTGCCCTTCACCATTTATCAGGCTGGCCTCAGACTGACAAGCGTCTTACCTCAGCCTCCCAAGTGCTGGGCTGTAGGTGTACACCAGGCCTCTCGGAGACTCATTTATAACTTTTTTCTTTTGGGAGCTGGAAAAATGGCTCAGGTTTAAGGGCACCTGTTGCTCTTGCAGAGGGCCTGGGTTCAGGTCCTAGCAACCACATGGTGGCTCACAGCCATTGTTACTCCAATCCCAAGGGACCTGACACAAGCATAGAATAAATACTTAATAAAGGAAGCAGGGCTTTGAGGATTGAGAGTTAAAGACAACATCAACAACTTTTTATATGGGGTTGGAAAGACTGTTCAGTGCTTAAGAGCTTTACTTCTTTTGCAGGGATTTGATTCTAGTTCCCACATAGCGGCTCACAACCACCCATAACTCCAATTCCAGAGAGACTAGTGCCCTCTTCTGGCCGCCACAGGCACTAGGTACTCATGTGCCACACATGTACAATTGAAGTCAAAAGCACGCACATAAAATACATTTTTTCAAACCTTTTTATTTATCAGAGAGTGTGTGGGTGTGCGTGCATGCGTGTGCACACACAAATGTGGGAGTCGGGACTTGTAAAAATCTGTTTGTTCCTTCCACTCTGAGTTCCACGGATCACACTGAGGTCGTTACTGAGCCATGCTCTGGCCCACAGAGACTTTTAAAATGTGCTTATAAGGCGTCTATCTGTGACTCTTTTCACACACCGTTTTCTGTTACACATCTGCACCATCATTTGTCTAAACAATTCCCTATGGATGGATATGTCGGTTGTTTTGAATCTTTTATTAACCCAGACTGGCTACAACAAAGTCTTCTTTCTCGTGCTTAGAGTCTATGCAGATTATATTCCTGGAAGTAGACTTGTGTGATTTGGATATGTACTGCCAAATTACCCTACTTAGGAACACTGCTCTCCTCAGTGTGTAAGTAAGGATGCCAGTGTCTGTCTGTACAACCCTGCCAGCCTGCTATATTTTTAAACCTCTAGAATTTGGCTAATCATTGGCTATGCATCAGATAAGGAATTCTTTCTTAGAATGGTTTTATTTTGCATTTCTCCTAAGAAAAGATGTGTAAGCTTGCCTGTCTCTTAGTCTCTGGTCATTTCAGCATTTAGAAGGCAAGAGGCGGGAAGGTCACTGGTCTAAATGAGGAGTTCCCGGACATCCTGGGCTACAGTGTCTCAAAGCAAGCAAACAAACAGGAGTTTCTCAGTCCCTTCACACTTTGCTTTTGTGGGTCTGGGGTGGGGATGTTTGTTGGTTGGTTTTTGGAGACAGTGAGAAACTATGTAACAGCTCTGGCTGCCCTGAAATTCACTCTATAGACCAGGCTGGTCTTAAACTCAATAGAGATTCACAGTCTCACAGTCGGCCTCTGCCTTCCGAGTACTGGGGTTAAAGGTGCGGCCACCGCCCTGTTTCTTTGTAGCCACTTTTCTTTAACCAGGCCTTCTTCGCCTGTTTTTCTAGTGATCCGTCATTTGTGTGTCAGCGACCACCCTGGTAACTTTGTAACTTTCTTTGTAGCTCCCTCCACCCCCCCTTCCCTGGAATTGAGGATGGAATCCGTGACTTGGACCTCCTGCCCATTCTGTAACTTCCTGAGAAGAATGGCTACCTCACTCATTTGCAGGCTCTTCTTTACTATTTTTGCATTTTGTGATTCGTTTTCCACGTTTAATGTGAAGTGTATGCATTTTCAACCTTAGCGCTATGTCTAAATGCCCATGTTCTTCTTTTGTTGTCTTTGGTGTGAGAGGACACTGTTTGTTTCTTTGAGACAGGATCTCACTGTGTAGCCTTAGCCTTCAGGTGCTGGGATCAGAGGTATTTCTCTTAAGTTATTTGCTGTGTGAATGGCTTTTTTTTTTTTTTTTTTTTAAGAGTCTTTTAGAAGTCACGGTCTTTTGCTTCCTTTTGTTTACAGTATAGGTTGTTTGTTCCCCAGAGTAAGCCACAGTGACATGGAACTAGCCACTCCCTGTCAGTCCTCAGGAGCTGCTTCTGGTGCACCCTGGGGTCGCGGTTGAACTCAGGTGTCTTACTCTTTGGCCTTTTTTTTCCTTCCTTCTTTTCTTCCTTCACTGGCTCAGGAAGTTTCTCTATATTATGTTTCATATGCTCAACCTGTAGGTTCATACTCTTGGCAAGAAGCTTGCCTGTAAGTTTACAACAGGCACAGCATGGTGACAGGTAGACTCCAGGTTTGCCTTCATCACCTTTACTGTTCCTTGCTGAACAGCACGTGCTCCTTTTGCTCCACATTACCTTCTTGTAGGTTCACATATGGCCAAAAAAAAAAACACCTCTCCGTGTCTAAAATGACTGGAGAACTTGTATAGGTGCTTCTCCCTGCTCTCCCTCCCTTTCTGTCTGCCACTTTGGACCCTCCATGTCCAGGCTTGCACACTGAGACCTCACTGAGGAACCTAAGGCCCACCAGACAGTACAAGTTTGAGTTTTAGGTTAAGTGGACAGATGCACATTCACCTCAGCGTGAGACCCAAGACACATAGTGGATGCCAGGGACTCAGACTAATTGTAGCCAGGTGGACCTTGTTACAGGCTGGTCTTGAACTTGTTATGAAGCTAATGATGACCTTGAACTCCCTATATCTCTCTCCTACCTTTCAAGTGCTGGGGTTACAGGTGCAAATCAACACAGTTGTTTTTAAAGAGATGTTTGTGTTTAAAAGTGTGGTTTTTCTGGTTACTCACTTGGGTGTTCTCACTAATCCTGGGCATGGTGACAGTCTTTGGAAGGCTGAGGCAGGAGGATAACTTGAGTTTAGGAGTTCAAGGCCAGACTATACAACATAAACAAGATATTGTTTGTGTAGTGTTGAAGATCCAACCCATGCTAGGTGAGTCACTGGCCCACATCCCTAGGCTAATTCCCATCTCAACACAGGCAAAGCGCTACCCATATGGTTCACATTTTCTAACTTCATGCCAAGTTGGCCAAACATATTCAAAAGGTAAAATTCCTATACAATATCAGATTGGTCATTTTAATTTCTCCTTCTCAATGTTTTAAGACTATTTTAGTTTGAACTTCTGCAATTTATAAGTTTTCAATATTGAAACTTCTCATTCTTGAGACACAGTCAGTTGGGTCCTGAATCCCCCATGTTCCAGAATCTCAATATATAGCTGGGACTGGCCTTGAACTAGATAGATCCTTGCCTGATGTGCATCTCAGCTTAATCTGAATATGGGTATGCACTTGCCTTGGGTGTGTGTGTGTGTGTGTGTGTGTGTGTGTGTGTGTGTGTGCGTGCGTGTGTGTAAGTCAGAAGACAAATTCGGGTCTTGGTCCTCATCTTTTTTCTTGTTTGAAATAGGGTATTGTAACAGACTTTCTTTTGAGCCACCAACTAGCTCCCAAGTCAGAGACAAACTTAATAGTTTTGAATGCTTGGTCTAGCTTATCTCTATTTCTTGCTAGCTCTTAAAATTTAAATTATCCTGTTTCTCTTCATCTACATTTTGCCTCAGGACCTTTTAATTTTTCTGTCTTTCTGTATGTCTTTCTTGCTTCTTCTGTCTGATCTGACTGACTGGTGTCTGCTTAGCTTCTGGCCCCTGGCACGTCTCTCTCTTTCTACCTAGGTCTTCTCCTTCTTCCCTGGAACCTAGATTTCTTCTCCCATTTATTCCCTCGGCTTGCCAGCCCTGCCTAGCCCTCTCTTGCCTAGCTATTGGCCATTCAGGTTTTTATTAAACCTAGCAGGTGCCTTAGGCGGGCAATGTTGAACAAATGTAGCACATCTTTATTGCTAACAAAGGCAGCAGAAACAAATGTAACACATCTTCATATGTTAACAATCGTAACACATCTTTGCCTTGGTAAAATACTGTTCTGTTCCACAACAGGTAAAATACTACTCTGCCTTTGATTGATGCTTTGCATGTGGTGCTAGAGGGCTCACAGGCCTCCAGGGATTCTCTCCATCTCCCATCTTGTAGAGTTTAGGGTGGGTTTTGGAGATTTCAGTTTAGATGCTCACCCTTGTATGGCAAATGCTTTGCCTGTTGCACCATCTCATCAGGAATTTTGGATGGTTGCTCAGGAACGATTCTGACCTGTAATAGTCCTTCCTTGTAACTTTCCAGGTGTCCTTCTACCATTCTGTTGATAAAATCATGCTGAAGGTCAGGGCCATGAGATTGTTTAGTGGTTAGTTCTTGTTGCCCAGTCTGACAGCCTGGGTTCAGTCCCCAAGAATCACATGATAAAGGAGAAAATCAACTCCCATGGTCTGTCCTCTGACCTCCACCCACCTACCTATGTGCATACAACACTATGTATACACAATGAATAAATGAAAAAATTTTAACAAACTCAAAAAAATCTCATGTATGATTCAACATCAGAAAACTCTTTAAGAGTTTTCTAGAATTAACCTGTAAAGTCTTGACCTAGGCTTCTGTTGGTTTTTTTGTGTTTTGTTTTGAAATTGGGTTTTACCATATAGTGCTGGCTGGCCTAGAGCTTGTATGTAGACCAGGCTGGCTGCACAGAGATCTGCCTCCTGATGAGACTAATGAGGTTTGTGATTTATCTTAGGTTTTCTTTCTTTTTAAATTTTATTTTATTGTTTTGTGTGTACAGGTATTTTACCTTCTTGTATGTCTGTGCACCACATATGTGCCGGAGGAAGCCAGAACAGGGCATCAGATTCCTTGGGGCTGGAGTTACAGTTGTGAGCCACCATGTGGTTGCTGGGAATTAAACCCTGGCCCTCTAGAAGAGAGCAGTGCTCTTAACCACTGAGCCATCTCTCTAGCTCCTCAGGTTTTCTTTGTAGGGAGACTTTTAACTGCTGGGTTGGGTTCCCACTCCCACCCCAAGCTGGGAATTTAACCCAGGGTCCAGTGCATACATGCTTGCAAGCCAAGCAAATGTTTTACTCCTGAGCAATGAATGCCTCTAGCCCCTGATTCATTTTCTTTTGTTTTTTATATAGGGTCTAGATAAGTAGGCCAGGGTAGCCCACTACAGTCCTCCTGCCTCATCCTCCTGAGTTGCTGGAGTTACAGGTATATGCCACCATATTTAGCTCCTGACTCTTTTTTTTTTTTTTTTTTTTTAAAGAAAATAAGATTTATTTATTAGGTGTACAGTTTTCTCCCCACATGTATGCCTACATACCAGAAGAGGGTACCAGATGTCATTGCAGAAGGTTGTGAGCCAGCAGCCAATGCTCTTAACCTCTGAGCCATCTCTCTAGTTCTAGGAATATCTAAATTTTCTACTTCAGCAGTGGGCTAGTGTTACTGTTTTGGTTTTGTTTTTTGGGGGTTTTTTTGTTTTTTGTTTTTTTTTTTTTGATGTTTTCCATTCCATTAGATTTTTGGGGTTTATTAACATACAGTTGTTCCTTATATACTTCTATTATCTTTTGTTTTAGTTTGGTTTTTGAGCAAGTGGCTCTAGCCCTCCTTAAATTACTGTGTAGGAGAAGATGACCTTGAATGCGTTCCTGAGTCTCTGGCCTCCACCACCTCCCAGGTCAGGTACCAGGATAACTGATGTGAACCACCACCACGTTGGCGCCTGTAATCAGGCTCATCTCTTCATGTCTCCCGGGTCACACTGGCTTCTGTAATCCTCAGCTGAATCGCTAGCCTGTTTGGGTTTTCTGTGGCTTAGGGGATTTGAACTCACATTCTCACACTGGGCAGCACTGCTCACCTGGTGAACCATGCACCCGTCTCCTGCTCAGACCTCATCCTGCTTTTATTTCATGGGAAATCCTTTCCACTTCCTCTTTCAATTGTAAAGACTCTTCTTTCCTTCTTTTCTTTACCTGCCCGCTTACTTCATAAGGAAATCTATTCCTTTGTTTGTTTGTTTTTTGGTTTTTTGTTTTTGTTTTTGTTTTTGACTGGCTGGCTTTGAATTCTGGATCTTCCTGTGCCTAATCCTGTTTGGATTTGAAGGTGTGTGAGCCGGCACCTAACCTACCAGCTCTTCCCAAGGCAGTGTATCCAGTATACCCATATTTTTGTAGCTATGTAGTAAATCCCCAGTACACGTATGTTCATTGTCTCACCAATACAGTGCTAAATGAAATTGTTTTTCCCCAACCTTTGTTATGACAAAAGATTGTTTTATATATATATATGTTTCCTATAACTGTTACGGCTTGACTTACTTTAATTTTTTTATTACTTATTTATTTTTGAAACAGGGTCTCAACGTATAGCTGTGGCTGGCCTGGAACTTATTATGTAGACCATGCTGGCCCCCAACTCATGGAAGTCCTCTTGTGTTTGCCTTCCCAAGTGCCAGGATTGACTGTGTGGGCGGACACAGCCCAGACACAGCCCACAACACCAAAGAGACTTCTCTTCCTTTGCCCCCCCTAAGCCGCCCCCCCTCCTTCCTTTCTTACTTGAAATCAAACCAGGGCCTTGTGCTTTGTAGACAAATCTTACCACCAAGTTATGCCAGCTCTCCAGAAGCTTCTTCTGTTTCTAATATCTGGGTTTACTATGTATCTGTTTGGGGGACTTGGAAAGCTTTTTAAAGACAGTCTCCTGATCCTCTAGGCTTCCCTTCCTAGGTGCTGGGATTATAGGTGTGCCTTATCTTTTATCATTTCTTGTTTGGTTACATTACAGTCAGAAAAATGCACCATTTAGTTTTGAGTCCTGTTAGGCTTGTTGAGTCTAATTCTGTGGTCCAGTGGACATCAATGTCTGGACATGCATAGAGAACGTGATCATGCTGCCTACTGTTGAAATTTCTGTATCCATACTGATTTGTCTCCTGCTGTAAGCATCAATTTGTTTACTGTTTCTAATTAGCCTTTTATCCATGAGCTCTTCATTCATCTCCTTCACTAGTATTTATGAAAGCATGTACTTTTCTAGTTGCTGGTGATATTTCAGTAAACAACAGATAAGCATTTGTTCAGTAAGTAAGAGACACGGGCAATGGCAAGATAAAGAACATGTAGTGCTAAGATTAATTTCATCCCCAAAGACTTTTGTGCTATAGAGCAACATTCTAGTGTTTTGTCTGTATGATACTGGTACAGTGCAGGAGCTTTCGTGAGTCACCATGCTTTATATTTTCATCCTTCACCCCCCTCCAGCCTCCTACCTGTTTTTATGTTTTAAATATGTTTTGAATATGTATATATTTAACTAGTCTGACAGTGTCTTTAACTAAAGAGTTAGGACTTTTTCCATGCTCGGGACTGAACATTGGCCTCGTGCATGCTGGCCAGTGCTCTCCCAGGATCTACTTGCATCCCTGTTTAACCTTCCAAGTCTAACCATTTTTAAAAGCTCTCAGCTCCATTTTCCAGTCCCATCAGTGACTTGTGAAGTTTTCAACTTCTATACCCTCCTCACCGCAGCCCTGGTGATGGTGTGGAGTGGAGTGGTGCCTCCTTGTGCTCTGACTGGCACTTCCTTGATAGTGCGTTCTCATCTGTTCATTGATAATTGCTCTTCCCTGAAGCAATGCCTGTTTAACTCCTGACGTTTTTTTAATTGGGTTATTTATATTTTTTATTATTAGAATGTAAATGTCCATTTCCTTTCTTCCTCTTTTTTACTTTATGTGACAAGACCTTGCAATGTAGCCCAGGCTGGCCTTGAACTTGCTCAGTAGCCCAAACTAGCCTTAAACCCCAGATTCTCCTGCTTCTACCTCCCCAATGCTACCATTACAGCAGCCAGCTCACACAGCGCACTCAGTTGATTAGTTTTTTAAACTGTAGCTCAGGCTGACCTGGAACTTGCTTTGTAGCCCAGGCTGGCCTTGAGTTCACAACTGTCCTACACTAGTCTCCATTAGTGATGGGATTATAGGTTCTTCCCACCACATTTAAACACACTTTAAAAAATAAGGACGACCACTTCATGAATATGCATGTCATCCTTGATGGGGGGTGGGGCATGCTAATCTGCATGGGGCAATCTTAGTACCTGTGCTGCTGAGCTAAGTGCCACTTATTTTTGTTGTTAAGTTACTATTGTTATGATTGAGAGTACATGCCACAGCACATATATGGATGACAGAGGACAGCTGGTTCTCTCCCGCTGCGTGGGATGCTGGTTAGGCTTGATTGCAAACACCTTGACCCGCCGCCCCCACGCCGCGGTTATGCAAGGCAGGGAAGAGATACAAAGATGGATTGCCTACTTAGAGTTGTCTAATTTCTCTTCCCAGCTGAGCATGTGTCGTACTTGCTTCATTTCGTAAGTGTTCATACCCTGGGCCACAAGGTCTGGGCTTCTAACGCCCTTTTTCCTTGTTTTGTTTTGTTTTCTGGTTTTTTGAGACAGGGTTTCTCTGTGTAATCCTAGATGTCCTGAACTCACTCCCTCTGTAGACCAGTCTGGTCTTGAACTCAGAGATCCACTTGACTCTACCTCCCAAATGCTGGGATTAAAAGCACGCACTGCCACTATCTGGCATGCTAATGCCTTTCTTGCTGGGTTTTTGTGACAACCAAATAATGGAATCTATGTAGCATGTCACATGTCCAGCATCTGGCATAAGAACTGTGTAACCTAAGATCGCCGCTCTGAGAGCCAGAGGCAGTTCAGTGGTCTTTATGACTAACTGACCCTTCTTTCCCATTCCACCACAGTTCCTTTGCGATGAGGGCGCAGGTATATCTGGAGACTACATTGATCGAGTAGATGAGCCTTTGTCCTGCTCCTATGTGCTGACCATTCGGACTTCTCGGCTCTGCCCCCACCCTCTCCTCCGGCCCCCAGCCAGTGCTGCTCCACAGGCCATTCTTTGTCACCCAGCCCTACAGCCTGATGAGTACATGGCCTACCTCCAGAGGCAAGCTGGTGAGCAAGGCGTGGGCAGGGATTGGGAAAGGCGGGCACAGTGCGGGCGCAGTGTTGGAAAGAGTCCCCATCATGTTCACACACTGTTTTCTGGTAGAGTCAAAGCAGCGTGAAGAGAAAATCACAGAAGAAGCTCAAGACATAGACCAAGTGTGGAGTGAGACCAAGTCTGCTGGAGTAACCCCAAAGAAAGAAGGTAGGGTGCACTTTTGGCCAGCCCACGGAACCAGCCACCACCACCTTCCTGCCTACATTGTGGGTGGATCTACCCTACTGACAACAGAAGGATGACCTTCCTCCTTTGCTCCCTCCTTCTCTCCCCTTTTCTCAAATTCTCAGATGTCAGCCCGGCCAAGGATGGTAAGGAATCAGAGTTGTGGAAGATGCTACATGAGCCAGAGGAACAATCTGCTGGAGGAGAGGAGGCCCAGGCAGGGGTGAGAACGGCCTCTTGGCCACCTCTCTAGGCTTTGGGATGAGTAGGTTCCCTCTGTATGAGGGAGGGAAAGGATACTGCCTGAGGAACATGGAGGGCATAAACAAGCCTTCATGACTGAGTCCAGCCTTTCTTCTCATCAGGAGCAAGACCAGAACCCTGAGGCTGCCGCAGATCCAGCTCCAAACCCTCCTGATGGTGAGCCAACTCTGTCTCCTTAGGTGGTAGAGTAGCACTAAACACCCAGGTCAGCATCCCTTCTCCCTCCCTGCTCTCGGTGCTAACTTACCTCCCACCACTGTCCACTCTGCATGGACACCACAGTCAGCCTTCCAGAAGAGGCAAAGTGCACTGGGGCTTACTAACTCTGCACCCAGCTGAGTCATTTGTCCTCCTATAAGATGCGGATTAAGCCACACCCTAGAGAGTTAGGATGGTAAATGGAAATGGGCCTGGACTTCACAGCAGAATGTCTAGAACTGAGAAGACTCCAAGTATTTGTAAAAAAGCAGGAACCAGTAAAAAGGATCCCTTAACCATGAATCTCCTCTACAATCCTAAAACACTGGAGTTTTGCCAAAATAAAAAAAAAAAAAAAAAAGGATTTAGGTGTTCAGGAGAAGGAGGGACTTAGTGCTTTGAGGTCCTGTGCCTGCCATGAGCCCACCTCAGGGGTTTGTTTGCCTTCCCTCCGCTGCCAGCCAGCCAGCCAGCTCCCTGGGGCAGACTGTGCCTTCCCTCAGGCTCCTCAGGCTCCTCAGGCTCCTCAGGCTTCAAGGCAGGACTGAAAATGCAAAAGGCCCACACCTGCTCTCTTTCCCACCTCAGATTTTCAGAACAATGTTCAGGTCAAAGTCATTCGGAGCCCTGCAGACTTGATTCGACTGATAGAGGAACTGAAAGGCGGAGCAAGAAAGGTATGTCCCCACCGAGGGGTGGCTGTGAACATTTGGAGAGATTATCTTTGCCTGGGACAAGATGGGCCCAATAGATCTGGCTCCCATCCTGCCCTACCCGTGTCCCCCACTACCCCGTCCCTCCACTGTTTAGTTACGCCTCACACACCTATTAGGACAGAAGCCACCAACTATCCATTTCCTCCCCACCCCCTGACCCAGGGGAAGCCAAGCGCAGGTCAGGAGCAGCCTGAAGACGATACCGCGGAGGCCCCTGGGAAGGAAGGAGAGCTGAAGGAGAAGGGTGATGAACCTCAGGCTGTTGTGGAAGAAGAAGACAATGAGGAGGAGGAGGAGGATGAAGATGAAGATGAGCGGCAGTTGTTGGGAGAGTTCGAGAAGGAGCTGGAAAGGATGCTGCTTCCCTCAGACCGAGAGCGTCTCCGCTCAGAGGTTAGGGCTGGCATGGAGCGAGAGCTGGAAAACATTATCCAGGAGGTGAGCAGCTCTCGGGTGCCTGTGCTGTGCCCACAGGACAGCGCTTCCCAGTGGGTGGCTGTGCCCACAGGACAGGGCTTCCCAGTGGGTGGCTGTTGTTTTCATTAAAGGGGGATGAACATTCCTAGAGCATGTCCCTGACCTCTGCCCCCTCAGACCATTGACTACCACTGTCTTTGGGCTTTCCAGACAGAGAAGGAAGTGGACCCAGATGGCTTTAAGAAGGAGTCAGAACGGGAGCAGGCAATATTGGCTCTGACATCCACTCTGGACAAACTCATCAAGAGGCTGCAGGAAAACCAGAGTCCAGATCTGGTGCAGAAGCATAAGAAAAAGAGAATCGTCCCTCAGAGGCCTCCCCCGTCACCTCCCCCCACAGGTGAGGGCAGTCCATGGGGGCACAGTCTTCAGAGCGCCCCCTTTCGGAGCCCTGCTCTCAGTGCTAACTTACCCCCCCCCCCACGTCCGCTCTGTGTGGATACTGCAGTCAGCCTTCCGGAAGTCAGCCTTCCGGAAGTCAGCCTTGGTCTCTGCTTTGCCCTTTATGCCCACCGGGATGCATAGGCAGTAACTAAGTGACCATGAGCCTAGAAGCTGAAGACCACTCATTCATGAAGCAAGGGCTCTTTGCCCGCCTCCCTGTGGGTAGGCTTGGGGAAAATGAGACAGACAGTTTGGGGGTTTCCATAGTGAACCATGGTGGGAGGTGAACAGTGGCGGTGCCAGGAAAGACTCCAGCTATCAGTGTCAGGCAAGCCCACTGGCATCAGCCACAGCCCGGACACACACACTCCAGTTATGGCGTCTTGCATCTCCTTATGTTCATCTCATGGAATTCTACTGATGTGGAGAGAGAAGGCGTTTCAAATAGAACATTCCACTTTCAGACCTTTCATCCCACCTCTTTGGTAGACACGGGAAGATTATTAGGTCTTAGCGTTGAGGAAAAAACAAAAACAGAAACAAACCATGGCTTTGCAACCTGCTCCTCAAAGCAAAACTCCTTTGCTGGTGCAGGGGGCTCGATTTGGCTTTGGAAAAAGACAGCCGTTTTCCTATAGAGGATGGGAGAGTTGGGGGAGGGGTGCTGCTATTGGGGAAGGGCATGTTTTTGAACCCTGGATCACACTCATGGGAGGTAGAGTGCCAGCCCCACGACTTAGCGAGGCAATCCCTCCCCCCAGCCCTTCACCCTGGAGTCACAGCTCTGCTTTGTGTCTCCCTGTGTCTTCCCCTCTAAGAGGAGGAGCCTGAGCACAGAGTCCGGGTCCGAGTCACCAAGCTCCGTCATGGAGGCCCCAATCAGGATCTGACTGTCCTGGAGATGAACCGGGAAAACCCACAGCTGAAACAGATCGAGGGGCTGGTGAAAGAAGTTCTGGAGAGGGAGGGTCTCGCGGCCGAAGGTGGGCCCTGGAGGGAGGCGCTCAGAGCTGTCTGAAGGGCTTGTTTGCCACCGGAGTGGCAGGGCTGGGCCGAGGTGGACCCTCCAAATCCCCAAGCCTTCCCCTCCTCACTGCCCACATCGCTCCTCTCCTTCTAGGCAAGATTGAAATCAAAATTGTACGACCTGGGGCCGAAGGGAATGCGGAGGACACACGCTGGCTGACCGATGAAGACACGAAAAACCTTAAGGAAATCTTCTTCAATATCTTGGTGAGGCCTCCCACCCAAGTCTTGGCCCCCAGCTCACCCCACTGTGTCCCCACGCTGCTCAGGAGAACCCCACAGGAGGCCATATCCCAAGCCCCTGCCCACCGCTGCCTCAGGACCCCTCGGATCCTATAGCACAGGACTTCCTCGGCTACAGGCATCACTTCCGGCTCAACCCCCCTTTCCTCCCAGGTGCAGGGAGCCGAAGAGGCTAATAAAGAGCGTCAGCGACAGAAGGAGCTGGAGAGCAATTACCGCCGCGTGTGGAGCTCTCCGGGAGACGAGGACACTGCAGACCTGGATGAGCTTGACTTCTGAAGCCATCACTGACAGGCCTTCCAAGGATCTCAAAACCTTTCCGACTGGCTCTGCCTCCTCCTCTTCTCCCACATCGGAGCCCCGGAGGCAAAAGGGCAGGTTGGAGCCCAGCTCTGGACTTGAGGGCCCCAGCTCAAAGGGTGTGAGGGTGTGTATGGGCCCAGGGAGGCGGTTGCAGCTCCAGAGAGCCACCCTGAAACCTCAGCCAGGACTATAGGCTGCACTTCTTTGCCCCTTTGGCTTTTCCTATCCCCTGACTTCTGAGCTCTTACCCCATTTTTACCCAGAGATCTTGTGAGTGGGGCATGGTGGGAAAAGCAGGCGAGCTGGACAGTTTATCAGACTCCAAGAAAGCAGACCCCACCCACCCATCCTACCTCGATGCCCTGTTTTTGTTTGGAGCTGCCTGCCCCTCCCTTGGATTCCCTACTTCCTGTTCCTATTGCCCCACTATCTGTGCTTCTGAGTTAGGAGCCTTCCCTCTGTCACCGAGGGAATTGGAGACCTTACATATCACCTCACTCACAATCCCAGCAAAAAGGATTGGATATGGAGCCACCCACCGTGTTCTTCAGGTTTCTAAATAAAAAAACTGGACCAACAGTGCACCGGCCTTTGTGGGGAGGCGTGGTGGGTTCAGGTGTTATTGGGGGAGTCAATTGCCAGTAACTAATTCCTACAATAAGGTGGTGTGGTGTCTTCTCAGGATGGGGGACATGCCTCGTTTGCTATATACCCTTGCTCAGAGTGCCCTAGGGTACACAGGCAGAGGTCAGACCAGCTGAATGAACCCCACCAACCTGGAGAGAAATGCTGTTCTCTTTTGGTAAATGGACAGGCCCTGGTTTCCAGAGAACTGAAGGACTGCCCAGTGTCCGTCTTGGCACAGTACAGCAGCTATCTTACAAACCAGGGTCTGAGCTCCAGAGGGATGAGGATTTGGAGGCCAGCCCTAAGGCTACAGCAAAGCTACAGACTTTTGACCTCTCCGTTCATTGTTTTTCTAGAAATAAGGGTTAGGACTAGACAAACAGACCCTGCCATCTTGGGGACCAACCCAGGGCCTCACACATACTAGGTGAGGGGTGTGCTGCCGAGCCGCACCCAACCAGGTGCTTCACTTGAACACTAGCCATTCCTTCCCAGTCGTCCACCTCTTTACATCCTGAAAGTCAAAATGTGTACCAAAGGGACCCTCCCACACCCACGAAGGGTATCTTCCTGCAGCATGCTCCAGATTCCACTTGCCAGCCAGTCCTCTTCTCCCCCTCAACACCCCCCCCCACACATTGTCTGGAAAACTCCACCTGCAGCTATGACAGGGCTGCTGCCTACATTCCAGCTTCAGAGTATCCAGAGACAGGTGGGCCTGGCGTCTCTCTGACTGACATGGACAGCTGTGGGTACCTCCTGTGAGAACCCTCAGGACAATAGTCTCTCCTTTGTGCCCCCAGTCGAGAGGTATATAGCCCCTGCTGAAGAGGAACTGAACACACGCTATGTCATCTCCAAAAGTGGGAATCGAGAGCTCTTCTTGCTGAATGTTGATGTATGTGGTGCGTGTTATGCTTAAATTGTTTGGAAATGTAGACAGGTCCAGCTTCCCACATCTACCTGAATCTTCAGGGGACAGATGCTGCAACTTCGGGAGAACTTAGTTGTCGTCTTGGGGGTGGCCCTATGCAGGGCACCAGGTTCAAATCAGCACCTCTACTCATTAGTAGAGCCTTAAATAAGTGATTGCCCTGCTGATGCTGACTAGGCATTGGCCTCCAGGGGGCAGTAATGAGGATGGGGGTGTCACATTAGTTGGCACAGGACAGCAATTATCTTAAAAAACCATTGCCTGAGAGCTCTGAAGGGATAAGGATATGGAGAAAGTTTTGGCTGCTGTTGTGAAACACCCTTGGACTGATAAGAATCTGGGCAGGTTCCCTTTGCTGCCCCAACTTGGTCAGAAAACATGGAACCCTCACTGCACTGAATCCATTTGAACTTTCAAAAAGCTCCCCCTTCCTCTCTTTTGATTTCTGGCAGAGTTCCCATGAAGGTCGGTCAGTCTCAGCTGTGCAAAGGCAAACAGAAAGAACAGAACAGCAGGGGTGTGGCAGATGGCATCCAGAAGAAGGTGGGGAGGCTCAGGGACAAGAACCCAAGAGTAGGAGTTCATCGCTCCATGGGCACAAAAGGAGCAGCAGCCTGTGCCTACCCAGGATTGTCCTTCCTATTTTGCAGTCTGAAGGGCTTAAAACTTTGTTACTCCATCTCCCATTCCACAAGACTAATGTAACCCATTAATAGACATCAATTACTTGGTGGTAGAGTTCGCCGACACCAAGACCATTTTTCGCTGGCCGGCAGATCCCTTGACAAGTGACTTCATTCTGTCCAGGTCCCTTGTTCCTCCCCACAGCTATCACCCTGAGCTTCTGAGGAAGGGTGTGAGATTTTGCTATGAGGAAGGAAGGGGGAAATGGTGGAAGGAGAGGAGAGTCTCAGCTGACAGGCAGCGGGATCAGCCAGTCTTCCTGTCATGGCCCAGACCACACAGTCCATCTGTCTTTCCCTGCCCTTAAATCCACCCCTCCCTCAGTCATGGTGATGACCCAGCCTGGGACTCTGGAGAACAGCTTCCAGAGCCATGACCAGACCCCAATGAAAACTTAAGCAGATACCAGGGGCTAGAATTAACTCTACCCCAAGACACTAGTACTACCTACTGATTCTGCAGGTCCAACCTGTGTTAGCTACTATCCTAGTTTTTACTCACAGCTTACACACACACACACACACACACAGTAGGACCGACTGCAATAAGTAGTGTTACTGTGTGGGTCAGGCTACCATGACCTGAGGTAACCCCATATAATAAAAGTGGGCAAATTCCTGCATCAGCTGGCATGGATCTTATGGACACCAGGAAACTGCAAATGTTGGAAAACCTTCCACCCTGGAGCCCCTAGTGCTCCCGATAAGCTCTGATGCCTAGTGATCAAGGTAAGCAGGCTAACCTAGACAGAACCTTCCCTGGGATCACAGCACTCCTCTTGACATATGTCTCTGAGGTCACTTGCCCAACATCTCCAAGCTAGGGAGCAGTGAGCCAGTTTTCCAAACCAAATCTCATTCTTGAACCAAAGCCTCCCCACCTTTTCTGCCCTCAACTCCTCTGGGCCTGTTTCTCCAACTCTACCGGGTTTGGCATCAAATGTGCACCTGGCTTCTTACAGACCCTACGTCACAAACCCAAGACTGTTGTACAAAGCTTCGACTACCGTATCTGTGCATTTGTGGGTACTGTCCTGACCCCAGCCAAGAAGTTATCTCTGCCTGGACCTTTCCCATCTCCCGTTTCCCAACATCCACCAAGACCATACCTTCACTTGTCTCTTCAATAACAGACCAGTAGCTCACCCCCTAGACAAAATCACTTCCTCTTTAATTGTTAAGATTCACATCACCTGCTTTGGAAGTGAGGGGAACAACCCTTGCCCCTCCTCACTCCACTCCCCGATTACCTGGTCTTTTGCAAAATATTTTAGCCAGGAAAAAAAAAAAAAAGAAAGAAAAAACCAGACCGAAACCACTGACACAGACAGCCCAAAGCCTGGGTTGATGAAGGGAGGCAGGGCTGGGCTGGGGCCAGGACACTGACACCCTCCCAGCCACTGCACACCCTCTCTTCCCTGGTTGGGAGGGAGCAAAGGATAGAGAAACGGATACGGAGCTGCTCCAGTGAGAGGGGCTGGACAGGAAGGATTATGAGGGAGGGGTCCCATTGTAGGGGTGTCCCCTACCCCAGATCACCACGGGCGCTGCACAGTCACAGGTACGCAGTCACAGTCACAGACACAACCCGAGAGCACCCCACCCCACCCCACCCCTGCCCACCCTTGGCTTCCCCTACCCTGAAATGCCCTCCCCTCGCCCCTACCCACCCCATCCCCATGTTGGGGAACAAAACAATAAATTACAGGGCCCCTCTCTAGCCCCCTCCTATTCCAATCCTTCTCCCTCACCCCAAGATCGTAAGGGGAAGGACCCAGGCTCTCGACTCCCCCTGGCTCTTAGCTTTCATTCATAGGTAAGTAGAGGGGGATATTGGATTTCCACTCTTCATGAACCCTTTCACGGAAAGGGTTGGGGACCCCTCCACCTCCATGGGCAGCAGGGGTCCTGCCCCTCGCTGCCCTTCCCCCTCACTGGGCAGTGAGATCAGCATGGAAGGGGTGAGGTCCCCATATTGGTCCCAAGTCCCAGGGCTAGTCCTCCACCTACTAACCCCTCCCTCTGGCGTGGCGTTTTGCCCCAGGAGCCAGCCTGGGTTTGGGCTCCGGCCACCAGATTGTAGAACGCAGGCAGGATTGGATCTTTTGCCCGCCCCTAGGGGGCACGAGCCAGCAAGTCCGAGCACCCTGGAGCCGGTACAGCTGCAAAAGCAGCAGGTAGACAGACCCAGGGCAATCCAAGTGTGGAAAACAGTGGAGTAGGGGGTGTAGAACTAGGGTCTCCATGCCTCGCTGGGGAGAGGGAGGTGAGTTTGTGTCTCCTGGAAGGCGTGTGGGGCTGTGCCCTCGTGGGGTTAGGAAGTGCTCCCGTGGGACGGGGTGCGGACTGGAGAGGTGAGTGGGTGCATTCTGTCCAGCGGTCCACCCGGTGTGATCATGCCCGGCCCGCGCGGGGGGAGGGGTGGATGGGTGGGGTGTCTCTCCCGCTGCTGGGCAACTATACCAGCGCGATCGTGGTGTCCACGCGGCCCAAGCTGGCAGCGCTGCTCCTGCGCCTCGGACTGGGCGTGGCAGTAATGCTGGGAGTGGTGGCAGCGCTCGGTGTGGTGGCTGTGCTGCCGCCCTCTCCCGGGCAGCCGTGCTGGAGGAGGATGTCGGCACACAACTGGCTACCAGCCTGGCGGGCGTAAAACAGTGCCGTGCGGCCTTGCGCATCACGGGCCGCCACGTCCGCGCCATACTGCAGGAGGAAAGAGCGTGTGACCAAGCGCCATCCAAGGGCACAACTCCAAGACCACCTCCGGGCTCCCTTTCCCAACCTCTCCGCTCACGTACCCACAACAGAAGCTGCGTGATGACAACGTGGGCGAGCTCGGCCGCCAAGTGCAGCGGCGAGCGGAGCTGCGGGTCCTCCACGCTGGTATCTAGTGGCCCATGTCGCGCGTGAGCCAGAAGCAGCAGAACAGTGGCCACGTCCTGGGCCTGCACGGCGGCCCACAGCTGGCGGCCCAACGGCTCCTCCGTGGTACCCAGAGGCGCCAGGAACAGCAGCTGCTCATACTTGGCGCGAATCCACGACTCACGCTCCTCGCTGCAGTGGGACCAGGAACCAAGGGAAAGAGTTGTCAGCGACCTCTAATTGGGACCTCCCAGAAACTGTGCTTCATCTTCCACACGGATCCTCTATCCTCACCGTGAAGAGTCCCGCGTGGGCTTGGCACGGCCCCGAGTGTCGCTCTCCCACACATGGTTGGCCGTGTCGTTGCCAATGGCCGTCAGCACCAGGGTCAGCTCCCGCGGCCAGTCGTCCAAGTCCAGGGAACGCACGCGCGACAGGTGTGTGCCCAGGTTCCGGTGGATGCCAGAACACTCGATGCAGATGAGTGCACCCAGATTCAAACTGGCCCACGTGGGGTCTGAGGATAGATCGGATGCACCAGTAAGCCCGGGTTGACAACGTGTCAGCAAGACACCCCACTTTTTTCACCAGACTCCATCCACCACGCTCCCTTAGTCTGGAATCCTGCTCCCCAGTTGGCTTGGCAGTGCCCCATGCACTCACTGGGAGCTCCGCAGTCCACGCAGGTCGAGTTTCCCTTTGCATTTCGGATTGCCTGGATAGCCACGGCTTCACTTTGGCTGTCAGTGCGCAGCTGCAGAAGGAGAAAAGAGGTCAGAGCTGCACCTCTGACCAAGCCTCGGCCACTTTTGCTAGCCTCCACCAATAGCCTCAAAACCTTTACCTTGACCTTGCTGCTCTCACAACACTGCAGACTGGCCAGGATCTGACTCTCGATGGCCTGAACCCAGGAATCCCGCTCCTCGAAGCTGGCTGCCTCAAAGTGCCACGTCTGACCAGTACTGGAAACGATCAGGAACTCGAAGTTTTCCTCTGGGTGGGTGGATGGGAGAGGCCGTGAGGAACGGAGTTCAAGTGGGAGACCTTCCCAAAACCTTCCCCCCTGATGTCTTTTGGAGCCCCAAGGAATGGGAGGGGGGGGGAGAAGCAGAGGGTGGGAAACAGCAGGAAGCCCGAGCACATGCAGGGAGAAGCAGGGAACCCCCCACCCCCCTCTGCAACCCCAGCTTAGCATCCCTCCCGGCTCCCGCTTGTTACCTGCTTTATAAATATTTCTTAAACTACCAAAGGATTTTAGTTTCCACATTTTGCGCTTGGCTGGTTTCCCGAAGCAAAGGAGATAGAGACAGAATGGGAAAGACAAGCACAACAGAGAAAGAGAGACCAAGAGAAAGAGGCAGGTGGAGAGATAGCGAGACAGAGAATGCCAGAGACAAAGCAGGACAGACAGATGGGGAGAGAAAGCAGGAACTAAAGTCAGTGGCCCCGGAGCAGAGCGGAGCGGAAGCCGAGAGCCGTGAGAGTCGGCAGATCTGGAACCCGGGTCTGAGCACCCGGCAAAGAATGGGGCAGCAGGGGGCGGGGGCGGGGGCGGGGCGAAGGAGGGGAACAGGTATTGTGACCCGAGAGAAACTTGGTCTCTGTAAGGAGAGGGTTGTTAGAATTTATGTGAGGATTTGAAAGGGGCGAGAGGCAGGAAATGAGGGCCCTGGCCTCAGAAGTTAGTAGAACTGGGGGTGGAGCAAGTATAGGGATCATTAGTTGCGCCTCTTGGAGGAACCTGCCAAACATGGGTTATTGAGGGCTGAGACAGGGAAGTCAGTAGGGATACTAATTTCAAGGGCTGTAGTCCTCGGTATGGGTCAAAAGTGCAGATGAAGGCAAGAACTAAAGAAAAGAACGGGGGCTACAGACTCATGAGAGCAGGGTCTGGGAACAAGGGAAAGAAAGGAGCTGGGTGGTGTCCGTCCATTTCCCTACTCGGTATGTGCAGTGGTGACGGGAAGTCAAGTACTCAGTTCAGGGCTCTGCAAGAGCTAGGTCAGGGGTTCGGATACAGGGGATGGGGGTCTGCAGTGGGAGTGGGGACGACCCACCACAGCCTCACCTTCAGCCTGCACTGTTGAACCTTCAGTCTTGGATGGTGTGGCCAATTTCTTCCGCCTCTGTTTCTTCACCATGGGAGAAGGTGGGGGTTCTCGACTCAGGGGACTCAGGTCTCCAGATGGGGTACAGTCTTAGGGAGGGGGGACATAATGTCTCAGTTACCCTTCCATAGACTGTCTTATAACTTGTATCCTGCCCTGAACTAATTGGCATTTTAGGGTATCTCTCTTCAGGTGTCCTTATCCAAGAGTAAAAGAGCCCCCACCCCCACCATATGCCCACCCATCATTCCTGGAAAATGAGCAGATAAGGACTTTAGATTCAAATCTATACTCAGCTCTGGACTCTAAACTTACTGGCCTTAAGACCTTGAGCAAGTTAATTTATTTTCTGAGACTCAGTTATTTTTGTTTTTTTTTTATCCCTAAAATGGTGATAATAAATTTGGACCTGATATGTTGTTGTAAGAAATATTTATTACAGTGTTATTTTCTGTCCATTATATTTGTCTGCATAATATATAAATGACGTAAATTATAGATTTAATTTCCAAACATTTCAAACATTGGTGGCTGACTGTGTGCTGGTCAAGGTCCCCAGTTTGTTAAATTAAGCCTTGAAGAAACTTCCGACTGGGTAGAAACTGAGGTATGGAGAGGTTGTGTAACTTGCCCATGTGGCAAGGCAAACTAGGAATCTGAGCTCAGGCAGGCAGACTGGCTCTGGAGTCTATGTGTCTTCTTCATCGCAGTGACAGACACAGCATGAGAACGTGGTGTCAGTTACCCAGCAGACATCCCCTGTGTTCCCTCCAAGCCTCCACCCATATTCCATTTGGGTCTGGAAGCCAGTAGACTGAGGGCGGTCCCACTAACCAGTGCTGAGAGCTCGGGCCAAATTCCGGTCTGGCTTCAGCAGATGCTTGGATGTCTGGTCTGGTGGAAGCTGCAGGGAGCTGGGGCTGGGGCTGGGACTTGGCATAGGTGTAGTGGCTTCTGTGGGAAGGAGAGCAAAAGATATCAGTGGGCCTGTCTCCAACCATCTCTTTATCAGCCCCCACTCCACACAGCCAGGGTAACACCAACTCCTTCCTCTCCCCTCCTCTTTCCTCTGCCCCTGTCTTCTTCCCTGCCCATCTGTTATGGCTCCACTTACCAGGGCCTTCACCCATCTGGACAGTGCTCATGTCTTTGACCAATCCGTTGATACTGGCTGAGGGGCCAAAAGCAGAGATGGCCCTTGGGGGCCGCTTGCCTGGGACTTTGACAGTGGTTCGTAGCAAGTCCATTTCTTTGCCATGAGTACTGTGGATGTAATCCTGTAGAGGTACAGGGTTGAGAGTGTGTGGGGGGGACTCCAAAGTGCTGAGAAGTAAGCAGTAATAACAGGACACAGATGGGGCCCTGAGAGCTGACTAGACTGGAAGAGCTGTGGAGCAGACTTGCCAGACCTGGCCGGGAAGCATTTCCTGAACAGCAACAGGCTGGAGACAGGTCCATTCATGGTACTCTCCCACTAGACTGCAAATTCTGGGGCAATGACTTTACCTTCCTATCTCTGACACAGATAAGCTTCCTGAGCCTAAGAGAACAGAGCTAAAGCTCCCCAGACATGCCGCCAGGATTTGTCAGAGACACAAAAACAGCTAGAAGAATGTCCAGGGTTTTCCAGTGTGGACCATCTCTGCTACTCACATTGATGCTGGGATGGTAGAGTAGAAAGCCGTTACTAGAGAGAGTCACATATTTCTTTTTCCATTCCTTGTTCAAGGAATTGCCACTTCTCTTTAGCAAGAAGCTCTGGAAGAACAGGAAGATGTGTGGGAGAGAAGCCAGCTGAGAACAGCTGCTTCAGACCTTTCTTCGGCCCTTAAACTCCTTACCTGTTTAATGGGGATGGCTCGCCCACTCCCCGTCAGCTCTCCACGGCTGTCTAAGCTCCGCTTCTCAGAATCACTGCCCCGACGGTTCTGGAATGATTATTGGCATTAGCCAGAGGATGGATAGAATACAATGATAGAAAATGGCAAAAAGAAGGCAACAGAGAGGTCTAAAGACTAACAGGCAGGCAACAGGATGGGAGGAAAAGGGGGTTAGCATGTCCAATACCGCAAAAAGGCTGGTCCTTCGCTTGGCTGCTCGGTGTAGGGAACCTGGAGTGCTTAACCCAGCCACAGCGGCTGCCTCGGCTCGGAGCTCCCGGTGTCCGACATTGGGTGAGGATGGAAGGGAGGAAGAGTAATCGCTAGTGTGGCCCCCGTTACTAGCCTGGAGATATACAGAGGAGCCAGCAGAGTTGAGTATCGATACCCACCAAGCTAAACGGACATGCAGTGACATCCTCTACCGTCATCATTATTCATTCATTGTCAACCAGCAACAAACATTCCCTAGCCTAGTCAAAGTGCTTCAAGGTTTGTGAAGACTGACCGCCATGCAGCAGAACAGATAACTGAGGAGGGGAGTGTGGTGATACATTGTATCAAATAAAGTTTGCCTGAAGATCAGAGACAGAGCCACCCACAGTTAACCATAGAGGTCAGGCAGTGTTCGCAGAAGCCTTTAATCCCAGCACCAGGAAGTCTGACCCAGGAAGTGAGATGGACGAGCAAAGAAAGGTATATAAGGCCCGAGGAGACAGAGTCTGCCCTTCCCTTTCTGCTGAGGACTCAGAGGCTTTGGGTCTGAGGAGTTGGCAGGATGAGAAGTGGCTGTGGCTTGTTCCTCTGTCTCTGATCCTTTAGCTTTGGGTTTTTATTGTAAGATCAATTAGGACTTGTGTTCACAAGGAAGGATGGCATGCTTAGAGACATCGCAAATGACACCTCATGCCTGGGATGTTACTTTCTTTTTCTCTTGTGTAGCCCTGGCTGTCCTGGAACTGTCCTCGAACTCAGGAGATCCGCCTGCCTTCGTCTCTGGAATGCTGGGATTAAAGTTGCAGGCCACCACCACTGTCCAGCCTCAATGTTGCTTTCCTAATTTCCCACTCATGTCCCCATTTCTTCAGAATTTGACATCAGTCCCTGACACCCCAAACTCACCTGCCCGGCTACAGGAGTAGAAGCTGCTGAATGGCTTGGTGAGCTGGGCAGGGACTTGCAGGCAGCCAAGAGTTGCTGCTGTTTACGCAAAGTCACCACCTTCTGGGCCACTAGAGGGAAGGGGGGGTTGGAGAAGGACATGAGCAGAAAAGATCCCCCAGACCACCACGTTCCCATGTCCTAATCTGAGAAGCCCCAACTTTGTTACCAGAGCCTTCAATGCTACCTATGGCCTAGCCAGATCCTACAGCTCAGAAGGAAATTTCCCGGGGGGGGGGGGGGGGCGGCGATTTCCTGTTACTGGGAAACTTAGAACTGGATACTGGGTCTCTGCAATGTCACAGGATCCCTGGCTTCCCACTGTCATACGCAGGGGCCCACCACACTCACCCTCCTGGAAGACGCGGTCCACATTGAGCCCGTACGTCGCACACGTCTCATAGTAGCTGCAGCGTTTCATGTCCGCACATAGAGCCCTTGCTCGAGCATCACCCACTACTCGAGGAGACGAAGCACTGATCCTGTCTGAGAGGCCAGGGAAGGGGCAGTACTGGTGAGAAGCCTTTCCTCCAGTGTTCGTGATTCCCTTTGCCATGTATTTGGAGCCCAGGCTAGACCTCCTAGAGTCAGAGTGTGGTATGATGTTTGTCCTCAAGTAGACTGTTAAGTGTATAAACCCCACACTTAAGACTGTCTCTGACTCCCTCTCTGTGTATACATCTGTGTCTGTCTTTCTGTGTATATGTCTGTCTGTGCCTGTCTTTATGTGTGTGTGTGTCTGTGTGTCTGTGTTTTCAGGCAATACAACTGAAGTTGGTTCAGAGGTTCCTGACAATGGCTATGACTCACAGGTGACAAACACCTTAAAAATCACTGAACTTGAGAGCCGGGTGAAAGGAGATCTAGCCTGTGAAGTAGGGAACGGCTGCATGCCTATAGGGAACAGGTGGGCTGCTCCGTCCAGTCAGAAACCAGGAGGCAAGCCAGGTGGAGGCTTGAACCTACAACAGCAGGTGCAGCCACACAGAGCGTCCTGCCAGATGGACAAAGATGGTAGTGACAATTTTCCTATCATGGTCCAATGTGCTTCCGCATTACGTGGGATTACGTGGTTACACTGTAAATAATTGTACCGCCTATTGGTTTAATAAAAATTCTGATTGGCTGAAGGCAGACAGGAAGTGTGGGTAGGGCTACCAGACTAAGAAAACTCTAGGAGCAGGAAGAACAGAGCAGAGATATCTCAGAGTTGCCAGACAAGCCAGCAGATGCAGAGGACAACTATGCTGCTCTGAGAAAAGATACCAAGCCGCATGGCTGAACAGGATAAAAATCATGGCTTAGTTTAAGAGCAAGAGCTAGCAAGTTATATGCCTGGGCCCCAGATCAATCAGTATACAATTAATGCAAGCATCTGTGTGTCTCTGTGGGACTATGGGTCTGCAGACCAGGGTCACTATGCCAGCCCAGAAAGTCCGGGTCAGAAACCTCTTAGAACACTTCCGGGCTCCTGCTATTTTCCTTATTTCCCTAGTGTATCCTTGTTTCCTCTCTGTAGAGAAATTCCTTTCCAACATTGTCAGCCTGACCCAGCTTTCTATCTGCAATAGGACTTGACATTTTCTGTGTGTTCCATGGTAATGACGTCAGAAATGGCAAGAGTGAACACAAGGTAGGGAACATATCCAGAGATGGTCATTACAGCTGTCCTTTCTTCTCTTCTGAGACCTTGAGAAGTTTGTTTGGCTCATTACTTCCTTATTTGGACATGAAGCTCCCTCTAGAGGGCTGATGGACTCTAAATAGCCAGCTGGACACCTTGCCAAATTATTCACTATGGTGGGCAATACTTATAGGCACCCTTCACCCTTAAAGGCAAGGCTCCCATATCTGCTTTTTACCTTGGGTCCCAACCAGAGCCAGGGCCAGACCTCCTCGTCCTTCCCCCCGAAGAGAGCTCAGCTGCCCATGGAAACGGCTCACAGCCTGGAAACTGTTCTCATCCTCCAGGCTGAAGATGAAGATCACAGCATCCGCCCAGCCTGAGAACTTGCAGGGGATGAGAGGGCAAACAGAGGGTCACACAGGCCCCACCCCCTCTGGATACCATTCAGAGGGCGTCCCAGTGAGCCAGAGAATGTTTCCATGTCCACTACTGACCCTGCCCAGCCTGTTATTACCACTGCCTCCATTCCTCACCTTGGCATCGGGTGCTCCGGCTTCCTCTCGGATCAGCACCAGATGAGTCTGACCATCCACCAACATCTCCTTCTTGTATTGCTCACCTGTTAATAAGAATTGGAAAGCTTAACAGACCAGAGGTGCCAGGTCACCAAACCTTCCCACAGTCCCTCAAGCCACATCTTGGTACCTGCCCAGGCACCGATCTCACTCGTGGATCCCTGGCCCCCAGCATTAGCTTCCTGCGGCTCCTAAGAACTTATGGATCCCTGGTCCCCAGACTTAGCTTCCTGCGGCTCCTAAGAACTTATGGATCCCTGGTCCCCAGACTTAGCTTCCTGCGGCTCCTAAGAACTTATGGATCCCTGGTCCCCAGACTTAGCTCACTGCGGCTCCTAAGAACTTACTCTCAGTCTTCTCCAGCACCTGGTATGAGCCAGTGAGGAATCTGTGGATGAGGGATGACTTCCCACTCCTGGCATCGCCCAGCACACCCTAAAGGAGAGATGTGGAGCATAGATAAAAGAATTAAGGAAGGCCACAGAGCTGCTTCTGCTCATGCCAGACAACTCGCAGAAACTGGCAGTGTCAAGCCACCCAAAAAGGCCCTCCTGGGCCTCCAGTCAGCTGGGAAGAGCAGGGCATGGTTTGGTAAGAAATAATCCCAAAGCTGAAATAGACCACAAACTAAGCAATGTCGTGTGTGTGTGTGTGTGTGTGTGTGTGTGTGTGTGTGTGTGTGTGTGTGGTGTTGCTCTTAAGTAAAAGCATTTAAGTCAGCTGGGCATAGGCCAAGGCATTGGTTGAAAGTTTTACCCCGTTCTGAGCAACAGGACACCAAGAGTTTGATAAAAAAGCAAAAAAAAAAAAAAAAAAAAAAAAAAAAAAGAGCATGGGGCTAGAGAGATGAGATGGTTCTGCGGTTAAGAGCCAGCACTAGCTGCTCTTTCAGAGGTCCTGAGTTCAATTCCCAGAACCACATGCTGGCTCACAACCATCTATAGTGGGGGATCTGATGCCCTCTTCTGGAATAAAGAGTACATGCAGATACATAAAATCTTAAGGGAAAGTGCTAGAAATGAGAAGACTCGAGAGATGTACTGAGCAGCCCCCTCGATACTGCTGTGATGGTAATCTCAAGCATTCTTAGTTCTCAAAGAGACAGAATGAGGCATGCCTGCCAGAGGTAACCTTGCCTGCAAGTCAAGAGCCTGGTTTACCTACCAGGCGCAGTTCGGGAATTGAGCGGCTTAAAGTCCATTCCTGGCTATTGACCACAGCTTCTGCAAAGGGAAAAGTGCAGTGAGAACGGAGATTGTGGCCTGGGTGGACTCCCAGCTCTTGGCTACTCTCTTTTGAGGGGTTCACCTATCCCATAAGACCTTGCCTGCACTGGAGAGTGGTCCCTAGTCCTGGTATCCCAGCCACTCTCTCCACAGCTGTTGCCGCCGCTCAGTGGTTGCTTAGCAACAGAGCTAGCAAGCCGAAAATACTTCAGTTGGCATCTCCCTTAAAACACATCCTCAAACGTGGGTCCCAGACCGGATCGGGGGGACTTTACTAGTAATGATTCTCCTCCCAACACAGAGAATAGAGGGTCCCCCTAACGTTCCCAGGGCAGATCCAAGGGGGGAGGCCTGAGTCCTAAAATGGAGTGGGTCTTCCTCGATCTCCATTTCACAGGAGCGAAGATGAGGCGACGGCTTTCCTGCCCTTCTTCAAGGTCAGTGGCACAGGTAGTTCTAACTCCTGTCCACTGCCCAAGGGGGACAGAACTTGGATTTTCCTCTGCCTAAATCTCCAAGGCCTCCAAAAGAACTGTAGAGGTAAGGCTCCATCCCCAGGCAGAGAGGCCACAGGTCCGGGGAAAGAATCTTGCACCGGCCGGGTCCAGCCCCCGCTCCTGACACTGACCGGACGTTCCCGGGGCGCCGCAGCTGCGGCGGGAACTCGGGGATCCGGAGCCATCTGCTCCCACCCGCTCAGGAGCCAAACCCCCCGGGGCCGCCCCCGCTTCCAGGCCCGCCTTCCCTCCGGGGAATGTGAGCGGAACCAAGTCGTGGGTCGCTACCCACCCCCCACCCCCGCGCGCCTGTCTCTCCCAGTTAGAAAATAATAATAAAGCACCCCTCTGGAGGGAAGAAAAAATTAAATAAATAAAGCAATCTCCCTGTATGGCCTCCCAAGTCTCCATGGCTAAGAATTGTCTTTACAGCAGTACCGCCCCCTGACTCACTCTGGGGTCAGCCCCAGCGGGTTTCGACGCCGCTGTGGGGCGGGGGTGGGTAGTGCTCTCAGTTCACTTTTAAATCTGCACGTTCCAGCCCCCGCTCACTCAAGAACCTTCCAATCCACCTTCAGTGCATGGAAAAACCACCAGCCGGCTCTCAACCCAGGAAACCTATCTCTGAACCGGCTGCAAGGTCACTACCACACCACCTGTGCCAATGACTCAGGGGGAAACTGAGGCCTCCACATCCCCTGCACCTCCAATGACCCACACACACAAGGCCAACTCTCTATCTTCTGGCTTCTAGACTTCAACCAGGGCTGAGTCTATGGGATGATTTCCTACTACACTAAGCATCAGCCAAGGCCGTCATTTCCCAGGAAGCACCAAAACCACTCCACTATCTCTGCCTTTGGTCGAGGAGCGAGCCTAGCTCCTCCATCCACCCACGAGAAAAAGCGTCCCTCGTGCTTGCTCAGGTTTCCCCACCCACAAATAAGCGTCCAGGTGTCTCCGGCCCTGACACTCCCTACTCACTAGGGGAGGCGCGAAGCTCTGCGCCCAGCAGCTCCCTGGACCCGCTGCTGGAAGACAAGCCTGGGGGTCCCGGAAGAGGACCAGGGCCAGGAGGCCCCCCTGTGCTCTTGGTGAAGATACCGCTGATAAACTTGAGCATCTTGCGGTCACGAGTGGACGCTCGGCCTCCCTCCCGGCCCCTTTTCAGCCCTGGAGCTGGTGGCTCCAGAGTGATAGGGGGTGCAGGCCCGAGAGGCTGCATGGAGGCGGCGGTGATAGAAGCGGCTGAAACTGGGGTTGTTGGCACGGTGAGCGGAGGAGAGCCGGCAGTCGGTCCTGGGTGCAAGTCACTATTGTCCAAGGTCTTACTCTTGCCTTTCCGAGGGGACAGCTTCCCCCTCGCTCCAGCCCCAGTCCCGACCCCACCAGAGGTCGTGACTGCAGCGCCCCCGCCCCCGCCGGCAGCAGTGGCAGAAGCTCCAGTCCCAGCGCTGCTCTTTGACCCCTTGACCCTGGGTTTGCCCTCGCTTTCGGGCCATGACAGACGGCTACCCGCGCCCTTGCCCCCGCCGGCTTTGGCTCCACTAGTGGTCACGGTCTTGAAAGGCTTGGGAGCCGGTGGAGGAGGCGCCACCTTGAGCCTTCGGCTACCGGTGCCAGGATGTGGGGAGGACGAGCCTGGGACGCCGCCTCCCGTCCGGCCTTCAGGTTCCGGACCCCCCCAGCTCGGGCTGCTGAGTAGAGGGCGTCGGGAGGAAGAGGGGGCGCCCCCCGGTTTGGAGTCCGGACTCAGACCCCCGGAGAGCGGGGGTCCCGGAGGGGCGGCCCAGAGGGACAGTCGGCGGCCTGGAGCCGGGGAGACCGGGCGAGCCGGACTAGCCGGAGCCGGGGACAGCGTGGGGGGCTCCGCGCCCCCGGCGCCCGCGCTGCTGGTGCTGATCCACAGCGCATCCTGCCGGTGGAATAGACGCTCGTGCCGCTTCTTGCCGGGTTCCTCCGCGCCTCGGGGGCTGCCAGGATCTCGGGGCTCGGAGCCTCTGGCCCCGGGGGCGCTGGCCGCGGCTGCGGATGGAGAAGGCGGCGGCGGAGGTACCGACTCGAGCTTGACCAGGGTCAGCGAGATGAGGTAGGTCGTTGTCCGGCGCTGAAGCGCGCCCGCGCCCCGGCTCATGGGGCCCGGAGACCCCCGAGCTGGGGAGGGGAGGGGACTCCCCGGGACTGCCTCAGGGGGGCCCGGCCATGGGGCCACCCTGCTCGCTGCCCCCAGCCCCCGGACCCCGCTGAGCCCCCAGCCTGGCTCCTCTGTCGCCGCCGCCTCCGCCGCCTCCTCTTGCGCCCCCCTCCCATTACATGGGGCGCCCCCTCCCCATGCTCCCCGCCCTGCGCCCCCACCCCCTTGGAGCCCCGGGACCTTGGTGCTGCTCCAGGGAGGCGAGCCCGACCGTGCACCCCGGCCTGGGTGGGGGCGCAGAGATGGGCGGAGGAGGGTGGGGAGGACAGTAGTGGGGGGCAAATGGGGAAGAAGGAAAAGGGGACAGAAGAGGGGACAGGGGACTGGGGAAGAAGCACGGGTGCAGGGAAGGGCAGGGGCGGGAATGCGGACTCGGTGGGCAGAGGCCGCGGATGCAGTGGGAAAGGGGGGTCTTGAGGGTAGGAGACTAGTGGGGCTGTCTGTGCGGGGGATTCGCAGGAGCACAGAGAGGATGCTAGAGATGGAGCTATTGGAGGCAGGGGGGGAGGAAAGAGGAAACGGGAGGGGGTAGAAACCCACGGGTCTGGGGTCTGGGAGGGGAGGGGCGTGGATCCTGGCGGAGAGTCCGGGGGGCCTCGCCCGGGATCGGCTCGGTCCGGATGCGCGTTGAGTCCGGGCGCTCCCCTCACATTGAGGAGGAGGCGGCCCGCGGGCCCCCCCACCCCATCTCCCCCCCCCCCCAGCACCACTGTCTGCTAAGGCGGTATAAAATCCAGGACTGGATTTTTCCTTCCAAAACCTGGAGTGGATTTTCTGGGATTTGGATTCACCTCCGCCAACTACCTGGCCCCCTCCTTTCTCACACCAAGGTTAGGGAACACAAATGTAGCGTGTCACATTTAGGGACAAAGGTAAAACACTGATCTATTGGCTGGACAGGTACAGGAAACAGAAGTCTTTTGGCATCTGTAAATTCTGGGGAACTGAAATGGGAATGTGAAAAGACCTGACATTCCTTTCCGGGACCCCTTTTCTTTCCTTTTTTGGGGTACCTGGGTGAGTGTCCTTCCTCATCACCCAGCCCCCTCTCCCACCCCATACCGAATACTTTCACACCACTGTGACTTGAACTGATTGTCCCAAAGTGAACTTGGAAAGTGCTCCCCAGGGATGGGGACAAACAAGGAACTTGAGGGGGGGGGGTTGCCTCTAGAGGAGAGAGACTTGAGGGCTCCTGAGCCCAAGCTGCAGCGTGAGTCAAAAGCCCCAGCTCAAGGTGGAAGAAATACATCTACCAATTGACACCCCCCTATTCCAAAATGCATCTAGTTTCCATAGCAACCGTAGCTCCAAGAGAGCCTCAGAAGCTGCGGCGGGGATAAGCGGAGAGGAGGGATCCGTGTGTAGGATGTGGGGGACCAATCAAGGAAGGCTGGGTTTGTGAAAGCACTACTCTCACACCTGGTTACCCACCTGAGGGGGATTTTGCTCCCTGGACCCAAGGAACCCCCTTAGTTGAGGCGGCCGCAGCCAACCTCCTAGGTGTTGCCATTCAGCCTCCTGAGGTCTATGTAGCCTGGCTCTTATAGCATGTTAAAGGGGGAGGCAGAGTGAATGGACACCATTTGGGCTGTTTCCCCACCCCTTTTAGGGGCTTTGGAGTTCAAGGCTTTGTCCTCTAGAGGGGCAGAGAAAAATGAACAGTTAAGTCCATGCAGAAGACAGGCTGAGTCCCCATGGCGTGGGGGGGGGGATATTGGGCTGGAAGGCAGAAAGTCTCCTTGAAGCCCTGGAGACCCCTGCCCGGGATTTGGGGAGTCTCGGCGGTCCTTTGATTTGGCTTTCCACCCTCTTGACGCAGCCTATAATAAGTGCTGGCCGTGGGCGGCTCTTGGAGGCAAGAGTCAGCAGCTTGTTCGGCCTGGTGGGGGGTAAGGGTGGGGGGCTGAACCTCGATGCGGGGAGACCTTTGTTCTCCAGAAGCCCATGCCCACTCTCTCCCAGATCCTATATTGGAGGTCAGTGGTTTCTTAGGGAGTGCCCTTCAGAGCTAGGATGGCACATCAGGAGACATACTCTAGTCTATCGTGAAGGAGAGGAAAGGGAATAATCGTTAGCTTTGTAATATTTGGGAAGGCTGTTTCCACTCATGTTCAGTGGGAGGAGAACTCTGTCTCGCTCAGAGTAGAACAAATTACTTACGAAGAGTGTAGCCTTGCCGGACAAAGTGGAGTACCTTTTTGAGGAAACTGAGGCAAGGCCAGCCTGAGATAGACAGCAGGATGCGAACCCAGTCTCAAGGGAGAAAAAAGCGTTGGGCTGAGGTGTAGAGTATAGAGCGTCCCTGGCATGGAGGAGGCTTGGAGGCCATAGGTTCTGATATTCCAAGCAACACACACCACACAAAAAAAATATGGAGAAAACATCTACTGTGCCTCTAACCATTCTCTTTTTAATCTCCTTTTTGAGACTTTTTTTGGGGGGATAGCAGTTTTTTATGTAGTTGTATAGGACTTGCTATCCCTCCCTAGGTCTGGCTCCATTCTGGGTTCTGAGGCTATAGTACTGGGATTTGGTGTGCCTCCATCATCATACTAGCCCCTCTCCCTTTTCTAGAACTACAGGGAGTTTCTCTACCTGGTCCCACCCCTAGTTTACTTCAGGCAAAGGTTGGATCTAGAGTTATTCCCTAGACAGTCCTACTAGATTCCTGGTTTTTTGGGTTTCTTTTTTTTAAACACTTAGGATATCAGGGAAGACACAGGTGTAGTTCTTCTATCAGAGGGTTGGGTGCAGGAGCTGAAAGAAGCATTATGTTCAAAAGAGCAAGGAGAGAGGCATGGGAAGAGAGTGAGGCTCTCCCACTAAAAACCTAAACCAACCAGTTCTTCCTCTAAATTGTGCCCTGGTGAACGGAGGTGTCCTCGATGGAAAACAAAAAAAAAAAAAAAAAACAAAAAACCAAAACTAAAAACTTTTTTTTTTTTTTTAAATATTCCCTTCCTAGAAAAGTAGGTAAGAATGATCAGGACATGACTGAGAATGGGTGTCTGCCTGACACACTTTGGCAAGCAAGGGAGCCTGCTTTCGTGAGTTCTCAGGCACCCACAGTTCCTCAGTAGTGGGCCTTGTGCATGGAGAAGAGGCTTGCCAGGGCCCCACCACAGGATCCAAGGCTACAGTGGGCAAGGAGGATGTGGGGATGGTGTTGCCATGGCAGCATTTCCTCTCTGTGTTGTCATCACTTACTCTAATGGTACTGAGGAGGTAGATCGGAAGGCACTAAGGGGAAGACGAGAAGCCGAGGAGGGGGGTACTGAGGCCAGTCCTGGGGAACCTCACTGCAGCACTGCAGTTATACAAAGCATAGAGTTTTAAGGGTTAGTGTGCTTGGGAACCTGACATATCACACACACACACACACACACACACACACACACACACACCCTTGTGTGTGTGTTTCTCTCAGCTGGAGAACAAGAGGTCACTGATCTTTAGTGGGTCCTGGGAATGAACATATTAATCAAGTCCCAGAACCTCCTGCCCCTGGCTGCTTCCTGTTCTGGACTCCCCAGACAGGGACTACAGTTAATGGATCTGCTACAGTCTGTCTCCCCAATGATTGTCCACCCTCGGCTGCCAAGAAGGTCAGCTCCACGGTGGCTGTTATTTTACTCAGAGGCGATTTTGGAGAAAGGAATAATAATACCTTCCTCTAGGTCTTTTTCCATACTCCCCAAATGTCCTCTTTCCAAGTCTCAGCTCCATCTTAAGAACTAGGAAGTGGCTGCTTGAACTGCAAGCAGTTATGACACAGTTAAGCCAGTCTGTGTCCTCTACGGGTTCCCCAAACAGCCAAGTTTTAGAATTGATGCATCTCTTACCTCGTATGTTGTCCAGTGAGGCCTGGATGCCATCTCGGAGGTCAGGGTCACCCACTCTCTCTGCCAGCTTCCTCAATCGGCTTAGAGCCTGCTTGGCTACCTCATGTCTTCTGACTTCTGCTCTTACTGTGGCTACAACCAACTGCCTCTGGGCATGCATGTTGCGCAGACCTGCCTTCCCAGACTAACAACCACCTCTGGCCCTGAAGCCCATGACCCTTCAGTCCCCAAACTTAAGAAGGCCCCTGCTGCTGTGCCTCAGAACTCCTCACCCCTACCCGTCCTTCCGTCTGTCGGCCTCACTTCCTGACTGGTGAGTTTCAAACCCACAACCGGCATAGTGCTACCTCTTACACCTCCCGCTCCCTCTAGCGTCGGTCCTGGGTATGATTCCTGTCAGGTGAATGGAGCAACCTTCGAGTCCTCACAGCCTCTGTGGGAGGTAGCTAATTGAGATGGGTGTTGGTTCTGGAAGAATATGGCCAGCAAGATCACAGGTAGTTTCCCATACTCTTGGTGGTTTGCAAATTCGCCTCAGAATCACACAGAATTCCATGTGACCATCATCTGTCACCACGGAGGCCTGTATGCTACTGTACAGTTATTTGCTACTTTGGGCTGGATGGATAGTTCAGCCATTAAAGCTAAGGCTCATACTTCTAAACACCAAGTTTAAGTTCCAATTATACGTTCCCCTCTCTACACATCCCTCTGGGCTTCTTTTAGTCGGTTATTCACCATAACCATCTCCTATTTATATAACCCAAGTAGTTATGGGAAGAATGGGTTATAGGGGAAGAAAATAACCTATAACCAGATAAAACTATGTGCTCCAAGTTCAGTTTTTATCATAATAATTAGCACACATATAGCAATCATTTACAGCATATATATATGTATATATGTGTATATATATATGAATGACAAGCCCAAAGGGAAGGATAATTTATCCTTATGCAGAAGTGCAAACCATTGCTCAGAAAAGGCCCGTAACAGGTGAACAAAGATCTAATTGTACTTTTAATTTGTTACACTCACGCAACTGAGATATTTGCCAGCTAGCCTCTAGGTGCCATTGTTCTGCCCTTGATTCATGGCCTGATATAGAAGAAGAAGGAATTGGTAGGGAAAATTAAGATAAAGCAAGTGGGGAGCGGTGTAGGTAATGGGTTGTTGGCTCGATTATTATTACTTTTTGGCATGTGTATGTGGTGTGTGTGGCATGTGCAGGGGTATATGTGTCCCAGCCTTATTTCTTTTACCGTGGCACAATTCCCTGGCAACTTAGTCTACAGGAGTTATTTCAGTTTCCAGTTCTGCGTTATAGCCCATTGCCGTGGGAATGTCACATGATGATTACTTTTGTTTGTGTTCAGCTCTCTGACACAACTCGTATACAAGTTCATGGCTTTTTGCCTAGGGAATGGGGCCACCCACAGTGGATTGGTTCTTTCCATATCAATTAATTTAATTAAGAAACCCCCACAGAGACATGCCCACAAGCCAACCCCATGTAGACAAAAAATGTTTCATCGAGACCCTCTTTCCAGATGATTCTAAACCCTGTCAAGATGGTTAAAACTACCCATCCCAGCCGGGCAGTGGTGGCACATGCCTTTAATCCCAGAACTCAAAATGCAGAGGCAGGTGGATCTAGGCCAACCTGGTCTACAGAGTGAGATTCAGGACAGGCTCCAAAGCATCACAGAGAAACCCTGCCTGAAACAAAACAAAACAAAAAACCCATAAAGTACCCATCATGTGTGTATGGGTGCACGTGGACATGTGTGCCTTTGTGTGTCCAAAGCTGATATTGTGTGTCTTCCTTGATTTATCACTACTTTATTCACTGAGGCAGTGTCTCTCAGCAAGCCTAGAACTTTCTGACAGGCTAAACTAGGTAGCCAACCTGCCCACAAGATCTCCTGTCTCTACCTCGAGCGTGCCAGAGTTACAGGCAGCAGCCACAGCTGCCTGGCTTTTATGTGCACGCTGGAATCCAAATTCTGGTCTTCAAACTTGCAGAGGCAGACTTTATATTAAGGCTGTCCTCTCAACTTTGACCTAATTGTTTTGTTTTTTTTTTTTTTTTCAAATACAGATTGACCCTATCTGGAGTTACCAGATTATTTTCTTTTGTATAGCTTCTAAAAATCAAAAAAAATCCAAACCACCTATTTTAGGACTGGGGAGATGGCTCAGAGGTTAAAAGTACTGGCTGCTTTTCCAGACTTCAGTTCCCAGCAACCACATGGTGGCTCACAACCATCTGTCATTCAATCTGGTGCCCTCTTCTGGCCTGTAGGCAGAACACTGTATACATAATAAAAATATTTTAGTATTTATTTTATTGTATTGTATTTTTTTCAAGACATTTTTTTTTTCTGTGCAGCCCTGGCTGTCCTGGAATTCCCTCTGTAGATCAAGCCAGGCCAAACTCACAGAGATCCACCTGTCTCTGTCTCCTGAGTGCTGGAACTAAAGGTATGCACCACTATGGAGCAGCCAGTGTTTATTTTATTTATTGTCTGCGTATGACGGTTTTGCCTGCATATATGTATGTGTACTACGTGCACACCTGGTGCCTCTATAGGTAAGAAGTAGGTATTGGGTCCCCTGGAACTGGAGCTATGATTGTCTGTGAGCCACCATGTGGGTCCTGGGAACTGAACTCAATGGCCAACTCTCCAGACTCTCATGCATATTTTCTTAAGGATGGTTTATAAAGGATAACTATGTGAATATTTTTATATTTGGAGATAGAGGGATTGATTTGGATTACTAGCTGGACTCCATAAAAAATGAACTAAACAGTAATAACCAAGTGTTTCTGGGTACTTCGTATTGACTCAAGCATTTTATATGTTCTAGTTCATTTACTGTTCACAACGATGCAGAACTTGTTAGAGAAGTATTTTTAGAGGTAGATATATTGCCATCTAGCCCCATTTTATGGAAAAAGTAGGTACAGAGGGCTTAAGTACCTGGCCCATACAGGCATGAAGTCAAAAGTTACAAATCCTGGCAGTTTGATGGGGGAACTTTTCTGGTTTTGTTCCCACCATGGTCACTTCTTTGTCCAGGAGGAAGGGAAGAATCATGCCATTTCTCCCTCCATTCAGAGGGCACTATGTCCAAACGTTTCTGCAATAACATTATTGGCTACCCCTCCCCATTATTTCCCCGTCTGCAGTGAAAGTATGGAGAGTCAGGGCTGGAGAGATCACTCAGTGGTTAAGAGCACTGGCTGCTCTTTCAGAGACCAGAGTTCAATTCTCAGCACCACATGGCAGCTCACATTGTCTGCAACTTCAGTTCCAGGGCATCCAAATCCCAATCGCAGACTTATATGCAGGAAAAACGCCAATGGACATAAAGTAAAAATAAGTAAAAATTTTAACGTATGGACACTGGGCCATGGTGGTGCACGCCTTTAATCCCAGTACTGGGGAGGCAGAGGTAGGCGGATCTCAACTTGTTCTACAGAGTGAGCTCCAGGACAGCCAAGACAGATGCTATACGGAGAAACCTTGTCTCGAAAAACAACAAATATACTCTTATTTATGCATATTCCAGTACCGCACCCACACCTTGTGTCATTTCGTGCCAACCCAGGATCAGGTATGTATGTATTTTAAAGATGTAGAGTATACCAGTGTCTGCGCCACAAACAGGAATGTACTGGCTTCACGTCACTGTTTCCTCTTGAATTTCTGGCACGTTCACACTGCAGAGGAAGGAATGCAGAACAGAACATGCGTACCAATAGACACATTTAACAAATGCGTGAGGACTTGCCGGCTGTTGATATGCCTGACTTGGATCCTCCCTAGCTGGGCTGTATAGTTCAACATTTGGTTCCTCTTGGTGTTCCAGAGTATGACGGACGCGAATCAATGGCATCATCGTGAGATCATCGTGAAACACCGGGAAAAGAGGGGGGAAGGTTCTCCTTGGAGGGGCGGAGCCCCTTCCTCCCGCCTCTACAAGCCCCTTTCTGTTTACCTGGGTCCCCCGAGTCTCTCCTCAGATTCCTAATGGCTCAAGCACACGAATTCAGGCTTTTTAAGTTTAGGTTCTGATCCCTAAGAAACTATCTAGAAACCCTGTCTTCAGATTTTTTTTAAAGTTTCATCCAATGAAGAAACTGGGAGGCGAGCTGGTGACGTAATGCAGATTGATTGGCACTGGGAGACTGGATGTCCTGGATTAGCTACGTGTTTCGCCAATCCAGAAGCAGGGGTGGGACGGTGCAGGCGCAGAGAATTGGTTTGGGTGGTTTGGATTTAAAGCGACAGAAGCTGTTGGAGTCCTACAAGACGTTCCCCAGTACCCTCCCCTCAAGTCCTTGGGACCTTTTGGGTCCCCAGAACTGGGGAGATGGTTTGCGGCGGATTTGCCTGTTCCAAGAATGCGCTGTGCGCTCTCAACGTGGTTTATATGGTGAGGTTTTGGAAGTGGGGAAAGCTCCGGGGCGGAAAGAATGGGGAGAATTTCTAGGGGACTTCCGGTGGGGAGAGGGGCTTACTGGGGGTTCTGAAAAGCTTCCCAGAAACTTCCGGCGAAGAGGGAATTCCTGGGGACTTCCGAGGAAGAGGAGAGACTTCCGGTGATGCAGGGGTTTGTTTGGTGTGGGGAGGGGTGGGTCGAAGACTGCAGGCCTATAGTCCCAGTCTTCACTTAGGTTCCAGTTTCTTCGCAAAATAGAGATGCTGGACAATAAGGAGTTTGTATCTTGAGGCGTCCCTGCCATCACCCCACTCTCCCAGCAGTTACTTGCAAAGCGCGCCCTGGGATGAGAGGTTCAGAAAGCCTATTTAGTCCACATCTCCTGTGTCTGTGTTGCATACTATAACTCTTTGGTGAGGACAAGGTCTCACTATGTAGCTTGCACAGGCTAACTTGGTTGTGCTGCGGTTGCAGGGGCAGGTGTGAACCACGGCATCAGGCTGAAGTGTTTTCTGTTTCTTGCAGCTTGTGGGTTTATTGCTCATTGGCGTAGCTGCCTGGGGCAAGGGCCTGGGTCTGGTGTCCAGCATTCACATCATTGGAGGAGTCATCGCTGTGGGCGTTTTCCTTCTCCTCATTGCAGTGGCCGGACTCGTGGGGGCTGTTAACCATCACCAAGTACTGCTCTTCTTTGTATCCTGACCTGGAGGGATTGGGGTCCCTGCTTAGGCTTTTCCTAAAAGGGCAGGGGACCTCAGACACGTCTCATTGTTCCTGTTCTGTAATTCACAGAAGTTGGTTTTGTTTTTAACTTGATAAATGAACTAGTTTCATGAACAGAGAAGGGCCTTGAACTCTGTCCTCTTCCCTGCCACATTGCAGTTACAGATTGCACTGGGTGAGATCTTAAAAACAAGAAATGGGATCATGCTACATAGTCCTGGCTAGCCTGGAACTCACACCAGGCTGGCCTTCACACTGAGATCTGCCTGCCTGTCTCCCTGGGTGAGGTATTTTAAATGGATACCAGGTCTTTTTTGCCATAACTTCTTCTCAGTATATGATCATCCTTGGTTTGGTCTTCATCTTCCAATTTGGAATCTCTTGTTCATGTCTGGCTATTAACCAAAGCAAACAGGTAAGGCCATACCCTTGTAAGTACTTGCTTGTTTTACTTTTAAAGTTGTTAATCTGACTATATTATACCTTCATCCTTAGATCTACTACTTCAGAGATGTATGATACCTCTAACATGTGTAGTTAATAAGATGTAGTCTGAGAGACACTTGACACTGTGATCATGAGATGCCATCCCCTTCTTTTGTGGGTTGTTGACTGCTCTTGCTAGAATTAGGAAAATTGAAGCGTGTGAACTTAGAGCAAGATGCAGGGAGATTAATGTTCCTCTGCCTGTGTACTCTAGATAGATGTCATCAATGCGTCTTGGTGGGTCATGAGTAACAGTACCCAGCATGAACTGGAGAGAAGTTTTGACTGCTGTGGCTTGTTCAACCTTACAGCTCCATACCTACAAGATGATACTTCCTGCAGTGCGGTATGTTGAAGGGCGGCCATAGAAAACATTAAGAGGAGCCATGCCCAAATAGGTGGCCTCAGTGTGAGTTGTCAGTTTTGAACTGGACTATGTCCAAGAAATGGAGGCTGCAAGGATTTAGCCAAGTGGAACTCTAGTCTCAGAACTATTCAAGTATTAGTAACTTCTAGGGGCATTCATTGTAGCTACTTGGATGAGGCAGGCTAACAGCTTTGCATTCTGTGTATTATTTTGTCCCCAGATGTGCAAGACCAGGAGTTCTGCATGCCAGATGTGTGGGGAGAAGTTCCTTAAACATTCAGACAAAGCCCTGAAAATCCTAGGTGGTGTTGGGCTTTTCTTTAGCTTCACAGAGGTAAGAATTGCCATTTCCTTCACGTAGACACCGTTAAATCTCAAGACTCAAATACATAACTTGCTCTCTCTTCTTTTCCTGTAGATCCTTGGTGTTTGGCTGGCAATGAGATTCCGGAATCAAAAAGACCCCAGAGCCAACCCTAGTGCCTTCCTATGAGACTTTTGACTTTCCAGATAGGAGCTATGAAGCCTAGGCTGGTTTCCAACCTGATATGTATCCAAGAATGACCTTGAGTTCTGGATCCCCTCTGCCACAGCCTACAAGTGGTGGGATTACAGGTGTGTGACACCACCCACACTCAAGTCAAGTTTCTGGATCCCTGTGATTTGGTTTTGCCCTCTCCCAGCTTTTTATAACCTGACTAAATTCTTGAAAACCTAGGTTGGTCTGCTCCCCTGTGGCTTCATTTCCTAAAACTGACCAGGTGGTAGTTAAGACTTTTGATGGGAACAAGATATAGGGAAAACCTTTATGTAGGAGAATACAGCTCCTACAAGTTAAAGGGGGTTGACACCTTAGTCGGGTTCCAAGGACAAATCAGAAAGTACCGGGAGGAACAACTTTCTTGGGGAGTGGGGGGTGGCCAGGGCCTCACACACACTGGGCAAGTGTCCCTACCACTGAACTTTAGTCCTAACCCCATCCAAAGGTCTTGTCATGGCAGGATCCAGAGTGAGGCAGTGACCTTAAAACTAAAGCCATTTTAACCGAGTACTCGGAGAAAGAGCTGGACTGTCCATCTGTGTCCTGTGTAAGTCTACAGATGTTGCAGGGAGCCTTTCGAGTGGGCTCTCAAATCTCCCAAAGGCAAAGCCAATCAGAAGAACATTAAAGAAAAAAGACCATATTTCTTTGTCTTGTTTTGCTGTATAAAAAAGATCCCAATATAAATGGGGGAGGGAAGAAGACAGATAGACCCACCCTTTAGTGTAAAGTAACGGGAAGGAAAAGGGATGGGAAGGTAGAGGGGAAGCCTCCTGAGGAGGAGTGGGGAATGTCATTTAAGGCTTAAAATATTCTCTGTAAAAAACTGGAGGAGTCTCCACAGCCCCAGAGGAAGGCAGAGCTTGAGGTTCTCGACGCTTGTGTGTCCAGGCAAGGCGGATGCTCTTTTCACTCCGGGTCACTCTCTTCCTTGAGTAAGAAGGAGTGCTGCAGGGCTCGGAAGGCAGAGATCCGCTTATGTGGGTTAAAAGTCAGCATTTCCTAAGGGGAGAGCAAAGGTCAGAAACAGCTGAGGAGGTGGCTGCCCACCCCAGCATGGCTACAAGGGGGTTTCCTTTATCCTGCTCTGCCGACCATCCACAGCACTAGTAAAAAAAAAGCCTGTCCACTAACTACATCTTGGTTCCACAATGGCCTGGGCCCTTAACAACTATTCTCTTTCATCTTTGTGTGTGCATGTTAACACGTGGGGCATGTTCATGGGAAACATGGGATGTGTTTGTGTCAGTGCCCAAAAGAGGTCAGGATAGTCTGGGGTGTTAGGACTTCCCTTCTGCCGTGTTGAAGAGATTTGGGTTTTTTGGCTAGGCCCTAAGAACTTTACCATGGAGCCACCTCCCCAGCCTATACTGTTTCTTAACCCAATCCTGGCCCCCACCCTTGCTCAGTACCAGCAGTAGCTGCGTTCCAGACTCCTCCATCTCCGGCACCACTGACTGCACTGGCCGAGGCCCTCTGGGGGAAAAGGCCCCTCGGGGCAGAGATACCTCTCGAGGCCATTCATCTTCTGGAGGCAATCCAATGAGACTGAAAGGGCAAAACAGGTCCGGTCAGGGTCCCTTTCCAGTTCTTATCTCCAGGGCTAGGGATAGAGCTAGTTGCCATCTGGAGTTCAGCAGAAATGGAATTCAGAATGACGAATTTCCCTCCTCCGAGTTAGATACTTACTCAAAGATTTTGCCCAACTGGTCAGCTTCAGAGTTCCCGCAGAAGAGAGGCCTAAGGTAGAAAAATATTGTTAAGTATACATTATTTCAAAAACAGGAGAATGATAACCATGATGTGCCTCAGACTACAAAGGACGGAGGGTAAAAGAGTGTGAAGTTCCTGGAGATTTGCCTGTGGTTTCTGGTTTTAACAAAGGTGGTCAACATAAACAGGGTAGGTTGAAAGGATAGCTGGGGGTGCAGGGCACATGCCTAACAAATGCAAGAACCTAGGTTGGGAGCCCATGGGGGCCCAGCACCTTATGTACAAGAAGAATGGACAAAACCAGATACATCTTATAAAAGACGCAGGGGTAGTGGTACAGAGCATTCGCCCAATGTGCAAGCTTTAACTTCAACCTATAGCAAATAACAGCAAAAGATTTTTAGAACCAAAAGTGGCTTAAGAGTTCCAAGTCCTGAGAGGCAGATGGTGGCCTGCCTTTAACTGAACATTTAGGAGCACAGACAGGCAGATCTCTTAGAGTTCAAAGCTAGCCTGGTCTACAGAGGGAAACCCTGTCTGAAAATCAAAGAGTTTGAAGCCCCATACTTCCGACGAAACATCTCCGCAAAAATACAGCCAACACTCCACATGTCCACAGGTGTTGCATATGTAGACTGCAGAAGAACTTCGGGAGCCCGGTACCAGAGTGTAACAACCTAAATAGAATAGGAAAAAAAGAGTCAGTGTCTTTCTCATAAATCATAGCTGCTTGGCTTTGAAAACATCAAGTATAAGACACCTCGGTTGTTTTGGGAAATCAAGCCCCACCCACAATCACAACCTATTTGGGCTGCCTATCTTTCTACTGACCACAGGTGTGAGGGCCATCTGGTAGCTGTAGATTCTGGCTAGGCCAAAGTCAGCCAGCTTGACTGTCCCATTACTGGTCACCAGAATGTTCTCCGGTTTCAGGTCTCGGTGAACAATGCAATTTGCATGAAGAAAATCTAGGCCGCTTAGAAATTGACGCATCAGATCCTGGTTTTGAAGGAGAAAGCACAGAGCAATGGAAACCGTGATAGAAAATCCTAACAAGTTCTACTACAAAGACCTCAATCCACTTCTCAGTGTTAACCCCACTCACCTTGATGGTCTCAACTGGCAAGCCTGGTGGAGGTGCTTTGTCCAGGTATGTCCTTAGGTCCTGGTCTATATGCTCAAACACTAGGGTAACCTTGATGTCTCGATCAGTTCTCGAAGTAGCACAGACATCCATTAGCCTGACAAAAATAAGTGGTCACCAGCTGGTCAATCTCCTCTGATCCAACGTGGCCTCAAGATCTCGAAGGTCCCCACTCCTGACCACACCCCTGACTTACAGATTCTATTCTTTCCCTCTCCATTCCCAATCCAACCTTCTCACCGTACAACATTAGGATGCTCAAAGGCCTCCAGCCTCCTCAGCAAGGCCACCTCACGGACTGTGCTGATGGGTAGGCCTCCTCCAGCTCCTCCTCCGTTAGGAACTCTCACACTCTTGAGGGCCACAAAGTGGCCACTGTGGGGATCTCGGGCCTTGTACACCGTCCCATAGGCACCGACACCAATTTCAGCCACTGGTTCATATCGAGAGGTAGCCATTCTCGGAGCAGAGGATCTCCTACAATCACAGAGGCTTCTAATACTAAACTCTTTCACAGTTAGGAGGGGGATGACCCAGCAGGAACAAAGGAATTCCTGCCCACGACCGCACAAACATCAGCAGCCCATCCCCTTCACACTCCCAGAGCCCCGCGCTTCAGGTAGCACAAAAGACTCTACTACCAAGCCCTCCAGCCACGTGATGTCCTGGGGGTGAGGAGGGGGGGGAGAGGAAAAAAAAGAATGCTTTTCTCTCTCGAAGCACGTCCGACTGGGCACAAAGAAGATCACACAATGCACAGGGTTTGCATCGAAAATTTTACAGTCCATTCTCTTAAAATCACACCACAAAGGCCCCTCTTCCCGCCTTTGGCCAGCCTTTTATAACCAGCCAGCGACCGTGCATCCGAGGGGAGCAGGGTGGTGGTGGAGCCGGGGATTGGCTCCTATTCCTGGAAGGGATTGCAACTCACCTTACACCAAGCCAAGAGCTGCACAGGGAGGTGGCCCTTTATCTGGGCCCGGGAACCGGCTCCTGCGGCGCCATACACCGGGGATCGGTCCCGGGCAGCTGGACGCTACGGGCCAGACCATAGACACAGGCCGCGAGCTAGAGAGGCCCCCTCACCCCCACCCTCACCATGTGACCAGCTGCCAGAGAGGCGCGCGGAAACCGGGAGGGCGGGGCGGACGCCGGACGTTCGGGGGCACGTGACCTCCATCCATGCGCAGTGGGTGGCCGGAGCCCAGCACTGATGGGGAGGTGTGCGATGGGGGGGGCGGGGAGGGGGTGAAAAAAAAAAAAAAGCCGGGCCACCACGTGACCTATTGGTTGCTATCCCACGTGACCCCTTGACTTTGCTCCGAGAAGCAGAGGTGTGGTTACGCCGCGTGGCACGTGACCCGCTGCCGTTCCTTCCCCTCCCCTCCGTCGAGGGGGTGTGTGGGGGCGAGAGAGGGTGGAGCACCAGGCGGTGCCATGGCAACCAGGCCAACCAGCTCTCTACACTCGGCTCAAGGCCGAGCTAGCCTGAGAGCATCTTTTAAGTCTCACTACATGTCTGTACGTGGGCGGGAGTTGGGGGGGGGGATGCTAGTGGGAGATCCTGGTACCGGAGATGATACTGCCACATTTTCATGCCACCGCCATGGGGAAACATTCGTATTTGTTTCTTTGTTTTACTCTTCATTCATTCATTAAAATTTTACTAAGTGCTTCCTTCCAGTTTGGTTTGCGATGTTTTTGTTCTGGCGACTCAAGTCATTCATTCGCCCTTTAAAAGTAATGATAAGGATATCTAAGGTAGGCAAGTGTGGTCTTAGGAGACTAGGGTTAAAAGATGGACGGAAGAAAAGATTAATATAAATAACCACTGTATGTATGGGAAGAGTGGCAATGTAACGCCCTCCCCTCTTCCAACTTGTAAACCTCCCTGGGAATATTAAAAAGCAACAAAGTTATTGGAACTAAGGGTGCTTGATCTTAAAAAGCTCAACGCGAAGATTCTATATTTGGTTACATCTGTATGTGACTGCACATCCGCACAAAAGGATAAGTGTGTACCAGGGCGGTCACCAACACCACTTCACACCACTACATTGCCCGAGAATGTCTTGTGCCCCTCTACACATCTGTGATTCCTCATTGGTGTTCCATTTCTTTTCATTTTCAGTGAAGCTTTCTTAGAGCCATTCTGGCCCGTAATGGCATTTCCTAAGTGGTCTCTGCGCACAGAAATCTAGGTAGACAGACCTCTTAGGGCTCCGACCTCTTTATTATCCTCCCACAATTTGTGGAATAAAGGTCCATGTACCCATTTGTGAGAAACTGCCTAAAATCTAGAAGCTATTTTAAAATCTTTTTATAGCTGGGCAGTGGTGTCACATGCCATTAATTCCAGCACTCCAGAGGCAGAGGCAGGTAGATCTCTGTGAGTTTGAGGCCAGTCTGGTCTACAGAGCTAGTTCCAGGACAGCCAGGACTAAACAGAGGAACTCTGTCTTGAGTAAAATAAAATTGGTTTTGGTGCTAGGGGTTGGAGTCAGTATTTTCTTATGAGTTAAGCATGGGTTCAATCACTGTTATACACCCAAGCGCTAAACTCTGAAATTATATTTGAGACAGTGTAGCTGATGCTGGCCTTAAATTCACAGCAGTTCTTATATCTTAGCCTCCTAAATGCTGTTTTTACAGCATTTAGTGTGTGTGTGTGTGTGAAATTTTGTCTTAGTGAGATGTCTCATACAGCCCAGGTGGGCCTTGAAATAGGCATGTAGCCTCAAATGCTTGATGGCTTGATCCTACATGCTCCAGCTCCCCGGTACTAAGGTTAGTGGTGGAATGCACCACACTCAAATTTTTTTTTCTTCAACTTCTTCCTCTTGACACTCTTGCCATGTAGCCCAGCCTGGCCTCAAACTCTCCTAAGTCCAAGGGCTTGGATTCCTGACCTGAGCCACCACAGCCAGCCTGAAATCACCTGGTTTGCCTTGTATTCCAGGTTCTATTCTTACTTTTATGGTTGAGAATGTAACAGTGGTGGGACATGGTGGTACATGTCTTTAATCCCAGGAAGGGATTGGGAAGCAGAGGAAGGTGGATGGCCAGCCTGATTTATTTAGTGAGTTCCAGGCTAGCCAGGGCTATACAGTCAAATCTGGTCAGAGGGGAGTGGGGTATGAATGTTAATGTAATGGCATAGACTCGAAGATTAACAACGTAAATCATCTCCTGTTCCGATGCTTCTTGCTGCTAAGGATACTGTAAGAAAAAGATCAGGGCCTAAATTGGCTAAGGAGCTGGAGAGGTGGGTGTTTCCTTAGACACGTTCCTAGGGCTGTTTGGGACTTTAAGCTTCCTGAAAGGCTAAGTGGTCTATGAGCTTATTAAACTTTCACTTTAGTTTTGTAGTCTTTGCCATTGTCCGCAGAACTTGAAAACCAGGCTAGCCCCGAACTAACAAAGATTGCCTGCCTCTGCATTCAGATTAAAGGCCATTACTAATGGGCTTTATTTATTTTTGCTTTGTTTGGTTTTCCCAATACAGGTATTGCCTGCTTCAGTTTTATCTCTCCTATGAGCTCGCTGCAGCTTGCTTTCCTTACAGGAAAAGCTCTCTTCTTTGTTTAACTCACAGACTTCCCCTCCTTTCATTCATTTACCCACCCAAAGCACTTAGATGTTTTGCAGAAGCGTCTACTTTTGCTACCACTTTCCACTGAGGAGTCTTAATTTGGCAATCTGTCCCCGGTTCGACATGCTCATCCCCTCCCTCTCTCTGTTAATTACTCTTTTACTAATTAATTTTTTCTCAGTGTCTTTGACCCAGTGGGTTTCCCGGGAATCCTTTTTTCCCTCAGCTTCACAAAGAGGCTGAGAGAGAGGATGTAAATATAAAGCTGGGGAAAAAACTGATAGACGGGTAGTAGCTCCAGGGGTCAACTTGAAACAAAGATTTAAGCGTGAATGGTATTCACTTTAGAGTGGAGCTGAGGGGGGGGGGGGCGTATCAAAGACACGCCCATCCCTTTGGTAATTCTCTTTTCTGCGCACTCACCACCTTCACACATTAGAGTCAATCACTTGTTTCTCACACACGCCGATTCCATTCCCGCACAGCACCATCTCCCACAGTCCCGTACCCGGCACCCTTTACAATCTTTTGTGTGTTACTAGGGTCCATCTCTTGCGCACTCAACTCCCGCACACCCTCTAACCCCTAGCAGAGAGCTTTCTTTGCACGCTCCCATTGTGCATACACCTCTGCGCCTCGTTACACCTGCAACCTCCGACAACTCACCTTCCATCCTCACTCCCACCCGCGTGCACACACCTATTCTTCTGCCCGGGTACACACTCCCCTTTGTTAGCCACTCCCCTCCTTCCTTGTCTCGCACACTCACCCCGCCCCTGGGGACACCTGCTCGTGCTGGGCAGGGCGGGGATGCGCAGCCGCGGCCCCTTCTCCTCCGCTCCCCCTCCCCGCCCCACCCCTCCCTCCATCCCTCACCGGCTCCCCGGCTCCCGCCCCGCCCGCCCGCCGCTCCGGGGGGGTCTCCGCCGCCGCCGCCGCCGCCGGAAGGAGCCGCCATTTGCCACCACCGAGCGCACGGCCCGAGCCGAGCCGGATCCGGGAGTCGGAGCGGGATTGGAGCGGGGAGGGCGGCGATGGGGGGCGGCCCCGCCGCAGGAGGACCGGGGCGCGTAAGCCCCGGCACCCGGCCGGCTCCGGACCCCGACCCGCGGGGCGCGGCACCCTGAGCCCCTTCTCCGCCCCCCTGCCCCTGCTCGGGCCATGCCTGCCCACCCTGCCATCCCCGGGCTGACGGCCCACTCGGCCCCGCGAACCCTGGAGCCCCGGAGGTGGCAGCAGTGAACGGCGCTTGCAAGGCCGCGGAGACCCCGGCCCGGTCCGGCTCTCCCGCGCTCGCCCCCTTCCCGGCCTTGTCGTCGCCCCTCCCCCTGCCGCCCGAGAGCCCCCTTCGCTCGCCGCCCCCCGCCCCTCCGGCGCCCGGACGATGCTCAAGTCTCGGCTCCGCATGTTCCTGAACGAGCTGAAGCTGCTGGTGCTGACGGGCGGGGGGCGGCCCCGGGCCGAGCCGCAGCCCCGGGGGGGCGGGGGAGGCGGCTGCGGCTGGGCGCCCTTCGCTGGTTGCTCCACCCGGGACGGCGACGGAGACGAAGAGGAGTACTACGGGTCGGAGCCACGGGCCCGGGGCCTGGCCGGCGACAAGGAGCCCCGAGCCGGACCCCCGCCACCGCCCGCGCCGCCGCCGCCGCCCCCAGGCGCGCTGGACGCCCTGTCGCTCAGCAGCAGCTTGGACAGTGGGCTCCGAACCCCCCAGTGCAGGATCTGCTTCCAAGGCCCGGAGCAGGTCAGGCCCCGAGCACCTGGCTAGGCGGGGAGGGGTGGGGGGCACGCACCTGGGGTGTCCGCGGAGACCGGAGCAGGGGGCGGGGCCTGGGCGAGCTGGGCGGGACCCGGGACCCCGAGTGGGAGTGGGCGAGGTTGGCCTGGCTGGAGACTGCTGGAGTATGTGAAGATTGGGGGGAATCGGGGCTGGGGGCTCCCAGGATGGGGTGGGGCTTTCTCCTAGAAGGGCTCAGAATCTCTGCCACCCATTATCGGAGACACCTGCTTCCCTCACCTTAGGGTCGTCGCCATCAGAGGGGAGTAGATTTGTTCTAACCTTAAGGGGAGGGGTCGGCCAAGGACCCTGCCTCAGTCAGTATTTCCTCTGGTGAAGCACTTTTTGCTCCCATCCAGCAACTTTCCACTTCATTCTAAAGAGCCTTCTTTGTTTAATTTTATAGGTAAAGTTGTCCCGGGATAGTGCCAGAGGGTGTCTCTGTGCAGCGAGACATGACTGCTTGGCTAAGGGGAAACACGGTCCACTCTTGCCCCCAGAATGTCTTCCCATTTTAGTGTGGTTTTACATCCCAGTTGGTACCAGATCTGTATACTGGAAGTACTGTGTAGTGGGTTGATGGAAGCATAGCTCAGTCACTCTGACTCTCCCTCCAGATCCTGGGGAGAGGTCGAATTTTAGGCTGTCTTAATCACCTTGGCAATTTCTCCAGGGGTTTCCCTCCCACCCCAAATTTAATCCCTTTGGTTGGAGAAGTTTTTCTCGAGATCTTACTTTTTGTGCTGGAGCCTTAGCTTCTTGCCCTGCTTTGGGTAAAAAGCCTGAGTTTTTTAATGTACTGGTGGAAGAGGTTTCCTCCTCTCCAGGATTGCTGCAGAAAGGGGTCCGGGTGATGATGGTTGACAGGGACCCTCCCCTCTCTTCCTCCAGGGGGAGCTCCTGAGCCCTTGCCGCTGTGACGGCTCAGTGCGCTGTACACACCAACCCTGCCTCATCCGCTGGATCAGTGAGAGGGGTTCCTGGAGCTGTGAACTCTGCTACTTCAAGTACCAGGTCCTGGCGATCAGCACCAAGAACCCACTGCAGGTGAGGTGCGGGGAGGAGGGGGTGAGGACTCACAATGGACAAAGGCTTATTTCATCTTATTTACTGTTTCTCCCCAAAACACCTCCCGCCACCATTATGGCATATTCCAAGACACTTGTGTTCTGGCTCAATTGGAGGGAACTTAGAAAAACAGCAGGCAAAGATAATGATGATGAACATTATCAGATACATATATATCTGATAATATATATCTATATTATATATCATATATATAGTTATAACAGTGAAAATACTTTTTCCTGTATGTCATTTGTTATATATTAACTCATAATTAGGTACCATTATTATGCGTGCTCTTAGAAGCTAGTGCACTGACACATGAAGAGATTAAATATTTGTCTAGTATTATTTGACTAGTATGACATTCCAACCATTATGTTTGGGTTTCAAAGCCCTTGTCCAATCCCGCCTTTCTAGAATAAGCTAGACAGGTGGTATTAGTGTCTCACCTTAGGCTAGATCAGGAAGCAGAGAAGACAGATTTTTGGTTTTGCCTGAAGAGTTCAGAGAAGGCTTCTGGAAGCTTCTCTTCAGGGTTGCCCATCACCCCCACCGCCTATCCCTTCTTGTGACTTTTTGGAGTACTCTCTCCCAAACAGTGGCAGGCCATCTCCCTGACTGTCATCGAGAAGGTCCAGATTGCGGCCATAGTTCTGGGTTCACTGTTCCTCGTTGCCAGCATCTCCTGGCTCATCTGGTCCTCACTCAGCCCTTCAGCCAAGTGGCAGCGCCAGGATCTTCTCTTCCAGATCTGCTACGGCATGTACGGCTTCATGGACGTTGTCTGCATAGGTGAGGACACCTGTTCCCCTACCTGTTTAACATCTTCCTGTCCTCACTCACCTAACTCCTCTGCCCATCCTTCTGCGTTGTTAGAATTCTACCATTAGAGACTGTCGGGGTACCCCAGGGCCCGTCCTTTGTAGCTCTGTCTTCTTGGTCTGCAGACATGAATGTCCAAGGACCTGTGGCCTATGCGTGGGCAGCGTTTCACCCTGGTTTTCCATTCCTGTTGTTCAGGCCTCATCGTTCATGAAGGTTCTTCTGTCTACCGCATCTTCAAGCGTTGGCAGGCAGTGAACCAACAGTGGAAGGTCCTGAATTATGATAAGACCAAGGACATAGGAGATGCAGGGGGAGGAACAGCAGGGAAGCCAGGCCCCAGGACCTCACGGACCAGCCCCCCTGCTGGGGCCCCCAGCCGGCCCCCAGCTGCCCAGCGCATGCGGACGCTCTTGCCTCAGCGCTGTGGTTATACAATCCTGCATCTCCTTGGACAACTGCGGCCACCAGATGCCCGTTCCAGCTCTCATTCCGGTAGAGAGGTTGTCATGAGGGTCACCACAGTCTGACCTGGACTCCAGGGGCAGAGATCTCACATCAGAGCGTCAGCCAGAGATGAGCTTTCCTGGCTGCTGGAGGTACAACCTAGACAAGGTGTTTGGGGCACAGTGGTCCCGTCACTGAGGATCTCTGTGGACAGCCTCAAGCTTGGAGACATTGTCCGGTCTCTACTGCCCAAAGGGTAGGGACATCTGGATGACATTTCAGCTCCCACTGACACCGCCTCATACTCATCTTGAGGATGGCCAGCAGGCAGGCGGGAAGAACAGCTTTTCTTCTTGGAGAGAACCATCTTTACCTCAGCTCTAGGGCCTCCAGTCCCCTATCTCCACCATGGTGACTTGGTAAAGGGAGACCAATGCCAGAATAAAAGGGGCTGTAGAACCCCATTCCCCACCCCATGGCCACAGGGCATCTGGCAATAAGACTAGTAAACATTGACCTCCCGTTCCCTGCATGAGGGCGGGGGACTTCCCCCTGCTCTACCCCCCATTGCATGGGGGAAGGGCATAAAGAATCATTTATATGCACATGGAGACTCCTTTCTCATCTGGGGCTTTTCTGAAGGGCTGAAGGGTGTGGGGAGGTTCCTCAGCACAGGTGACAAGTCCCAAGTGCAGCATTGCATTTGGGGTTGGAGGAGGACTACCTTTGCTGGCTGCTAGGTGGTGCTCAGAGGTAGCTGAGGAGGGTGGACTTGCCACCTGTGAGTTATATGATTTAGGGGGAAAAAATCTGAGCTTTTTTATTTCCCTGTCTACCTCATGGACTTAGAATGAGGGACGGTTAAATGATATTACGAAGAAAGTTGATAAAAGTATAAAAGAGAGTTCTGGACTAGTTGCTATCCCACTTATTTCAAGCAATAAGTGGGATAGCAGATCCCCAAGTCTGGTTTTTGTCAGAAGTGGCACAGAACTTTTAGCATTTTGAGGGACAAAAATAGATTCAGAGACAAAAGTGGAAAGAGGCTAACTGTGCAGCACAGTGGTTATTGCAGGAATGAGAACACCTTTGACCCTCCAGACACCGGACTTGGGGGGCGCTGGAGCCACTCAGCCTGATCATTCCTTTCCAGGCACTGTGTCGTGACTCCCCTCCCCTCCAAAATGGTGTGCGCTCGCTCATCAAGTGATAGGGAAGGAGCCTCCTTCCTTCATGTTCTGTCTTTATAACTAATTGAAACTATGACCGTTCAGGGTCACAGGTTTGATCCAGGTGTGCCCTGCTGGTGGTATTATTGGAAGGTAGAAGCATAGGAGAGCTGTTGTTTATTAGAGATACGATTTGGGAAATGTGGGTCGGAGGGCTGGGGGCATGGGTCATCGGAAGAGCATTTGCCTGGTGTGCATGAGGTCCTGGGTTTTAACTCCCATACCACCAAGAAAATTGTGTGGGTCAGCTTGACGCTTGGTTCCTTTCTCCTGAAGCCTGGTGGCTGGGAATTATATGAATGATGGTGTCCTGAGCAATTAAAAAATACCTTCATACATTGCTAAAGTCAGATCCAGAGGCCTTTCTTATTATTGGTCCTCTAACAGAAGGTTCTGCTCTTGGGAAAGCTTGGAAAAAATGCTTGTCTTTTAATGGCTCACCTACCCTGGAGCGCAGGAAATCTTTCTCCATGCCTCTCCAGAAAGAGTGGCAGTGATGGTGGTGTGTGTGTGTGGGGGGGGGGGTGGTGGTCCTTTGGCTGCTGTCCATGGTGCTGGCATTAGTTTGGCTTGTGAGTGTAACTGAACCTTCGCTGGGGGTCTGACTTAATTCCTGAGGATCAGGGTGAAGAGGGAGGCTCTCCAGCTCTCTAGTAGGAAATTTTTACCAGAGACACACTGATCTATTTCTTCCCACTAGGGGACAGAGGGGTCAGACTATTGATTTAGCAATCAGATGGGGGACAGAAAGTCAGTGACTGCTAATGTCTGTGATGGCAGAAGGGACTCGTGTATTTAAGACACACATGGGGGGGGGGGTTTCTGGGCCAAGCCTAGGATGCTTCTCATGGTGGCTCTTCATGGAAGCTTAGACGTACTTAAGAACACACACAAACACACACATGCATGTGGACTCGAGTAGAGTACCAAAGCCCAACTTTCCTCTCTCTTCCAACGGAGGTCTTGGGATGGGGCTACCAATATGATCTCTTGCCTGTTTCCAAATTTACACAGACCCTTATCTGGGAAAGGGATCATAGGCACTGCTGCCTCTTCAAAGTGCCATTTCAGTCTAGACGCTGGGCAGCACAGAAGGGGGCATCCTTTATTGACTGCAGGCAGACAGGTCTCATAGCTTAGGCTGTTCTCTCCCAGCTCAGATCTGCTAACCCTCATGTAATTTTATGTTCAAGTTGAACTTGGTAGTGGGTGAGTAGACGCAGATACCGAGTGTACAGCAGAGCAGAGATGACAGGGGAAAGGAATGTACAGAAACCTTGCTTTCTGCACAAGGCTTCCAGGCATGCCTTGCTTCTCCACATCATGCATGATTGGGTCTCCATGGGAAGTCTACTGGCTGATGGTTTCTTCGGTTAGGGAGCCACGTCCTGGACGGGGCTGAGGAAGTGCGAAGCAGCGTCTACACCCAGCTAATTGGAGTGGGAGGAAAGGAAAAGGGGGCAAGTCCTGACATGGGGAGGGTAATTTGGGGTACAGGGGGAACTGTGCAGAGTGCTGAGAGATTCATGGATGGAGGATGAGTTAATCTGTGTACATCACAAGGGGAGTACTGTGTGCAGCCTATGAGGGTGGCCAGAGAGTGCTGACTCAGGGAAACAGGTTCTCTTGGCCTGGCCCCTTCTCCTGCCTCAGTGCTTCAAGACTCCTAGCCACCTCCCATTCTGCCTGATTGACTCCATTTCCCTGCCTGTGTCCCTGTCTTCCTGGGAAGGAGGGCAAAGTGGACAGTTCAGGTTCCAAAAGCTCCTTTCTCACCAAGAATCAAATTTCCTCTAACCTAGACTCATTTTTGTAATTTAGCTCCTACACTTACTATTCACCACCACCTCGTAATCTCTTCCAAGAAGCCAAGCTTGACTTGGCTGTTCCCATTACAGATAGAAACATGTCTGGGTTTGTCAGCAAACACTCCAGACAGACAGATCATCCAGACCTCCCATTGTTAAGGGAGCTATACCCAGGAACTGAGAAGCCAAGGTGAGAGATGGGCATCTTGTCAGGAGTTGGAGAAAAGAAAAACTCAAAGCCAAGCAAGGAGTAAACATTTTATTTCAAAACTTAATAATATATGTTTTCAGTATAAAAAAGAAGACAGGATGGGGGAATAAGGACAGGTAGAAGGATAGGAAGAAGTGGGACAGATCTGCTTTAGAGTGGCCCAAGAGCTGAGGGGAGCTTAAAAACACCACAAACTAGGCTAGGGCGGATTCGCTTTCCTAGGGGCAAGAGGAAGAGAGAAGGGGAGAGCCTGGTGAGTTCTCTTCCCTTCTTCCCAGATTCAATCTGAGAATGTGCATGGTGTCATGTAGCCAGAGATAGACCCTGACAGGAGGTATAAAGTCTGACAAACTTGGACATGGTAGTTCATGTCTGTAAGCCCAACACTTGAGAAGGTGAGGTAAAGAGGGTTGTGAGTTCAAGGACAACATGAACTACGTAATAAGACTCTGTCTCAAAAACAAAAAGCCCAGCAGAGCAATAAGGCTTCATCACTTTTCTCAAAGAGCTCGCATGCTCAGAAAGATACCCGACCAGGTGCATACCAGATGCACAGTCACTGAGCTCATGTCATGGTAAATGCTTAGACAGTGTGTCAGTGAACACTGTGTAAAGCACAGAAGGAACAGTGGTGGGATCCTTTCCCAGGCCACCCAGGGTTATTAGTTAAAATGAGTTGGCCCTTTATGGATGTGCTAAAATCTGATGGCTTTGAGCCTTCAGGAATGACCAGGAGAAGTACTGAGCAGGAGCAGGAGAAAGGAGTGTGGTTCTGTGAGGACCGGCAGAGTCAGGCCAAGTACACACTCTACACAGGTCAAATCCTACATCCTCAAGCAAGCAGACAGGCCTCAAAGGAAAGGATGTCCTGTTTGGAGTTGGAGGGCAGATGACAACTATCTGTCGACAAACTGTAGGTTGATGCACCTCTCGGGTACCAGGACGGTTCGGGTCATGGGTCTGACTGGGACAGCACCTGGTTCTGGCAACACCTCAAAATGTATCAAGATCTAGAAAGGGAGGAAGAAGGGTTATCACTATGGATAGGTCTTGAATGGGGCCTTGACTAGTATAGAACATTATTAGCATCAGAATGATGGCTTGGGATGGCATCTATGGCCAGTAAGGGACCTCTTGGTCAATGAGGGCACGAGATAATGAGTGGAAACGATAATCCAACCATCTTTGCTTATACTCCAGACCTCTATCTGTCTGCTGAGTCTTATATGTTTTGTTATGTTAGAGGACTGGATCACCCATGTTTACTGGGCCTTTCTAGTCAGGGACGGTATAAGTTCTAGGCCACTTACCTGGGCCAAAGCCATTTGTAGTTCAAGCTCTGCCAGGCGTCTCCCTATGCAGCTCCGTTTGCCAAAGCCAAAAGGAAGAGATGCAAATGGGTGGGGGGCTGGACCTTCCCCCAGCCAGCGAGCTGGATTAAAAGAGTTTGGCTCTTGAAACTGGGCAGGGTCTCTTGAAGTGGCAAAGTGACACAGAGAAACCAGTGTCTGGTGGGAATAAATGCAAATGTGTCAGTTCAGTAGTCAGGTTTTGTATCCACACTTACAATTTTAGTTCCTAGGAAACAGGAGCAGGAGGGTATTGGGTCCAAGGACAACTGATAATGATATGTAGCAAGACCCCATTTTAATACTCCTCCCCCTCCCCCAAAAGCACAGAGGTATCAGTTTGAGCCCCAGAATGCAGGATGGGGATGTATAAAGAAGAGGTCGTGTGGTTGGTGGTGAAGCACTTTCTTTACTGCTCCATTGTATCTTAGAAAGAGGTATCATGATTAAAGGCGGGGGGGGGGGGTCTGGAAAGGCTTGGGGGAATGTTTGAGGATGGCTTGGGCCCACAGGGGTAAGGAATGGCTTAGCAGAAGGAGCTACTCACATTTTTGGGGATAATATAGTCACCTACATAGACGTCTCTGTCTGGGACACGGGAGTTCCCAGGTACCACGGGATACAATCTAGGGCATAAAAGAAAAGATGGATTGGGCAAGGTGAGGCTGGTGAATGCAGCTCCTCTCTCTCTCAGGAGTAGAGTGCCCGTTTCCTCTCTCCTTGCTCTCTGCTCCCTCAATTCTCCTCTAGCATTTTCTCCAGAACCCCCCCTCACCTTAACACTTCCTTGATCACAGCTTTCAACAGGGGTAGCTGTGACAGAGCAGCAGCTTGGAGGTGGGCGTGAGAACCAGGGTCCACAGCAGCTGTGATCTCAGAGTGAAGTGCAGACTGGACTTCTGGGTGCTGGGAGAGCTCATAGAGCGTCCAGGACAGCGTATTAGATACCTAGTCAGGTGAGATCATCTGAGGTGTAAGACATGGGAATCCTCACGAGGGAGTAGCATAGGGAGGAGATAGTTAGGGACCAAGAAATTATTAAGGCCAAGCCTGTATTCACCACCAGAGTGGATCCCCTGGATCAGAAAAGTGGCCCTAGAGGCGGGGGAAACCACACTCTGTAAATGGGACTGGAGAGAACCTCACCGTGTCCACTCCGGCCAGCAGCAGTTCTGTCACGTTCCCCACAATGGACTGGACAGAGAGCTTTTTCCGAAAAAGGAAGTGGGTTAAGTGATGCCCAGACTGCAGGTCCTTCTCAGTACTTCCCTGTTTTCTCACTTCTGCTTCACCTTCCCGCTGCTCCACTAGTCTCTGGGCTGAGAAAGAAGCACACTGATGATGCCTCGGGATGCTGGTGTAGCTCTAGATACTCCAGCACCACCGCCCCTGCGCGCGCGCGCGCACACACACAGACACAGTGCCCTTACCAAAGGCAAACATCTGGTTCCAGTCTCGGCATAAGCGGGCCCAGGGTCCGGGTACAAGGCGGTGCATCCAGTTGGGCATTGCCATGGTCAAGAGTGTGGACACAAACACAGAGCCCACCGCATGGATGAAGAGCTCTGTGTCAGGAGGGACTTCAGGTTCCAGGCAGCCCAGGCGCGAACCCAGCAGCACCGCGCCTATGCCTGGCCGGAAGGGGGCGCAGTCAGGCATCAGGCGTCTAGGGACCACAGCCACCTATATCTGTCCCTAACTCTGTTTTAAGATTCACCTTCTAGGCCAAATTTGTAAAACTCTCCCGCCACGTCCTGGACTAGGTTGGGTAGCCCAGAGCCATGTCCCCGCTGGCGCCTTAGTTGTCGCACGAGGTCACGGACCACGTTGTCCAGAGTTCCAGCATACCCAGCCGCTGCTTGAGGCTGGAGGAGTAGCGGAGCCAGGAGACTTCGGAGCCTCTGCCATTCTTCACCATCCCTGCCCAGAGACAGAGAAGGCACATCAGCGAGGTGAGCAAGAGTGGAAGACGCTAGGGTGACAGAAAAGTATTGCAGCCCTTCCCTCCAGGAACTCTGACCTCGCCCATCTTCCATGTCTCTTCTCTTTACTCATTTCCTGCCAGGGAAGGGAGTGGGTTCTAGGGTAAGCTGAATCACGGATGCTTCCATTTCATCCAGATGCCTGTCCCACAGATTCTTAGGATTCTGGCCTCAAAGGTGTGTGTGTGGGGGGGGGGGGGGGGAGGACTCTGTTCTACCTGAGTTTGGATGGTACAGGCTGGGGAACCGGAGATGCCAGTAAGTTGGTGGAAACTACTGTCCTCCCTCCAAGCTCTACTTGGCTGGATACAGGAGTGGGGCAGGGCTGGAGCACTGAAGGAGGTCAGGGAGTCGACTCACGCTGTTAGCAATCCGCAAGCTCGCTGGTGGCGGCGACGGTGCTCTGCCCAAGATGAGAAGCTGCAGCGCTCTGGACAGGGACTCTCTTGTCGCAGCAGCTGCTCCACAAGTGCCGGAGAGGCCACATACACTGTGCGAAGTTTCCCGAAGCTGCCTGACCATACTGGCCCGTAGCGGGCGGCTCCCTGCACCTGAGGGCCCGCAGAGGACATTTGAACACTTGGAGGGTGACTCTCATTTTGGCTAGGCTTGGTTAAGGGGAGCATTTCTAGTGCTGGCCCGGATGCGGCAAACTTTTTTCTTCTATCCCATAAAACTTGGAAGAGGAATGGGAGAGGAACTTTGCATAAAGCGGACATTTAGGGCTTTTTAGTTGTCTGGCTGTAGCCTAGGGGGAGCAGTTTCTTCAAGGCTCCTTTGCTAGACGGCTCCTCCAGTAAAGGGAAAGAAACGGGTAGCTTTAAGCCAGATCTGCTGGATAGCACAGGGCTCTCTCCCTCTTCCCGCACTCTTGTTCTGGACCTGCAGGGTTTCCCGTCTATCAAGAGAGAGTACATCCCTTTTACCGATGCGGGTATAGGCTCTAGTTCATTACCCACAGATGCCCACTCTCATTGGTGCCCCTCCCTCCTTCCTGTGTGTGCCATTAAAGCCAGTTCTCCAGCCTCAGCTCAGTCCCACCAATGGCAAGGACTCCCCTACCTGCAGTTCATGTAGCCTGGACAATCCACCTTTGCAGAAGAGCTCTGCCAGGAAGCTGGGCATAGAGGGCCCAGGGATGTCTGACAAACTCCGGAGATCTGAGTCAGAGCCTCTGGAGGCCAGCTGTGGAGGCAGGTAGACTCGATGGGGCACTCTGGAAGCGAGCTTGACTGCCTGCGCCATGTTTTAGGTTTGGGGATTCAGCAGCACTTCTCCAGAGCATCTTTTGCACTTGCCCGAACCCCTTTATAACCCTTGGCCCTGGAGGTGAAGACACCTCTCTCCAGCTCTTCAGCCAATCCCCTTGCACAGCGCCCAGGAAGGGTAGGTGGGGCTGACTCCTCTGCTCTTTTGGGTCTCGGTGGTAATAATTCCCATGGGAGGCCCGAGTGCTTCTCTTAAGTTCTCTTCCTGGGAAAGGCTACTTAGTATGGCTTTCAGAAGCCAGCACCTTGTACTCCCACTACTTCCCTGGAAGCCGAGTCTCTCCAGGCCCAATTCTCTATCACACCCTGCATGGAGACTAGGGAGAAGGTAGTTTCAGTTGGCTCTTTGGATTGTCCCTTCTCTGCTGTGGGAATTTACTGACATGAGTGACAACTCTTTCCTCTTATGCCCACACAGAGGGCAGACCACATGTGGTTTAAAATGGTACCAGCCACCTTTACCTTTTTGTATTTTAATTCTTTGTATCCATAATTTACCTTTATGCATGTGTAAGGTGTCTGGTGCCAGGGGAGTTGGATCCCCTGAAGCTGGAATTATGGATGGTCAAAAACCACCAGAGTACTGGGAACTGATTCTAGGTTCAACAAGTGCTCTTACCCATCAATCCGTGGCTACAATCCCTTTTCTTTTCAAAGATTTTAAACTCTGCACATGCATATTGGTGTGTGTGCCCTTGCATGTCTGCACAAGTGCAGCTGCCCAGAATCCAGGAGAGGACATTGGGTCACCTGGAACTGGAGTTACAAGAAGTTGTGGGCCACCTACCTCGGGTGCTGGGGATTCATTTTGGGTCCTCTGGAAGAGTAAGTGCTCTTACCCACTTAGCCATCTCTCCAGGCTTCAGCTTTGTTTCTTGGGGAAGGAAGTTTCTCAGTTCAACAAGCCCCCTTCTTTCAGACATGGGGATTAGGGTTTGAGAAAGAGAAATGAAGGAGTCTTAGGGCCAGCAGGATGGCTCAGCAAATAAATGTATTCAACACCAAGGCTAATGACCTGAGTTTGATCCAGGGACCCACATAGTGAAAAATGAGAACTGACCCCATTAAACTGTCCTCTTACCATCATACATGCACCATGTACACCTTCACCTATACACAAAGAAATGTAGGTATAATAATACATGCCAGGCGGTGGTGATGGCACATGCCATTAATCCCAGCACTCAGGAGGCAGAAGCAGGCAGATCTCTAAGAGTTTGCCTGGTTTACAAAGAGTTCCAGGACATCCAGGGCTACATAGGAAAATCTGTCTTGAAAAGCCAATAATAATAATACAAAGGAGTTTTGGGTTTTTTTTGTTTTTCTTTTCTGTCGAGTATTTAAGTCTGGAGATTCTGTCTTTGGATATAGAAAAGGCTAAGCATCCACTCTGAATCCCAAGCTGACTCAATCTCTTCTGGTACCTTTGTGGTCAGCAGCCACTTACTGCTTTGAGCCACAAAAGTCCTCTAGTTCAGTGGCTGGTAAGATGGGACAGCAGTTAAGGGCACTGGCTGCTCTTACAAACAACCGAGGTGTGGTTCCCAGGGCCCAGATGACAGCTCACAACCATCTTAACTCCAGCTCCAGTGGAGCCAACTCCGTTTTCTGGCCTCCAAAGGCCCAGACATGTGGCACATATACCTACATGTAGGCAAATACTCATACACATAAAATAATACAAAATTTCATTTACTCCCTGCTTCTGTCTTCCCCTTCCCTCCCTCTCCCCATCAGGTACTATGCCAGTAAGTCAGCATTGAAATTCTGGAATCAAAGATCAACATGTTAAAAGCAAGGGTCTCTGTCCTCTTGCCCTGAGATGGGACAATGATGTAGTACTGAGGATCCTGGTCAGATGTAGGCAGGGAGAAGGTGGGAGGCACGTAAGTCATGCCCCAACCTTCCTGGGAAACAGTAACATGGGCACTCGGGCACACACATAATCCCCAGGACTGCAAAGTAAACACATCAGGGGTGTGGGAGTATGTGGGACAGGACCTGAGCCAAATACACAACTGGACAGTGGGACATTGCACTCTTCCCTCCAGCTGAGGGGGAGAACAAAATCCCCACACCCCTCCAAATATACCCTCTGGTCCAAGGTCCTCTGACCTTCTCAGTCAGCTTCTTCTGCTTTCTTCTGACAGCGAAGGGGGAAGAAAGCAGTAATAGCCAGTGATGGGTAAGAACACAGGCTGCACCCAGCTTCTAAGAGAGATCATGGCTTCTGCCCCACCAGTCTGGGAAAGCCTGGAATGGGGAGCCCATCTTTTTCCCAGTCATTAGAAGAGCAAGCCCAGCTAAGGCAGGGTAAGAAGTCAGTGGTCAGGCAGGGTGGGATTGGGGGTCACTGCCTGGAGGACGGGATCCTGTATTCTTCGGAAGATGGCTGGGAAATTCTTTCCTCCATTGCGCAGAACTTTCTTTCCTTCCTCAGTTGACGTGCCCAGATGTTCCACAATGGGATCTTCACTCTGGAGAAAGAGGGTCCAGCATGTCCCTAGGGACCCTAGGTCTCTGGACTCCCATTTCCTGGCCCTAAGTGAAATCCAAGGACTACAGGATTGCTCTGAATAGGGCTGAATTCTTGCAATTTCCCTCACGTATCTTACTTACTAGCTCTTCCAGGGGCACACGCTCAAACAGCGGGTGCTCTTCAAAATGGGTGCACATCCATTCGTGTAGTTCCAGCACATCAGTGATGGTGTACACCAGGCCCTGCATAGGCAACATCGTTCTAGATATGGGCTGTACATGACTGAGCAACAAGATGATGAATGTGAAAATATGAGTGTCTAAATGGCCCCCTCCAATTAATTCTCAGTGAAGAGCCCCTGGCACCTCCTTCCCCCCCAGCTCACCCCAACTCTCAGCACGTAGGCATATTCTGCTAGGAGTGTGGGGCTGATGATTCGCCATTTATGCTTCGTTCGCTTAAAATGCGGGTCGGGAAAGAGGAAGAACATCTTCGTCAGCTGTGGGAGAGGTATACCAACAGGATTGCTTGTATGAGTGCCTGGCCTCCACTTCCCTACCAGCCTACCCCACCCGGGCTGATCCCCAGGCTGCACCTGGCCCTTTCGGAAGAAGTTAGGAAGGTGCTTCATGGCATTACTGCGGAGACAGGCAATGTTTTGGAATCCACCTCCGGGAGTTGCACGCAGGGCCCGAATCCTGTCTTGTACATAGTCTGACACCTTCACTCGAATCTCCAGACCCAGGATCAGGGTTTCTGGGAATAGTGGAGACAGTGCCACTGGGGACAGAGATGGCAATGGGATCATCAGTGTCATAGTCTGAGGACATACATGGAGGCTAACACAGGAAGGAGAGTTTTGTTTGCAGATATCTGAGTGAGGAGTGGGGCAGAGATACCCATTCCCTGCAGGAGACAGGGAAGACACAAAACTGTCATATTGTCACAGGAGCACAGTGTGGTAGTTCGTGCCTTAAATCCTAAGCAACAGAACTAGGCAAGGGGAACAGACGCAGGCAGGATCTCTGTGAGTTCAAAGACAGCCTGCTCTATATAGCCAAGTTCCAGACCAGACAGGGCTACATAGTGAGACCCTGTCTCAAAAAATCAAATCAAATCAAATCAAATCAACAAGAAGATCTGTCATCTATAGAATAAAAACTACAGGGACAGTTTGCATTGGCTTTAGAGTGATGTATCAATCTTCCTGCTGCTGCAACCCCTTAATCCATTTCCTCACGGTGTGGTGATGCCCAACCATAGAATTACTCCATTCCTACTTCATAATTATAATTTTGCTGTTATGAGCTGTAATGTAAATATCTGATATGTTACCCCCCCAGGGGGCCGAGACCCACAGGTTGAGAACTGCTGTTTTAGAGGTTTTTTTTTTTTTTTTTTTTTTTTTACAGTGAATGCTCATGCTTTTTCATACTCTCTGGTAGATGGTGAAGGTGGGGAAACTAAGGGTCAGAAATGCTCAAGATCATAGATTGAAAAAGGAGAAAGCTCAGACACGAAGTGCCATGTCCAGTGTCTACCATGCCTTCTGTTATTCTGTTATCTATCTATAGGGGAAGATTGAAACATGGCCGAGTGGTTTGGCATGCATGCTCTATAAGTGGAGCAGAATGTGTTCTGGTGAGAGAAGGGGGGCCGTAGGGGGAAACATGTGGAATCCCCAAAGAGAACAGTTCAGGATCAGTGGCCACAGTAGCTCATCTCTGACGCTTGTGCTGACCGGCTCACTGACCCAGCACAGGGCAGGTGACTGCACATGTAGGGACTGTACCTAGACAGAACAACCCAGGTTCTAAGATACATTTGAGGCAGCCCCCTCCCTTCTCCAGGACAAAGGCCACAGATCCAGAGTAGAGGGAAGGTGGAAGGTCTCCACACTGATGTCACTGCTGTCTGGTCGCAGGAGAAAAGGTCAACTGATCCCACCTCTAACCTGCTGAGATGGCAGAACCCATGCCTCTCCTTGTCCCAGGGAAAAAAGACCCAGCACATTACCTAACAGACCGCCATAGCCACAGCCTATGTCTGCAAACTCCACTTGGGCCCCAGACTGCTTTTCTTTCTTATCCTTTGGATCATCATGGCTCTTATTTTGACTTAACGGAGCAAAGAACTCTGGGTAAAGCTCAGACCAGTCCATCTCCTCTGGCTTCACAGGGCTAATGGAAAGAAGATATGAGACACATGAGACTGTTGGACACACCTTGTAGACGTGCTTCTGTAGGGGTTGGAGGGAGATCTTTTTTTCTCAAAAAAATTTATAGTCATGGGCCATGTGGTGTCTGGAAGGCATAATGGAAAGTCCCCAGGCTCCCAGGGTGTGAATCACAGTCCCTTCCTGAAGCCTGACCTGCCAATCTCTACTTCTGGATATTGATGCGTCAAGGAGCTCTCCTTTCTGGGACACTCCAGTTCTTTCTCCCAGAGACTGATTGCCTAAGACACTGGGGTACTACTCACTCTGCTTATGTGTTTTCTGTAGAGAGGATGAAGCAAGGAGTGTGCATATATTTATCTTTTTTAAACTTAAAAAAAAAAAAAAATCAGAGCCCTGTGTGGTGCACACCTTTAATCCCAGCACTCCAAAGGCAGAGACTGGCGGATCTCTGTGAGTTCGAGGCCAGTCTGGTCTACAAAGCATGTTCCAGGGCAGCCAGAGCTTTTAAAAAGAGAAACTTTGTTTCGATAAAAATTTAAAGAATCGGAAGATGAAGATGACAACTTGCTTTGCTCGTTCATTTCAGTTTCGGCAATAATTCTTTTTCTTCTAACCACATTTGGCTGGGAAGCTCACCCAGACTTTGGTCTACTACACTATGACCCCTCCCAGCCGGTGAACCCCGCCTTCTGCCAGGTCTCCCTAACCCATCCTCAAGTGACGTGTCATCGGACAATCCTCCCGGGTCTGGTTCAGCACAACTGCCTGGTCTCCCTCCCGGATCCCTCCCGGCTCGCTCACTAGCACAGCGTGTGGTCCGCCATGGGGTTGGAGTGGGCGCGCTGCCGGTAATAGCGCTTCTGCGGCTGGGGGGCCTCGGTGCCCGCCATGATGCCCCCAAATCCACGTGGAGAACCGAGACGTCGGGCGGCGCAGGTTGATGACGCAGTCGCGGACCGCCAGAAAGCCCCGCCTCTTAAAGAGACAGGCGCGAATTCGGCTGCTCCCATCAGAGTAGGTCCCATCAGAGTAGGACCCTGAAAAGGAGCAGACGCGGGGACGAGCCCGAGCGCTGCTTGTCTCTAAGCTTGCTGGAAGGCCAGCTCCAGTCACCCCGCTTTTTCTCTTGGCTTGCTTCTCTGCCTAGTCTGAGCTCCCCAAATGCCTACAGGCACCTGTGCGCCCCACAGGTGAGCGGGATAAGAGGGAACTGCCTCCTGACAGTTGCATCAAGCATCATGTCTTTTCTCTCTGGTGGTCTCAAACCAAGTCAGCAGTGTATGACTTGGGTGGCGCTGCGTGGGTCCTGTTCTGGGTGTGCCAGGGACTGGAGCTCGGGGGTCGTCCCCATCCATCACCAAGAAGTCCAGCTGGAGGAAGGAGGGCGAGCTGGGGAGGCGGGGCTCGGTGCTTGCCCGGGAGCAGCCCATATGGCTGGCAGTCCCCAGCCGCAGCCCAGCCAGAAACCCAGATTCGAGCGCTGGCCGAGGTGCTTGGGTGCTCTCTCTGCCTGATGGCCAGCTCCTGCCCGGATCCAGAGCCCGAGCCCGAATCTGTGTTTCCTCGGGAGGTCCGGCTCTTCACCGACTCTTACTCTGAGAGCAGCCGGTTCTGCTTTTGTGGGCACGAGCTGAGCATCACCCAAAACTTTGGCTCGCGCCTTGGGGTGGCAGCACGCGTGTGGGATGCGGTGAGGAAGGGGCTGCCCTAAGTGAGGGTCCCCGAGAGCTCCAGTCTGGACCTCTCCTCTCCCATATGGGACCATCACCGTGACAGTTTATCCCTCTTTCTTTTTTCTCACTCGTAGGCTCTGAGCCTGTGTAACTATTTCGAGACTCAGAATGTGGATTTTCGAGGCAAGAAAGTGATCGAACTGGGCGCTGGCACGGGCATCGTAGGAATCCTCGCGGCGCTGCAGGGTGCGTGAGCTGGCATTGCGGGAGGAGGGGGGAGCTGGGCTGTGAAGTTACTACGTGGATTCCTGGGGTAGGGTGGGGGTGGGGAGAGCAGAGCTTTTGAACTCAGCTCAGTTCTTTGGTTTTAACAAACCCCTGCTTTTCTGTGAGGCAGGCAGCGCTGATTGAAGTTCAGAATACCCAGAATAGTTGGTTCGAGGGTGCGTAAAACAAATCAGGTAGATTCCAGGAAAAATGCTGGAGACACTCTTCCGTTAAAGGGTATATGGGTGTCCTGGAGGTAGAACCTCATCAAAGCTTTGTAGTTTCATTATGTTGGAGTATCTTGAATTTTATCTTCTTTCTTTCCTTCACCTCCCCCCTCAATTTCTTTCTTTTCTTATTCTTTTAGTGGAGTTGAGTGTGGTCTGGTCTGGTCTAGACAGGCTCTCTTGTTGCCCAGGCTGGCCTAAAACTCATTATGTAGAGATTAGTTTTAAATTCCTGGTTCTTCTGCCTTAATTTTTCAAGTGTTGGGATTACAGGAGTGCACCACCATATCAAATACAGCCTTGGGTTTTTATTGCTAGAACAAACAAGGTTATGAATTTTGGAGGGCTGGGGTGTAATGATTATATATACTTGTTTTCGATGTAGGGGGTAATTAATCAGCTGAGACTTGGGAAGGAATGGGTCAGAAAAACTGTGCTTCGGTTTCATAAAGAGCCAGAAACTGAGAAAGTTCCTTACCGTGTAGGTCTGAGTCATGTGAACTAGGATGTCCTTGTTCGTAGGGGCAGAACCAGGTCACATTAAGGAAAGTCTTTGCAGAGGCAGACACCTACTCTGTTCATTCAGCCAGCATGTATTCTAAGTCCTCTATGTGGGCAAAAGTGATGCTGGAGGTTAAGAATTTGACATCATAAAAGGATCTTTCTACGCGGGACTTGTAATGTAGTGAGGGGCAGTGTGAGAAGACTCTAAGGTTCATACTTGATAGTGAGGTATATGTGGCATGGGTGTGCTCTGGCCAGAGCTATCTGGACTGCTGAAGGCCATCCATCAAAGGGAGCTCTGACAGATGAGGAGTTGAGGAGGGTAGGTGGCTGAGAGTCAGAAAGTTACATTGAAAGGAAAGAAGCCAAGTGCAATCCAGTATTCAGGAGGCAGAGAAGTCAAGGGCCAGCCTGGGCTACAGAATAAGGTAGGTAGGTAGGGAGGCAAGGGGTAAATGTGTGTGTGTGTGTGTGTGTGTGTGTGTGTGTGTGTGTGTGTGTGTGTGTGTGTATGTAGAGAGAGGGAGGAAGAAAGAGAGAGAGAACACCTGTCTTCACTTAATGTCAGACCAGTGCCTGGGCTGCTTTTTTTGTGCCCTGTTCAGTTGCCAAGCCCAAGTCCGAAATCTGAGTGTAATCTCTTATCTTTTCCCTTTGTATCCTAGAAATAAGCCAGCCCGAATCCTTAACACTTTCACAACCTGCTTATTCCTGTTCCCACCACATTTAGTTAGTCCACTACCACTTCTTGTCCTGATAAGTGTCTTAGCCCCTTCCAGACGAGAAAGGTTAGCAATCCCAAACTGACCATGTGATCTTCCTCTACCAAACCTGTTTCTCCCTCAGGCTCTCCCATCTTGAAGCCACCATCTACTCAGTGTGGATCCTAGACATCACCTTTTGCCATGGTCCTGCTTTTCATCATCATACGCTTTGTGTTCTGTGGGTTTTAACTCCAAAAAACAAAACTAAACAAAACAAAACAAAAACCTCTTGGATTTTCTTTTTCTTTCTTTTTTTTTTTTTTCTTTTTTTCTCAATTCCATTCCCGGCCTGGGCCACCCCCATCCTTTGCCCAGACTATAATAAGTAGTCCAACTGGTTATTCTTCTTGCTTGCATTCTGGACCCCTCCTAGATCCAGGCTCACAGCACCCTACAATCAGAATAGCTTTTCAAAATGCAGCTTTCATCATCACACCCCACCACACCACTCTCCAAAGCCTCTACTGCTCCTTACATCTTTCAGTGTAGAAATGACTCCTTTAACTTGGTTACCAGTGTCTTACCTCCCCTTCTAGCCATTTCTGTGCCTGTTCTTCTGTTATCTGTTACCCTTCTGTTGGGTCTACAAACCCTCTTTGATGTCTCCTTCCTTAAAGGGGCTTCTTTCATGAGGGCTGCACTCACTTCTCGCTTGTCAAATTTTTCCATTTATTCTTCCACACTCCGACATGCCTGTTTCTAAACCTTCTTATTCTTCCAACTGTGGGTGCCTCTTCTGTGATTATCACTCTTATCTCTGTCTCTCTCCATATATATATATATATATATATATATATACATATATATATACACACACACATATATATATTCTATGTACTCATATATATTCTATATGCAGAGAGTGAATATATATGAGTGTGTATATGTATGTATAAATAATATATATGTACACAAGTGTGCTGAAATTCCTACTGTGAAGGGGCAGGGGCTGATCCACCATCTCCTGAGCCCTTTATCCCCTCAGGAGAGAATACATCCCGATGTTAATGTCACTGTAGTCCCCTTCTGTTCTTTTCTCAGCACAGCACTTCACTTCTAGCTCCATGTTTTGAACTCAGGAGTCAGTTTCTAGCCCACAACAGTTGACCTAGCATTTGACAAAGATACTTTTCTCTCCTTGAAATGTCCTTTGCTTTCTGGGCCGTCACACTTCTGGCTTCCACCTACATCGCCGGCACACTTTTTCATCCCCTTTTTAAAATTTATTTATTGATTCCTTTTCATCCTTACAACCAAAGGATGAGAACTTTGTGTGCCCTGGAGCTCAGGAGTAGCCCTTTTGACCCTTTATTTCTTTCTGGCTAATGCTCCCTCTCAAGAAGTCCCATTATTCTCTCATGTCTATATCCAGACTTGTTTATATAACCCACTGCCTTTTCAGCACCTTCATGTGATTGTTGGATAGACATTTCAAACTCGCTCACAAATGGAATCATGTTCCCATTTCCAAGCCTGCCTCTCTTGAAGCCTTCTTCATTTATATGGATGGGCAATTTGGTCTGAGTTAGGTCAAATGCTAGAAAACCTTAAGCAAAATAAAACCTGTGTGTGTGTGTGAGAGAGAGAGAGAGAAGAAGAAGGAGGAGGAGGAGGGAGGAGGGAGGAGGGAGGGAGGAAGGAGGGAGAGAGAATATTTGTTCATGTTGACGGTTCCTTCAGAATATATTCAGGACTTGATTACTTCTTAATCATTACTACCACCCTGATCATTGAAGTTGCCTGCTGACTAATCTTCCTGTTTCTGTCCTTGCCCTGCTGCAGGTGTGTGTGTGTGTTGTGTGTGTGTGTGTTCGCCTGCATGTGTGTACCGTCTGCAATCCTGGAGCCTGAAGAGGTCAGAAGGCATTGGATCACTTGGAACTGGAGTCATAGGTTGTGAGCCTCCACGTGGGTCACATGATGGGAGTCAAACCTGGGTCCTCTGTAAGAGCAACAATGTTAACTGCTGAGCCATCTCTCCAAGCCTGCTTGTTTGTGTGTGTGTTTTTTAATCACAGCAATCAAAGTGCATCTTGTAAACCTTGAGCCCAGTATGCAATACTTCCACTTAAGTCTCTCCCCATCTTCCCCTCTCACTGGGCTTCTGCTGCTGTTTGTCACATCTGAGGGGCACAGTCCTGCCTCAAGCTCTCTCTCTGCCTGCTGACCTGTGTTTAGTAGACTTTAGCCAGGGAGATCCACTTGGTTTGCTCCAGCCCTGCCAAGGGAGGATTTCCCAAGCCATCCCACTAAACATGTGCTGCTCCGTGCCTCTACCCTCAAGGGATTCATACATTTTCTATGTAATGTATTTTGTCTTTTTTTTTTTTTTTTTGAGACAAGGTCTAATGTAATCTGGCTGACCTTAAACTCCTCATCTTCTGGTCTATACTTTCCAAGTGCTGGATTATAGATGTGAACCACCAGGCCCTGTTTATTTCTCTTGCCATGAGTTCCAGGTGGTCTAGGACTAATGATCATTTTACCTCAGCCTCCCAAGTGCTATGATTACAGACTGGTACGACTGTGCTTGGGTATTTCACTGTTTATGCTCCTGTTATCTTTTCTTGCCTGTTTGCTGCTATTGTTGGTTTTTTCTTTAAGACTGGATTTTTTGTGTAGTCCTGGCTGTCCTGGAACTCTGTCGACCAGGCTTGCCTCAAACTTAGAGAGCTGCTGCCTCTGCCTCCCTAGACCTGGGACTAAAGGTGTGTGCCATCACTGCCCAGAACCACGATTCTTTTTTTTTTAATTGAAAAAGTTATGTTTGCTTATTAAGAGGAGCATACTTGAAATGGCATGCATGTAGAGGTCAGAAGAACATTTTGTGGGAGTCAACAGTTCTATCCTTCTACTGTGTGGGACTCAGAGATCAAACTCAGATCATCAGGCTTCGTGGCAAACTTCTTTATCCACTGAGTGAGTCACCTTACTACCCCTTTCCCCTTTTTTTGGAAACAGGGTACCATGAAGTCTAGGTTAGCCTCAACTATGCAGCCAAGGATGACCTTAAACTTCTGATCTGGACGCCTGTTCTTCTCTAGTGTTGGTACACAGGCGTGTACTATCACAGTCTAAAAATTAAATAATATATTTATTTGGTGGAATAAAACTGAGGGCTTTATTCTACCAACTGAGCTACAACCTTCCTTTTTAAAAAATTACTTACTTTAAAACGTTTTTATTATTTTAAATTATGTGCAGGTGTGTATATCTGCATATAGGTTTATGCACATTAGGCCAGAAGCATCATATCCCCTGGGGTTGTAATTCAGACCATTGTGAGATGCTTGCTTTAGGTGCTGGGAACTGAACATGGCCCTCTGGAAGAGCAGCAAGTGCTCTTAGTCACTTAGTAAAATAAAAGTGAGCTGGAGTGATGGCTAAGTCAGGGTCTTGCTGGGTAGCCCAATTGGTCTCCAACCGATGATTGTCCTGGCTCTACTTCCCTAGTGCTAAAATCACAGGCCTGTGCAGCTGTCATTACACTCAGCTCGTGGAACTTTTCTGTAAGCTCCATGAGGAGTGGATTCTTATCTGTCTTGTTCACTAATGTATTCCAGACACCTGGCATGCAGACTCACGATAAGGATGAATGAGTGAGGTCTTATTATTTCTGCTTTCTCTACTACTAATCATGCTTCCAATTAAGTAGTTGCCTTTGTGCTATCGCGAGTGTTTCCACGTCTAGAATGTAATGTTAGGGAGGCTGTAACTTTGTTTTGCTTCCCATTGTATCCCTAGCATTTAGCAAGTACTCAGTACACCCATTTGTTGTGTGAGTAAAGTACTCTGTAATACTGATCTGATCATCTTTACCCCAGATTCTGCTCTTAAATTCTATTTCTTGGACTGAGAGTATATGGCACAGTGCTTGCTCAGAATGTGAACATACCCTATCAAGCCTTATCTCCTTAGCGTGCCACAGTCCTCGTTTGGGGTCTTGACATTTTAGAACAGTGGCTTTCAACCTTCCTAATGCTGCAACCCATTAATATAGCTTTCCTCATGCTGTGGTGACTCCTAACCATAAAATTATTAATGTTGCTACTGTTGCACTATAACAGTAATGTATTTATCTATAATAATTGTAATTATCTGTGTTTTCCAATGGTCGTTTGGGGGTCCACAGATTGAAAATCATTCTTCTAGACCATTGCTCTCCTTAACTATGCCATGCCCTTTGCCTGCCAGGCTCTTGTACTCTATTCTCTGCTTGGAAAGCCTCACCTGACTGACTTGTACTTGTCCTTTAGGGCTCATCTGAGGTCACGTCTTCTGAGTTTGGGTGGGTAAGCGGGTGGGGGTGCACAGCTCATTCCCAGCTTTATCTTACTCAGGCTTTTGCTGACATCTGGTTGTTGTGTGTTGTCCAGAGGGGCTGAAGATTAACTCAGAGAGAATGTTGATGTTGTAGAATGTAGAGTAATAGGAGTAGCTGGAGAGAGGCCAAGGTTAGGTCACTAAAAGCTAAAGTGTGGACTTCGGCTGTCGAGACACGAGGCCTTGAGGTCTCTGGACCCTCCGGGCAGGAATCATGACCCTTTTCATGGTCTCTCTGACTTGGATTTTCTCTTCTTACTCTCCCTCAGGGGGAGATGTTACCATCACTGATTTACCACTGGCCCTAGAGCAGATCCAGGATAATGTCCACGCTAATGTGCCATCTGGAGGCCGGGCGAAGGTGTGTGCCTTGTCCTGGGGAATTGACCAGCATGGCTTTCCTGGAAACTATGACTTGGTGCTGGGGGCAGATATCGTGTACCTGGAGCCTACCTTCCCACTGCTGTTGGGGACCCTCCAACACCTGTGTGGGCCCCATGGCATCATCTATCTGGCCTCCAAGATGAGAAAGGAGCATGGGACAGACAGCTTCTTTCAGCATTTACTGCCCCAGCATTTCCAACTGGAGCTGGCCCAGCGGGATGAGGATGTAAATGTGAACATCTATAGGGCTAGGCACAGAGAAGTGAGGCCTGTGTGACATCGCCCCATCTGTTGACCTCAGCCTCTGTCTCATTGGAGGGATGGCATCTCCAGAGCCATCAACATCAGGACGAGACAGAAGGATCGATGGATTGCTTGTCTGCTTTCTTCCCTCTTTTAATTTGTTCCCCTAGATGTTCTTGGGAAGGGGCAGGAGCAGGACTGTTTGTTAGAAACAGCAGAGGCCCAGAAGCATTGAGTTTATAGCACAAAGAAGGTTCTGGAAACCTGTCTTGGGAGGAGGAGGGGGTGAGAAGGTGTTCAGGACATTTAGGGGTAAGGGAGGAAACCATATGAATAGTGACTCCAGAGAGACTGTCACCAACCACTTCTAGTTTTTTGGTTTGTTTGTTTTTAGAGACAGGGTTTTTTGTTTTTGTTTTTGTTTTTGTTTTGTTTTTGTTTTTGTTTTTTCCTGTGTAGCCCTGGCTGTCCTGGAGCTCACTATGTAGACGAGGCTGTCCTCCAACTCAGAGATCCACCTGCCTTTGCCTCCCAAGCCCTGGGATTAAGTAGTGTGCCACCACTACACCTGCCTCAGAATTAATTTTTTTTTTTAAAGCACATTCTTAGCCGAGGGTAGTGGCACATGCCTGTAACCCCAGCACTCTGGAGGCAGAGGCAGGCAGATCTCTGTGAGTTCAAGGCATTGAACTATAAAATGAGACCTTGTCTCAAACAAAACAAAAACATTTTTAAGGGGAAAATGAGCATTAATCACCTCTCTTCATCTAACTGGTAGCTATTGAGAGATAGAGAGAGAGGGAGGGAGGGAGGGGGGGAGGGGGAGGGAGAGAGATAGACAGACAGACAGGCAGACAGACAGACCTGGTGCCAAGACACCTCAGAGCACCTGCTTCTTTCCTGTTGTAATATGATGGTCATTAAGACAAGTTCTCCTAGACCTGAGCATGGGGACGAGCAGCAGAGCTGTCCTTAGAGTTGTAGCTTCGTAATCCTTTGCAAAGTTCAAGACCTGATCACCAAATATCATGTTCTTCGCACGTCTCGCTTTCCCTTCCGTGTCTGTCTTGCCTTTGTGTTTGGTCTCTCCCCTCTGGAGAAGTCTGGGTAGGGCTATTTCCACTCTCTGTTTAGGCACACAGCCATCTCTTGTGTGTCTACTACCTTTCTCCTAACCTCCAGACCGTCTCCTTTTAAATTTTTGCAGCCTTCCAAAACTTGCTAGATATCAGCTTCTACCACAAAAAACAGAATCCCTGCTTGGGACTCAGGCTACACCCCAGTGCCCACAAACTGCTTTGTATTTCATTTCCTATTCCTTTTCCATTGCACTTCCAGTCAAATTGCCAAGTCCTACCCTGTTCTCCATCTCTATGGCAGAGTTCCTTTACTTCTCCGTCTCTGATGAATTCCCCACAGGAAGAACCACTCTTTGCTTCTAAAAAACAAAACACAATAACAAAACCCCCATCCTTTTCCTGACTCTTCTGTTTGGATGTGGTTTCTTCCTTGGGAGATCTTTTAACTATTTAAGGACCTTATCTTGTCTTACCTGAGTCTTAGACACCTTGAAGGACAGGGCTGCGGTTTATTCATCACTAATCCCCTGGAACTGGCAACAGCTCCGGGCACACAGGCGTTCAGCAGATAGTTTGATAATTCAAAGTTTATTTTTAATTATTTATTCGGTTTGTTGAAGGAACTCCACTTCACCTCTCCAAGTGACCTTGGACAGATTCCTGAGCCCACGTACCTACCTCCCGTTTGTCTTGAGTCATAAATGAATACTAAATATGAAAATTGAAAATAAACATAAAAAATTACCTACCTGTCCTGTGTTGTTATTTTGTGACAACTTCATCGTGTCATTTTTCTGTTTTACCCACCGAGGGCTAAGTCTTTTACAAACTATTTTTAAAAAGCCAAGCAAAAAGGGCGATTCCATTCCTCCGGCCTGCGGGTGGCAGCATCCTTTTCTCGACCCGTCCCGGGAGGAAGTTTGGCCGTCGAGCCACGCCGTAGTCGTCTCACTAGTGCGCCGGCAGGCGGGTGTGTCCGGCTGCAAGGGAGGATGTTGCTCCTGCGGTCCCTACGCTTCTTCCCGGTCGCGTGCACCGGCCACTCGGTGAGGGCTCCCGGTCCAGGGGCTAACCTGCGGTCCTGGTGCCGTGAGCGTGCCCTTCCCTCCTCCCGACCCGGGCTCCGCTCCCCCCGCCCCCTCCCCCCAAGCTCGTCCACAGCTCCCCGAGGGCTCGCTCGCCCTGCGGACATGCTCACCTTCTGTCCAGCTCCGGAGGCTTCCGTCTGCTCGTCCATCCCTTTCTCCTTATTCCCTCCAGGCCAGGTCTGTCCCGTTTCCGCTGTCCCAGCCATGGCACACACTTCACACGGGCCCGTCGTTGTCGTCCTCGGCCTCCAGCAAGGAGCTCCTTATGAAGCTGCGGCGGAAAACAGGCTACTCCTTTGTCAACTGCAAGAAAGCTCTGGAGACGTGTGGCGGTGATTTCAAGCAGGTGCGAGGGGATGCTGTAACACCTGGTGCTAAGCTCGACCTCGTGGGTTTTTTTTTTTTTTTTTTTTTTTTTTTTGCTGGGGATGTGACCTATTGCCCAGTCCAGTCCTAAGGACAGAGCACAAAGAGAATTTAGCTTGGACGGTAGCTCCACCCTTCGACTTCATCTTTATTGGAAGCAATTGTCCCAGAGGGCTGTGAGATTTGCTGCTGTTTGGAGATCAGTGTTTGTGTAAATTTTGAAGTTAAATGCCCCGAGCCGCCCCTCCCCCCCACTGTAATTTTGTACGTTGCAATTCATCCTTTAGAGTTGTTAGTGTTGTCTATATAATGAAAACTCTACCGTCTATTCAATTGTGGGGTTGTGAAGATTCACGTTATACAAACACCGGCATACAGTATCAGGTGTAGAGCATTTATTACCAGATTAGTTTCTATTATAGAATATGGCAATGCAGAAAGAATCAGTTGGTTTGGATATATTGTTTTGTTTCTCAACACAGGGTTTTTCTTTGTAGCCTTGGCTGTCCCAGAGCTCACTTTGTAGACCAGGCTGGCCTTGAACTAAAGAGATCTGCCTCCCTCTGCCTGCCTCTGCCTCTGCTGGGATTAAAGGTATGCACCGCCACCAACTGGCTGGTTTGGGTCTGTTTTAAAGTGCCATTCATTTCTAGTTTATGTGACTGGCTTCTTTCTTTTCCATTTGTAGGCAGAGGCTTGGCTGCACAAGCAGGCCCAGATGGAAGGCTGGAGCAAAGCAGCCAAGCTCCATGGAAGGAAAACCAAAGAAGGCTTGATTGGGCTAATGCAAGAAGGAAACACAGCTGTCTTAGTAGAAGTGAGTCGTTAGGGATTCTGTATAATAGAAACAGCCCTGTCTTGGACCTTAAGGTTTAAGGTAGATCCTTTGCGTGCTTAAGGTATCTGTTTGAGACTATAGTCGTGTTTGGAGTTCAGTTCTCAAGGCCTGGCTTTAAGTCTAGAAATTTGCAGGCGTCTTGATGGGAAACGGTCTAGCAACTTAGGTAATCCAATGCAGCCGTGTTACCTGGAACAGCTAGACTTGGAAACTTAGAGTTAGTAACTAATGTATTACTGTGCATTGATGACTATGGGATTTAGAGGAGGCCAGAGGGTCATAAAAACATGCAGATAAGGCTGCAATCAAGGAATGAGATAAACAGGTTATAGTAACGTGGTTTGGCGAGTGGGCATGGTGGTACATGGGTCAGTTCAAGGCCAGCCAAGACCCTTTCACAAAACAAAAAAGACTTGGAGTTGGAAGACGTTAATGAACAAAGTGGTTATGGTGTGTGGTACAGGCAAGCTGTGAACATGGGGTGTACCGGGGTCCCCCTGGGTATGCAGGTTGTAGCTGACTCTCTGCCATAGCAAGTCAACAGAACATCGGAGCTACAGTTTTAAAACCTGAGATCATTTGTTTCTCTGGAGTCTGGGTTCTGTCAGTATCTCTTGGCTTAGTCTCCAACCTTAAGGCACTTTTGAGAAACTATTAGTGAACAGCTTACACAGCAATATCCATTTGTTCCCACAGGTAAACTGTGAGACAGATTTTGTCTCTAGAAATTTAAAATTTCAACAGTTGGTCCAGCAAGTTGCCCTGGGAACCATGTCACACTGTCAGAGCCTAAAGGATCAACTCTCCACATACACTAAAGTAAGTTTGAAAACTGTCTCCAGTTTGCTGAATTTGTCACCCCCACCCCCGGCCTTAGAGGTCTGTTCTTCTTGGGGTGGCCATCTCTTTATGTGTGTGCTGAGGATCCAACTCTCACCCTTCCCAGAAGATTTCACCTCAAAGATGCTGATTTCCTATTAATCACAGCCCCTTCTCTCAATCCCAACCAGACAGCATCGATTGTCCCTATAAAGCAAAGCGTTCAAGTCAGTGGTTCTGTTCTCTTGTTAATCACAAGCTGATTCTTTAGCCCCAGCTGATCAGAAGCCGCATCACATGAAAGGGTCTAAGAGAGTCTTTAAAGGGACCCTCACACATACAAAAAGATAAGAGATAAGGTATTCCTTCTGTCTTAAAGATATTTTAATTACCTTATTATAGTATACTTATTGGTGTGTGTATGTGTCTATGGATTTGTGAAGGTCAGAGGTCAGCGTGGCAGCTCAGGTGGTCAGGCTCGGCCCCCTCTCAATTCCTTTTGAATTTCATCATTTTTTCTCTCATAACATTTATTTATGTTTATTTGTATGCACCTGGGTACCCACAAAGTTCAGAAGAGGCTGTTTGGGGCTTGGAGCTGGAGTCACGGGTGTTTGTGAACTGCCCAATATGGGTATTGGGAACTGAACTCAGGTTTTCTGGAAGAACATTATGTGCTGTTAACCTCTGAGTTCTGGCAACGCACCCCAAACCCACTAGTGTTGACACTTTATGATTGTGTAAAATCCTGGTCCCTGTTTCTAGGAAATCTTAAGAAGCCAGGCTAAGGATTAGCATGGAGTGGAGTTGGGGGTGATACAGTAGTAGAGTAAGATTTATAAATATGACCACACTATCAATTTTTAATGTCCTTGCTCAGTGGAAGCTTCATCTATTTATAGATGGTCATCTTAAGCGGTTTCCCAGATCTAGGCTCTTCCTGCCTGTCCTCTGATTTTGGCGGCACACAGCCAGCTCATCCTTGTCTCCTGTTTTCAGCGCTTTCTGACCTCCTCTGAGCTTTCTGAGCTTGCAGCGGGGCCCAACCAAGAAGGCTCTCTCAAGGACCACTTGGCCTTAGCGATCGGTGAGTATCTGAGGGTTCTGGAAAGTGGAAATTAAGATCTGGTTTTCCTGGTATCTTTGGTGTTCCTCCAAATGTCATTTAATAACTGTGACCTCAGCAAGTGGTAGGGAGTGAATATGATGGACACATGTCATACACGTGCCTGAAATTCTCAGTAATAAATAATTAAAAAGAATTACAAGCTCATGTTCCCCTCCGGGCTAGAGTATGTGAATATGGATTAGCCTTTCTGGGGAGCAGTAGATACCCTCAAGAGCCAAAAGAGGCACCATCTTTAAGCTCTGACTGGTTAGTATATTGAAGGAACTGGAGTTCTGGTACAGTCAGAATCCTGAATTAACATGAAGGAATTAGGTTTATAAACTAGTTCTTTTGGTTTGCAACTAATTAAAATTATTTCATCACTTTGCTGACTGAACAAAGGCATGGACGAGGTGGTACTTTAACTTCCAGTTGGCCTCTCTGTATGTGCTGCAGGGAAAGCACACTAATGGTGAAAAAGAAAAATGAAGGGGTGGGAAGATGGGTCAGAGGTCACTGGTTTGATCCCCAGCAGCAGCTTGGTGGCTCACAGCCATTTCTAACTCCAGTTCTGAGAGATTCTGGCTCCTTGAGGGTACTGCCTGCACATGGTTCACAGACACACGTACAGTCAACATACCCCACACAAAAACAAACAAAACAAAAAATCTTTTCTAAGGACAATTTAAGATCATCTGTTTTAGGAATTGGATTGTGAGTTTATGAAGGTGCACATCTGTAGGCGCTGCTGTGGGAAAACCACTCCCCTGTCACTGTGGGGACTTGGGCAGGTGTAGGGGTGGGGGGATGGGGTGGTGATCTTGTTCCCTTTCCACATGTCCTGATGGAGGGGGAGAAGCAAGCTGGGGTGTAATTCCTGGGAATTTACGAGGTACCTCATAGCTCTGTCTGGTGAGTTGTGGGTGAGCAGTAGGCTGTGTTAGGAAATCCTGGAAGAAATGGGAGTTTTGGCTTTGTCAAGTTCCAGTAATTAACTGTTGGGTGGAGTTCTGAGCTGTTTTCACATTTACTTGGTTTCTTGTTCTTCCTCTTTATGACTTGTGGTGCTACGTGTGTCTTCATCAGACCCTGCTGTGTAGCCTCCACACCTTCCTGTTTCTATTTTGGCTTCTCTTGGAAGGGGATCCTGGGGGAAAAGGAGAAAACAGAATCAGCTTTTAGTTCTCATGAGGTTTTGAGAATGTTATCTTTGTTCTTTTGATAAGTGGAAGTTGAAACCATCAGGTGACTGGGGCTTTCGCTTATGGACTTTTTCCCAAACACCATTGGCAATGGGAGTTGTGTGTGTGTTGTAGTTGTATTTCTGAGAGAATTATTTGGTGCGAGAAAATTCACTTAGCTGCTTCGGGGTCCGCTTTATTGGAGTTGCGATGGGTGTATCCCTTGTCTGATGAGAATCGCCAGGTTCTGAGTGCCTGCTGTGCAGGAGGCACTGTCCACAATGCTTCTTCCATTTGTTGCCTTCTTTATTTCTCACAGTAACCCTGAAAGGTATGTGGTGTCATTTCCACTGTGTAGATGAAGGAGCGAAGGTCACAGTCAGGAAGAGGCAGAACTGACTAGGGGACTGTGCTCTTCTCCCTCCTCCCCTCTCGGCCGGTGCCGCGCACCCCCCCCCCCCCCCCCCCCCCCCCGCCTCACGTCATCCCAACCTAGTAGTCGCCTTTTGTTTTTGCTCTCTTTTAGGGAAACTGGGAGAAAACATGATTCTTAAGCGAGCCGCCTGGGTGAAGGTGCCGTCTGGGTTCTATGTTGGTTCTTATGTGCACGGAATAATGCAGAGCCCCTCACTCCACAACCTGGTGCTGGGGAAGTACGGGGCCCTGGTCGTCTGCGAGACCTGTGAGCAGAGCGTAAACCTGAAGGATGTGGGCCGCCGCTTGGGGCAGCATGTAGTGGGCATGGCCCCTCTCTCTGTTGGCTCCCTGGATGATGAGCCTGGAGGAGAGACTGAGACCAGAATGCTGTCCCAGCCCTACCTGCTGGACCCTTCCATCACGCTGGGACAGTATGTGCAGCCCCAAGGGGTGTCCGTCATAGATTTCGTACGCTTTGAATGTGGAGAAGTCGAAGAGGCGGCAGACACCGAGTAGGGTTTTGGCCTGGTTGGAAATACTTATTTTTACATCTGGACAAAGTTATTTTCTAAACCTCTTCAACCCTCGAATGTGTGTTTTTCTTTCCTGTTTATAATGAAATAATATACTCAGAGGTAAAATTGTTCAGTAGTTATATAATAAAGTGGAATTTTCTCATTTGCATAATACTGGATTTAACCATTTTTGGAATGGTTAAAAACTGTACGTGCATGAGCGCATACGTGCCAGGCTTGTGTCTTGGGCACTTTACCCATCAGGCCATCTCCCAGTCCCCATGACAACCTAAGCTAGGTTGTTCCTTAAGTTTTCCATACACTATCTGATTCTGCCTTCATTCTGTGACATTTTGGACTGTGCATCTTCCCTGGAGCTTGCCCTACGATGTTACTCCTATAATCAGGATTTCATATTGTTGCTGTGCGCTGGAGTTGTTTGGAAGATAACCACGGCATGCTCTCTGGAGTGGTACATACACCAGCATGTGCCCCTGAAGTGGGTGTGGGTGGCTGGGCCTGGTGATTTCCTGGGTAGCTATGAGGCAGGTTTTGACATTTTTATTCCAGAGATGGGAACGACAGTGGTTCAGTTAATCACACAGCACTCTCCACGTTGCCATTTATTTATTTGCTTTTGATACAATCCCCAGGACCTCAGGCGTACTGCTGAGGTAAGCGTTTTACTACTGTGTACTTTACTGTTTTTAAAAATCTATTTTTTAAAATATTTATTTTGGTGTTTTGCCTGCATGTATGTCATGCAGGTGTCATGAGGGTGTCAGGTCCCCTGGAACTGGAATTAGAGACAGATGTGAGCTGCCATGTGGATGCTGTGAATTGAACCTGGGTCTTCTGCAAGATCAGCCAGAGCTCTTAACCACAGTGCCATCTATCCAGCCCCTAAAGATCTATTTTTATTTTGTGTGTGTGAATGTTTTGCCTGCATGTACTCATATGCACCATGTACCTGCTTGAAGTTAAAAGAAGACATTGATTGGATTCCCTGGAACTGGAATTACAGATGTTTGTAAACCACCATGTGGTTCACATGGAGCTGGACCTGGGTCCTGTGCAAGATCAGTGAACGCTCTCAACCGCTCTACACTGTGTACTTCAAAAAAACTTCTGAGACAGAGTTTTTGTAAGTTTCTCAATTTGACCTTGAATTCATTCTGCAGCCCAGGCAGGCCTTGACCTCACTGTGTGCTGCCCCAGCTGAGCTGGTAGCTGGGATAACAGGTCTGTGAACGAGGTCCAGTTTCAGTATTGCCCTTGTACTTTCTCAGCACTGAACTGCTATTCCCATAAGAACTAAAGTCACCGTAAGAAGGAACCCTGAAAGGACACTGATGTGCTCACATGGCCTCTTTATTTGAAAAGTTGAACATGCTCTGGCACGTGGTAGACTTGTCTTGTCTTCAGTGAGCGTGCAAGTAACTCCAATGCTTTGGGGATTACAGGGTATAGTTTAAAGCGAATGTGGGCCCTGATGCATTAAACAGTTTAAGCTCAGTTTCTGGTTCTTTCTCTCAGCCTGTCTACCTTCATACCTTCTGCTAAGGCCACAGAAGCTAAAAATGGAGTAGTCAACATTCTAGTGAACCAAGGAATGCAAAGGAGGGTGGAAAAGGGCAAAGATGCTGTGGTTTCCAGATCTATGAGAGGCTCAGGTGGTGTATGAATTCTCTGCTGATGTTGGCACTGTGTGCTTGCTCTCCGAGGCCTTGCCTTAGAAAAGCCCCCTCTCTTTCTTCAGCTGGAGCTGTTTCCAGCCAGGCAGAGCAGTAAATTGCCCTCTTGTCATGCCAAATACAGTTACAAAGTCACGTTCCGAGAGGTAATTCTAAGAGGAAACAGAATTTGTAGTGAGAAGGAAGGCAGGGCATTTCATTAATGCCAACAAGTGAGGCGGCTGGGCAGGAGTGATGCCTGGGGCTGGTGGGGGAGCTGTATGGCTCTGTGCTTGGCCTAGCATGGAAGGGGTCTTTGAGCCCTTGAGCCACAAACAGTAAACAGTGGCTTAGGTAGGCCCTGGAAGAGGGGCATCAGGAAGACTGTAACAGACCTAAGTAGTTCATCGGCCATGGAGCCCCATTTGGGCCAGTGGGAGAAGATGATTGAGCTTACTGCTCAGTCCCAGTTCCTTACCCCATAGGCAGTGAGTGGATTTTTATGTTACGGATGAATTGTATTACATTTGATTTTGGAAGGATGGAGAATTGAATGGAGTGTTCATTGCTTCATGCCCTTAACTACCATTCTTATTGAATACTTACTTTTGGTGCTAGGGAGTGAACTCACCATTACTCTCCGAGGAGCCTGGGAATGTTCTCTACCACTACACTGTACCCCTAAACCCCGAGAATTCTTAAAATGCAAGATTGAGTAGATCATACCAATTCAGCGCCCATGCTGAGATGTTAAGCTGACCTTTATTATTTTCTGACCCAGCATCTCTCCATAGCCCAGGCTGTCACAGAATTCACTGTATAGGCCGCACTGGCTTGGAACCTCTGGCAACTCTTTGCTTCAGCCCCTGTTCTACTGGGGATTACAGTCCTGAGCCCCCAAGCAACTGACCTGCAGCCTCTGCTTCTAATGTTAAGATGTTACAGAATATCCAGAGTCCCTTAACCAACCCTTTCAAGGGGGGGAAAGCCATTCACTCACCTGTCCGCTCAACATGAATATATCCGTTCACCTAACTAAACCCTAAGACATGACAATCCAAGGGTAATGTGTGTAGGGAGGGAGTGGTCAGGGAAACACTAGGAAACTGGCAGTCAAGGGATGCCAACCAGTGCTGAACTCTAAATGGTAAGGGGCTGACTCTGAGGTGTTTTAGGGGCAGTGAACTCTCAGGAACACCAGTGTGGTGACATATTGTATATTTAATAAAATCAGCCTTTATTAAATATACACCATCTCACCACACACCAGCAAGAATAAAGACTCCATGGCTGAGGTAAACATACTCAAGGGATATAAAAGCAGGCACTGACTGGAGGTGATAAGAGGTCCTTGCATGTGAGACTCCCAAGGGGCAGGGCCAGACTATGGAGGCCTTTGGAGTCTTTTCTAAGTATAGCGGGGAAGCCATTTGAGGTGTTTTAAAGTTTTCTATTACATGTGTTTATTTAGCATGTTTATGTGAGGGGGCATGCGTTTAGAGGTCAGAGGACAACTTGGACTCTATTATCTCCTTGTGGAACGTAGGTCATTAAGTTTGATGGCAGATGTCTTTCTCATCTGATGGCTCTTGCCAGCAACCCACGAGGTGTTTTAAAGAGTGCATCATCTGCTTTTGAATGATCCCTGGCTTTCAATTACAATTAAGCTTTGGGGAATGGTGGGGAAATGGGTTAGTTCATAGATGTGCCTGGTGGCTGGACTAGCTGCAGAGGTGAAGGGTATAGAGATGCTACTAGATGGATCCCTTTGGGATTAGGAAAAAATTCAAGGAGGAGCCTCCAGTTGGCTCAGCGCAGATGCCCCTAGAGTGCTGCAGTGTGCCCCAACTGGCCTAAGCCATTTCTTGAGCTTGGTGCTTTAACTTATGGGGAGCTCTGCCCCCGACCCTCCACATTCAGTTCCACAGCCGCTTACCTCCTTTTTGGCAGGGTTCACATCCTCAGGCAGCTCCTGGTTCTGACTTTTTAGTAGGACTTCTATAGGGTAATACTTTGGCTCACTTTCATCAGAATTCAGGAAGAGGGTTGCATTCTTCATGTCCTACATAAGAGAAGAATACAGACATGGGCAGGGATTGATGTCTTTCATGTCAGTTCTCTGAGTGTATGAGGTTTACGTTTTGGCTTACTCTGCCTGCTTCACTCTTTGTAATCATCTTTGGGGAGCAGAACAGTGGTCCCCAAACCTGGATGCATGTCAGAATGACCTTGGAAAGCTGATTGAGCAAGCCTAATTCAAGTGTTTAGAGCCAGGTGGATGCACACACTACACTAAGATCTTTATTTATTTGTGTATGTGTGTATGTATATATGTAGTGCATACATACCCAAAGCCTCTCGTGTGCTAGGCAGGTGCTCTGCCACGTACCATACCTCCAGCCACAAGTATTTTCTAAACGCTAATCACATTCCTTTTCTTGGCATTTTTATTTAAGTCCAGTTGTTTCCAGTGACTAAATGTGTAAAGATACTAACTGTACCCCTATGAGCTTTGGTATCTGACTTTGCAGAACACAAAGGACACCACCCTGTGCGGGGAATCCCATTCTGACTTTCCAGGGATACTGGCTGCTGGCTGCCAGCTCCACTTCTTTTAGCTGTTAAAATAGGGGTCAACAGCCTGAGCTGTTGTGGATTTCATTGTCGGAAACATAAAATATAATTTGTCTCTGAGAAATGCTGCCAATAACTGTAATCTCCCCTGAGAGGTAGAAAAAGCTGAATAATAAAGTTAGGTTTTTATTCTTATTTGGTTTTTTTTTTTTTTTTTTTTTTTTTTTTTTTGAGGCAGGGTCTCATGTATCCCAGGCTGGCCCTCCAATATGTAGCCAAGGATGACCTGAAGCTCTTAATTTATTTTATAAATGATGTATGTGGGAGTATGCCCATGAGTACAGATGCTCCTGGAGTGCAGAGGAATATATACTTATGGGGTTGTTGTCACAGGTGCTGGGAGGCAATAAACTAGGAGCTTCGTTTTTTTGGCTTTTTTTTTTTTTTTTTTTTTTTTGAGATAGAGGTCTTGCTGTGTAGACTAAGTTGGCCTAGAACTCAGGAATTGTCCCACATTTGATTCTCAAGTGTTTGAGATCTGCTTTTCTATTGGTTTCAAATACTTCCTGAGGATGGGTGTACTTCAGGTAGTAATTCACTAGTTTGCACTTAAAACACTTTGTGCATCTAAGTAGACAACTAGGAGAATTTAAAGGCATGGGAGAGTTTGTCCTCTGGCATCTGCAGCACATTGCTCTCTCCCATGATCCTGGGGAGAAAAACCCACTCACTGTGGTGATCCGCACAATAGCAGCAGCATCTCCCAGCTCCTCCTTTAACTGCTCATATGATTTTCCTGCCTGGGAAGAGACAGGACAAACAAGTATTTACTAAAAATGGGAGAGGCATCATAGGCCTTGTGTGTATTTTCAGGAATAGCAAGACGTGCTAGAATCATAAAACATTTCAGTACAGTCGAGATCTACTCAGGGTCAGAAGGTCCTTACATATGAAGAACATTCTTTGGTGGCAAAGAGAAGCAGGTCCAGATGTCAGAAGCCTGACTTTTTGTGCCTTTGCATTGGCTGTCAGGACTGTGAACATGGTGTAGACAGGTACCTCTCACTGTTCCTCACTGTTTCTGCCCATGTAGCTTGGAGCTACCTGACTAGACTCTGTGCCGTGGAGATGGAGCCAGGGAGAAGGACTGTAAAGTTAGGAATTCAGTGGGAAGGGAGAGCGAGGGCCTGGCTTTTCTTGGCTCTTGAGTCAGCACCCCACCCTTCTCAACTGGATCCTGAGCCCCCTGGCAATCAGAACAATATCCCCAATGTCTTACACTCCATATGTGAGGGTCCCATGCCAGGAACCAGCCTGTGAAGGTAGGCGGCTCAAAGCCCTGCTTTATGATCAGGATCGGTGTGTTGGGGTCTCGGCCACTGGGGTGAGTCACTAGGTACTCCTGGGCAGTCGAAAGGGCTCCCTCCTTCTCTGTGGCGTTGGCTTCGGCTCCTATCCACAGGAACACCTGAGGCACCAATTTTACATTGTCAGTGGGTTCATGCCAAGGACTAAGTGTTGCTGTGCACATCGCTCACCCTCTCAGCTGGTCAAAGTCACAGAAAATGCTCTCAACCTCATCTGCGCTCCTCAGAGGAAGGTTCTAGAAGCTGGTTTTGTGATTTTTTTTTTCATTGTGGTTTTCATTGCTGTGTGTACATCTTTACCCCCACCTAAGCTTCCCGAAATAACTACCTACAAAACACTCACGCTGTCTCTGTGTACCTCAATGCAGATTATCCAAATGTAGCCCTTCTTTGTGTCTATGAGATATCCATTCTTGGTATGCCTGAGCTATCCAGTCACCTAGGCTGGCCTGTAGTTCATAACCAGTGCATCAGTGGACTTGCCAGCTTGACTAAGGCAGTCATCCAGTCTGTCATTACCCTTTGTTGCCATTCCACTGCCTTCAAGCAGCCAACAGCTCCTTGGTCCCCGTCCTGCTCTCCAATGGATTAGTCAGGTCCATAGAGCCCAGCAGCTTCACAGCTGCATCCCTAGGTGTATCTTAGGGTCTTACTTTTTGCTTGTTTTTTGGCTCTGAGACAGGATCTCACTCTGTCGCCTCAAACTTAATTTTTCCCTCTGTAGCCAAGGCTAACCATAAACTACAGAAATTCTCCTGCCCCAGCCTCCCCAGTGCTGGGCTTGAAGGCATGACCCACCATGCCAGGCTTATTTTATTCTCTGGTAAGATTTCATGTCTTGCTTTCCAGGTGTCCATTCCTTTGCCCAGACCCCTACTCACCCTTTGCTATTCAGCCAGGAGCTGTGTCGCCTAGGAAATCCTCTCAGAGCCCTGAACTGTATCAAATGCTCCCTATACCTCCTCATAAAGCTTGATGTTTCTTTGCCTGGTCCCTTCCCGGCAGCCTATAAACACTTCAGGGAGGGGCTCTTCACCCGATGACATCACTTAGCACAGCCATTAGCATAGAGGAAGCCTGCCAAACTGATCCAAATGAAATGACATGCACAGGAAGTGACATCTCATTCACAGACCACCTAAAAGGTCCACATTCATGCTCTGGCTTTGGGACCTGTTATCATCAATCAGGTAAGAGCGGGTTAAACGCTACACTTTGCTTTCCAGAGTAAGGTGAGAAAATCCCCAGGGTGTTGAGAGTCGTTTGCTTTGGTTTGCTTTAAATTTTCTCTTGTATCTGTTTATTTAGCACATGTGGGCACATGTGTGTCCCAGTGTAGGTGTGGAGGTCAAAGGGCAATTTACAGGAGTCAATTTTCTGTTCTCACCACATGGGTCTTGGGGACCGGACTGCAGTCATCAGCTTTGGTGGGAAATACTTTTACTCACTGGGCCTTCTTGCTGGCCCATTTTCTAGCTTTTTGAAAGAGGGGCCCTGGCTGGCTTTAACTTTGGATCATCCTCCTGCCTCTATGTGCTAGCTGCTTAGATTCTAGGCATGTGCCAGTGTATTGGCTTAAGGCAGGTATGTTTGAAAGAAAATGGGTCCCAAAGAGGCACCATTAGGAGGTGTGGCCTTGTTGGAGGAAGTGGTCACCGTGGAGGCAGGCTTTAAGGTCTCATATGCTCAGGCCATCCCCAGTGTGGCAGACTACTTCCTGTTGCATGTGAGTTGAGAACTCTCAGCTCCTCCAGCACCATGTTTGCCTCCATGTTTCCCACCATGATGACAATGGACTAAACCAGTGAAACTGTAGGCCATCTCCAGTTAAATGTTTTCCTTTATAAGAGTTGCTGTGGTCATGGCATCTCTTCATAGCAACAGAAACCCTAACTAATATAGCTGGTGAATTTTGTTGTTTTGAGAGTTTCTCTCTGTGTGGCCCTGGCTGTCCTGGAACTCACTCTGTAGACCAGACCTAGCCTTGAACTCAGAGATCTAAATTAACACACCTTATTTAGAGGCATGTTCCATCACTGGCTTTAGTTAGTGAGTTTTAAACATCATTCTGTTCTGACTGCGGCACACAGCAGTCTCTCTGGTAACCACTGAAGATATTTTACTTAAAACCCAGCACTAGTTCTCAGCCCGGGCGGTGGGGGGGGGGGGGGGGGAATGCCACACAGAAACCAGCCCTAACCGTGACATTTGCCAGCTGTCCTGAACACTGCAGCTGTGTCTTACCTGGTCCCAAGTGTCCAGGAGCATCACGTCATCTGGGTTCAGGTCATCCTGGATGAAGTCTGTGACCTCAGTGACAAGGAACCGGCCGGTTTTATTGGAACATTCAAAGAGCCGGACCTGGATGTCCAGGACTTCTTGTTGCAGCCTGCAGTACAGTCATGGGGAAGGACAGAGTTGCAGAGGAGTCATGTCTACTGTGTGGGTGTCCGTGTGGGTGCCTATGTGTGTGCATGTACATATGAGGACAGAGGTGACTTTGGATGTTTTCCTCCAAAGCTCTCCACCATTGTTTTTGAGACAAGGTCTCTCACAAAGCCTGAATGTGTCAATTTGGCAAGACTAGCCAGCCAGCAAGTCTGAAGGATCCTCTTGTCTCTACCTCCCCAGTGGTAGGATGGCAGGCCCAGCTCTTTTGTCTGTTCCTTTTGTAATGCACCTTCTGAGGGTTGGAACTCAGGCCCCACATGCTTGCACCAAAGGGCTTGTCTGAGTCACCAGCCCAGAAATTGTGCCTACAACTGAAGGATCTTAGGATTTGTACAGGCCATAGGCCTAGAGGCCAGAGGAGCCCAGAATACAAACTGAAGTATTCATGTACCTTTTGTCATTAGCATAGGGTGTTTTTCCTCCCAGAAGATCCCAGAACTCAGGAGGCTCCTGGCCCTCAGCCACAGTGTCTGCATTGCCATCACAGAGAACCTCGGTCAGCTCCTTAGCCATCGCTCGCTCGTCCCCACAGGAGCCCTGAGTGGGTGAGGAGACCATAGGGGTTAGAAACACAGGGTACCTTGATAGACGACGTAAGCCCTGAAACCGGATGGAGTCAGTGCTGAGCTGCAGTGCCTTAAGATGGGGAGAGGGAGGAAGACAGGGCATGCAGGCAAAGGGTAGGTGTGTTCTGAAACCAACAGTGGTCACAGACAAAAGTAACCTTTGCTTTAGTTTTTCCTGGGATTTGCAATGAGGGAGAAATTGCTTATTTTATGTGTTTAAGTGTTTTATCCATGTGTATACATGCACCAAATGTGTGCAGTGTCTGTGGGGGGCAGGCTCAAAGAGGGCATTAGATCCCCTGGGAAAAAGAGCTATTGATGGCTGTGAGCCACACATGGGGAGTAAATCCAGGTCCTGTGCAAGAGGCATCCCTGCTGAGCCATCTCTCCAGCCCTAAAGAGATGAGATCTTTGTGTGTGTGTGTACATATGTATATGTGTGTGTGTATTTGTGTACAAAGGTGTGAATATATATGCATGTATGTGTGTACATATGTATATATGTTTGTGTTCTTGTGTGTGTACATATGTATGTGTATGCCCCTGTGTGCTGTGTGTGTGTGCACACAAGCACACCAGTGCTGGGTTACGGATAGCTCACACCCTCAGCCTTTCATGGTTCATGTGCAGTCACAGCAAAGCTGTTTACCGAGTCACCATCTCCGCAGCCGCTAAGACGGAGTTTATTCTACCTCTGTAAATGTGCAGGAAGAATGCTGCTGGATTGTGTGGTAAATGTGAGGATCATTCTATTAGAAACTGTCAAACCTTTCTAAAATGCATCCCGTTTTGAAGCCTACAAATGGCACAGGAAGCTCCTGTATCTCATTTTATATGTTTGTGGTTTTAGTCATGCCTCACTGTGGTGTTCCTCTAATAATGGGGCCGTGTTGTGCCAGGCCAGGGCCATCCTTGAACTTGAGCTGCTGCTACCATATCAACCTCCCAAGTGGCCAGAATTACAGGTTCCTGCCACCGTGCTCATTTCCTTCCATTTAAAAACTTAATCAATTAACTAATCAATTACCATATATGTTCTTATGGAGGTATGCATGCGGAGCACATGCATGGAGGCCAGAGGATGCAGGGATTGACCTTGCGTTGATGACAAGTGTCTACACGTCTTCAGCCACCTCACCAACACCCTCCTCACCCCACCTTTTGGGTTTTTAAGATAGGGTCTGACTATGCCCAGGCAATCCTCCTGCCTCAGCCTCCCAAGTGCTGGGATTACAGTCACACATCACCCCACTTGACCTGGAATTGTCTTTTGAAGCACTTATGCCACCTGGAGCGATGGCACCTCATGCTTTATTCCTGTCAGCACCTGCCCTGAGTCGGGGCCGTGCATGTGAGCGCAGGCCATGTCTCTGGGGGCTGGTGGCTCTGACTTTATAATGGGGGCCTGCCTGGGGAGTGTAGATGCTTCCTCTGAAGACCCAGGGGAGGGTACTCCCTTGAGGACAGTGACAGCCTACCCTTTTGAACCTTTCTCCTGCCCGACAGCGTTAAGAGTGGAGCCGTGGCAAGTGTGAGCAAGCTCCAAGGGGCTAGGACCCACCAGCCATTTTACCTTGCCATACCACAGGTAGTGCTCTGTCTGAGTTCGCAGCAGAAAGACATCGTTCGAGTTAAGCGAGGAAGCGAAGGCGGAGACTTCCACCGCCTTGGTACTGGATCTGTCATTCCCTTGAATCTGGAAGAGTCTTACTGGAGGGTCAGGTTCCACATTTCCTTTCCTGGAAGTCCCACCCTAGAGGGAGGAAAGTGGGGATCAGATAGATCTACACAGCACTGCATGAGCTGACTGTTGTAGACTGGAGATGTATCAGACACCATCTCTACCCCTTAGGAAAGGATCGCCCCACCCTGAGAGTCAGGATGAGTTCCTTTTACCACTCATCCATCTGACAATGATTCTGGGAAGCAGACATTATTCTAAGGAATCCTGGCACATGGTAGCTACCTGGTAAACTTGCTAACCCAACTAACCCAACATGGTGCAGAACAGGCTGCATGCAGTGGGCATGCCTCTCCCATCCAAATGCATGACCAGGCATGGCTGTGTAAACCTGCCTGCCTGCTCCCTCATAAGGGAAATGCCACAAGGGGCATTTTCTTTTCCCTCTGCACCTGTCCAGAAACCTTCTTAAATAAACTCCAGCGTGGGTTATTAGTAGTGTGGCTTGTTCCCTGCCTGCATTAACAATACTGTTTCCTCGTGTGAGAAATGTGGCTTATACATAGCAACAGAAGGACTTGGTGACAGACCTGTGTCATAACATACATGTGACCGCATTGCCTGCCCACGCTTCTGCCAGGGCTCCACGGCCTTAGACCTGAAGAGGTGCCCATCTGGACAGTGGGTAAGAAGGGTCAGTGCAGTGTTGGAAGGGTGCAGGGTGGGTAACTGAAGCTACTACACCTGTTCAGGTAATGTGGCTTGGATTGTAAAAGACCATGAGCACTAGCTAGACAGAGACTTGGACTCAAAGCCCTGGACATTTGAGATTCCCTTGACTGCCGCATACGAAACCTTAAGTCTAAGCTAAGCCTGTGTTGTCCCCTGGGTCAGCCTCTCCCATCACACACACACATGCACGCATGCACATCACACACACATACACACATGCACATACGTACACACACATACACACATACATACACACATGCACACACACACATGCTTGCACGCATCCTTACCCCAGCCCCGGCCTGTCTGGTAGGTCTTTACTGGCTCTCTAGCCCTGAGCATCCTTGCCCAGATATAGTCTTATCTGTGGGTCCTCACCTCATAGATAACCAGCTTCCCTTTGAAGATGGCCATGAAGTGGCGTGGTTCTTTTCCCATGCTCACTCGAACCTGCACTGGGGCTCCACCAAACTGCTGATCCACTTGCACCGCCTGGAAGGCTGAGGCTGCCAGCTCATCCTGTGAGGCATGCCGGCCCTACAATAGCAAGAGAGAGGTGGTGGTCCTTGGCCCAGTAGCCGGGGGCATCCGGATCCAACACTGAGAGCTGCCCTAGCCTACCTGCCAGATGTACAAGATGTAATGGGGCTTCCCGTTCAACTCATACGTGTAGAAAACCAGATAGCAGTCTCCCCCATAGAAGAAGCCATACCACTGATGTTCCACAGGGACCAGCTCCAGGTTCTCAATTCTCCAGACCTGGGCACAAGAGACACGGTTACCCAGAGAAGGGGCATCCTGTTCAGAGAATTCCACCTAAAGGGAACTGGGCAATGTTTAAAAGATCCCAAGGGGGATGGAGAATTAATGTTCACCCCAAGTGCCCTTCTCTTATTGGGTCTTCTCTGCCTTGAAGGCCCATCATATTGCATGATTTGAATTCCAAGAATGGGGGTCACAGGTCACACTGGTCCAGTACCTCCCATCCTACAACCTAGGTCTTCGTAGACTGAGCAATGACTTAAATATATCTTCCAGGTGATAGCCCACTGGGGGAATGTGCCTCTCACTTTCCTGAAGCATTGTGGGAAAACAGCCAACTCCAAGCCTCTTAGAGAATACGGAAATGTGGAATGAGAGAAGAGAAGCTTGTAGGATGAGCTGCCCTCCTCTGCTGCAGGAACATCCCAGAGGGCCCTGCCCTCACCACGCTCACCTCGACCTTCCCATTGCCATCATCCACCATTCTCTCTTGGGCAGCCACTTCTGGCTTGGTGTGTAGGAGACTCACATCAAACTTGTCTTGGAAAACCTTAGCTGCAGAGAAAGGGGCATGGAAGCCTGAGTGAGCAGGACACACTCATGCCTCATTCTAGGGTCCCGAGTAGAAGAACCCACGTGAGGGCAAATCTCACCAATTTTACCAAGGCTGAATATTTTTCCCAAGCCTGTGGTCTGGTCATTCACTGACCATTTCTGGAATAACTGTTTGAACATGGCTGACTCAGCTCCATCATTGACGGTCTCCACATTGGTGCTGCTGGGGTAACCCTTCATCTTGATGAAGTCCTGTGGTCCCACCCCCCCCCAATATAAAAGCATGTCAGCCAAGGGATATAATGAGAATAATTCATTCCTCTGGACCCCTCCCCATTATAGCCAACTTCTACCTCACTTCTGTCTAAGGTTCCATGGAACCTGCCACCAAAAGATACAAATACTTTGGTGTCTCTTCATTAGAATACCATGATTATAACCATGATGGATGGATTTCGCAAGATCTCCTATGTAACTCTATTGACTTTGTATCCATTATTTATTTATTGCTTTTAAGCACATCACTGGGCCATTGCTAGGTATACAGAATTTAGTAAATGTCCCTTTGAAGACTGGTCTCCTAATCTGGACATGTGACATCCCCTTCAATATCAATAGCACCTTACAAAAACAGGTTTTGTGTTTCAAGTATGATTCTGAGTATTTTACATTTTTGGGAGGAAGGGGGTTGAGACAGGGTCTCTCTGTGTAGCTCTGGCCATCCTAGAACTCATTCTGTAGACCAGGCTGGCCTTAGACTTAAGTGCTGGGGTTAAAGGCGTGTGCAAGCACTGCCCGGCATGAATGGGCTTTATCTTCCAGCGGTTCTGGGAGACCTGGTAGATACTGGAAACTGAAGCTCAGAGGTTTTGCTCAGAACATTCAGCTGGAAAAGGTAAATCCTGCCTTTATGTCCCAGTTGGCCTGTTTCCTTTGAAGTTAATACATATCCTTGTTCTGTGCTCAGTGCCTGGTGTATTTGGGTGCATGTCTACCGTGACGCTGGCAGGATATTCGGGTGGTATCGCACATCTATAGCTCCTACCAGGGCTTTGGACATAGCTGCCTGTTTCTCAACCTTTGTGGCTCCTTTGCCTTTCCACACGTAGATCTTGGCTCCACTTTGGTCCAGAATGTAGCAGTCCTGAATCAGCCCGGGGATAAGTATGGTCACCAATATGCAAGATGGAGGGTGGACTTTGTCCAGGGTCTACCTTTGAAGTTATTTCTGACTTCCTCAGGCAAAGCCCCATCGACTTCTACTTACATCATGGTTCAGTAGGTCCTGGACCAGAGGTCTTGCCGCTACCTCTGTGACTGCCAGCTGCCCAGCTGCATCCGAGACACTGGTAAAGGAAGGAGATTAGCTTGGACCCACTCTCTGTATAACATTCTATAGCTAAAGCAATGCTACCATGTGGCATTGCTGGATAGAGTCTGACTCTGGGACAGACACAACTTGACCACAGAGAGAAAGACATATACTCTGTTCTCTGGAGATGAGCTTACGTCTTTCTTTCCAGCTATCCCGTCCACATCCCTAGACATGGCTACACCTGAGTACAGGAAGTCTCACCCAGAGGTTGGAAGACTCTAACAAGAACAAAGACAGCTGCCTCCTCCAGAGGGGCTGTTTCTGAGCTTCTGGTAGGAAACATATTTTTAAAAGATGGCCCAAGAATAAAGGTAGATACTTCCACCCAAGCTGAGTGCCTGGATCTTCAAGGGGATGTCTCCCCACCCCCAGCCCACAGTCAGGTTTGAGTACTCACTGATACAACATGACATTGGATTTCTGCTGCTGATCCATGATCTCATCAGGAACTGCAGGCTTGATGATGGAGCGTCGGCCAAGGGTGTCCTGAAGGACTGTCATCAGCTCTGGGCTGGCTGCCTCTTTGTCTCCCTCAATCACTCCAATTTCCGCACGGCCTCCCCGCTCCCTGTCCCGAATGTCTTTTGCCAGAAGCATAGCCTGCCAAAGAAACCCAAGGAAGCACTCAGCTCATCTGGTACCCTTTCCTTCCAGATGGCTTCAGTGAGAGCTACCAGGATTGCAGACAAATCACCCTGATGCTGAGGAGCCCCAGGGTGAGACATGCCCTTTGCCTGTCTGCAAGACAGGGTCTACTACTCTGGCAGGGGTCCACCTGGAATCTTGGTGGGTCAGCCAGCATAGAAGGCAAAGGGCAAATGCCCCCAAAGAACCCAACTCCAGGCCTGGAGGAGATGAGATAGAGCGAGACCTTGAGTCTCTCTCCACTATTGCTCTCCGGGCCATTCCACTGGATGATGACCATTCCAAGGTCCAGCAAGAAGACATCACCTTGGTTAAAACTATCCCAGCTCATCTCCACCTGTAACGGGAGAGGTCAGGGCTGTTTAGAGGACTGGTCTTAGGCACCTGGGCAGGAGCCCTGGGCCTGGGACAATCACTGGGTGGGACTTACCTCAGTGGCCCTGATGTTTCTTTTCCCTTTTACATGTAGCAGCCGCTTCACATCATAGGTGTTGGTCTCCACATGCTTCATCCCAGAGGCCACACCCCCTTTTTTATAACTGAGGGAATATTAATGCAGTTATTTGTTGGGTGCTTGCTTTGTGCTAGGTTCTGGGGGAAGACTATTGAGAATTAAATATAGTAATAATGTGCAAACATCAGTTTCCACTAACACACTGTCAAGAACATTCTGGATCATAGGCCCTCAGGGCCCTGAGTGTGTAAGGGGTTTAGAGTCCTGAGAAATGGGATTCACTGGAGCAGCTCCAGTTATGCTCCAGGATGCAGTGCAAATCTTCACTCTCTCCAGCAGCTGTGAGGCTCCAGTTCCTTACAATCCCCCCACAAGCATTTGGCTCTACTCCACTCAGTACAAGTCAGTGACTTTGTATCTCAGGTTTCTTCTTCAGAAGCCTCCTGACCCTTTAGTTCCCCCTCTCAGAAACAGCTGTGTCCGCCTCTGCCCTGTGCATAGCTACTCACATGATACCCTGCTTGAAGTAACCTCGGAAGGTATCAGACTCATGGTACTGGACCTCTCGGTACTGCACGGGGCCGCCTCCCAAGTAGTCATCCAGCTGTGTGGTATAGATGGCTGCACAGCTCTGCTCATCTTGAGACGAGTCCTTCCCGATCCAAAAGTGAATGTTCTGGGAGAGGAGGCTGCCCACTCTCCGGGTCTAGGATGTAGCCAGAGAGGTGGGGTGAGTCTGCTGACTTCCCCAGAGTGGGAAGGCCCTGGCCTGCCTTCCTTCACACAGCAGCCTGTTTCTGCTTGTTAGTTGGTGCTAGAAAGGGCACGACCCATCTGCAGGCCTGCTTCCCCACACTGGGGGACATTGACAGCTTGTTCAAGTGGAGAATCTTTCCCTGGTTGTATCTCAGGCTTTGTCTGTAGGTCCCCTGCATTCACACAACGGTACAGCTGCCAGCACTGTCATGTGAGCTATTATTTTCTCCACTAAAATGAGCATTCTTTTTTTTAATACCTACGTGTAGCCCAAGCTAGCTTGAACTTTCAGAGTCTGGCCGTAAACTCACAATCTTCAGGTTTTCACTCCTCAAGAGTTGGGTTTATAGGAGTGGGCCACTGTGGTTCTGGATTTTGGATACAGAATGTTTGCATATAGCCCAGGCTAGTCAAGAACTCAGAATGTAGCCCAGTCTGACCTTAAAACTGTGACCCCCTTGTCTTAGCTTCCTGAGTGCTATGATCATAGGCATACACCATTTGTCCACTTGGTTCTTTGTCAATGTGACACAAGCTGAAGAACATTGATTGAGAAAACAGTATCCATCAGACTGCCTGTGGGCAAAGCCTGGAGGGCATTTTTTGGACTGATGATTGATGTGAGAAGGCCCAGCCCATTGTGGGTGGTGCCAACCCTGGGCAGGTGGTTCTGGTTCTGGGATAGTATATAAAAATAAACCCACAAGATGCAAGCCTGTAAACAGCATTGCCCCGCTTTAGTTCCTGCCTCACGCTCCTGCCGTGCATTCCCCACAAGCTGCATGATGAAATAAAACCCTTTCCTTCCCATGCTGCTTTTGGTCAGGGCATTTATCACAATCCTACACAGCTCACAATGAGTACTTTGTGGCCAGTCATGCTGCGTATCTGTCTCGCCTTCCTCAGAACACTTTAGTGTGTGGCTTGGACCCTGGAAGGGGAGGTACTGTGTGTGTGTCTGGGGAGGGGTGCTGTGCACACCCTCTGATACACAATCACAACTCTAGGCCTGGTGGCGGCCTTTTTCAGAGGCTTTGCATGGCACGAGGACGAATCTAGACAGATACCTATGCTCACCGAGAGAACGATGTAGCTACACAGAGACCCACTGCTCACCGAGAGGATGATGTAACTACACAGAGACCCACTGCTCACCGAGAGGATGATGTAACAGTCTCCCTCATAGAAGTTGCCGTGAGCACTCAGTGGCACCAGCACCAGTTCCATTTTCTAGAAGGATTAGAAGGGTATGAAGCTGTACTGCCCTCTGCTTTCCCCACAGCTCCCTTGTTCCCTGTCGCTGGGCACAGTATGGGTGGAGAAGTTGTCTCCACAGCCTCAAAGGGCAGGTAGCCAACACAGATGCTCCCCCTAATCATTCTGGGTCTGAATCTGCTGTGACCTTCCTGTGTCCTGCTTGGTCTCATCCCCAGGACTCTGGGAAGGCCTGTGATCCCCCAGAAGCCGGTGGAAGCCCTTCTCTGGGCAATCCTGTGTGTCCAACCCTCTGCTCCTGATTAGAGCCACCAGGCTGCCCAAAAGGAGTCTGGGAAGCTGAACAGGAGGGGAGGTGACAGGGCACAAAGAACATCAGCAGGAGGTGGTCCTGAGACTGGATGTCCGGCATTCAGAGCTCCCGATATGATTTGCTCAACCTGGGAGGGTCATTTGCACAGCCTCATATGAAAATAATGCTCTCTCTTCCCAAGGCGAGCCTGCAGCCATATCTGTGTGTGTTCTATGTAAAATCTGGATGTTAAGTGTGAAAAGATTAGATATAATACTTTTTGTGAGTCCAGTTTAGTGCCTATCCCCCCCAACATTTATTTATAGAGTGTGCCCAAGAGCCACACTGTACATATGAAGGTCAGAAACTGGAAGGAGTTGGTTCTCTTTCTCCACCGTGTAGGACCCAGGGCTCATACTCAGGTCCAGCCTTGGGTGTGCAAACCTATATCCACTGAGTCACCTGGCCACACCCCCCCATTCACTCTTAAGTAAATGGGGAGCCTTAAACACTAGAAGTAGGCTGAGCTTCCCACAAGGCTCTAGAGGCTTGCCAGAAAGTAGTGACTCACACTTTGGAACTGAGCAGGGTGAAGGAAAGGTGGGCATGTCCTGATGTCGGGAGCCACCCAGAGGAGACCAAGGCCACAGGGTAAAAGGATGAGCAATGGCCATCTGTGAGGCATGTCCCCACCCCCAAAGCTGGTAGGAATCAGTGTTCTGATGGTAGTATGTTCTGTTTCTGACCAATTGCCAAGAATCTCTGGGTAAGGGATCCATCTTTCTGAGACGTTTGCTGGAAGCAAAGACTCACCAAGCAGATGGCTAGATAAATGACAAGCTTGGTTCTGCTTGGGGACTTGCACTGAACACAAGGTTAGGAAAACCTGTCCTTGATGCAGACCCTCTGGCTACAGGCTAGGATCCCAGCCATCAGGGTGGTGTGACTGCCATTCTGCTCACCTCAATTCTCCAGGTGATGATCCCAGGGTCATTGCCCACAGCCCGGAAAGCACTGCTGAGAGGCATAGTGTGTCTTCCTGGAACTGAAATGTCACAGAGCTGGAGGTGACACCCCTCACAGTGGACAGGGAACTACCCTGCATGCCCATTTGGTGTCTCCCCCCAATCTCACCCTAGTAGTTCAAGTTCACAGAGTGACCTGGCTGGACCACCCCTCCCCAAAGGTTTATTTCCATCTGTTGCTTCTTAGGTAAGAGCTCTGGCTGATAGCATTATGGTTCTTTTTTTTTTTTCTTCTTTTTCTAATTATGTGTGTTGATGGGCATGTGACCATGGGTGCCCACAGGAGGCCAGAGGTATTAGATTCCCCAAAGCCAGACTACAGGTGATCATGAGCCACCTGAAGCAGGTGCATGGGAATCAAAGGTCAGGTTCTCTGGAAGAGCAGCATGCGCCATCTCTATGGGGGCAGGGCGACACATTATCCCCAAGGATGATGTCAAGCCTTTACACACAGTCTCATCCCCAGGCGGTGGCCCTGTCACCTTGTAGTACAAATTAAGTTTAAAGAAGTATTAAATAACTTGCCTCTGGGTACACAATAGAAAAGAGATCTGTGTCTGAGCTTTTTTTATTAACATAATAGCCTCTATCCACATAGCCCAGGCTGGTCAGCCTCCTGACTGCTGGGATTATGGGCTCCTGCCACTAGACCTAGCCTCATGGCTTTTATTCTCACATCTGATCTTACATACCCATTTTAGCCACTTTTTCATATCTGCTCCTGTTCCCGAGTTCAGTGGCTCAAAGACAGGAACCCAGCGAGAAAAAGTATTTTCAAATGAAGCCCCGTCCTCCTAATCTCTGAACTCTTCATCCCAGGTTCCTGCAAGATCTTCTCACCTACCCCATCTGCTCTGGGCTTTTATTTTTGTAACTTTCCTAGAACAGTAACATCCCTTTATCATGACTAATACATCAGCTGGAAAAGCTGAATGGGCGAACCTGGGACAAAGGGCCCAGGGTGCCTGGGGGAAGGTGCGTGTGGCTTCCTTGTCCATACCACTCAGACCCCAACTTCTCTGGAACGGTCCCCTGTGAAGGCAGGTGTTTCCAGCACCCCAGGCAGGGCTGAATAAGGCGGGGAGGGTGCCTTTCCACGTTCAGAATGCAGCAGCTTTGTCTCCTCTCAGGGAGACTTTGCTGACAGCACACCAAGTCCAGCTAGTGTAAGACTCAGTAGGGATGGGATGGCCGGATTGATGAGAAGAAAAAACACAATCCCCTGGGGGGTTGTGTAGATGTTTGCTCTATAGTGATACACTGGAATGGTTAAGTGTAGCATGTCTGGGGATGGGGTTAGTTCAAATGGTAGACCATTGGCCATTCCGAGTACAGCCCCACCTCTTAAAAAAAAAAGTCTATTTTCTTGAACCTTGGTGGATAAAACCAGGTTTGGAGAGGATGTGCCATTACCACCGTAGACAAAGCAGAGCCACGATTTGGAACAGCCAGCATCAGAGGGCTTAATTTGATAAATTGTACTGCCCCACCCTGAGCTGCTCAGAATCACCAGAAAATACTCAAGCTTTCTTCAGCCTGGATTTTGACTTTTAAGTCTAATGCAGGAACAACTCAGGAAAGGGACCAATATATTCCTAAAGCCTAGTCAACTGGCAGCACAGTCTCAGTCCTTCGCCGACTTAAGAATCCAGGAGCTAACTGACTAGGGACCCAAGATTCAGGAACTGCCACACCCAGAAAGCCCAATCAAATCCGCCCACCACACCAAAGTCCCCCCAAAGCTTGGTGTCTGTTTTCCTAAGTCCTACCACCAGCCTTTAGGATCCTCAGAGGGCTGCAAAGATTACTGGCACAGGGTGTGGTGTGGAGATTCAGGTTAAAAGCTGGTTTATAGTCTACTAGGGTTTAAACTTCTCTTGCCTCACAGAGGAAGAGATGGGGGGTCTTCCCCCCCCACACACACCTTGAGGATGTGCCCAGCTTACTCAGTGAGCTCTCTGTACAGGTACTTCTTCCAGCTAGTTTACAAAGCTGATTACAAAGTCCTGGCTCAATCTTTCAAAACCTTCATCCCAGAAGACAAAACAAAGTAAGGTCTGAGTCCCCTTCCACTTTCTGCCCCTCTACTCAGAAAAGTACACATACAAGAGACCTACCTCACTCTTTGTTCTCGGTTTTCCAGCAAAGCAGAAGTACTGATGCGCTATCTCAAATCAGGAGGCTCCAGGTCCTGTCCCTTCAGTTCAGCAATGGCCGCACAGACACAGGATTATATTTGCTTGTGTTTGCATCATAACCACAATTTCCTAGCTCTGGCCAATCAGAGTCAACCTAGCCCTGGGCTTGACTTATTCAAACCAGAGCTTTATCTGCCCCTATTCAAAACAGGAGAACAAGAGGAGCTGACTTTAAAGCTTCCTTTAATTCCAACTCCATGCCCTGGTCTATTGATTTTTTTTTTAAGTGCACAGCCCATTAATAATTGAGCAAGAGGATATGAAATCTACCATATTGTAGATCTGAATGCATTGTGCTAATGACAGAAAACTGGCTACATCTGCCCACTGGGTGCTTGGACTTCCAGGATGCCAGTGATCCTGGAGATGGTTCTGGGTGTTTTTCAGGGATTCTTCAGTGTCACACTGAGTGCCTGGACATCCTGAGTGGTGGGGCTCTCTGAGATGGTGCTGGGTGTTTTTTTCAGGGCTTCTTCAGTGTCAGGAAGGCTTTGTTTCATGGAGTCTTTATTCGCCATTCTACTATGTGCCAGGAAACTATGCAGGGCTCTGAATCTCAGGGCTCCTGGTTTGGCAACATCAAAAAAGTAGACACAGGAGCATCAAACCTCCAATTCCCCAGGGCTTCAGTTATGCCCAGCAGTCAATAGGACAAGCATATGCTTGTTAGGCACCCAGGAATGATGGAGTCTGCCCCAAATAGGGCCAGAGAAGAGTTAATGTGGTCCAACCTCTATAACCTTGATTGGAAAGGCAGTGTGTGTTCTGATGGGTCCTATGGGATGGGCAGGACCCAGGGAAGAACGGGAGGAGCAGTGGCAAGGAAGGAAGGCAGCTCCCACTTGCACAGGTTTTAAAACCAGCCTTTATTAGCTAATTGTAAGTAATACAAATATTCCAAAAATATAAAGACTCTTAATGGCATCCTACATTTCAAGTTTTTGAATACAACAAATTTATCAAATCATGAAGCAAGGTGGTCAAGGATCCCATAGCCCAGTCACAGTGGGAGGCAGACCGCTCCCCTCCAAATGGCATCTTGAAAGGGAAAATAGGCAAATCTGGGATAATTACAGGCAAAGAACATCACCAGTCTGAGGGCTGATCCTGCACTAAAGGGGGGGGGGCACAGCTGGCCAGATGTAGCCACCAAATAGAAAAGGGGCATGGGGATGTAGCCCACTTGGTAGTGCTTCCTTAGTATGCATGCAGCCCTGGGGTGTTGCCAGCACCACATGAGCCAGCGCTCGAGATGGAGCAGGAGATCAGAAGTTCAAGACCATCCTTGGCTAAACAGTGAGTTCAAATGCCTGCCTGGATTCATGAAACCCTGTCTGAAAAAAAAAAAATCTGAAAAAATAGCTGTGGTTAAGTAGCCCAAAGGAGAAAACAGGCTAACGGTTCTCACCACCTTAGCCAGGCTGACACACTGGATGCAGAACAGCCATGATCTAGCTGCACTGCCAAGAGGCCTCTGGAACAGGGCAGAGCATGAAATCCCAGTGGATTCATTTCCCAGGAACGGTTGCCGTTGTACTAAAAGCTTTTTCTGAACCACTGTTAACAGAGGGCTATACATTTACACAGAAATCTTTGGGAGGCAGGAGTGAAACAAGTCCCCAGTTAAATGAAGGAGATTTCACTTAACATCTTTGATTAGGGACCCACGGGCCTACGTGTCCCCTCTACAATGTGCAGAGTGGAAACCCTTACCTGGCCCTTTATCAAACTGGTCCTGTGTCCAAAGCTCCCCCTATAAGAGGGACATGAACATCAGGCTTTTGATTTAGAAGCCCAATCAGAGAGACACATTGTGTCCCTGAAGAGGCACCTTAAAGAGCTGAACCTGACAGGCAGGCAGATTCCTGGCATGGCTTGAATGGGTACTGACGCCAGGTCAGGCGGTTGGTCTACTGACTCCTGAAGACTAGTCTGCAATGGGAAGGCCAATGGCAAGCCTGGTGGCAAACTTCAGGACAAGCTGGCTTCCTCCCAGCCCTGCCCTGAGCCTGCCTGAGTTCTCTGAGCAGCAACCCCAATCATCACTTGCTCCTAAAACAGGGAACTAGCAAGCAGGACAGGTCCTGTTTAGGTTTGGAGAGGGGATGGCTCTTCTGTAGCAGACCTCAGGTGCAGGAGCGATTCTGGTGACAAGATGGGCCCAGAAAGCTGGACGCTCCCATGAAGCCTGGGTTCTGGTTATGGATCAGACTCTAGTCCTTGCATATAGCCAAAAGCAAGGACTGGGCACAGAGATGCAAAGGAGGGCAGAAAGGGACCTTGATATTCAACTCTGAGGCTCTTATTGCTTGTTCAGGACTAGCCCTCAGAGCAGGCCCTCTTGCAATATTAGGGTGGAAGTGGGACCAGGACCGGGATCTGGAGCCACAACCAAGCTCTGGTGTTCCTGGCTAGCACCTAGAGCCCTCTCCACAGGCACCAGCAAATGATGCTGGGATGGCATGAGCGTGGGAGTCACCAAGGAGGAAAGCAGGGCTCCACAGCCTGGAGTGAGGAAGGCTGGCTGCCCATCGGGAGGATACTAGTCAGTCAGCTTCCGCTCACAACACCGGGCACCCGGGCTGTTACTTCCTGAGGCAGGACCTTGTGTGTGGGACCTAAAAAACATCTATGACTCCTGAGTGGGTGGTGACCACACCTAAAACAATTCACAAATGCTGGCACCTGCCTCAGGGAAAGCAGAGATGGGCTGGAACTCCAACCCAGCTCCCAGAGAGGGAGGAGAATGTGACCCAACCCTGGGGCAGGACTCAATTAAGGCAGTGATACTGAGGTGGGCGCCTCAGGGGTCCTTGTGCTCCAGCTCTTCCTCTGGGTTTCCACCCTGGGAAATGCCCTTTCTGCCACTCATTTTTAAAGCATTTTAAGAAAACTTAAGAGACTCCCAGAGTGCAGGTCTGTGAGGACCAAGTCTTGTCCCACCAGAGCAGGAGGCATTTGCCTCTTTGGCAAACCAATGACAGCAAGATCTGTAACCCCTCAGCCCCCTGAACGCTGGAGCGGAAGAGAAATACCCAGGAAAGATAAAGGCTAAAACAGACAAGACAACCAGGACAGGACACCAGGGTAGACACAACACAAGAGCCCTGCCCAGGCAAGAGGGCTGGGGCAGCCTAGCAAATCTCCCATCCTTTGGAGCTAATGTCCTTGCACCAGCACAGACTCATTGAAGAGCAGACTTTCAGGATTTACAAGCAAGGCGACACATTTTGCTTCGGACGTTTGTGTTTTCCCTGTACCCACACCTCCTACATGCATCTCAGGCCCAGGACTGCAGCTCGGCCGGATACAAACCAGGCCCACCACTCCGTGTTTAGAAAGAGAATTTTAAAGTTAGCAGAAATCAGTTCTCTGGCCTTTTCCAGGGCAGGGAGATGACCTCCTTCCCCATGGGAATAAGACTATGGCTAGGGAGTGAGAAGGCTGGCTTGGTGCTGGAGCCAGATACAGCCTGGGAGCACAGGACCTGCTGATATTGAGAACTAGTTTTGCAAACATGTTCTCATCTTCCTGGGTATGTCTGCAGTTGCTGGCTAGTATTTTGTTTTCAGAAAGGTGTGTGCCTAGGCCATCCAAGGTAGCCTCTGGCTTCTCCTTTCTCCTTGGCACAGGCCTTGTGAAGTTGAGCAAAGGCCATGGTTTGGCAAGGGAGCCTGCAATAGTGTTCATCACTGTAAAGCTCAACAGCTCACAGGTCAGCAGGAAAGGTGATAAAATGACTTGGGCTGAATCTTGGATCTTTCAGCTTCTCCCCCCACCAGAACATTGGACATCCTGGGCCATGTGTACACACACACACACACACACACACACACACACACACACACACACACACACACGTATGTCACTCGTTCTCTCTCTCTCTCTCTCTCTCTCTCTCTCTCTCTCTCTCTCTCTCTCTCTCTCTCTCTCTCTCTCTCTCTCCCCAGGCATAGAGTGCAGACAGATCTGCACAGGTCTGATATGCCTGATCTAACCTCCCTAAAGCTCTTGCCAACCACTCCCAGCTACTTCCAGACCCTTTGGGCAAGTGCTCCAGCTTCTGCTTGGCTAGGCCAGTCAGGCTGATCAGAAAGGCACAGTGTAGCAAAGTCCCCACTGGGATGGCCATTTCTTGGATGCAGGAAGGCTAAGGGGCCCGCAGCTGCCCAAGGCTGGTGTAGACATCGTCTGCTCCGCTCAGCTCCTCAAAGACTGGAATTAGGTTCAGCAGCTCTGTATCTGCCATGTCATCAAACCAGGACTGCACAGGCACCTGGGGCAGGAAAAGGGGATGTTAACCTGACTTTCCCTCTCCTTGCCACTAGAGGCTGCTAGGCCACCCTGGGGCAGTGGACTGTGGTGAAGCTCCCAGCCCGAGGCCTTGGGGCCTGTGAGGACCACTCACTGCATTCTCTGGGTGGAAGATGTAAGATGCAGGCGAGTTGTCCAGGATGAGGGTTTTCCTCAGGTCCCTTCCCAGGCGGCTGAGGTCTTTGACGTAACAGCCCTGGTGGAACACACAAGACTCCCGGAATAGGCGGGCCCGGAACACCCCGCATCGGTCCAGGAGGTCTGTTACAGGGTCGGCATACTGGAAGAAGAAAAGAGGCCTTAGGTTAGATGCGGTGCTGGGTCCCCTGTGGATGGCACATCATCTCCTGTTCTTTCCTCCCACCCAGCTCTCAGGTACCTTGGCCAGGCTGGCAGTGAAGAGAACACATTCAAAGAGCTCCCCCATTCGTCTCAGGAACTCATCAACATAAGGCCTCTTGAGCACATAGACCTGAAGGAACAGAGAGGATGGTTGGTGGTACTCCATGAGGCCAAAGTAGGCAGCACTGCTCACCTTCCCACCGACACAGAGAAGCAATCAGGCCTAAGTGCCCATGCCAAGATCCTGGGAGCCTGTGCCCCACCAAGGATAGATGGCTCTAACCAGGCTTCTGCTTGTTTAGTAGGCTCAATCCTAAACTGCCAGGAAGGAGAGCACACTGTTTCCCAGGAGCCATCTTCATTTTGGGTGGACCATTAGCTGCCTCCAGAAACAAGTAATCAAGGATAGGCCTCACAGATGGAAACAGCCTATCCTGGATTACTTGAATCCAGCCACAGCCTCCATAGCAGCAGCCTCTGTTCTGGATGCCAGCAGGACAGCTTATCAGGTCCCTCCCTGGCAAGGATCCCAATACTTTCTCAGATACATGTCCTCATGGGGCTTCTGTGAACTTCACACCTTTGAGGACCAGCTGCTCACTCTCCAGTCGACAATCAGCCGCTTTCCACCTTGAGCCTACACAAGTGCCCCTCTCCTCCATTTCCTTAAAGCTACACCCTAGCATACCCCTGGCCTGAATTAGCCACCAATGCACCAGAAGACCCCTCCCAGTTTAGCAGCAGGAATACTTCATGCAGCCGTCAATTGCTCTAATCACTCTGCTATTCCTTAACTTCACCAACAAGCCCCTTCCCCAGACCCACACTGGCCTCCCGCCTCCACTAAGTTTCATTACTCTTTAATCCATGCTCCTGTTAACCAGAAATTCCCTGCACGGATTTGCCTATTTGAAGGCATGTCCCATGAATCCTATACACTTCTAACTTCTCAACTAGACTACAAGTGATGATAGACCACAGCTCAGTTTCATGGCTGTGCTACAGAAAGCCTGTAAGGGGAGACGGATCGTGACAACAGACCATTAAAGCCTCAAGCCATACTTTCTCTATGAATAACTACGCAACCAGCAGGTAAAAACAGGTATCATGCCTGCTATGACGTGTGCAGCAACGGTCCCTGTGCCCCAGGCAACCTGTAAGTCTTGTGGGCAAGGGTTCTGAGCACACGGTCTCTTGCTACCAATGCTACATGATCCTTAGCCCCAGAGCTGGCTATGCAGGACTAGAGTCTGGTAGTGGGCCTTGGCAGATGCATACCGAGCACTTGGAAGTCAGGGCAAGCGTCATGGGAAGGAGAACAGCAGCTCTCGGTCTCCCACCTCTTACAGGCAGGGATGGTGATGAAGAAATGACAGCTTCAGAGGCTGAAGAGATGGCTCGGGGGTTAAGAGCACTGGCTGCTCTTCCAGAGGTCCCGGGTTCAATTACCGGCACCTACACAATAGCTCACAACTGTCTGTCACTTCAGTTCTAGGATCTCACACCCTCACAAGAAGGCAAAACGCCAATATACATCACAAATGTGCATGCGCATGCACACACACAAATATGATTTAAAAAATGATGACTATGACTATTATGTAAAAATTTAAACAGGCCGGCACAGTGGTCACTCACACCTTTAATCCCAGCAGAGACAGGTGGATCACTGTGAGACCGAGGCAGCCTGGTCTATCTCGACAGCAAGTACTAAGACAGCCTGGACTAAATAAAGACACTGCCTTTTAAAAAAGGCCACCCTCACAGTCTGACTCCATAGAGAAAGAGTGTTAGCTAGAGAGATACATGTGAGAGTCGGTGTCAAACCAGGAGAGGCTGGAGGCCGATATGGTCTGGCAGACAGCTCACCTGGTGAGTGGTCCCCTCAATCTCTACAGGCACTATGAAGTCAGCATTGTTGATTGGCTGGAAAGCAGAAGTTACTGAAGTCATCATGGCAGCAGACAGAAAGCACCCACCCTCAAATAGCCCACTAAGCACTTCTTAGGCAGCACAGGATAAAGTAGCCCCACCCCGTTCTGGATTTCTCTCCCTCAGTGCCCCCTCATCTGTCCTACCTGCTGAACTCTACTGGAGAAAAAATTTCAGGCCTTCTATTTGAGACAGGGTCTTGCTACACAATCTAGGCCTCCTTAGAGGCATCATTGTAAGACAGCTCTGAGTGTGCAGTTCAGGTTGTCCTGAACCTGTGATTTTCCTGCCTCCCTCTACACCCAATTTACAGCTTTCTTGAGTTAAGAAACACACAGCAGCGACAAAGCCAATTTGACGACTCTTTCCATGCTAAGTGGAGACAGACACAGCATATAGGTACTGTTTCTGATGAGGTGAGCGTGCGTGCGTGCGTGCGTGCGTGCGTGCGTGCGTGCGTGTGAGTGAGTGAGTGAGAGAGACAGACACAGAGAGAGAAGACTCCTAACACTCTTCAGTATGGCCTCTGGAGATCTGACTCCAGGGACCTGGCTCCTTCCCTCCATCCTTTGTCATCAGCTGCAGACCCCCTCACAGTACCTGCTGTGTAGCTCACAGACAGGTCCTAGGGAAGGAAGGCCACCTGCTGACTTACCTTGAAGGAACTATGTACAAGGGTTTCATCCAGGTCGATGACCACACAGATCCTTCCTTGATCTTGCTCTGTCACCTCTGGGAGCAGGCAGGTCCCAGGGATCTAAAATCAGAGCCAGGCTGCTGAGATGTGCCCACCAAGAAGGAAGCCCAATCGTTCCCCTCAGCAGAACGCTAGGAAGAGCCAGGCTGTCTGGAGACAGAATCACCAACCCAGGAAGGCCCTGCTTAAAGGCAGAGAACAGAGGCAGCAGGGTTGGTTTCAGCCTTAGGAGACTGTTAAAGCTGCGGGAATATTTTCTGTCTGTCAGGGCTGGTGTGGGATAGATAGCAGAGACAAGAAGAGGGAGGGCATGGGGCTTCCCCCACAGCTTTCCAGGAGCCCTTGGCAACCACCAGGTCAGCCAGACTGACATACCTGATAAAACTGGTACTGGAGACATTGTAACAGATCCGACTGTGGGAGAAAGGAAATGATGTGAGAGCCCGTGTCAACTCCACCTGCATAACTGCCACCTAGCACTTCCTCACACAACCAAAGTGGCCTTTTTTGGGAGCTGGGTAGGAAAGGGGACAGCCTCCTCTCCACAAAGTGAGCACGGAGCCTCAGGGGCGCAGATATGAACTGTTTCTCTGTGGTTAATCTCCGCTCAGTCCCTTAAACCTAGCTTCTTGCCGAGAATGTACGTTTCCTCTTGCCTCCTTGGGCCCAAGTCAAGTGGGGGAGCGCCGGAATACCGAGCACACTGGTGTCAAACACTACTGGGGTGCCTGAGAATATGAATGGACACTAAACACAGATCACAGAGAGCACTGCAAATGTTATGAAGTGTACTATGTGTTCCTAATGTAAATCTTGAAAAAAGATTAAAATTCTGAACTCAGAAGAAGAATCTAAGATTGTCATTTGAGCATGCTTCCTTCAAGTACAGGTTAGCATTTCCCCATGGTAATACATGGTTTAACCGTGCAGGTAAGTATTTCTTCAACTTTTCTTTCTTTCTTTAAAGATATGAGTATAGTTTGACTATATGCCTACAGGCCAGAAGAGGGCCATCAGATCCGATCCTAGATGGTTGTGAGCCACCCTGTGGTTGTTTGAACTTGAACTCAGGACCTCTGGAAGATCAGCCAGTGCTCTTAACCACTGAGCCATCTCTCCAGTCCCAGATAAGTATTTCTTTTCTTTTCTTGTACAGTGTTCTGTCTGCATGTGTCCCTGCAGCCCAAAAGAGGGCACCAGATCTCATTACAGATGGCTGTGAGCCATCATGTGGTTGCTGGGAATTGAACTCAGGACCCGTGCAAAGAGCTTAACTACGGAGTCACCTCTCCAGCCCCAGTATTTCTTAATATTACTAAGAATGCACTATAAATTAACTGCTGAGTGATCCTGCAGGCTGTATTTACTCCCCTCACTGGACAAGAGGTTGGCTCTGTTATGATGCTCATGTGTACAGCCTGGTTTTACACATGGTTATGTCAGTCATCACTTCTGTTTAGAAGCAAATCCTATCTTGTTTGAGGGGCTAGAACTCTAGCTTTCTAGTCACTTCCCAAGTGACTCACAGTGAAACAGCTGCAAATTGCTAGCAGGGTTTATTTATTTACATAGCTCAGACTAGCCTGAAACTTGCTATGTAGATCAGGCTGGCTTTCAACTCAGATCCACCTGCCCCTGACTCCTGAGAGCTGGATGCTATCAGGATTACTAAGAGCATGAGCCTTTTTAATTCCTTGGTTTCTACAAAGAAACTCACTGAAGGCACTTTTCAGAACCAGAGGTGTACTTATTACATCCTAGACCTGTTTGCCTACCTCACAGGGTCCTGGAATCTGCAATCTTGACAGCCCACCCCACAGATGAGGAGTATCAGAAAGAGGCAGGCTCCTAAGGGAAGAGAGAGTGCCCCTGTCCTCTACCTTAGCAATGGCGTTTGTCTCCTCCTTGTATGTGAGCTCTGTGGAGGAGCTTGCCTGCCCAACATGCTGGGTCTGAAAACAGCAGAAGAGGGCCTTGAAGATGTTCCGGCCACGTGGCTTCTTAGGAGAGGACTTGGAGACTAAGCCTAGAGAAGAAAAATGACAAAGGTATTAGCTATAGGGACAGCAGTCGCCCATGCACCCTCATGCCTAGGCTTTGCTGGAGCACAGCACACACTGCATGCTGAACAGCCACATGCAGTAACAATGAAACATGTGTGCATCTTATAGCACCCCCTTTAATGAGGAACAGTAGTGATCCCCATTCCCTGGTTTGGGGATGAGAGACCTGAGCTGCACAGGGATTATCTTCATACCATGGTGGGTGTCAAGGGAGTATCAAGATGAGATGAGTGTTCTGTGCTTGTGAGGCCCTAAGTTCTCCTCACCCAGACTCTAGGACTGAACAACCTCATCCCCATCCCCATGGAGTTAGTGATGCCATGATTTGGCTCCACATTGGTTTCTCGAGATCCTGGATCAATGGCAACAGAACTTAGCTCAAACGGGCTGGTTGAGATGTCAGTGCGTAAGGGTGCCACCAAGCCTGATGAACCTGAGCTCCATCACATGGTAAAAGGAAGAACAGCTCCGGCAAGTTGTAATGTGCTTGCCTGTGCATATGCACACACTGAACAACAGCAAAGAGAAATTCCTTCCCCCAAGCCTAGCTCCAAGGAGGAAGGCATGCTAGCTCTCTGTGCTCGTCTCCTTCTTGTGATCTAGCCATGTCCCCTAACACTTCATTGCCCATCCACTCTCCTCTCCCACTCCAGGGAACTGGTTGGAAAACAGATGGACCAAGACCCTACGTCCTCAACATCCTGCAGCCTTCAGTCTTAGGCTGAGGCTTTGCTTCCCAAAAGGCAGCTGTTCTGCCCTACCTTGGCCGTCTGGGCTTTGGAAATACAAAGCCACTTTATCAAAAAGCCACTTTATCAAAAAGTTTGCCAATTCAGCCCCAGAAACACCAAACTGATACAGAGCAAAGGACATTACAGAATCCGGCAGTGATGGGCTTCAGATTATACCGTACAAGTTCCCTGACTCCAGAAACTGCTCCGGTAGCTGTTACACAAACATGGAGCCACTGCAGAGGGCATTGTGGCCAGGAGGTGGCACTGTACAACCAGCCATGGAATGGTCCCCAGCCACAGGCCCCTCCCGGACTTTTGAGTGTCCCAAAGCTGAAGTGAGACAAACTGGTCCACTGTAAAGCAGAGGACCAACTGTGCAGGCAGATAAGTGCCAGAAATGCCTGCGAGGGAAGCAGAACAAAGGAACCCCAAAGCTTCCCACGTTCTTAGGGTAGGTAAACATGGTGGAGGCCTCCAATGGGCATCTTTTGCTCCCTCAGTTCCTGAAGGAGGTCCATTAGAGAGAGTAGATGATGGCAAAGCCATAACCTGACTGGGCTGCCTGAGACCCCAGGAAAGAGGAAAGGCAAACCAAATCATTCCCTGGATCAAGGGGAATTATACAACAGTCAGTAAAGTGGGGATCAGTAGCACAAAGGGCTAGTGGGGTGATGGGGGAGCAGAGTTCTCCCCCCCTTCTGGGTTATGGCCACTGGGGACCCCTCTGAAAGCAACTGAACCTTTTCAGGAAATTGCCTAGAAATCCAGACATCACTTAAAAAAAAAAAGGCAAAGTTAGAGAACAAACTTTACCCCCTTGGGCCACCTTCTGGCCCCTCTGCCATCATTCCGGCCTCTCAGCCACATATGAAGAACTACAATTTCTTTGGACATTATGCTGTGCGGTGCTTTGCCAAAGCCTCAAAGGCCAAACTCAGTATTAGGCCCAAGATGTACAAGTGGGATAAGCCATCTATTCCACGGAAAGGATGAAAGAGCTAACCCTCCAGACACTTCCGTCATCGCTGCTTCTTCCCCACTAACTCGACTCTCAGGGACTCAGGACAGATGCAGACACAAGGCTGTGAGACTGAAGCTGACTGAGCCGTTTCCTTTGGTTTATGGTTTCTTGACGAACAACCACAATTGGAGGCTTAACCCAGGCACAGAGTCTTTCTTTAAAGGCCACACAACCCAGGCCTTTCCTGAAGAGAGGCCACATCAGGAATGTGCTCAGCATCTTAGCGCAGTGACAGGCATTGTGAAGGCTGAGTGATCTGGAGAGGAGAGGGTAAAAGGAGGCAGCTGGCGGGGGCCACAGAGAGGCCCAATAGACACCAGCTTCCCAGGTCTAAGCAGGGACCTTGAACTCTGCAGGGGTGAGGGGCTTCTCCAAAGCACAGAGTGACCAACAGCCTCTGCATTTCAAGAGATCACAAACACCCAGACCTTGAGGGGCAGGCTCTCAGAGCAAATATCCCACACTGTGAAGCTGGCCTGCTCACCCTTTCTCTCAAAGGCCCCACTTCACAGCATCCTTACAAACAATGCAGGGCAGAATTTAGTTTCCCCTAACATGGCTGCTTCCCCTCAGAGGTAATCCCATAGGGTTTAGCCATACCTAGACAGGTGTTTAGGGCCACACCTGGGCAACAGAAATGCCTCCAGATGCAGAAAGAAAGGTGGTACTCAAGGAGCTGGGTGACTAAAATGTGCCACTGAGGCTCTCTGGGCCACAGCCATGATTACAGAGCACAAGAGCCATCCAGACCTGTGTTAAGATGCTTGTCATCACCACCTCACTGAATTCTCACTGCCTCCAAAAATGCAACAGGGACCGGTGAGGTGTGTGTGTGGTGGGGGGGAGGTGGTCATGCAGTGGTATGACAACAGAGTCAGAATTTGAACCCAGAGCCAAGGTTCTCAGGCATTTCCTAACAGTCTCGGCAGGGACACTGGTGCCATGTCCATGCAGCACTACCAGGTCTCTCCTCTGCTCCAGGATGAACTGGTGAATACACACACACCCTTATTTCCTTCAGTATTTCTGGACAGGTCAGTGAGATACAGAAGGAAGCACATGCTGAGACTCAATTCTACTCCCTCCCAACCACGTATCCTTGGGCTGAAAACCCGTGTCTTTTAAAATGGCTCCTCACACTTCACACTCAGCACTGTATCCTTGATAGCCAGGTGTAGGCCACCCCCCCACACACACACCAGTGAGTCATGGGGGATGCCAGTCCACCTCCCCAGGAGAGGAACTTGGGCAGGTCCAAGAGTGCTCAGGGCCGAAGGGATTTTTTTTTTTTTTTTTTTTTTAAACGGTGCCTTGTATCCCTAACAAGGAAAACAGGATCCTCACAGAAAGCTTCCCAGCCTCCTCCTCCACCCCACACCTCCCTCTGGACCTGCTTGATAAGCACCTCATCTCCTTGCTCCAAACCTTTGGACATCCAAAAAGGCCTGCAGAGGCACAATGGAGAAGTTATCCCTAAGGGGGGGGGGGTGGAGGGCTAAAGACTAGAAGCCAGCATCTGCCCACCATTCCAACTCAAGGCTGCCTATGTGTGGAGAAAAGCATTTTGAAAGGTGTCCCTCCACTGTCTGGCTGGGGTCCAGGCTCTGCCAGTGAATGATTCAACCATGCAGCCTTAGTTTCCTTATCTGTAAATTGGGATAGCAGCAAGACCCCACTTAGGATAAACAAAATGAGTAAGATCTTGGACAGCCTCTAAAACTAAAATCTACACTAACTGGCAACAGCCTGGCCTTGTTTGTAAGTCTCAACATGAATCACTAATCAGGGATGACATGGGTCTCATTCCAGAAACCCAGCAACAGGATTAAAGGTCCTCCCACCCCACCTTCTGGATGAAGTTCAAGGTCAGATGAGGGATAAGTGCCTGGGAGAAATCTCAACACCTACTCCCCAATCCACTGAAACATTTCATTCCTGCCCTCAGCTCCCCTAAATGGTGCCCTGAACGTGACAAGCTGCCCTTGATGTGAACATTGCTTTCTCCCTGTACCCCACCCCCAGTCTCAGTAAACACCTCTGCCTGAAAGAAGCATGTGTTTGCACACATAAGAACCCTGGCCTTACCAGGATAACGTTATTTTTGACCTTCTGAAGGTCAGGTCCAGATATCATGGTTGCCAACAACACAACTTTCTAGCCCAGTAAAGGAACAGCTCACAGGAGTCCATGCTGCCCTCCTTGAGCGATGAGATTTTATTTAACAAGAGCATTCACATACAAGGATGCTTTCTTGTTTCCCTTCCCCAACATCCCCAAGTACCCCAGCAACGGGCAGGGCTGGCCCTCACTATAAAATGGCCTCTCTGAGCGGCTTCCCTTCCCTTTGCTATTGGAGGAAGGAGAGTATTTGGAGGATTTCCGGCCCTTCTTGGCCTGCTGCCTGGGCCCTGCAGCCAAGTCACATCTGATTGAGCTCCCTGAGGAGGAGTCCTCATAGGGTGTCAGCAGGAGGCATCTGTATCTTGGCTAAGGACAGGCTCTGAAGGGCTGCTTGGACCAGCAGGTAAGTGGGCAGAGATGCACAGACAGCCTGACCCCACCGGCCACTACAGATGCGTTCTTTGGTTAACAAGGCAGGCAGGGCAAAAAAGCAGAGAATCTCACTGCATGGGCCATTTGCATCACAGGATTTGGCTCACACTGGCCTGGCCAGTCCTTTATCTAACAGCTTTTCCGTTGCTCATCCCTGGGCAGGTCTCCTCTTGTGTGCGTGTGCGTGTGCGTGTGTGTCAAAGTCCTGCCTGGCCTTACGCACATCTCAAGGAGGGGTCAGTCCGATACCATGCTACCTCTGCCTCAGATTTCTCAGGGCCTCTGATCTCAATTTTAGGGGCCTTCCCTTAAGAAGATCTTAATTTTGGGAACAAGGATTCCAGGCAACTTGATTTCAGAGGTTCTAATTGAATTACTGGCAACTTGAACTGAATTATCTAAGGCAACTTCAGTATTAAACAATACATAATAAAAAGTTTAAAGGTGTGCTGGAGTGGGGGTCTCCAAAAACAGCAGGTTCTGGGCCAGCAGGCACAAACCTGAAGTGTTATTCTGGATCCTTCCTTGCTGCACACAGTACTGGATAGCAGCCATGCTAACCCTTCTCCTGAGGAGGAGCGGAGCAGGCTCATGAAGTTGGACTAACAGAAACCTGAGAAGCAGGACACAAACACGGGCTTGTCTTGGATCTCTGCCCAACTTGTGGAATGCTTGGACTTTGTGGAGAACCAACAAGAATCCAGTCTCTTCTCCTGCTTCCTTCGCTCTTTTAGGTTGACAAGACACAGGAGAGCAAGCAGAAACAGGGCAAGGAGGCACAGGATGGCGCAAGCAGACTCCTGGGTCAGTGAGCACAAGAGTGGCCACCTGGCTCTGAGGGCAGGGGGGAAGCTAAATGGGTTGGATCTCCACCAGCAAAACGTAAAATGAGTAATTCTGGCTTTGGCACAAGCACTGCATGTGTCAGGAGCCTCAGTTTTTCCATCTGTAAAATGGGAAGACTAGTAACTCAGAAATTGAGGATTTTAAGGGCGTTAGAGCTGCCTGTCAGCTGCCAGGCATTTACAGCACATATTAACACTTGTACCTCAGTCTCAAAATGTTTATTATGACACCACTGAAATTATCTCAGAGGCCACATAGCAGAACCAGAAGGACAGGGACAGGCCTGTCCTGGAACTCCACAAAACCTCTAAGTCTGTGTGTCTCTGCCTTGGAGGCTGGCCCTCATGGTCATGGAAGTTCTGCCCACTTCCATGACCCTGCCCCTCCGCACCTGCTCCCACTTCCCCTACTAGATCCAGCCACCAAGAATAGCCTTGTGTTCCTGAGCAGTTCTCAGTAGCTCTGGCCACCTCCACAGGCCAACGGGAGAAGCCTCCCTTGCAGGGCACTCTGGAGAGTGACTTCAGGGCAGCAGCAGCACAAATGGGAGAGTAGGGCCTGGGGAAGCCTGGCTTCCACAGCCCAGGCCAAGCAAGATGCTTCAGTCCTCAGCAGATTCCTCCTCCATCTGGCAAGTGTCTATCTCATAAGGTTGTGAGACAAAGCTCTAGTCACAGCACCAGGCCCGTGGTGAGTTCTGTAGATACTGAGGAAACAAGGACAATTACTGTCCATTCACTCCGAAAACCACAGGCTTCTTAAGGAGAGTAAATCTGGACCCTGAGGAAAATCTGCTCAGGGCTGAGCAGGCAGTTGGCAGCTCCTAAACTTCCTGGCTCTTCTCCCAGGACACCTGTCAGGACCAGGGGGAGCATTTGCTACACAAATGCCTGGTCCACCTGCTGTGCTCTGAGTCAGTGGGTCCCAGGTATATGTGCTGGAGGTGGGGACTATATTTTAGTGCCACAGGAGACTCTGATGTGTGTGTCCCTGGCTGAAAGCCAAAGACTTCTAAATCCCTTCCTGGATTAGAAGGCAATTCAACCACCCCCCCCCCAGCCCCTCTCTACAGCAGATCTGATGGGTTCAGACCCTTAGGCCTGGAGAAGCTGGGCTAGAGTCTGGTTTGCCTATCTAATGCCACTTGTTTTACTCCACAGAGAAAAACAAAACCAAACCCGCCCTTGGCCTGCGCTTGTTATCTTACCCACCCTCTCCTTTCCCCACTAGAGAGGGGGCCGGCCACCTTAGCTGCTGTCTCCCGTACCTCTGCTGCTGTGGAAAAGAGAGGTATCGCATTGTCCCTTCCCATAGGTCTGTGTCACACAGTCCTTTTCTCACTCAACTGGAGCCATGTTTGCTCCCTGGGAACAGCACACATGGGTAAGAGCAAATTCAATAAAATGGAGAGCGTGTCTCTCAGAGGCTGGACAAGGTGGCTGTCCCCAGGATCCCAGTACAGGCAGGGACACAGCCGAGGAGAATCGAGAAGCAAGTTCATGGGCTCAGCCTCAATACCACCCCCCTCCTGCGCCCAACCCACTACTACCAATAAGAAAAAACAGTGGCGTGTGTGTGTCTGTGTGTGTGTGTGTGTGAAGAGCCACTGGAAGGGAAAGGAAATGTCAAGTCCACTCAGATCAGGTTTAAGGCTAATTGGTAGGGAAACTAACCAATAAGAAGAGAACACACAGTTTCTGTCAAGAGGGAGACTGTGGTGTCTGTCCACAGGAGTCATGCTGCAGGAACAGTTGGTCTCCTTGAAGGCTCATTCTGACCTGGAAGGCTGGCTACCCAGTGGGAAACCTGTTCCTCCTAGTCTCTGATTTCCTCTGACCTCTACTAGTGTCTTCCTGAGATCTCTCTGTTACATGTTCATCTAAATCCTGGCAGCCAGCTTTTAGTGCTGAACATGAGAACGGCAACCAGGGACCCATCCACATCTTTCCTCTCAGGCATTTCCAGGCATTCTACAACTGGCCAGGTCTAGACAGGATGAAAAGCAGTTTAATGCTCTCTCGATGTGTTCCACACTCAGACCAAAGTCATAAAGGCAAAGATTATCTACCACGGGCGCTGACGAGATGGCTCAGCAGTTAAGAGCACTGGCTGCTCTTCCAGAGGACCTGAGTTCAATTCCCAGCAACCACATGGTGGCTCACAGCCATCTATAGAGAGAGTGAGACCTGGTGTACTCTTCCAGAGTTCAGGCAGAATATCGTATATACAATAAATACATTTTAAAAAAAAGAATATCTACCTCTTGCTTGTGGTGGTGCACACCTTTAATCCTAGCACTCAGGAGGCAGAGCCAGGCAGATCTCTGAGTCTGAGGCCAGCCTGGTCTACAGAGTGAGTTTTAGGACAATCAGAGCTACAGAGAAACCCTATCTTCAAAAAACAAAACGAAAAACACAGCATGTCTCTAAGAGGCTAGACAAGGTGGCCATCCCTAGGGTCCCAGCACAGCAAGAGAAGCAAGCTCATGGACTCCAAAAACAAAACAAAAAAAGTACCTATTTCTACAAAACCTACCTTCTCATCCTTATTAAGAGAACCTAAGGGGACTGGGGAGACAGTCAGCAGTTAAGAGCACTGGCTGAGGCCCCATCCCAAGTTACACAGGCAAAGAAGCCGTCTACAAAGGGCTCCGAGGCATAAGCCCCTCCACACCAATGTCATCTGTCTTTAGCAGCAAAGCCCACATGACTGGGCACTATTCACAGTGTGCTCTTGGGGGATGGAGAGGGGGGATAGACAGCGATCATACAGACAGCACCAGCCCCATTTCGGCAGTAAACAGCTAGAACTTAACGGATAGGGAGTCTCACTCCAAATAAGATTTGAACCCAAGTCCCAAGCAACCAATTTTGCTGCCGGAACAACAAGGAACATTAATTTCCCCATACAACCGTTGATCCCACTTATCAGCAATCCAAGAATCAAATACCCCAAGACAGAAATAAAAGATAATACCTCACATATCCTCAGAGCTAGCAGGAAGAAGGTGAAGGATACTATGTCAGACTACATAGGCAACTGCATGTGTAGTACACACACACACACACACACACACACACACACACACACACACACACGCATACACACACACACACACACACACACACACACGCACACCATTTACACTTACAGGTTGTCTCTCTTTCCCATACTTAAAACATTTCTATTAATTCTCCAGAGAAAGATTGGAAACCCAAATTTTGTTAGAAAACCGTCTTTGCCTAGTAACACTCCCCACCCCCCATTCTGGTCTCTCCAGACAGGGTTTCTCCTTTTGACAATCCCGGCTGTCTGGAACTCACAGATCAGAGATCCCCCTGCCTCTGCCTCCCGCTGGGACGGAGGGCGTGACTAACACCACCTAGCTAGTATTTCCCTTCTTAGGGACAGACGGGAAGGCCTTGCAGAAAGCCAGCTGCCAAGATGTTTACTTTTACTACCTTCTCTAACAGGGAGGAAGAACACAGGTCTACTCACAGCCTTTCCATCCCCAGTGACTTCTCACCAGGGCTCTCAAATCCTGCTCAGTTTAAACTTCAAGCCAGCTGCCAAGCCTCAGGCTCTGGGCATTTACACACTTTGCTGAAAGTAGAAGCACTACCCTGGGCTCTTACAGCGGAAGCCAACACTTGCTTAAATAGCTTCTCAAACCTGACTCCAGAATGGAGGGAAATCCAAAGACTGAGTGACCGTCAACACCAGGCAAGACTGAGGCAATCGGCTCCCACCCTGGCAGGCTGGCAAGGAAGGCCTACCCAGCAGAAGTGCCAACAAAATTCCTTTCAAAGCTTTTCCTGTTAAAGGCTTAGCTGCATCTACAGGGAAGGTGTTTTCTTGGCCTCTGAGGGACAAGGGTCGAACTCTTCCTTCTGTGGAGAGCAAGAAGAAAAACTTCACCATCGGGCTGGAGAGATGGATGGCTCAGGTCTGGAGCATTTATGCTTCTTTCCAAGTACCTGGGTTCAACTCCCAGCACCCACATGGTGACTAACAACCCTCTAGCTCCACTCAGTTCCAGAGGATTAGGTGCTTTCTTCTGACCTCTGTGGACACCAGGCATCCACGTGATCACACGTACACACACAGAGGCAAACACTCATCTATGTAAAATAAGTCAATAAAAACTTAACATCACTCTACTTTTTAGGGGCAGTGCAGAGAAGAATCCTTAGTATAATTAGCTACCAGGCCCCACCCAGTTCCAGATGTGAGGAAAGTAATCCAAAGCTTAGGTCACTCTTCCAAGAGTGGGCACAGAATCTCTACCATAACAAGTTATTTGACCCCCCCCCCCGCCATCCTGATAGGTTACTGAGCTGAGGAGCCCCGCCCACTCTCTCACATTGGCCTATTACAGGGTGGAGCCTTGATTCCTTTGCTTTCCCTCATCTCCCATCTAAGCTCAAGGCTGGGAACAACCTTTCAGTATCTGGCTGACATCCTCACCACAGGCTGCAGTAAGGGCCCGTTCTTCCCAGACAGATACTTTTATTTTTGATGTTATACACAACCAGCCCCTTGCTGTATGTACCACTTTTCCCATCTGCCTGGAAAGATGATCCAATTCTGATACTTTTATCATCAATGATTTCGGCAACTTTTTCTACTTCCCTACTGTAATGACTTTTGAGTCGTCAACATGCTAGGCAGTCTTACAGTCCAGAGAACAGACTGCTTTAGAAAAGGAAAAGAAAGGAAAAAAATCTGAAGTGGTGGTAAAAACAACTGCACTAAGAGGCCACTCAAGCTAGAGGCAAATTCTTTCAGAAATCAACTCATTAATAAGCTGTTTTACAACTCTCCTTTGCTCTTCTAAAGGTAGATGAAGGTTAGGTATGGTATGGGGAGGGGGGGACTCCTAACGGAGAGAAGGACATTTGCTCCCTCCCACCCCTATGTGCTTTAAGATGCAGGTTCTGTTTGGAAATGATGTGCGTGCGACTCAGCAGGTTGGCTTGGTTGTTGGGTGCCAAAGCCCAGAAGAAAGCACACCTCCTCCTGGAATGCAATTAAATTATGGGCGCGCGGGGGGGGGGGGGGGTTGCCCAAGACGCTGAGGGCTTGAGAATTCAGATCCTCCAGAAGTTTGAAGGACAAACCACATACCAAAAAAATTTTAAAAAGAAAGAAAACAATAACCTTAACTCCCAGAAAATCAACCAAAGCAGCAACCTGACACTGCCAAGAAGCCAGCTGCTCTGCTCTCCGCTGCTGACTGTCACTCATCCTGTTGGATGAAACTCCAGCTCTGATTTGCTCCATGCTGCCTCGCCATAGTCCAGATTCCCTGTACCCTGCTCTGGCCCTGCCACTCTTGGACACTATTAAGAGACCCTGCAATAGGCGATGGGCAGGATGTAAGCGCACAAGCTGTTCTCGGCTTATCACTATGCCCCTTCCTATGTATGTGCTTGTCCATCCTGATTTCTTCACCTCTGCCTGAAGCTTGGGTCCTTTTCCTGGGATGAGGTTGTGAGGTGCACTAGAAGGTTCTGGCAGTAAATTATAAACACAGGCAGCTTTCCCTTTGCAGTCCTCACACGGCTGAGAGGCCAGCAGAGACAGTAAAGTTGCTGCTTGGATCATACAGCTGGGTCAGTGATGAAGTCCAGAACAGGGACCCGCTGCTCTTCTAGAGGACCGGGGTTCAATCCCCAGCACTTACAAAGGCAGCTCCACTTCCAGGCGACCCAACGCTCACGGCAAAAACCATCAATGCTCATAAATTAAATTAAATAAAAAAATAAAAACAACAACAACAAAAAAACCAGGGACTCTGGGCTAAGATCTGAGAAAGCAGGGCTTCATGTCTCCTCAGTGCCTGCTGCTTTAGCGGGCCAAGAAACACAACTGCTCCCCTTCCCCCATCCTACTAAGGAATTCCAGAGAGGCTGAGATATCACCGCCGCCGTGGTTCTGCCCCTAGACTGGGCAAGTTGGGTAGACTCCTTGGAAAAGTGAACCCCAGGAAATAGTGACCTCCTGATTAATATTAATCAATAGGAGTTTAAGTACCTATACCCAGGCCCCGAAGCTGGCAGCTTTCCAACACCTAGGCCTCAGTCTACTCTCCCATTAGAGCCGAGAAAAAAGGGCAGCAACGCTTGGGATTTGGTCCCAAGAGCGTGCTCTCTCCACTCAGTCTCAGAGCCAAATGACCGAAGTCCTGCGAGTTCTCTAGAAAAGGAAAAAAAAAAAAAAACAAAACTAGTCCTTACTCTCTGGCGGAAATTTCTTCCAGCTATTTTGGACGCAATCCTTAAGGCCCGGAGGAGAAGGGGGAAGGGTTTCAGGAGACCCCAATGTGATCAAACCGAACGATTCCATCTTCCCAGCCCCAACCTCCTCCCCGCCCCCGCGGGAAGCCGAGGCCTTCGCTCCAGTCTCGAAGCGCACCCCCAGAGAGGGCCTGCGACACCCCTACCTTCTCCAATCCGACCCTCCCCCCCTCCCCAAGAAGGCGGGGGTCTCGAGCCTCTGCCCACCAACAACTCGTACTCCCCCCCCCCTTCCGGCTGCGCGATTCAGAAACACGGCGGGTCCGATGCCATCCGGCGAATTATGTAACCAGGGACACGGCTCCCGGGCTAAACAAACGCGGCTGTGTATGTGTGTGCGTGCGCGCAGCGGCGGCCCCCGGGGGAGCGCACCGGGCAGGGAGGGGCTTCGGCCCGGACCTCTCCGGTCCAGCTTGTTTGCACGGCCGAACCGTCCCAGAGTCCCGCGTCCAGCGGTGACCGAGGCCCGACCCCTCCCCCCCGTCCCCGCCGCTCCCGCCTCGGGGCGGCTGAACTTCGTCCCGAGTCCCCCCCACCCACTCCAAACCCCCCCCGACCCCGCGCGCGCCTCCACGGCCCATCGCCCCGGGCATCGCGGGGCCTGCGTGAAAACTCCGCTGATCCTCGGCGGCGTTCCAGCTCGGGACCCCTCTCTGGTCCTCCCCCTTCCCCGTGGGTCCCCTCCCGGGTAGGCGCGCAGCAGTGGGGGGGGGGGGTTGGAGCGTGTGGGGGGGAGGAGAAAAGTGACCATTCCATCTCCGCGGCTCGGGTGGGGGTGGCGCGACGCTCGCCCCCGAAGTCTCTGCACCCCCCCGGGGGGAGGGGTGGCCCGACGGGTGACAGCTGCGCGGATGACACCCTCCCGCTGGGCGCTGGCAGCTCGGGCCTCGATCGAGCACCCCCCCACACACATAGACACACCGAACTGGGGTCGGAGTGCTGACCGGTAACGCCAGGACGGATGGACCCCGGGTCCCGCCGGATTCTCCCGCCCCCTCCTCGCCCCCGGGGGTGGGGTGGGGGGGAACGACGCAAAGTTTTGGGAAGTTGAGCCCCTACCTTGCTTGGTGAGCACCAGGGCGTCTTCCCTCCGCGCCTGGGTGATGATGGAGCCGTGTTCCATCTAACAATCCCGCGGGCCCCGGCTGGCTGGCTGGGCGGGAGGACGCGCGGGCGGGCGAGCGGGCGAGCGGGCGGGCTGGGCTGGGGGGCCTGGGCGGGGGCCCGTCGGGCTCCAGCTCCCGAGACTCCGACTCCCACAGCTGTTCACATCCCCCCACCCTTCGCGTTTCCTCCCCGAGCTGGGAAGGGATGGAGGAGGCCTGCACGGAGGGCGGATGGCCGGGGCAGCGGCTCTCCCGGTGCCCCCCAGCCCCGATCCCCCGTGTGGCAGCTCCGGGCTCCTCAGTTTGGGTCCAACATGGAGAATCCGGAGCGAAAACAAGAGAAGGAAATGGGACACGGGGCGGTTTCCAGGCTCCCCCCTCCCCTCCGTACTCCAGATAAACAACCCGCGGCTGCAGCGCCCACCCCCGCGCTCCTCCCAGCTCTTGAAACCGACTCTCCACCGCCCGTCGGTGCGTCCCGCTCCCGGTTAGCGTCCTAGGCCCCGGGACCCTTCACTAGCGAGCGGCAGGAGCTGCGGACCTCGCGGAGGTTTGCTATTTTGTTACGGAAAAAGCGAATCCCCGAGGGGGGTGGGGTGGCGGGCGGGCAAGCTGTTGGGGGAGCCTTGAAACCGCTCCGGCGCTCCGATTGGTCCTGGCGCAGAAAGGGGGCGTGGCCCCTCCTTACTATGCGGTGCAAGGACCCAACAACATTCCAGTCGCTCCGGCCACGCCTCCGGGCCACTCCCCGCTCGCTGGGCTGCCGCCTCCCCGGTCCTGTCGGCCACACCCCCTTCCCAACTACTTAAAAGGCCACTCCAAAGCTCCGGTTTTTCTGTTCAGTGCTGGGGTGTTTTGTGATGCCATCCTTTGCTTGATGGTTCCGCCCTGCTCAACCCCGGGCAAGTGGAGAAGACAAACCTGGGTTCGAATCAATGACGGTATTTCCTGCTCAGAACCCCGGTGCCTTATGTAAGAATGCCGCTAACGAATCTGGAAAGGGGTGTATAGGGGACGTAACCAGGACTTCCAGAGTATAAGAAATGGAATCGACCTCGGGACTGGGTGACCTCCACAGTCAAATGACACCTTATGTACAAGGCCTCCTTAGGTGCCAGCTACTCCCAAAGCAGGAGTCCCATCCTCCTTGCCCTGCTCTACCACCATCCCATAGTTCCACCCTCATTTTGAGGGGGATGGAGGTGACTGGTGGACCCAGGCAGCCCTTGCTCATTTTTTAAGGCCTCAGGCCTGGGTTTGAACTCTCAAACTGCTCAAGGTTTCACGGGAAGGGTTTCCACTTGTCTTCTCAGAGGAGCAGCTCCAAAGGAGCAGTTTTAACTCCATATCAGGTTGTTTTAAAGATGATGTGTGCTGTGGGTACACCGCACTGTACCAGAGGAGGTCTGAAGACTTCTTTCCAGGGTAGTGTGTTCTTCCACAGTGGGCTCTGAGGATCAAATTCATGGGGAGCGCTCTTACTGGCTGAACCATCTCATGGCCACATTTCAAGTGCTTTTTGGTCATCTGTCCTCCATGAGGTACCTTGAGAGAAAGGAATCTGCCCAGGTCGGAGCTGATGAGCCTGATAAAGCATTCCGATTGCAATGGATGACTAAAAGTAACTCACCTTGCTAAGGAAGGACAAGACCTTAGTTCGTTTTTTTGTTTGTTTGTTTGGGGGGGGGTGTGCCTCAAGTTTTCATAGAACATTTTTCTCTCTTAATTGTCCAAGTAGGTCAAAGCCTACAAGGTACTATCGTCATGATATGTATATAAAGTATGCATGCTTTCCTGTTCCTCCTCTCACACGCACACAAATACTTTTTTACATAATATTTTAATGAAAATACTGTTTTTTTCCAAAATGAAAACGACAGAAGCTCTGAATGGAGCTTATGTAACTTTGAATGTCTGGGTTTGGGTAGATCCTAATTCATTAACGGGAAGGAATTCTGACATATTTGCTGGAGGAGTTCTGACATATTTGCCTCCCACCATTAACACGATAGAATTGGTAAGATAAATTTTAATGGGTTGCTAAGGGACCTTGTTAGACTTTGACCCTGATCTCATGCAAGGTGGTTCAGTGGCAGCGGGAACAATCCAGGCATGACTGAGTGCTGAGGGAGACCTGCCTTCCTGTGATGTTGGATATGTGTCTCATGTTCATTTCCTCATCCATGGATACAGTCTCTCCCTATTATATTTACAGAGTGCTCCCGTATATATTATCTGACTCATTTGATTTTTCATTTCAAGGTTAGCAGAATAGATATGTTCATCTTTGAGAAGAAGAAACATGGTCTGGAAAGGTTAATGGATTCATCTGAGGTTTTGTAGCTTATGAAGAAGCCGAAGTGGAGTTTGAGTTTGGTGGCCTACACCAGTAGTCTTGGCACTGGGGAAACTGAGAAAGGGGTGTCATGAGTTCAAGTCCTTCACACCTTATGCCAATGAAAGGCCCCTTGAGACTAGGAAATGTCTTGTTCATTGTTGGATCGCTTATGTCTTGTGTATAACCTGATAGAACAAGGGGTATGTTTGCCCCACATGTGTTGACTCCGTGTATCAGTCAGTGTTCTTGTGTCCAGGGGTGCAGTGGTTCATAGCCAAGAATGCACACGAGAAAACAGTAATAAATGCTCTGTGAGATTACTCACTCTGGGCATGTGTATATAGTCTGATATTTTCTATTGCATGTGTTGTCTTCCATTTCTTTTGGGGTTTGTTTTTGAAAGTAGGGTATTTCTGTTAGTCTGTGTTGGCCTTGAACCTACATTGATTGATTCTCCTGCCTCAGCCCCCTGAGTCATGGGATTGCAAGTATGTCTTCCTTCCCATCCCTGTCTTCTGGTTCTTCTTTTACGGTGGTCTCTAAAAGGATGCCACGATCCACATCTTTTATGTATTATCTCTGAAAGATGCAGAGAAGGAGGCCCTCAATCATTCCTTGCTCCAAAGTCAAGGAAAGTTCATATATAACTGGTGTAAAAAACAAAGCCAGGGACAGAGTGTGAACGCAGCAGGCAGGGAGGTGATGGATGAGGACTCTGAGAGGCCTGTCAGGACCAGAAAGTAAATGATAGCCTTACCAGAATCCCCGATTCAGAGAAAGTTGGGGTAACCTTCTGTTCCTATATGTCCACTCTGGAAAGCCCTTCAGGGTTTCAGTACGAGGCTGGTTATCTCAGTAAACATGGTGGGGGCGGTGGGAGGCAAGCAGCCGTTCTAACGTTTGTGTTACAGCTTTATAAATAATCTGCCTACAAATCCTGGACCAGATGACCAGGGTGTAACTTTAACTTAGTTCAAGAGTGACAGGTGGGGACTGGAGAGATGGCTCAGCAGCAAGAGTGCTTGTTCTTGCTGAGAATCAGGATTTGACCCAGCACACAGTACAAGTAGGGGTTCATAACCATCCATTACTCCACCTCCAGGAGTTCCAGTGGCCTCTTCTGGTCTCCAGGGCACTGCATGCACACAAGTAAACCCCCCCCCCCCCACACACACACACAAAGTGACAAGTGAAGCCTGGACTCTCTAGGCCCACATACCCTCTCAAGAGGGGGCCTGTTGACTCTCTCCTGTCCACCTGCTTTTTCCATTCTCTTCCCCGGATTCTGTAAGCATGTTGGGAAGCATCCTGGAAACAACACTCTTCCAATACTGGCGATGGAGATCTTATGGGTGTTCCTAGGCCGAGACAGAAAGAAAGGAAGCAGAGCTATAAAGGCTGAAAGATGGTCCTCTGGACAGACATGCTCAGGATGTCCCTCCTGAGGGTAAGCAGGAAGGCCAAGAGTGTCCATCACCCTCTCTGAAGTCGCTGAAATGCTTTATTTATTTATTTTGAAGATTTATTTATGTATACAAGTGCTTTGTCTGGATGTATTCCGGAATACCATAAGAGGGCACTGGGTCATGAGCTGCCATGTGGTTGCTGGAAATTGAACTCAGAACTTCTGGAAGAGCAAACAGTGTTCTTAACAGCTGAGCTGAGCCCAAACCCTCCCAGAAATGTTAGGTTTAAAAGAAAGTTTTTTGTTTTTTTTTCTTGGAGACAGGATCTCATGTATCCCAGGTTGGCCTCAGATCCACAATGGGAGCTCAAGATGACCTTGAACTTCATATATGTGTGTGTGTGTGTGTGTGTGTGTGTGTGTGTGTGTGTGTGTGTGTGTGTGTGTGTGTGTGTGTGTGTGTGTGTGTGTGTGTGTGTTTGGGTGTGTGCACATTATATGTGTGTGCATGGAAGCCAGAAGATCAATCCCAGGTGTCTTTCTCACCCACTCAGTCACCTAATTTTTTGAGACAGGAATCTTATATTGAACATGGAGCAAATCAGTTTGGCTAGGGTGGCAGCCAGTGAGCTGCCTCTGTTCCCCTTCTCCAAATCCAAGAAGTTAGATGCACACTACCTCATCTAACTTCTACATGAATACTGAGATAGGAACTCTGGTCTTCACACTCACACAGTAGGTCCTTTACCATCTCTCCAAACATGGAAGACCCTGATCCTTCCACTTCCATCTTCCAAACTCTGGGATTCCAGATGTGTGCCAATGTATCCAGTTTCTATGTTGCTAGGAATCACACCCAGGACTTGGTACATGTGAGGCAACCACTTTACCAACTGACCTATACCTTAGCCCCGTTTTTTGTTATTTATTCTTTTGCTTGCTTATTTATTTATTATTTATTTATTTAGAGATGGGGTCTCATTGTGTAGTTCTGGCTGACCTCAAACTCACAAAGATTTGCCTCTGCCTCCTAGCTGGGGTTAAAGGTCATACATCACCAGGACTGCCATTGCTATTACTTTAACAACGTAACAGTCCACAATCCAGAGTTTGCTGCCATTCTGTTTGGTGTTGTTGGTGAGTTCTCAACACCAGAGATGATGCACAGCCCTGTGTCCTCTTTGTCCTAAGGCTTTGGCAATGTCAGACACATGTTGGGGGGGGGGGGCATAGCTTCCCTGTAGGTAGTGCTCACTGGGAAAGTGTCCAGGTCCTTCTGATTCTCGATGATGCATGCTACAAGCTTAACTTGCCTTCCCACCCTTTCCTCATAGTCCCGGAAAGATAACACAGCTTCCTTCATGACCGGTTATGGAGTTTCAATAAGGAAACAGGTGGAGTGTGGGGGGGCTTGAAACATCACTGACGAGACCTGAACACTAATCAGCCTGTTCAGCTCAGGGCCCTCACACCAGAGACCTGAAGTCACCTCACAGCAAGTCCTTCCCGCTGCTCTCACAACTACCACAGTGAGTTCTCAACACTGTTGGCTCTTCCCTTTCCATTCACAGGGCTGGGCTGGTTCTGTCAGGGGAGGCTGGCAGCAGGTGCCTCATCAACCATTTTTCTCTCAAGTCCCAAATCCAAATCCATCCTGCTCTCCCAGATGCAAATCCGATGCAGTCTACATGGAATGATGCAGCAGTTTACCCAAGGCTTCCAGGATGAAGCTCAAAGGCGTGGCTGGGCACACAAGCCTCACTTCCCAGCCCATCCCTTTCAGTTTCTCACATTCTCTGCCTCTGTGAGGAAGCACCCCAGAGACCTGTGCCTCCATACTTTATCGAGAAAATTTCTGTCTGCCTGGAGACTTCACTGTAGATAAAGGTTCAAATCCCAGATCCCTGTGTGACTTAGGTACTGGCCCATAGCAGCCTAAACTAAAGGTTTCCCCCACTCTCAAAACAGCAGGGGGCTGGACTCCCACCTAGAACAAGAAAACCCATCCCAGAGCTGAGCATGCCAATACCCTTCTGGTCACCTAGACAGGAGCCAGTGGCCCCAGGATCAGGTCTACATCGAATTTCTCTCTCTCTCTCTCTCTCTCTCTCTCTCTCTCTCTCTCTCTCTCTCTCTCTATATATATATATATATATATATGTACACACACACACACACACACACACACACACACATTCAAGCAAACTGAGGTTTTGCCCAAGCATTCAGAAAGAGCATGTAGGCCGGGGAAAGCCAGGGCAGGGCAAACATGCCACCTTGACACACTTCATTCATTATGGGGGCGGAGGGAATAGTGTGAGCTAAATGCCGGACTATTTGGGGGTGGGGGAGGCAGAACCCCACTCCCCTCCGCTGATCTGCACCTATCACGAAGCAGAGGCTCATCTCCCCCTCCCAGGTTCTGGGAGACCCACGTAAACTGGGCCCCCAGCAATGGGGACCTAGCTAGATCCTAAATAAGGAAGCCACAGATACAGATCAAGTTTCCCGGAGTCCAGTATTTACAGCTTCCTTGGACCAAACCAAACCTCCCTCTCTTTAGCTGCTCTCCGCTTGCCCAGTGGGGAAAGGGGCCCCTTCTGCGCCCCACCCCCTCCCGTCCAACCAGGCGTGCCTGTCCCTCCTTCCCACCTTCCTTCCCTCCCTCCCTGCTGCTGGTTGGCCTCTCTGGGAAGAACACCGCTCTAGTCGCTGCATTCCAAAGCCCAGGCGGCTCTTTGAGGTCACGTGGTGCAATGGGAGTGGGAAGGCAGGAGGACACCCCTGACCTGGCAGGCGGCCTTGAAGCCACACGGAGATGCAGATTTTGGTGCCCACCACCCCAACCCCGACCTCCGGGCGGGTGTGTGTGTGTGTCCGCTTTGGTCTGGCCTCTGGCACATCAAGGGAGTCAAACTGGGTTTTTAACCCTCTCCTTGAGTCTGTGTTTGGGGGGGGACGGGACTGTGTACCCTTCCCATTCCAGCGTCTCGGAATCTAGGCCCTTGGTTTGCAAAACGCACAGAGAAGTGAGAAAACTGGATCCAGCCAGCAGCCTCTTAACGAAGGCCACCATCTATCTATCCTTGTCAAGCAAAGTCTAAATCTGTACCCTCTGTTAAGTCTGGCTGGAGGTTTCTGAGAGCTGTCTTTGGGGAAAGGGGACAAAGGAATCTCAGAGGATGGATCGGATTCCTTCCAAAATGCGCAGACTGACCTCCCTCCCCCTAAGCAACTAATCCAAACGTAGTGTAAACTTAGAAAAACCCTGCCCCGGAGTTGACCCTGGTCACCGGAAGGGGCCCTGGCTTTCTTCTCAGGGTTGAGGCTAGACGGGAATGAATGGCTTGGGACTTGACCCTTGCCTACTTCCAACTTGCGACCTTGTGGGAAGGGGGGAGGGTAGACAGTGGAATGCGGAGGGGAGACCAGGACTCTCATATTTGTGATGAGAAGGGGGTGATTTCTCCGTGAATCAATCATTCACTCATCTGATTGTTTATTGAGCCCTTAGTAAAAATGACACATGGATTCATTCAGGACTCCACCGTGCACCGGGTGGCTAAGAGATTTAGCTAGCCCTTTCACACTCGTGAGTTCGGTGGTAGATGTAAATTGAGGGCAATTACTATCCTGTCTGCACAAGGCTACAGCTGGAGGCTGGGAAGGAAGAGGAGGAGACTAGGAAAAGCCGTGCTAGGGAAGGAAATGTTACCTGAGGCATGAAAGGGAAGCCGGAGCCCATCAGTTGGAGTTAGAGTGAACTGGGGAAAGATAAAGGAGACTCGGTTCTTAAGAAGCCCAAGGGCATGGGAATTTAAATAGTTCAGCTGCTGGCCACCACTGGAACAGGAGGACGCGGGAAATTTGCCTTGAAGAAAGAGGGGTAAGTTGAGGAATAATGCCCCCCCTCCCCGCCCTCCCAATTCCGCCGAGTTCTGCACGCTTGTGGCAAGGGAGGTTGTGATTTCAGCACTGTAGCCGCTTTACAAGATTAATATTTATCTTATCAAAATAGCATGCTAGCAGCTTAAAAATCAAACAGTGCCAAAAGGCTTCAGAAATCCCCCTGACTTTTCTCCTAACCCTGATCTTCGTCCTTGGGGACCACCCCTTTTATTTCTTAGCTGTTTCTTCTGTTGCTGCTTTTCCTGTTTTTGGAATAATATATGCTCTGCCACTGTAGGTTCATCTAGCTTGTTCTCGGTTTTGGTGGGGGGGGGGGGGCTTTGAGTCTCTGCTGGCTTCTTTCTGTGTCCGTTCCCTTTATGACTTCCCCATAAGTGCTTTGTCAACTGTGTAAATGTTGTTAGTTCTTGATGCAAGTGTTCTGGTTGCATTTCCATTTCTGATGTGACTTTGTGTCTGTGTTTCTATCTTCTTTCTATTACAACTGTCTTAATTTTAATTTTTTTTTTTTTTTTTTTTTTTTTTTTTTTTGCCAGATGTCCCATTTTTTTTATTTGCTTAGTTCCTTGACTATCTGACTCTGTCTTCCCACACCCTTCAACAGCTCTGGGGGGGGAAAAAAACAAAACAAAACACAAAAAACCCGCCCTCAGTACAAATTTGCATATGGGCAAAGCTGTCAGAATTTTATTATGTTTTTCTGCTCTCACAGACATGTATCCTGGGATACGCCATCCTGGCAATTTTACTAGGTGTGCTTAGTAGGCCTGTGGTGCGCCTGCCTGTGTAGGCTTCCCATTGCCAGGACTGGACAGTTTTATGCCTCTTTCCCTGTTGCTGTGGATGGGATGTCAGGCCTCCCACGTACGAGGCAAGGCTCTCTGTACTGAGCTACCTCACAAATGCACTGCAGTTCTCCTTTACTGTTTCGTGGACACAGTAGTTTCCTGGTTTTAACGGAGCATATCCTCTGGTAACTTCCTGAGAAAGACTGCCTAAGAGGTAACATTTTTTTAATTATTATTATTTTAAAATAAGGCTTCTGCATATTTTAAATATTAAATATTATTTTTTCATATTTAAAATTCCATTCTTGTACTTGATTGATAGTTTTGGCTGGGTGAGGAATTTTAAGTTGAAAATTACTTTCCTTCAGAATTTTGAAGACATTATTCCTTTATTTCTCAGCTTCTAGCAGCTGAAAAGTCCTTGTTATTTCCTTATTTTTGAGACTTTGAATTCATCAATTTCTCTATTTTTACTTATTAATTTATTTTGGTTTTTCAAGATAGGGTTTCTCTGTGTAGCCCTGGATGTTCTGGAACTTGCTCTGTAGACCAGGCTAGCCTCAAACTCACAGAGATCCACCTGCCTGTTGTAGAATATTATTTTAAGATGTGTTACATTTGTTTATGCTGTGGAATATTTGTTTAATGATGCAAAGATGTTTGCACCCTTTTATGTTGCGTTTGTTTAACTCTGTGTTACTTCACCTAAAATACCTGATGGTCTAATCAAGCACTGAACGGCCAATAGAAAGACAGGAGAAAGGATTGGCAGGGCTGGCAGGCAGAGAGGACAGATAGAAGGAGAAACCTGGGAGGAGAAGAAAAACAAGAACAAGAAGAGAAGGATGCTAGGGCCAGCCACATGACCACCCAGCCACACAGTCACATGGTCACACAGCCACACGGCCACACGGCCACACAGCCACACGGCCACACAGCCACATAGCCACACGGCCACACAGCCACATGGACCCACAGCCACATGGCCACACAGCCACATGGCCACCCAGCCACCCAGACACACAGCCACACAGCCACCCAGACACACGGCCACATGGCCATACGGCCACACAGCAAATGAGCCACACAGCCATTAAGCCACACGGCCACCCAGCCACACAGCCACATGACCACACAGCCACACAGCCACCCAGACACACAGCCACACAGCCACCCAGCCACCCAGACACACAGCCATCCAGCCACACAGCCACCCAGACACCCAGACACACAGCCATCCAGCCACCCAGACACACAGCCATCCAGCCACACAGCCACCCAGCCACCCAGACACACAGCCATCCAGCCACCCAGACACACAGCCACACCGCCACTCAGCCACCCAGACACACAGTCACACAGCCACCCAGACACACAGCCACACAGCCACATAGTCCACCAGCCTCACAGCCACACACAGCCAGCCAGCCATACAGCTACATGGCCACACAGCCAACCTGCCACACAGCCAACCAGCCACACAGACACATGGCCATATGGCCACATAGCCACCACACAGCTAACCAGCCACACAGCCAACCAGCCACACAGCCAACCAGCCACATGGCTACACGGCCACATAGCCAACTGGCCACACAGCCACACAGACACACCTGGCCAGCCAGCTACACAGCCATACAGCCAACCAGCCACACAACCAGCCAGCCACACATCCAACCAGCCGCACATCCAACCAGCCGCACAGCCAACCAGCCACATACCAGCCACAGAGTAAAAGTAAGTTACAGAAGAAATGGTAAAAGCCCAGAGGTTAAAAAGTAGAGGGGATAATTGTAAGTTAGATAAAACTGGCCAGAAACAAGCCAAGCTAAGTCTGGGCATTTATAATTAAGAATAAGATCCATATATGATTTATTTGGGAGCTGGGTGACAGGCTCCCCAAAAGAGTAAAAACAGCTGGCAATACCTGCCTCCACCTTCCAAGTGCTGAGATTAATGGTGTGCACCGCCATACCCAGTTGAAATATTTGTCTTTCATCTATAATATATTGAAAGGCCATTGACACAGCCCAGTTTTTCATTCACCTGTCTTGACATTTGGTGGCTCTTATCCATCTAAAACCATCAGACTGCTCATTGTGCTCACAGCATTAAGACGGCCTGCGGGAACATGTTAGAAATGCAGATTCCAGGGCCACTGAGAGGGCTCAGCAGGTAGAGAAAGGTACTTACTACCAAGCCTGATGTACTGTGTTGATCCACAGGACCCATATGGCAGAAGGTGATTCTCTGATCTCCACATGCAAGCTGCAATATTCCTTACTCAAACCCCTTTCCTAATACAGCTTATTAAAACAAAACTCTGACCCAAAGCCTATACCTACTAAAAAGAAACTCTAGTGGCTGATCTTAGAGATTTGTGCTCCGGTGACCCCCCACCCCCCCACCCCCCACCCCCCCACCCCCCCCCACCCCCCCACCCCCCACCCCCCGCCCCCCCCACCCCCCCCACCCCCCCCCATCCGTACTGGCATATAAGACCGCTATTCTACAATCCATGTTCCTTGATCTCTTATTTAAATGTCTTCCATTACTGTTTTTCTCTGTTCATTTCTTTACCTTTAAATTACATTGATTGATTGATTGATTGTCTGTGGGCTTGGCAGCACATACCCTTTCTCTATGAGTCGTCTTCTATTGGCCCACTAATCTCTTTTTTGAAACAAGGTCTCAGGTTGAACATGGTGGCATGCTCTTAAGCCCAGTACTCAGGGGGCAGAGGCAGGTAGATCTCTGTGAGTTCCAGAATAGCAAGACTATATAGAGAGACCTTGTCTTGAAAGGGAGGGAAAAGGGTCTCATGAGCTTTCTATGTGGTCAAGATGTCACTGAGCTTCAGATTCTCCGGCCTCCTCCTCCGAAGTGCTGGAGGTATAGGAATATGCACCCATACCCTGCTATGTCCATTCTTTCTGTAACTTAGGTTATTTGGATCCTGCTTTCTTTAGATGGATCCTCTGACTCTGGCTCTAGCCTTGTGTAAACATCACCTCCCCGAGATAGGTCAAGCTGGGGACCTAAGTGTCTCTAACTTTCTAGAGGCTGGAAGAGTCTGAAAGGAATATGAGGAGAGGAGCCTGTGTGTCGAAGGATGACCTACGACGCGGGCCCAAGCACCCAGCTGCGTCTTGTCCTCTCTACCCTCACCCATCCAGCCAGACAGCACCTCTGAAATGTTTCTTTTTGAGCTACTTTTGCTGGTGTTTATGTGGTGCAGGCGCTGTGACAGAAAGCCAGGAACTGCCTTCAAGGAGCTTTCTAGGCCAATGAGTGGCTCCGTGACTAAAAGTGACTTCTGCCAGATGACGTGATTTCCATGTTCCATCTCCATGACCCACATGGTAGAAATAGAGGGCTGAGCCCTACAACTTGTCCTCACACTTTCATGAACTATCATACTCCGTGTCTCTTTCTCACACACACACTCCGTGTCTCTCTCAGCAGTTTAAGATTATCCCATCTATGTCTGAGGGTATACAAACCCTATGCAAAGTTGTAGACTGTGGGTGGCCGTCACACATTGCTTATGGTGTACGTCTATTGTCTACTGCATTGGTATAACCTTCCAGCCAGCTGCCAACAGCCCTTCCCTCCTCACCCACAACCCTTTTTCTGCCAGATCCCTTTTTGGTGGAATGGTAAAGCATGTGGCTTCTGCTCATCCTGTGTGTCCTCTAGTGTCCTAGGGATGTAGAGGGATCCGTCTGCTAGGCTGGACTCTTCTCCTCAAAGGTGATAGTGTCACAGTGGGCTTCCTCGGAGTCAAACAGTTTGAGGATCTTCCCAGCACAAGGCCCTAATTTCGAGTGTTCCTGGATCTAAACATACAAAAAGTGGCTTTTGTGCTGGGCCCACTGAAGGTATAGACCACCAACACTTGTATTTTCTTTTTTTCAATTCACATACCAGTTTCCTGTAGTGGGACCTTTATTGTTTCAGTTTATAGTTGAGGCAGCTAAGGAACTAGGGTAGGGATGGGATCATAAGTTCATATATTCGAATGTTTGGTTCCAAAGTGGTGGATTGTTGTTTAGGAAGGATTAGGAGATATGGCCTGGTTGGAGGAGGTGCTTTGGTAGCTTTGAGGTTTCGAAAGCCCACACCAGGCCAGTCATACTCTCTCTGCCTGCTGCCAGGATAGAAGCCCTTAGTTGCTGGCCCATGCTGACCCAGCATGATGTCTACCTGTCTGTCACCATCCTCTCTGTCATGATAGTCATGGATTGATCCTCTGAAACTGAACAATCCAGTAAATGGCAGCCCTCCATGGCCTCTGCATCAGCTCTTGCTTCCAATTCCTTCCCCGACATCCTTCAATGATGCAGTAGTGTAAGTGTGAGCCAGGACCAACCTCTGCTCCCCACCAGCACGAGTTCCATAAGAGATACAGCGCTTTGGTTGGTTGTCTTGAATGCTCCCCAGACAGAGAGCTCTAGTCTTTAATTTGCCAGGTGTCTGTTATGGCAGTGAACAGCAGAGTCCGCCTGTAGCCGGAATCCGTGACCCTGCGTCAACCGGCCTCTGATAGAAGAGGACATGGTCGGGATGGAGTTCCCTAAACTGGCCTCTGACAGAGGAGGACATGGTTGGGGTGGAGTTCCCTGGGCCTCATCCATAAAAAACTCTGGCGTGAGCTCTCTCCTCTTTCTGGTGTAGGCTGAGGAAGCAGTGTGCGGGAAGAGGAAGGAACCGAATTAAAACAGCTCCTCTTTGCCTCTCTGAATTTCCTTCCAAAACGCTGTCAGCACTGCCAGTTGGAAAATATTCTTCTCCCTCCCTTTGTCTTATTTAAAAAGAAAAAAAAAAAAAAAGCCATCTGGTGTCAAATTCACTCCTGGCACATCATAAAGGGTAGCACTAAAAATGTCCCTGAAAAACTAAAAGCAAAACCACAGTCTTACACATGAATTTAATCGCAGCATCCCATAATTTCAGAGTTGCTAGGAGCCCCGTGATCAAATCCTTCCTGTATACAGGAAGAAGCCGAGGCCGAGAACCCTTAGTTCACTCAAAAAGGTTTACTGTGCACCTACTGTGTTCAGAACATTCCATTTACGTGAAGTGAAAGAGAAATGGTTAACATCACTCTGCTGCCTTGGAGCTCTCCGTGGGAGGGAGGTTCCTGCCTAGTGCCTGAGGCAGGAGCTAAGTTCTGGTCCAGTGGCATCAGCAAGCTGTGATACCCCCACCCCACTCCTGCAACCCTATCCCCCTCCCCTTGTCTCAGCTTTGACTCAGATTCCTCATGGTTGAGCAACTTTCCCTCCCAAGGCTCTTTGCTGAGGCCAGGCGAGCCTTGTCCTGGGCCTCTTTCAGGATGCTTGGCTTTGGGTGCCTTGATGGCAGTGCAGACCAAAGAGAGTGTATGTAGTCACCAAGCTTTCCCCAGTCAAAGCCTGCCTGCATGGCAGAGTGTTTGGGAGGACAGTAGGGATGAGGGTGGGGACTGATGATGGTGTCCTGTGGCTTTGGCAGGATGGCTATCCAGATCAGTTGGCATGTGAGTCTGACCCTGACCTTGACCATGGAGTTGTTCTAAATTGACTATGAGGCCAAAGTCAGCCCATTCTCGAGTGCTGAGTGAGCCCAGAATGTTTGTCTTAATTTTCAACTCCAGTTCTTGGATAGCCAATGGAGGAAGGTTTGTAGTGGGGTGCCAGCCCATCCTTGGTTCCAAATCTAAACATTTGCTCCGATCACATGACTACAATCCTGTTGTCCTTTGAGCAAGTTCTCATGTTCACAAATTCAGCCTATCTCTGGAAGAACACTGGTTTCTAGTTGCTTGGTGTTCCTCTTAAATGAATCCCGACACACAGACCTCTGGGAACTCAGAGGTACATTCTTTGCAAGCTCTGGCAGTTGCCACCGCAAGCCTCCTGCATCCCTTCCTGGCCCCTCCTGCAGCTACGGGAGTTGGGCTGTGGAGTCTGTGGGTGAAGTGGGGTTAGGTAAGTGGCTAAAGTTGAGACCACTTGACTGGGGCACTGCTGTATCCATGGCTCAGAAAACAATGCTTGGTACCTAATGGGGGTTCAACAAAGAACGATTGTATGAATGATTATAGAGTGATCTTCAGATTCCTAAGAATTCAGTCCATAAGACTGGAGAGATGGCTCTGAGGTTAAGAGCGCTGGCTGGTCTTACAGAGGATCTGGGTTTGGTTCTCAGCACCTGAATGTTGGTTTACAACCATTGGTAACTCCAGTCCCAGGGGATCCAATGTTCCCTTCTGGCTTCTATCAGTACCGGGCATGCATGGTACTTCATACATGAAGGCATATACCATAAAAATAAATATTTTAGAAAGAAAAGATTAGGTCTATAACCTCCTTCTTGCTCTTCACCATTATTTATTTATTTATTTACATCTTTTTTTTTTTTTTAAGACAGAGTTGTTAGAACTTTGTTGGGATTTTGGCGTGGTTTACATATACCCAGTTATCTGGTGGCAGGTTTTCATGGATGTACGTGGAACATGGGAATGGGGCAGAAGGCAGCGGATAGCAGGAGACTCTTGGTTGTAGAAAAGAGCTTTATTGTCAGATGGATATGGTTATGATTAACAGAGAGGATATTATAATAGCGGAGAAGGGAAGAAGAAAGGAAGGAGAGAGAGAGAGAGAGAGAGAGAGAGAGAGAGAGAGAGAGAGAGAGAGAGAGGCGCACATGGGAACCTTCCTCTGACTTTGACATCAGTGGGGGGGGGGGCAGGGCGTGGCTCTCAGAGACTAACAAAGGTTTCTCTGTGAAACCTAGACAGGGCTGACCTTGAATTTAAAAACTGTCTTAATGGCTGAGCCATCTCTCCAGCCCTCATTTTTGTTTCCTAAAAGCAAGGTTTCTCTGTAACAGTTCTGGTTTTCCTGGAACTCACTCTGTAGACCAGGCTGGCCTCAAACTCACAGAGATCCTCCTGCCTCTGCCTCCTGAGTGCTGGGATTAAAGACATGAGCCACCACTGACTGGTTCTTCATGACTCTTTAAAAAAATTATTTTTATGTGTCTGAGTGTTTTGCCTCCATGCATATCTGTGCACTACCTGCATACAGTGCATGTGGAGTCCTAAAGAGGGTGCCGGATCCCCCTGGAACTGGATAGTTGTGAGCCTCTGTGTGGGTGCTGGGAATTAAACCTCTGGAAGAGCAGTCAGTGCTCTTAACCCTCTCTAGCCCTGAAGTCCTTTTTTTTTTTGGTAAGATGATTGATTAATTATTATTGTTATTTTGAGATACTTTCATTGGCCTCAAACTGGCTATGCAGGTGAAGATGACTTTTAACTTGCTGGGATCATAAGTCTGCATCACCACGCTGGGTTTACATGGTGCTAAGAAGCAAACACACGGCTATGTTCATGCTACACAAGCAGTCTGCCCACAAAACTATGTCTAAACCTCTCGCGTTAACGAACAAAATTTAGATTTTGTATCAAAGGTAGTAAATGGAATTTATGCAAGCTTTTACACCAGTCTGCTCAAAGTTAACACTGCCACCCAGCCATGGAACCTTTGTCAAAATGGAGAAACTTGACATAGCTATAAGACTCCTAACCAAACTGCAGATTTTATTTGGATTTCACATTTGCCCATTGTGTCTGCGTGTGTAGGGATCCCTTCAGGGATGCCATCTTGCTTTAGGGAGTTAAGCCTTTCACAGTGTAATCCACTCTCTTTGTGTGGGGGGCATTGATCATCCCTGGGAATGAGCCAGGAAGCAGCTCCCTGTCCCGAGACCTAGGAAACACCTTGAGCCCAGGATTTCCTATTGGTGCTATTAAGGGATGTTGGCTCTGAGAATACCTGGTGCAAATCCAGATTCCCAAGGCCTCCTTTTCCTCTTCAAATATATACACACCTGAAAGAGAATGGAGACACGGTTCCAGCTTACCAGCATTGTTCTGGACCTGATTCATACGTGATACTTGATTTGACTCTCATCGCAGGGGCCTCCGCTCTTTCAGGCTTCATTTCACCCTTTCTTGATCCTAGACTCATGCTCTGACCTCAGGCCCCTCAGGGGAACAGTTTCTGTGTGGTCACAGCTCCCAAGTGAATTACAGATGAGTGAAAGATACTCAGTCAGTCACAAAGATATTCAGTCAGTCACAAAGATGTGCAATCATGACGAGAGAGAGGAGAGAGAAAGAGAGAGAGGAGCCAGGAGTAAGAGCTTCATGGAAACATCCACAGGCAGTGTGGTGACATATTGTATATTTAATAAAAGCAGTCTGGAATATCAGAGGACAGGATCACCCACAGAGCCACGCATGAAGATCGGGGAGTGGTAATCCACATCTTTAATCCCATCACTCCAGAGGCAGAGAGAGATCCTTCTGGATCTCTGTGAGTTCAAGGCCTAACAGCCAGGCAGTGATGATGACACACAGCTTTAGTGCTAGCTCTAGGAAAGTGGAACCAGGAAGTGAAATAGCTGGGCAGAGACAGAGAAGTAAGGCATGCAGCTTCCCCTGCCGCTTCCCTATCAACTGAGGATGGAGAAGCTTGTGGTCGGAGGATTCCTGGAGACAGGCCCGAGGAGCTGCCTGGGTGAGAAGTTTCACTATGTCTCCGATATTTCAGCTTTCCCCCAAGGTTTTTATTATAACACTCAATAGAATTCTTGATATGGGGGAGGGGCAAAGGCTAAAAGAAGTCTAGTGTTTTCAGCATTCTGCTTGCCTGGAGAAGAAGAGACCAAAGGAGAAGCAGAATGGGTGGTGTCGTCTTCCTCCGCTACAACATCTTGAGTAGATATGGAAGTGGAGGGACTGGACTGGTTGGGTCCTGTCTTTTCTTCTAAAGGTGGTTGGTCTCAGGGTAGTGAGGGAGAAGCAACCTGAAACTGCCGGCTTGTAGTTCTCCCGAGATCCTGGTAGGGGTAGATGATGCATCAAGGAAAGAGGCCTCTGGGAGGACTGTAGTTGAATGTGGAGAAAGAGACACAGTTTGGCCCTAGAGAATCAAGAGAAGGCATTGGGTTAATTCAGATGCAGAAGCAGAGCAGAATTCAGGATCCTTTTCTAACCTGGATGTAGACAGGGAAAATCATGTGATTTCTATAGGAACTCTGAGAGTTGAGGAGGTAAGCAGGCCTATGATACCATCTTTAGATATTTCAAGACCTGCTAAAACTCTGGAAGTGGCTGGAGTCTCACAGGGAGGTTCTGTTCTTTTTTTGATGTGGTGTTGTAGGACAGGCTCATAGGACCAAAGAATTTGTTCTAACCAGTTGGCAAGGCATGCACATAATGTACTTCCTTAAGAGCCAACCTAGAGTCTGCCTGAGAGGCTAGCAACATCTGCTGTCCAATGTTCCTGATTTTTTGGAATTTGACTATCAACAGGCACTGCCCAGAGTTCCTATGGTTGGGAATCTGCCTAGCAACAGATTATGCCCAGCCAATGAGGGACAGCCATGCAATATCACCAGATGGTGATATAACCTGTGTGCTGGGAGGAGGGTATATAAGGCTCTCCCCATTGTTGAATAAAAGAGTTAGTCCTTTACAACTGACTCCTGGGGTCATTGACTCCATGCCTTCTCACCCCCTCCCCCGAAGGAACTGTAAACATATCTACTATCAATATGGGAGGGGTCCAAGAGCTGGCAAACACCTGTGTAGGTGGTTCTTTTCCATTCTTCCACAAAATTGTCTTCTCCAGAAAACATACGGTCATTGAGAACCAACATTACATTTCCCTACCTCTTGCATTTGGGTGTAGCCATGTAATTAAGCTACCATCTCTTGGCCTTTTCTTACATGGGAGCTTTGGGGAAATCTCAACAACTGGAACGTACCCTGGACACTTTTGTTCCAACTTCTTTTTGGGTCGATGAATGGAATGTGGAATGTGATACCAAGAACTAAGCAGTAAGTGGTCTAGATTCTGACCGGGCGGTGGGAGTGACCAACTGGTGTACTGGCTACGTGTTGGTAGCTTTTGGGTTTTTTTTCATGACAGGAAAAAAAAAAAATCCAAAAAACACCTTCCATCTTATTTTAACTTTTAAAATTTATGCTCATTAGAATGTAATCCTAGTGGATCCAGAGCTCAAGCAGAGCAAAGGAAGACTGATGACCTGTTAAAGCCCCCAGCAGAGAGAAGGGTCGGCAGGACTCTCAGTGCCTCACCCCTTACTTCAGCTTGATAGGAGAGGGGAGAAGTGGAGGGGGGGGGGAACTATCTCCGGCTTGCTCACCACCCACAGTTGCTATCCATTCACAAGGGAGCCTGGCTGGCCACAGGGCTAGTAGCATCCATCTGAAGGCATCGAGCAACAAGCTGGCCCCATTCACAAACCCTGTCCTCCTTTGAAAACCAATCAGCATACGAAGCGTGACTGGGTGGTGGCCAGCGTTGGCCCATCTGTTATGCCCTTTCATGAGCCAGGCAACAGCAGCAGGCCTGGGATGAACCAGCCCCTTTTCCTTTGTACCCCAGGGACACACGGTGTAAGGAGATCACAGTGCCTACTGAATTATTCAGAACCTGCCCTAGCGTCGGTTTTTATTATAAACATGCAGATTGCTTCAGGTTCCAAACTTCCAACCCAGGAGCGGGCACCTCCCTCTAGGAGTTGCTGCTTTGTCCCTGTGATTTCCTGGGGGCTCCGTAGCCTAATTTGCCTTTGATTGAATCCTACTCACGGCTAGACCCTAGGCCTTGGCACCCCTTCCTCAGAGTTCTTCATGTGGCAACTGTGGCCCACCCATTCTAACATCACTGTTCCTCCTTCCCATTGCCCCTCGCCTTCAGCACGCCCGCCTGTCCGTCAGGGACATCCACCTCTTCTTAGGCGATTGACAACACCCTCTGTGGCCTCCCTTTGAGCCATTTGCCCACAGGGCTTCCTATGCTAGCCCCATCTCAACCCCTGTCCTTCTCCACAAGCTCCTGACTGCTCCCCCCCCCCCGGGGGAGGGTCTAGAGAATCCCCTCACCCCCTGGCTGCTAATGAAGGCATGATGGTAATGCACAGTTAAGAGTAATGGAATGCAGTGATATTTCAGGCCTGACAGACCTATTTCTGGCAGCCTTAGAATTAAAGTGTGAAGCTTTGTGTTGCAGCTGCTACTAGGAGCCTTCAGAGTTCTAAAGCTATGAATAAAGCTTGCGGGGTTTCAGCTTGGATCACTGTGGCTATTTATCCCTGCCGCCGATTCCTTTGTACCTTTTTTATTTGAAATTTTAGAGCTTTTAGATGAAGGGGAACTCAGCAGCCAGCGCAAAGCACACAAGATATCCCAGTGGGGGAAAATGTCCCCGTTTTTCTCGCCACTTGTCCCCGCAGCTCTAGGGAGGAACCCACTGCTCATAGGGAGTGTTGCTTCTGTCTCCCCTCAGAGTGGGCTCCCCGATATGTTTGTCTAACTGCTACAGGACAAGGGGCTTCCTGAAAGGACATGCCCCCTTCATGCCCCACCCATGTGTGTGTATATGTGGTGTGTGTGTCTGTGTGTGTGCAAGTGTGTGCATATGTGTGTATGCATGCATGTGTGTATCTGTGTGTTTGTATGAATGTGTCTGTGTTTGTGTGTATGCATGTGTGAGTGTGTGTGTGTGCATGTGTGTCTTTGTATGTGCGTGTTCATGTGTGTGTACATGTGTGCGGGTATATCTGTGTGTGTATGTGTGTGTGCATGATAGGAGCTGCGCTTCATTGGGCCGGCGGGTAGAAAGGGGTAGGCCATCCTGGGTCTATTGAGAGTTCTTCTTCTGTACTCCAATGAGGAAAGCTGGCTTGCTGGTTCCCATTATGCCACTCCATTTATGGATCTATGGATGTTGGCAAGTTGATGCTATTTATGAGAAAAGGCACCAACCTGCCACACACACACACACATACAGAGCAGTGTGTTGGTAGGGGCAAAGCATGGGCTCTACTGTCAGAGTCACCTGGGTTTGAGGCCTGTGCTGCCCATTAGCTGTGGGGCGCGGCACAAGCTACTTCCTTTTTCAAGACCTTGGTTTCTCTCTTGAAAGCAAGAGCAGTTGCACAGCTATTGTTTAGGTCACTGTGATGTTTGAGGTACCTGCACATATAAAATCACAGTGTCTATTGGAAAAGTGAAGTTGTCCGGGAAGTCAGGAGAGCGAAGACTCCCCTTCCTGGGGCACTTGTTCTGGACCAGGGGTGGCCCTCAGAAAGACGAGGTTCCAACTCCAGCTTTGTTATTTCCTGGTTTTGTGAGACTGGATGGGCTGTGTCACACTGCCAAGTCTCAGTTTCTTCATTTGTAACAAATACTCCCCTTGAGGGGTTGCAGAGAGGATCAGATTAATGTTAATAAAAACATAAAGGGCTGCATGGGACTCTCTGGGGAAAGTGTTTGCTGCACAAGGATGAAGATCTGAGTTTGGGTCTCTGGCACCTGGGTGAAAAGCTGGGTACCCTGGTGGGCACATGTAATCCTACTGGAGGTAGAGATTAGGAATCCTTAAAACTCTGATCAGTAAGTTCCAGCCAAATCAGTGAGTTCTAAGTTCAGTGAAGAGATACTGTCTTAATAAAGCAGAGAGCTGGAGAGCACAGGCTGCCTTTCCAGAGGACCTGGGTTTGATTCCCAACATCCACATGGCAGCTCTGTTATTCCAGTTCTAAGGGATCCTATACCTTCTTTTGGCTTCTGAGGTACCAGGCAGGCACAGCTATGCCCTCTTCTGGCCTCTGAAGGCACTAGGCATGCCTAGGATGTATGATGCACAGATGCACATGCAGGTAAAATGCACATATATTAAAAAAAAAAAAAGTAGAAAGATAGAACCAAGCCCATCCTCTGGCCTCTGTCTATGCAATGAGAAATTGCAATACACATATACACAGTAATAATAAACATGAAATCTTTAAAAATTAAGGTTTATAAATAATTGTCCCTAGGAGGTTAGGGAGGTAGAACAGTTGGTAAAATGCTTGCCTAGAAAGCTTGAGGACTGAGTTCAGTCTCCACTGTGTGTGTGTGCGCGTGCACAACCACCTTTGGCAGTGACGTGTACTTACGATTCCAGAGCTGAGAAGTCAAGAGACGAGAGAATCCCTGGAACTCACTGGCCAGTTAGCACAGCCTGTTCCAGGCCAGTGAGAGATGCTGTCTCAAAAAAAATAAATAAATAAATAAAAAAAAGGTGGATACCACTTGAGGAACAACAGACGAGGCTGTCGTCTTCTGGCTTACACACGTGCTCACACACACAGACATACACGTATACCCACAGACACACACATTCACAGACACACACATGCACACACAAAGACATACACACAGACACACACATGCGTGCTCACACACACAAGCACATACACACAGACATACATACACAGATGCACACAGAGACACACACATGCACACACGCAGACATAATTCATGTACACAGAGAGACACACAGACACACATGCACACACATACACACATTCACATACACACAGAGAGTCACACATATGCACATACACACACACACACACACACACACACATACACAGAATAAGTATAGATTTTCTTTAAAGAGGGAAGTTTTAGGTCCAGTCACCAGTTTACAAGAAACGTAGGAAGGAAGTGAACGTGCTGACTGATACTAAGTGAGTCAATCAGTAAGATTTCAAATTTGGGCAATTTTATAGGGCAAATAACCTCCAATGGGGGGAGCATATGGCATGAAACGTGTGTGACAGTTCAACAAACCAGCTGTGACCATTAAAAAGACCACAGGGAATTTTATATTAATGGAATGTTTTTGATATCTTTGGCTGGCCTTGAACACCTGGAGATTTGTCTGCCTCTGTTTCCCTAGTGCTGGGATCAAAAGTGTATGCTTGGCTTGATGTTAGTTTTGATATAATAGTAGATACTTAATGTTTTAGGATACATACTGAAGAAACTACAGTTTGAGCTAGCAGATGTTTGCTTTTTGAGGATTTAGTGGGGGGGGTAGTATAAGGAGACGCATATAGACTATGAGGCTAAGGGTTGGCGCTGTGGTACTAGGGTTTGCCAAATTATCTCTATACTCTTGTTCATGTTTGAATATTTCCACAGAGGTGAAAAAGCGTGTGTAAGAGTGGTCCTCTTTGGGTGGGAAGTGGCCTTTGAGGAGCATCCACATCCTCCTCTTCCTCACTGTTTGCCTGGACTATTGCAACAGCGATAGTCTTCCAGCCCTTGGTCTCTCTCCTTCCAGATTCCTATTGTGCTGCCAAAATTATCTTCCTAAAATACAAATCAGATTATATTATTTTCCTACTTAAAGCTCCTCTGGTAGCTTCCTGTTGCCAAGAATCTATTTAGAGTATAAAATGTTTCTATGTGATTCAAAGTTTTTCCCACTCTGCTCAGATTTCCTGTCCGGTTCCAAACTCCAGACCAGCTCCCAACTCCTCATGAAGAAACTTAGTCAGGTTTGCCAGGTATTTTGAAGCCTTGTGATTCTTCCTTCAGACAATTGCGTCTAGTAGGCCTCCTTTCGGCCCTTAACCTCATCTATTGAAGACTAAAATATTTGTCAAGGTCACTTTCCCATGATGGTCTTAGAAGGTTTTGCAGTGTTATATTAGGATCTGTCCTTCTGGCCTTTTGTTACTGGATGGAGCCATCTGGCTGGTTTTAACCAGTGGGTTGTAAGTGGAAGACATACATTTTACTTCTGGGACAGAAATTCAATTGCTAATTCAAAAATGCTCCTGAGTTCTTTTCCCTCTGACTCAGCGATGGGCAATGTGCAGATAAAGACTGCTCCGTGAGGCTGGTTCTGGAGTAAGCATGATGTCAGTAGGACCTCCTAGGCATCTGTGCAGGGTGGGTTGCCTGGGATAAATCAATCTGAACAGTTGTTTTTCCTAGCATAATATGATCTGTTTTAACTAAGCACTCTTGGTGTTGGAACAGAGCAAGTTAGCCTCTGCTCTTTTATAAATGGTGCCTAGCTGATACCTTCAGGTTAGGGTGGCTGTATTATAGCCTTTCATTCTGTTCCCTTGGCTCCAGTTGGGTAGAGTGGTAGTACAAATTGTATGCCATAGCCTTGGTTAGTGAATGAAATATACTTTTTTTAAAAAAAACTTTTTTGATTCTGTGTAGATATTTTTGTCTGTGTGTGGATATGTGCATATGGGTGCAGTGCCTGCAGAGGCCAGAAGAGGGAGCCACATCCTCTGGAACTGGAGTTATAGGTGGTTGTGAGCTACCATGCTGGGAACCACTCTCTTCAGTCCAAAAATGTTCCATTCTTGTGAGTAGCTCCCACACTCATTAGTCCTGATGATTATGGTGCATTGAGGACGGAGTTGGCATCTAGCATGTTCCCTTCAGTGAATGGCAATCCACCTCAGGGTTTGTGAAGCCTGACTCTCTAAAGCCACTCATAATCCCCTTCCCCTTGTGACTGTAATCAAGTTAGACCTGGGTATACCAGCCAATCCTGGGCAAAGAGGGATGAGAAACATTTTTTTAATTGAACCCCCCATACAGTATATCTTGATTATGTTTTGATTTCTTGGCAGTTAAGTCTGGGATAGGAGCTATGCTTATCTTCTGTAAGGGAGAGAACTAGGAAGCGGGAAGATGGGGGAGGTTGAGAAGAACGAAGTAGGAGAAGTCAGAAAACCAAGATGGAGTGGCCTTTGGATCTTGTTATTTCCTTCCAGGGACATCTGAATTGTCCTTCCACATGGCAGAAGGTGGAACATTTATCCCACGGCTTTTGCTGGTTGCCTGCCAAACCTCGATTTGTCGGAACTGGATCTTCCCTGGTGCTTCCTAGTAACAGAAACCCAGTGGGTGCTTCTCTGCCTAGCTCTATCCTTGCTGGACCTGTCCATGGCACCTGCGATCAGGCTCTCATCTCTCCTGATTTCTCGGACACATCTCCCTCTCATGCTCGGCCCACTCTCTGGCCTCCTGGTCTCCTTCCCAGGCTCCTCATCTTTCTGCTACTCTTGGTAATGATCTCTTGAATTCTGTTCCAGTCTTCCTCATGTCTCCCCGGACAGACCATTCCACGAAATTATTACTACCATTTAATCCACAGCCATAACTCTTTCCTGAGCCCTATATGCTATCAGCCTGTCTGTCTGTCTGCCTGTCTTTCTGTCTATCTATCTACCTACCTACTTACCTATTTGCCCACTGATTTATCTCTATCCAGCTTATCTTGATTGAGGAATATGCCAGGATTGGGTAGAGAAAACAGTAGTATGCCTTCCGTGAGTGCCAGCCAACTTGGAGCTGGGGACAAGAGCCAAGGAAACAAATAAACCAGATATATTTAGAGAGTGGTTCAGTGTATGGAGCCAAAGAGCAGGTCAGTGTGATAGGGTGTGTGCATATGTGCAGGTTATTGGAATGGCTGTGAGAGCCGGGTGACATTTGAACAGACGTCATGTAGCGTGGCACGTATCAATTATTACTGTGCAAGATCGGAGAGGGCCAGTGTGGCTGGGGCAATGTGAAAGTGAAGGAGTGTGTTGGAGATAAAGTTGGAAAGACGCCAGGGATGTGTCGAGCAGGGCAAGGAGTGTCCAGTTAGTAAGACCCGAGGAGGTGTTTATGTAAGCCTCTGTACATCTGAGAGCCACTAGATAGATGAGGAAGAGACGAGCTGCTCCGTGCAAAAAGCTATTCTTAAAAACTATTTTGGAAAGTCTAAACCACACAGAAGGGTAGAGCTCTAACCTCCTATGCACCCATCACCCCGCTTCAACACCACCCACTGCATTTTACAAAGGAGCCTGAAAATAGTAGCCAGGATGTGGGAGGAAGCCCAGGGAAGTATTGTATCAAAAGAGAATGTATAAGGGAGAGGGGTGAACGGGGCAAAGACAGGCCAAAGGTTCTGGTTGTTGGAGAAAAGGCCTCACCTCCCTCTGCCAAAATCATATCGCTGCAGTGGCGTGTTAAAAGGGCAGGTGACCACGGAAGCGCCCCCCTCAGCCTGCTTCTGGGTTTTCTTTTGTCCGAGTGTCTTGTGTGGTTCTTATGGGGGATGAAAACAGAGTCTGAGACTTGAGTTCAGACAGTCCATTTGGGAGGAGGTCTTGGGAAGGCAGAGTGAGGGCGTAAGAGTGAGGGTTGTGGGAAGCTGGGACTTAACTGGATGGACTATGAGGAATCATCTCAGCTAATTCTGAAGAGCAGGGGCTCAGGAACCTGGCCTATGGTTTCTTGTGCCGTGTCTCAGGACTATGCTGAGCACAGTTCTGGTTAGCTACATCCAAGGTTGTGATCTGGCTGTGTGGTATTCACTAAAGAGGATGACAGCATGGTGGTGGTAGTGCTAATGGATATGGGGGCTGCCTTACAACTACATGTGACTCTGTGGTGGGTGAAGACATGGAGTGCAGGGCTCTTACACTGTTTTGTTTTGAAATGGGGAATCCCTATTTACCCCTGGCTGAACTGGAACTCAGTAATATAGACCAGGCTAGTTTCAAATTTGCAACAATCTCCTGCCTTTGTCTTTCAAGTGCTGGGATTATAGACAGGCTTGACCATGACCAACAAGGCTTGTCACATGTGTACTAGAATCTAGACTCCTGCTGGGTATCCCTCTACTGCCCAGTCCAGGAGCACAGAAGTCATTTATAAGCACTTCTCCTCATTTCCCTCAGTTTATATGATCTTAATCTGGAAGACCCTTGAGATAACTTTTAAATCTGGTATTAAGTGACACACCTGCCCCAAGGCCACACCTCCTAATCCTTCTCAAGTAGTGTCACTCAAGTATATGAAGCTATGGGGGCCATTCTTATTCATACCATCACACATGGTGACAAAGCCCTCAAGGGACATAGAGTGGAGACGGAAGAGGGGACCTGAGTCTTTTGGGACACTGTGAACTCTCGGATCAAGCTTGAAACCATCTCTTCCGTCTACTCCACAGAAACTCAAGGTGATAGGCATTTTGCATTGCTTCCGCCAGTTGACTTGGAGTTTTGTTTATTCTGCCCTAAATATTTCCCACTGGTAGAGAAACTAGTTCATGAACAGGGCGGGGGCCCTAGAAGTGAAACGGGTTCAGTCAGAAGAGTCAGAGCTGTGAGACGCTGTGTCTGGACCTGGGAGACTACAATCTACTGTAGCTGGTCTCTTAGGCTCCCAGGCTTCTATTTTACTCCTTGGGATGTGGGTTCTGTGCCTGCTGGCTGTAGCAATAACAACTCTGAGGCCACTGAACTGGATTGGTTGTGTCTTGTTACTGTTAGTAAAGTGCTAGAAACCGGTAACTTCATCATCAAACTGTCTGGTTCAAAAACAGAAGAGGAAATACAGTATTGATAAGAGGGTGCCTTGCTTAAAAAACAAAACTAAGCCGGGTGTGATGGCTCACATCTTTAATCCCAATACTCTAGAGGCACAGGCTGGTGGATTTCTCTAGTTGGAGGACCGCATAGTGAGTTCCAGGACATCCAGGGCTATGTAGAAAGACCTAGTTTCAGAAACACAAACAGCACAAAATATCCTGAAACCTGGCATGCTTGGAAAAGCCCAGAAGCTTGGATTCAGTATATGCTCCCAAGTAAATGAGCAGGCACTTGAGGTATGTGGTGCATTTATCAGGCATGTGGAAGCAGAGAGAGGCAAACACACCCAGGGCAGACTGGGGTGTCAATGAAGCTCCCCATCTCCTCCCTGACACAGCCTGAGACCAGGGAGACCCATCATTTCTGTCATTTGAGTGGGTACAGCCTCTGAGCAAAGACCAGATTTAAGCATCTCCCTTCACGTTCCTTCAATTTGCTCTATGGTGTTGTTCAGGACTATGCTTGAAGCTAGGGCTTTGGACAGACCATTAAAGCCTGCTGCTTAGAGGACCAAACAGCGCTTTCCTGATCCCGAGTAGAGCATACAGAAGACAGCTGTCAGTATCAGTACCACCCAGTCTCAAAGACTAGATTCATCTAGATTTTTATATACTAGCTCTTAGAATCTTAAAGCACAGGGAGTTATATTTCCAGAGAGGTAGAGACAAAGGGTAGGAGACATTGTAACTCCCAATGTATTTCTTTGTTTCCCAAAGAGTAGGAGCCAGTCTTCTTAGGGCTGAACCATGAAGCACTAGGTTCTCATACTTTCAGATCACAGGAAGTTCATTAAAATACAGCTTCGGAAGATAGCCCAGTCAACAAAGTGCTTGCTGAATCCTGAGGACCTGAAGCCCAATTCCCAGCACCACCGTTCCACACTCCTTAATCATAGGTGATGGGATTAGTATTTTGTTGTTTGTAGTATATGAACCTTGTATAGGGCATAGACCAGGAGTTTAACAGAACCATATTTATTAGCCCCCAAAATGCAGGGGTGGTCTCTTATCAAGGAAATTTCTCTTTGCACCAGGCAGAGACCATTCTAGAAAACTGCAACCAGTCAAAAATGCAGATTTGTGAAGCTCAGTCCCATTGTATACATCTACAAAGCAACTCCCGAATCTACAGCTCAGGGAACATTTCAGAAGAAGGGGCAGAAAGACTGTAAGAGGCAGAGGATCAAGGAGTTTGCTGTGAGACTGTCTCCTGGGAATGTCAGTAGCTACAACCATGGAGTCTCACCTGCATGACCACCCAGACATGCCAGAGTGGAGTGGGAAAGGGTAATATGCCACAACCCTACACACAGAATTACAGGCAACTACGGAATTCTGAGAGTAGGAGACATAGTCTTTCCCAGAGAAGAGCATACCACATGGTCAGCCCTGAGAGCATACACACAAGTAACAAAACCGTCTGTATAATGGTTGTATTTAGGAATATATAAGTATTCACATATACTTCTAACAATTAATGAAAGAAGAGGCATAAATCTGAATGAGCGCCAAGAGGGGCATATTAGAGCATTTGAAGGAGGAATGGGAAGGGAGAAATGTAGTTATATCATGATCTCAAAACAAAACAAAATGGATTCCAGAGCCCAGAGAGTTGGAGAGGCGTACAGACCATAATGCCAACGGCTCACCAGCCCAAGTCTCTGGCCTTTCATCCTTTCTTTGTACTTTACTCTAATGGGGCTACTGGTCCAGCTACAGAATGGCCAACAAGTGTGTCTGGAATTTTCACTTGGTGACCCTTGTACAAGCAGGAGAGTACTAGGCGTGTGTGTGTGTGTGTGTGTGTGTGTGTGTGTGTGTGTGTGTGTGTGTGTGTGTGTGTGTTAGGCATGCATGCATGAGTGTGACTGATTTCCACCCTTTTCCATGTGTATTTTCTTCTCTCTACCACACTCAATGAGACAGTGTTTCGAGAGCCTCAGGGAAGCAGTTTTACTTTCTTGGCACCTTGGGTGACTCCTGTATCAGCGTCACATGTCCTGGATCAAAGGCTGTAGGATTGTCAAGGTCAGGATATTTAAAGTCACATTCCTGGGAGTGCTCTGGACACTTGGGGTGAGGTAAGTGCAAAGAGACAGCTGTCACGGTCACAGCTGCCCTTAGCGGTCCAGTCCCATAGCACACTGGGCAGAGGCAGAGTCTTGGATTTTGTTTGTTTGTTTTTGTTTTGAGACAGGGTCTCACTCTGAACCTCTGGCTGTCCTGGAATTCACTCTGCAGACCAGGCTGGCCTTGAACTCGCAGAGATCTGCCTGCCTCTGCCTCCTGAGTGTTGGGATTACGAATGTGCTCCACCACACCTGGTTTATCATTGTTTCTAGCTGGTGGTATCTAGTGACCATTTGTTTCTCTTTATTCTCTCAATATTTAGTTTAATAAAAAATAGATTTATTTATTTATTCATTTATTCTTGAGATAGGATAGTTTGGGCAGCTTCTAACTAACTGTGTAACTGGGGATAACTATGAACTCTGATGCTCCTGCCTCTCTGCCTCCAGAGTTCTAGAATGACAAGTGTGCACCATCATGCCTGGGTCAGGACCTACTTCCTGCCAGATACCAGGATACAAAGAAATATAGATGCAGTCCTACAACCAAAGAATTCAGGCTGAGAGGTGGTGCTAATTAATGTGGTTACAGGGAAATCTTCTAGAAACAGGACCCTGAGTTGAATAGACATATTTAAGTAGACATATGTTAAGCATAGTAAATAAATGCATAAAGAACATAGGAAGAATCTCAATCAAGCTTCTAGATATGAAAAAAATAATGGAAAAGTAAATAAATACACTGGATGAGATAAATATCAGATTATATGCTGCAGAAAGATAAATGAATGGACTTGAATTGTAGCCATAGAGACTTCTAAATATGGAATGCCAGGCTGGGGCTGTAGCTCAGCAGTAGAGGGCTTGCTCAGCATGGACAAGGTCATAGGCGTGAGCCTAAATGCTGGTAAAACAGACAGACAGGAAAGGTAAGAAGCATGATAAACTGGGAACGGTAGTAGAGGCCTGAAATTCCAGAAGCAGAAGTAAGGAATGCAGGCAGAATGATCAGAAGTTCAATGCCAGAGAGAGAGAGAGAGAGAGAGAGAGATTGAATTTGGTCTGTGTTAGAGACTTTTCCTCTTATAATAATAATAAAAAGCAGCCAGAAGAAGAAGGGCCCCTTAGGGTTAATAGGATTTTTTTTTTTTTCCTGAGATAACAAAAGCTGTTCCAGAAGACAATGAAACAATATAGTTAGTTAAAGTACCAACAGAAAAATCTGCCACACTAGACTTGTATATTCAGTACACACAGAAGGTGAAGTGGAAGAATTTCCAGGCCTGGCAGGATGGCATGTTCCTGTAATCTCAGCATTTCTAAGGCTGAGGCAGGAAAGTTGTACAGTCAAGGCCAGCACAAGATAATCTAAGGAGACCCTGATCTTAAAAAGAGAGAAGAAAAAAAAAATCAGAACCAGAGCAAATCCTTTCCAGACACTCAGAGTGTGAAGGAATTCGTTGCCAACTAACCTGTGCCATCAGTAGTGCTAAAGAGTCTTCTGTAAGGGACAATCACGCGTTGATGAAGCCTGGGTGCCCGGCACTTGGTGGCTACTCAGGAGGCTGCGGCAAGGAAGGCCTGCCTGGCTTGTAGAGTGAGTCCCACACCAGCCTTAGCAAGCCCTATGTCAAGATAAAATGGAAAAGGTTGAGATTCAGGCTAGTGGTAGAGTGCTTGTCTGCTTAACCTACACGAGGCCCTGTGTTCAACCCCTAGCACTGGGGGAAAATGTGTTTCTATACAGAGTAATAAAGAGTACACTCATGAGAATTCCATCTAATAAATGAAGAAGAAATGATAGACATCACAATAGATCACGGTAGACAATGACTAACAATAGCTGATAATATGACAAAAATAGAAAAAAGATATCACCTACCTGATGTAGGCATGCCGTAGTTAAATATTAAGAAAAAGAGAGCACGTGGATACCCTAATAATAAGTGCATGAATAAAGGAAACTCGGAACCAGATAATCAGGGAAAGGCTGAAATATCAAAGAGAGGAAACACCACAGTCAGATCTCACCCAGCTGTCTTCCAGCTTCCTCAGCCTCGCACCTCCTGGCTTCTTCTCTGTCTTCCTACACCTGCCTTAAATACCTTCTTCATCCAGTTGTTTCACATCCAGGTTAAGATTAAAGGTGTGGGCTACTACTGTTTGGTAGTTAGCCTTGAACTCACAGAAACACAGAAAGATTTCTGTCTCTGCAGTTATGGGAATAAAGGCCTGGCCCCACCACTGCCTGCCTGGGAGCCTGGAACTCCCTCTGTAAACCAAGCTGGCCTCAGACTCAGATCTGCTGGGATTAAGGGCATAGGTCACCATTCCTGGTCTTTCCCTGTGCTGGGATTAAAGGTGTAAATCACCACTCTCTGATCCTCCTGGATTGACTGTGGGCGGATCTCTCTGATATTTCAGACTGGTGTTTATTAAATATGAAACATAGCACCACAAATAAGTCTGAATCTGGAGCTGGCAAGATGGTCCAGCAGGTTAAAAACATTCACTGAAGAGCCCAGTCAGTCACCTGAGTTCCATCCCCGTGGATGGAAGAGAGAACTGACACCTGAGAACGGTCCTCTGCCCACCGCTGGCACACACACACATAAAATGTAAAAAAGACTTTGAATCTGGCCCTAGATATGACTGTCAATTGACAGGATAAAAAAAACAAAACAAAACAAAAAAACAGAGACACTCATTCAGTGGCAGCTGTGTCTTTAAAACGTTCAGGAACTCTATAGGATAAACGACTGCATGATTTTCCTCAATATAGTGCATGGAGAAATGGAGAGAGGGAAGAAGGAAAAGGGAAACGTGGGAGGTGGAGAAGCTTTTTTAAATTTTTTATTTATTTTTACCTTTTTTGGCAGGGTCTCACTTTATATCCCTGGCTGGTCTGGAACTCATGATAATCCCTGGCCCTCCTGCTTCAGTACCAGAGGGTCAAGGTATTTATGGACATGAGCCACCGAGAGAGGGAGATTGCTTTTTGGTTTTGTTTTTTGGAGGGGTAGAGGAGAGAACTGCAAGCTGTCTTTCTGTCCATGTCATGGTGTATGTATCTTCTTTAGATTCTTAATCCAAATAGTAAGCTAGATATGGTGGCACTCCAGTAATCCCAGCGCTTGGGAGGTAGAGGCAGGAGGATTGGGACTCAATGTCTTCTGGAGTTGAGGAGACCCTCTCTCAAAAAAATACAAATGCTGGGCTGGAGAGATGATTCAGTGGGTAAGAGGATTTGCTGCAGAAGCATAAGGACCTGAGTTCAAATCTCTAAAACACACACACATACACACACACACACACACACACACACACACACATGCACACACATACATGCACACACACACATACACACAATACATATATACATACACATATACACACACATACATACACATACACACACATACACACACATACATACACACATACATGCACACATACATACACACACATACACACATATGCATACACACACAGACACACATACATGCACACACACATACATACACACATACACGCACACATACGTTCACACACAGGCACAGGCACAGGCACAGGCACACACACACACACACACAAAGCTAGGTATGACTGCATAACTGTAACCCCAACAACTGAATGCAGGGAAGTGTGTACTCTGTTTAGTCATATCATGAACGCACCAGCTGCCATGGGGTCAGGGAGGCCGTTCCTTCCTGTTTAGACTGAGACAGTTATAAGGAGGTCTGGGATGGCCATGGTCATCTAAAGTAGGTGCAGCTGAGATGCTGGCCTAAGGTGCCATTTGAAGCCATGGGCAAAGTGAAGTTTCCCAGAGTGGTGGCCATGACAGCTACCCTGGTTTCTGGTTAGGTCTTCCCAGTCTCTGGGACTAGGTTTAAGCCTCGGTGATCAAGACAAGGAAATGTCTGCTTGTCGTATGAATTTCTGGCCCTGCCTAGCCCTGAGGTCCGGACCCACCTGCAGCTGCTTAGCACCCTCTAAATGACTCAGATGCTTATATTAATTACATGCTGCTTGGCCTATGGCTCAGGCATATGTTAGCTAGCTCTTGCATTATAGCTCAACCCATTTCCATTAATCTGTCTTGCCATGTGACCCATGGCTTACCTGTGTTTCTTTACACATTGCTTCTTTGGTGGCTGGATCACACTGATTCTACCCTCCTCCCCCTTTATCTATGCTCGAATTTCCTGCCTGCTTCTAAGCTGCTCTGCCATAGACCAAAACGGCCCCTTTATTAACCAATGGTATTCGCAGCATACACAAAGACATCCACATCAGCTGTTTGACAGACAGGTCCCTTGATGTCTGTGAAAATGGTGGCATCAGAGTTGCAGTGGCTGGCCATCACCCAAAGGGATTTTTCAAGGGTCTTTCACAGTCTCTTGAGACTTGGGAACTTTGAGGGTAATGATAGCCAGTTGACTTCTGTGGCAGCTGCCCTTGCTTGCTGCTGGGTCTGGCAACCAAACTTCCAAATAGTCACCACCAACAAAACCACAAGAGGGTCTTTCAACAAAGATCTGTTTGAAATTAACATTTGTTTTGTCTTGGTTTTTGACACACTGGGTGCCTCTTTGTATCCCTGGTTGTCCTGTAACTTGCTTTGTAGGCCAAGCTGGCCTCAAACTTAGAGGTCTACCTGTCTCTGCCTGGGATTAAAGACGTGAAACACCACTTCCTGATGATGTTAACAGTATTTAAAACTTTATTTTTATCATTTTAAATTATATGTAGGTGTGTGTGCCTGCGTGTGGGTATACACACATGAGTGCAAGCGTTCGCAGAAGTCAGGAGTGTCAGAGTCCCTGGAGCTAGCTGGTGGCTGTGAGCCACATGATGTGGGTGCTTGGAACCAAACTGGGGTCTCTGCAAAAGCAGCTAGTCCCTCGGATGAGCCTTCTCTCCAGCCCTCTGTGTAGTTTACAATCACACAGATTTATTAGGCTTCCTCTCTGGAACTGAGCATGACAGTGGTGACCTGCCAATCCTATTGATCTCTTGCCTTGAGAAGAATTTTAATATGTGCTTCCCTCAGCAACTGGGACCCAGGGCTGGAATGGATCTTCTTCCTACAACTCAGGAAGGGACCCTGGGCCACACTAGCTTTAAAAAAATCATTCTGTATGGGAAAAGCTCTTACGGCTCCAAGGCTGGGGAAGAGTTAGCCAAAAACAACCTAATGCCTAGACCAGTGTTTGGCTTCATGACCTGGATGCCAGACTAGCCTGTCCACAATTCTTATCGGTTGGGCATTCTGCAGTGCCAGCCTTCCAGACTCAGCCTGTGCCTAGGCATGGTCCCCAGCAGCACTCTGGCAGGGGGCAAACTTGAGGATGCCCATATGTGAGTCCCAGCTTGGTATTTGGTGGGCATCTGGGTCCTCTCCTCAGGTTCTGGTAGAACACCCTTGAACAGTTTATCCTGAAATAGCACAGGGGGTTCTTTCCTGGCTCTCCCCCGCCCCCCAGGCTTTTGGATGAAATTATATTTTACAAATGACTCATTATTATATTTATAGCTTTCTCCCCAAATGATTCAAATTGTGGTTTGCCTCCCTGTCTCTCAGCTCCCCCATCTCGACAGGAAGAAGTGCTGTTTACTGTATGGCCAGGTGTGGCTGCTGAGCGTGGCTTGCCTCTCCCTATAATTACAGCTCGCCTAAGCCCTGACAGGCACCCCAGCACATTTAGTCATGAGCAGCCTTTGTTCCAGCTTGCTGTTGGGAGACAGTATCTGACATTATCTCCACTTAGAACCTGTTCCTTCTGGAAGCACATGGGTGGGGGAGCTCTGAGGGGGCCTATTCTCAGTGAGACTGTGACAGAGGGGGCCTTTGTGAGAGCAGAGGCTGGAGTTGCAGTTCTTCAAAGCTCCCTGTGAGAAGGCAGGGTGGGTCTCCACCAGCCCCCCTCCTCCCTACAAGGCCTCTAAAGGCCGCTGAGGGGACACCATGTCTCTACTGAGGAACAGAGAGGGTAACTGGTGCCGGGGGATGGCTGGGTGGAGGTGGCTGCACCCACATTCCAGGCCGCTCCTGTCTTGCTGTGGACCCTTTGTATCTCCTCCTGAGGACACATTCCCAGACCTTTCAGGAATGGGGAGCTCTGGAATTCCCCCACCCCTTTCACAGAGCTTTAAGCTCCAGGGTCCTTATAGTTCTGTTTTTCACTCTGCCTTCTGCCTGGCTCCCAATGTGATAAAGCTGGGTGAGCATTGGCTTATCCTTACACAGGCCACCCCTGAGAGAGGATGAGGTGGCTGTGGTGAGACGCCATTTAGAGTAACGGTTTATTTCATCAGGTGCCCCTGGGTTCAAATTTTCCTCTTGATCTGTGCTGCCTATAATGCTGAAAAAAAAAAAAGAAAAAGAAAATCCTAGAAAATGGGCAAGAAGGGCATTTTGGAATTACAGTGATGTTCTCAGAGCCTCACAGCAACCCTCTTCTTTTGTGGGGGTGTCTTTGAATCTGGGATGTGGTGGTCTGGAGATGTTCCCAGATGGCTTTGAATGAGGCCTAGGAGACCTAGGCAGCTGTGTGGGAAGCTGTGCTGGACAAAGTAGGAGACTTAAGTTGTGTGCGGTCCAGGTCTTCGGCTCATGTTGTGTCCCTAGATCCCCTGCTGGGTTTCTGCTCCTTGGCACAGCCTGGATGAGCGGGAAAGGACTCGGAAGGAGGTGATGTGGGGATGGGTGTGGACAAGTATAACGTAATTATCGGTGAAGTCAGTACAAGGCCTCAACCAGATGACCTTCCTCTGCATGGAGTGGGGCCCTGTGAGGTGCAGGACAAGTCTTGAGTATTATTTACTGAAACCACAGGGTCCAGAAACCTTTCTCTAGAAGGCCTCAAACTGACCATCCTCTCCTATGGAGAGGACATGAGTCGTTGGTGATATAGAAATATCTGAAGAGGGAAACGATGTTTGGCTTTCCCCTGGGTCATGGTGCTCTGAACTTATTTTCTTGGCTCTGAAGGCAAGAAGAAGTTTTACTGAAGAAAAAAAAGCTGCCTCCCACATCCTGTGGAAACAGCCAGGGCAGTAACCCAGAAGGTGGGCAGGCAGACTGAAGGGCAGCCAGCACCACCAACAGAAACCACCTTTGGACCACCTTTTCATGAGATTTGCGGCCACTTGATGGGCTGGCATTTCCCCCACCAGTTTGTTGACAGCATGTTCGTATACTCTGGGCATCATCAGAAGGTGTCATTTTCTGAACACGACTTCTTGAGGTACAATTCCTCTTGGCCTATTATGGTCATACTCTATCCCCAGCCATATTTCAGCTGAGAACCCGCTCAATGACTGATCAGAATGTTAGGTACCATGGGCAACCTGTAGGCAAAACTGGACACTGGCTTGGAATCAAAGTTAATTATCAGGCTGGAGAGATGGTTCAGTGGTTAAGAGCATTGGGAGCTTTTTCAGAGGACCTTGGTTTAGAGCTCAGCATTATATTGTTACATTGTATATAATTGTCCCATATATACAATGTATTGTCCTGTCTCCTGGTTTAATGAAAATGCTGATTGGCCAAAGGCAGACAGGAAGTGTGGGCGGGGCTACCAGACAAAGAAAACTCTGGGAACAGGAGGAACAGAGCAGAGATGCCACAGAGACACCAGAGAAGCAGATGCAGAGGACAACTATGCTGCTCTGAAAAGAAAAAATACTGACCCACATGGATAAATAAGATAAAAATCATGGGTTAGTTTAAAGATAGAGAGTTAACAAGTTATATGACTGGGCCCCATGCTAATCAGCGTACAATTAATATAAACATCTGTGTGTTTTAGTGGGACTATGGTACTGTGGGTCTGCGGATCCGGGCTGGAAAGTCCAGGCCAAAAACTTCATGAAACACACAACCACCTGTAATCAGTTTCTGTCTGCCACAGGCAACAGGTACACACATGGTACGCATACTTATATTCAGGCAAAGTACTCATCATCAAATATGTTTTAGAAACACCAAAACACTCTCCATCAGGAGAAATAAGTCTTGGCCAAATGAGGGTTTTCTGGTTCAGGCCAGTAGAGGGCGTCCTTCTGATTTAGTTAGGATCATGGGGGAAGGGTACCATTTGTTTTTACTCAATGTGGCAAATTCTCTCCTTATTTTCACATAGCAGCTTCCTTTTTAGGTCTGAGATGTTTCTTATAAGGTGGGACTTGAGATGGTAAAACCAGTTTTGCGTACACTTCTCAAAGCACATTCACCTTGTTATCTTGATGGAGACTGGTTATTATCTTCCTGATTTCCTTAATAACACACTGAGATAAAAACCACGCAGCTAATTCTTATGACAGATCTAGGAACCAACGGCTGATGCTTCTCCAGTTGTCCGGATGCTTGCCTTAGAATAAAAAAGGGCAGGTAGTGTTGACAAAAAGGGTAGGTCATCAGATCTGAGAGCAGGCGGGGCATTCTTAGTTCAGGAACCTGCACAGGGTTTTCAGGGCTGTAGTGAGACTGAGGGTACAGAAGGGAAGCTGCTGGCGAATGATCTCCAGGTCCCTTCTGAGGTCACACTCAGGGATAGTTTTTAAATTGTAGTCAAGTCTATGTAATATAACGTTTACTATTTCAGGTTCCAACTTTACTGATGCACTTGTGCGTGCGGCTATGTGACCATCACCACCATCTCCTTCCTCACCCCGCACAGAAACTCTTAGCCCCCCTCCCTTTATCTCACCTGCCCTGAGAACTTGAGTATTCTAAGAATGTCCCACGAGGGAGTCGTTTATTGTCCTTCTGTGTCTGATACGCTGGTTCACTTTCACTGTTATTTCCAACTACACCGGGGATTCAGGTTAGCAAAGTTTCATTCCCAGAGAGGAGGGAAAGAAAAAAAACAAAGGTCTAGTGAGGAGCTTACCACCCAGCTTCATGACCAGGGTTCTATTCTTGTACCCAGCAGGGTACATCTGATATCTGAGCTGTTTTGAGACAAGGTTTCCCTGTGTAAGCTCTGGCTGTCCTGGAACTCACCCTCTAGAGCAGGCTGGGCTCAAACTCAGAGATTCACCTGCCTCTGCCTCACTGGGATAAAAGGTGTGCACCACCACCACCCAGTTTTTATTTTATTTGATTTTTTTTTTACACTTATTTAAAAACAGATCATCAGGAGCATTTTGGGGTAGATTGTAAGGGTTGGGGTGGGGCAGATGGGAAGACAAAGATATTTAGAACACAAAATGCCGTGCTTTGTCATTTTGGGGGAGAACACCACCCTCTCCAGGAGAACATGACTCTTTTTGAGGAGCAGGCTACAAAGACCCCCTGAGGAAGGGCTATTGTGAGAGCAAGGAGGACCCTGACTGAGCATGCTCAAGGTGAGACGGATGTTCTGCAAGAGAAATCCATAGGAACTGGAGTTTGCTCTGGATCTGAAGGACAGGAGAGAGAAAGGGGGAGAAAATGGAGGTGCAGTTAGGGCTGGAGAGATGGCTCAGAGGTTAAGAACACAGATCCTCTTCCAGAGGATCCAGGTTCAATTCCCAGCACCCAGATGGTGGCTGAATGTAGATGTATCTCTAGTTCCTGGCAAATCACCTGTACATTTAATATAGTAAATTTTTTAAAAAGAAAGGAAAAGAAAGTTGAAGATTGGAATCAGGGAAGTTTTAGATGTACGGAGTGGCTGATAGATTTTCAGAAGAGTAATGTCTATTAGCAGATTCTCCTTTTCTTTGTAACTGTAGACCTTCAGAAAGGTCTGCTGCTGTGCAAATTGTGGGGTGTCTGGGAGAATACACCAAGGGAGCAGAATCCAGCTGGTGTTGCTGGGAGGCAGTCACTGAGGGGAAGGTGCTTATGGAGGTTGGGGAGGAGAAAGGCAAGAAATCCAAGCCACAGGCCAGTGGGAGCCTAAAACCTCTGAGAATGTTGGGGTGGTTTGTGGGGACAAGTTTTGGATGGCACTGTAAGGTTGAGAGACAGATGATGGAGTTCTTGAAAGATGAGGCTCCAAACATTGACTAGAGTGTTTCTTGGCGAGCACACAGTGTCTGGAAGGCTCTCCCTGGAGGCCTTCTGACAAAGTCTGAAGCAAGCATAGACTGGGCAGTTTAGGGGGACCTTCAGCAGAGCTCCCTGCTCCAGAATATCTATAAACAGTTATGATGCAGAGATAAAGCTAGAAGCAGTCAAGCCCAGAAAGTACCCTCAGCATTCAGAACAACACACTTTCTCTGTCTCTCTCTCATTATATATATATATATATATATATATATATATATATATATATATATATATATATATATATATAATTTCCTTCAAGACAGTGTTTCTCTGTGTAACGGCCCTGGATATCCTGGAACTTGATTTGTAGACCAGGCTGGCCTAGAACTCAGAGATCTACTTGCCTCTGCCCCCTGTGTGCTGGAGGCATTACAATCTGCCTTTTAATCTTGCTCATAACAACACTCTTTAAAACATCTGGTTCCTCCTTAGCTCTGTGGCTGTGATCTTCTCTATTGGGGCCATATGCTTTTTGGACTTCCCAGGTATGTAGGAACTCAGCATGTCCACCCCTCCACCGGTTGAGGATATACAGGCAGGCTACACTCACTCAGAGATCTCGGAGGAGCCTAGTTTGGAAAAATGACTGTGCCTTGAATTTTTGGGAATGCTTTGTGATTTCTGATTAGGACCTGGGCTAAGTGTGGGCTTGGGGAACAGAGCCCTTCCTGGAATTGTTGATTCATCCTAAAATCTCTGGATTGGCTTGGCTTCTGTGGTAAGGAGACTACAATGAGGCTAGCTGGGGACATATCCTTCTGGTCCTCTCTAGCTTTGGTCTAAAGAACCAAGTCTCTGGGCTTGTCTGGTTGGAATATACTCCTCACATTCCCTGCCCCTTCCTTTTTGTCCATTAGTTAGAGCCTGACAAAGAAGCCTTGGGAGGTTGTCAAATGTGCTAGTTGTCACTAAAACACTTGTAAATGGGGGTTCCGGGTGCTGGGGCCTGCCCTGGCTGAAGGGTGTTCTGTTTGGAAGGTCCACACCAGCTGGGAGGGAGGAATGTTTCTTACAGAGTCAGAAGGAAGCCAGTACTGGGGTCTGGGCCAGCTTTCCCCTCTCCTGGGCCTCTCTGCTCTGGGGGAGTTGTGTGCTCTCTTCTACCCAGAGGCAGCTTGGAAAGAGCAGAGGCCCTTTCAGGGAAGCAGGCCTGTGACAGCCCAGTTCTTAGCTTCCACTGTGCCCCAGGCCTGATCCCTAATCTATTTTCCACTCTGTTACGAGCATCATTGCTTTCTCAAAGGTTGTTTAGGGGAAACACAGCTTCGAGGACCAGTTGGTGTAGCACCCCTATTTTACTCAAAGTCTAATTTAAAACAGTTGGGTTTAGCAGGACCTAGGTCGCCTGTTTCTGCCGAGGCCCCATTTCCTGAAAGAGACGGTGTCCATGGTGAAGCGGTGTTGCTTATTCATCCTCGGCCTTCCGTGGCGCATTTTTAAAAAGCCTTGGAGGTTTCTTTTAAAGGTAACAAAGTTGGTCGATTGCAGGGTGTTTTCAGTTCAGGGCCATCATTTGTTTGTTCTTTTAAAATCTTGGCTCGCTGCAGGCTCACAGCCAGGTCTTCCTCTGAGCATCATCGGGCTCTGCCTGTAATGAGGCGGAGAAAGCCTTGAAACGGGAGACCTGTTTGGATATAGGAAACATTTGAATAACACCGAGAATATGTCAGGGGTTGATACAGTAGAGGCCTGGCAGGTGCAGGAGCAGCTAACAATGGATGGTGGAACACCTCCAGTGAGTGGTCCTCACAGCAACAGAAGAGACCAGGCCGTCCAGGAGGTATCTGTGGAGTACCAAGAGGGACCCCACACCCTACAGATGAGCTGTATTAGTTAGGTGGGGTGCCTGGCTCCCCAAGGAGGGCTCTGAGCTTGGCAAGACCTTGGCTTTGGAAAGAAGAGACCAGGAGCTGAATGGGCAATACCAAGAAGGGGTGGGAGTGTGGTGGGGGTGGGGAGACGGGGCAAGGTTGGGTAGCTGGCACAAACAGGAGGGAGAGATCCAAGTGGGGCCTGAACTAAATTACAATTCGCTGGCTTTGTCATGTTGGGGAGTGGCTTGGGAGGCTGCCACCTTTGATCTCACTTTTTGGACAGATCTTTAGGCTACTTCTTATAGCCACCTCCCAAACCCTAGAGAGTTAGAGACTTCTAGAAGTGCTTTTGGCAAGAAACCAAGAGGCATCCAAAGCAGGGGTGGGGGCAGCACCTGCTGGGGGTGCACTGGAAGGGAACAGGCATGCCAGCGGAGGACAGAAACATCTTTCTTTGCTTTTTCCTGTGAGGCAAGATCCAGACTCAGGAAGCCACTGTCCTTCCATTGCACCCCCCACTACCCAGCTCAGTGCCAAGCCCACACTAAATAACTCAGTAACTGGATGAATGGCTTTAGTATGTGAACACAGTGTAAGCCTCTAGAATCCTCTAGAATACTGTTAGCCTACAGTGTTTTACTTTAGGGTTTGAAGAATAACCAAAAACATTTGCTGTCCAGGATGGATCTGTTCTCTGTGGTGTGTCAGGACTCTTGGGTGACTCTGAGCTGAGCATGAAGAAAAACCCTTCATGGGAAACAGTGTGTGTGTGTGTGTGTGGGGGAGGTAGGGGCTCAGAAAATGGCCCAGCTGGGCCTTACCAGCTAGGGCTGGAGTCTGAGGTCATGGTTCATTGATATATTACCAACTATTTCACTAACATCAAGTTTTTCCTGCAGGAGTTGACACCCATCCTATACCTCATCTATCCCCTGAAGTGGAAAATTAAGTAGAATCTAGATCAGTGGTTTCTCAAGCAGTGGATAGAGACCTGGGGATGAGGGGTCGCCAAAGAACATGGGAAAACACAGATATTTATATTATGATTTATAACAGCAGCAAAATTAATTTTATGGTTGTTGGGGTCTCCACACCCTGAGGAACTGTGTTAAAGGGTTACATTACAAACCGAGGATCTAGATCCTGCCTCTGAGAGGCTGAGGTACCTGTCTGGCCTTGGTTACTTTGCAAAGACCATGACTATCTTTCTGGGGTCTTTTGGGAATCGTTTTTGTGGTTTCTGAGAAGGATGAGGTACTGAGAGACCCCCATCTTTCCTGTTCTTCTCTCCTGAGAAAGCCCCTCCCCTTCTCTTGGGCTTGGTTTTGGAAGAGTGTATCTACTCTATCTCACCTGAGAGCATGACCTTTCCCTAGTTGGAACATGGGTGTGGACTCCACACAGACGCCACCTCTTTTTTTTTTTTTTTTTTTTTTTTTTTTAAGGATTAAAGACATCTCTGCTGGTTCTCACCACCACAGATCTTTCTTGATTCTGTCTGAAAGGGCCGCATGAGGGTTTTGTTTTCTCCCAGAAAGCTGGTGGCCTGTACACTGCCCCTCTCAGCTGTGGGAATAACTTTCTTCATCATGCTCCCTCTTTCCCAATCCGATTATTACCCAAAATGCTCTCCTCTCTGCTGAGTGTTTGGGGACACAGAAGCCAGTGTGTGAGGCCCGGGTTTTCCTTTTTCTGGGAGAAATTGGGAACAGCCTGGGTGTCTTAAGCCACACTTTGGCCTGAGGGGGGCAGGCAGAGTTGGCCCGGGCTGGGACGGGGTGGGGTAGGGACACGGATGGAACTGGGTGGCTTTCTGGGACCTCAGTGCCTGGGATCCGCGCTCCCAAATCATGACAGCCCTGAGGCTGTCTGGGGACCATACTCCCAGGCGCAGCAGGGGCTGCCACCACCTGGTCCCCGTGTCGGAGAAGTCCCCCAGCCTGCACCCCGAGCCCAGCAGCCCAGCTCCGGCCGGCCTCGCCCTAGCCCTCTTGGATGGGCTCACAGGCTACGGGGCGGGGGCCGGGGAGGAGGCAGAGTTCCTGCAAATCACATGATTTTCCCGCTTATATAAATCACAGCTTGTTTTTCTGAACTGGCTGAAGACTTAAAGGTGCAGTGTCTTCTTTCTCTCCCAAGGGCAGGGGCTCCCCTGGGTGCTCTTGACCGCAGGCAAACTGGGCGGAGTGAACTCAGCTTAGGGACCGTCACAGTTTTTATGCTCGGCCCTTCCTCCTTGCAAGCATATTTCCTTGTGCTGAGGACCAGAATAAGGCAAGGAAACATTATCACCAAGTCAGAAACCCTCAAATGATTGGGGCAGCCTTTCAGAGGTGGGTCAGCAGCTTCTGTGGACAAGCAATGTCCCAGAGCAATTGGCTGAAGCCTGGGGTGCCTATTTTGGACCCTGAGCTGAGAGAGGCTAGGAGGAAACTGGCCCGTGGGAGAATTCTGGAAGTCGAGGTTATAAAGCAGTTGCTTCCTGGCTGCTTTGAAGCCAGTGTATGTGGGAAGGAAAACCCATTTTGTACATCCAGCATCTACTGTCTACTGTGGGGAGAAACAGCCGTTGGACAAGGGCTTATATATTTGTGATGAGGTATGCAGACAGAGGCAGGAGCTGAATCAAGCAGCATAGGCAGTTTCAATGCCTGTTCCAGGCTAAATGGAAGAGAATCATTGGCAGTACATAATTACCTGGAGATGAATAGTTTGGATAATGAGTCCAGCAGGCTTTGGGAGGAGGGTGCCTCCGGAGGCCTTGTCTGCAGGTGGGTATGAACAGAAGCCTGGGGGGAGACAGCTTGTTGGGTGATGGGGTGCCACAGTGGGGGCAGGCCTGTTGGGTGATGGGGGATGAATAGAGTGGGCATTTTTTTTTTTTTTTTTTGGTCACATTGAGGAATTAGGACGTGAAGATTGAGAGTTGGAACTCTGTGGGGCAGCAACTCAAAAGGGCTCAAAAAGTGCTGAGCATGAACTCTGATCCCGTGAAGGCAGAGGAAGCAATACCCCCATCCCGCCCCGGCCAAATGAGACTGCTGGTAAACAGTATTTCTGAGGACCAGCAACCTCTCAGCAGTGTGTAGGATAAATGGGAGGCCCCAGGGGAGTGTGTAGGGAGGCCCCATCAATCAGGTCTCTGTACAGGGATGTTAGGGAGAAAAGAACCAGCTATGAGGGGTAGGGGCTGTTTAGAAGAAACAAGACAATTGAGCGGTTGTGTATTTAGGGAGGGCAGGGCATGATGCTCTAAAGCTATATTGACGGTGGGACACAGAGAGAAAGGGACAATTCCTACAGGCGGTGGGTGTGGATGGTGTTTTTTCTGGACACACTGGGCTCAAACAGGAATACCCAGGGGCCTGCAAGCCAGGGAAGAGAATTTGTATAGAAGATGCGACAGGATGTGGATGTGCTGCACATCTTGGGGAGGGAGAGGGGGAGGGAGAGGAAGAGGGAGAGAGAGCTGGGGAACACCCAGGATGGCAAGGCTGTGAGGTCCTGTGTCCTTGGAGGTAGGCCAGAGGCTAGCAGGGCTGCAATCTGCCAAGTCGTTTTTCCTGAACCAGAGTGACCTCATCTGGAGAATGAGGCTTTAGATGAAATAGTTCATGTATCATTTCAGATGTTTCCATCATAGGTACCACAGTCAGGCTGGACACAAGTGTCCTCTCCCTCCACACTGTCCTATTATCCATCTGCAACTTCTGTTTCTTAAAAATAAATTAAAAAAAAAGATTTATTTTTGTAGTTGTGGGTGTTTGGCTTGCATGGATGTCTGTGTAACATGCAAATCCCTGATGCCAAAGGAGGTTAGAGAGTATCCAGACCCTTAGAACGGATTGTGAGCTGCCCCGTGGGCGCTGGGAACCAAACAGGGGCCTCTGGAAGGGCCAGTGCACAGATGACTCATCCTCCAGCTTCCAATCTCCTCTGGAGTTCAGATACCCTAGTTAACTGCAACTGGATGGTACATCGGTTCCCTTCCTTCCTTCCTTCCTTCCTTCCTTCCTTCCTTCCTTCCTTCCTTTCTTTCTTTAAGATTTATTATTACAGATGTGTAGGGGGATTATGTTGTTCCATTGTAAATAATTGTCCTATCCACTGGTTTAATAAAAAGCACTGATTGGCCAAAGGCAGACAGGAAGTGTAGGCAGGGCTAACAGACTAGAAGACTCTAGGAACTGGAAGAACAGACAGAATACCAGAGAGAGGCCAGAAGAAACAGAGGACAACTATGCTGCTCTGAGAAAAGGTACTGAGCCTCATGGCTGAACAGGATAAGAGTCATGGGTTAGATGAAGGGTACAGAGTTAGCAAGTTATATGCCTGGGCCTTAGGCCGATCAGCCTAAAACTATTGTAAGCATCTGTGTGTCTCTGTGGGTCTGTGAGTCTGCGGGTCTAAACCTTGAGGCCAGGCCTGAAAGTCCGGGACAGAAACTTCCTACTACACAGAAGTGTTAAAAAGACTTGCCTATAACTATAAAAGACATTACTTCCTTAATGATCCAACAGAACTCACTGTGGATAGACAATCCATCAGATTAGACGGAGCACTGCAGTTTTACACCCATTGTTTGAAGACTTTACGCTCATGTACAGATGATTAAGAACAGTTTTAAAGTGTAACTGATGATCAGTATTTGATTAATCATTGTCTTGATATTTATTACATTGTGTATCTCTAATTATATTTTTTAAAAGTAAGAGAACTGGTTGGATGTTCATTCTCCTGAAGGCATTTTTAAGATGAAGCTTCACCGTAGACTGTAAACTTGGCACATACATGTAGTTTTTGATATTTCTTGTTGCATTTGAAAATCTTGTGTATTGTAAAATGGTTTAATACAAAATGCTAAATGGTAGAAATTGAATAAATTGTATATTTTACAATCATATAATTAAAAATATTTAATAGTTAAAAAATATTTATACATATTTATTATGTATACCATGTTCTGTCTGCATGTATCTCTGTTAGCCAGAAGGGCACCAGATCTCATTACAGATGTTCATGAGCCACCATGTGGGTGTTGGGAATTGAACTCAGGACCTCTGGAAGAGCAGTCAGTGCTCTTAACCTCTGAGCCATGTCTCCCCAGAAAAGTTTGGTTTCTTATTATTCCTCTCTCTTCTTGTCTTTTCTTCTTTCTCCTTCTGGAAGAGATACAAAGTCGTCCTCTGTGTGTGAGACGTCTGAACTGGAAATGCCCTCTGTTATAGAGGAAGGAAACCATCAAATTGTTTCCTAAGGACCTCCTTGTGAAGATAATTGTTCCTTCATTTGACTCTTCCGGCTGTGCAAGGTTCAGGAGAGCCGGTGCCGTCGGGTGGTTCTCACAGTGCACAAAAAGGAAGAAATTGTCAGGGGTTCTGCTCTTCTGTAGAAGAACCTCATGCCCACGAGCCTTCACTCTTGGAAGTTGTATGCGGTAGTCAAAACACATTTGGTATAAGCAATGCAATTCTGGCTTCAGTGGGGTGGGTCGTTCTGGTTCACACTTACTTATCTTTGCTTCTATTCTTGGCCTGGGGTCAGCTGGAGAAATGGGGTTTGACTTCTGGGGTCACTCAGCACCCAGAGAACCCAGGGCTCTGAATACAGCTTCCTTTTTTTTTTTCTTTCAGCCACAAATTTGCTGACTGTGAATCCTGAGCTCAAGAAGGCTTTCACAGATCCTTATTGTGCCCACGGTGTGAGCCAAGAGTCTCAATAGCTGTAATGCCAACAGTTCGGTCTCCTAGGCTGCAGTGGGGTGGACCCTAAACCAGCTGAGCAGGACCAGCAGCAGCAGGCATGAGGCCAGCCTCGGCTCAGTGGGATGAGCTGTAGACCAGACAGCCCTGGAGCCACCCTGGCTGGCCCACTCTGTGAATGTGTTTTAGGACTCCATTTCCTGTTTGAATAAATTTTATTAAAAAGTAAACTTCTTAGCTGGGGTGAATGGGTGGTGGTGGTACAAACCTTTAATCTTATCAAGATAAAAGAGGCAGGTGAATCTCTGTGAGTTCAAGGCCAGACTGATCTACAGAGAGAGTTCCAGGGCACCAGAACAGTTACATAGAGAAACCCTGTCTCACAAAACAAAACCAAACCAACAAAAGTTCTTTTTTAAAAAAAATTTATTTTATGTGTATTGGTGTTTTGCCTGCATGTATGTCTGTGTGAGGATGCCAGATCCCCTGGAACTGAGTTCAGACAGCTGTGAGCTGCCATCTGGGTGCGGGGGAACTGAACCTGGGTTCTTTTGGAAGAGCAGCCAATGTTCCTAACTGCTGAGCCATCTCTCCAGCACCCCCAAGAGAACTTTTTAGATGAAAAGAGCTTATGTCTGGGTTGAGGATGGAGCTCAGTTGGAGAGTCCTTGACTGGTGGGTTTGAGGTCCTGGATTTGATCCTTACCCCACCCCCACCCCACCCCACCCCCTGCCTCGCCCCAGGAAAGTTCATGCCTTTAACAATTAGATTATCCCAAGCAAACAGCTAAAATGATCTGCAGTGTTATCACATGTGCCAATAAACATGCGAGAGAAATAGCAAGGAATTTGGGAAATGTTCATATAAAGCAACTTTTTTTTTTTATGGCAGGGATTGAACTCAGGGCCGTATTCACATGGAACATCAAGTTATCACTGCGCATGCCTGCCCATGGTTTCTTTTTTTTTCTTTTTTCTTCCCTCCCTCCTTTTTTCCTTTCTTTTTTCTGAGATAGAATTTCTCTGCCGTAGCCCTGGCTGTACTGGAATTCTCTCTCTGTAGACCAGGCTGGCCTTGAACTCTCAGAAATCCACCTGCTTCTGCCTCCTGAGTGCTGGGACTGAAGGTGTTGTACCACTACCGCCTGGCCACCCCGGCTTATTTATGAAATGGGAAGCACACTGTGCTGCTGCCTATGGGCTCTGAACTGCATTCAAGCAAGTAGTGATCTGCCCGACTCAGCCTCCCAAATAGGTGATACTCGTCACACATCGTGGTGTCTAACTTACACAGATGCTATTCTGCATTATATGAGACACGTGGACACGTGAAAGACTAAAGAATGAAAACGTGAGGCTGGAAAAATGGTTCAACAGTTATGAGTGCTTTGCTCTCTTCTAGAGGCCAGAAGCCAGAAAGGGTGGCTTACACCCCCCTGTACTCCAGCTCTAGGGGATCTGACACCCTCTTCCTGCCACACGTGTGCATAAACACGCAGATATACACGCACACACAGGAATCTTTAAAAAAAGAATAAAAACACCTTGAAAAGCCACATTGTCAACCCTAAATGTTCCTCTGGGAGACCATCTTTCCCCAAGATGCCTGGATCCTGAATTTGGTGTTTATCTTTCTGATGCAATGTTTTGGGTGTCTTTACTGTATGAGTTTTCCCGAAACTTGTATCTTTTCCTTCATGTTACATTTCTGAGAGTTTTCATGTTGATAGCTTTTCAGAGCCAAGTGGCTCCCACTGCAAATTATTTGAATAGACCACAACTTAAGTATCCATTTTTCAGCTCACATTAAGGTTGGAAAGAATGTCTTTTGATGTTCTCATTCGGGGATCTCTTAGGATCTCCTAAAGGAACAGGATTGCTGCTTCATAGAACTTGGACATGTTCCATGATTCTAGAAGTATCCTTCAAAGTGGATGTTCAAATTGACAACTGTACCTCCAGTTACGCCCACCAACTCGGGGTACACTGTCAGACCCTGTACTTTGGTATGAAGGGCTTTCTTGAGATTAGCATTTTTTGCGGGGGCGGGGCATGCAGGTTTCTCTTATGAGAATTGTTTTTATCCATTGTTTTCCCTCTTAGAATACTTTGGGGTTGGGGATTTAGCTCAGTGCTAGGGCCTCGCTATCTAGCAAGGGCAGGGTCCTGGGGTTCAGTCCTCAGCTGGGTGGGGGTGGGCAGGGATTATATAAAACTAAACTAAAAATCAAAATCAAGGCAACTGTGAGAAACAGCCAGTGTTTGTTCCTTCCTTAACGGACGTCTAATGTTTCACAAATGTCTCCTCTCTTCTGCCCCCCCCCCCCCCCCCCGTGTGTGTGTGTGTGTGTGTGTGTGTGTGTGTGTGTGTGTGTGTGTGTGTGTGTGTTTGATGTTGGAGGTCAGCCTAGAACCTCACACAGCCAGGCAAGCACTCTCTCCCACAGAGCTATGACTCCATTCCCCCACCTAAGCCAGGGGTAGAACCTAGGGCCTTGCAAATGCTAAGAAGTCAACAGTCTGTCTGTCACTCAGCTATAATCCTAGCCATCCTCTTACCTAAAAAAATGGGGACAGGCTCCCCTCCAAGCCACTTAGGCTGGCTTAAACTTACTCTGTAGCCCAGGCAGGCCTTGAAACTGGGGATCACAAGCCTTTGCTAACAGGCCTGGCCACTCACTCCTTAAATAGGCAGTATTGGCGGATAGAGGTTGACTTAATAAAGTTGATTTTTTCCTAATACAATTTATTTATTTGTGTGTGTGTGATGGCAACGTGGAGCAATTGGTTCTTTCCTTCTATTGTGCGGGTCTCCAAGATTGCACTTAGGTGGTCAAGGGTGGCAGCAAGTGCCTTCCCCAACAGAGCCATCTTCCTGGCCCTTGTCCTCCCCCCCCCTTCTTCTCTCCTTTTCTTTTCAGACACCGTCTTATGCAGGCCAGGCTGGCCTATAGCTGTAGCTGAGGGTGGATGTTGAGCTTCCCTATTGTAACTCCTGGTGCTGAGATTCCAAGCCTGTCCCGCCACCCGCAGTCTATGCAGCACTGGGGATCAAACCTGGGCTTTGCGAATGCTAGGCACACAGACTGCTAACTGAGCTCAGCCACAGTCTTTACATTTTTGATGCTGCTAATTGCTCAGATCACCCTTCCAGCCGTGGCGTACAAAGGTGCTTGACTCTCCACACGCTTGTCGACTCTCGACTCTCGACATTGTTGATTTTGATTTAGTTAATCTGATGGATGAAATGGTTTCATTCTTTTGATATGTCTTCATGAGTGAGCCTGAGTATACTTTTGCAGGCTACTGGCCTTTTACGTTTCTTTCTGTTTCTATCATTCGTTTTTCCTGTTGTATAGCTTGTGTTCTCTGAATTAATTTTAAAAATTGATTTATATAAAAATCTTTCTGGATATTAATGAAATGTATTGGGAGTTGAAAATGCAGTTCGTTTCAAATGTAGTGGATGAAGCTCAGGGTGCCATCCTCAGTATTAAATAGAACAGACATGGTGGCAATGTGACCACAATCCTAGCATGTAGGAGGTGGAATCAGGAGAATTTATATCTATGCTGTATGTAGACCCTTACTGCAGCCCGTGAATGCATGGTGGGATGAGGGAAGCATCGAGGTCTGTAACACACACTCCTGGCCCTTCGGCACTTGTCCATGTTGGACAATACGCTGTATTGCAAAAGCTGTAACCAGAGACTGTGTGGGCACAGTGGGAGCAGAAGTGTCGCTCTGTATAAATAGGAACAACTAAGCCAGGGGATCATGTACATACTGAAGATATGTCTTACTCAAAGATTATATAAAAACGGAGACAGGAAAGTTTAAATGTGAGTGACAGGTATGCAATCCACATTCTCCTTTCTTTCTTTGATTTTTAATTTTCTCTCTTTACCCCCCACCCCCCGCTCCCCTGCTGTGTAGATCAGGCTGCCATTGAACTCACAGAGACCCTCCTGCCTCTGCCTCCCAAGTCCTGGGATTAAAGATGTGTGCCACCACTAGGTCTGGTTCATTCTCTTTTCTTAGGTTAATTGGTTAAGCCTCATGTGTCTTGGGTAGCTTAGGAGGTGGTAGTTACGCTGTCCCGAGGGTCCAGTATGTACCTAGCATGCATCCTATAGGCAGAAAACAGAGGCTTGCATACATGCCATCTTGCTCCGGGTCACATGATAAGTGGCTATGCTGGGGCTCTGGGGCTCTTCACTCTCCAGCTCTGCTCATTCCAATACATGGTGGTTCTACCATAATTAAGTTGTATCAGGAGAGGGTTTGGCTTTCATAAAGATTTATCAGGAAGACCGCTAATAAGATGTAATTAGGACATATTTAAATAGATTGCTATCTCAGCGGTGAAAATTTTCATTTCTATGTTTTAATGTCAGTAATTGACATAAGTGGTTCCTTCTTGGAGAACACAGGTAAATAAGCAGTAATTAGAATTGGACTCTATTGAAGAAAAAAAAGAATAGTCTTAATAGTTCTGCTTATGGGTAGGTGCTCAACATAGAAGCCAAGCAGAATTCCAGTCCCCTCTCTTGCATTCATAGACCTGGGTGACATTAAACTTCCTTTTTGCCCATTTATTCATTCGATAACTATCTTCCTGACTATGCATTTTATTTAGAGCTGAGAGAGTGGTGAATAGACCCGTGTACGCCATTAACGAAGGCTTTACTTCAGGAGAATAATAGTCAATAAATAAGGGAACAAGCAAAAATATTTAAGCACTTGCCACAAAGGCTGTGACAAGTGACTAGGCACTAACATTTATTTATTTGAAACATTTTGGAGCCAGCTTATTGAGCCCAGTTTGGTTTCAACCTTGTGATGTAGCCAAGGCTAACCTTTTTTCTACCTCCCCCCCTTACTTTATTTTTTTAATCATTGTTTTTATTTTGTTTAAGTATGCTTATCTGAGTGTGTACGTGCATGCATATGTGGGTGCAGTACCCAAGGAAGCCAGAAGGCTACGGGCACGCACCACTACACTTGGCTCTTTTCAGATATTTGTATTTGTTATTTTGAAAAACAAAACACCATGAACGCACCTAAAAAGCGAACATTGTTTCTCCAGGTAAATCCTTAGTCTGCGCTCATTTCTGGCCCTGTTCCTCTTCTGTGTTCTAGCAGTTCCTACTAATGCTGCCCATTTCTCTCCGCGTTTCCTCTTCCCAAGCAGAGCAGACACTTAGTGGCATTTGGTCAGATATGGGAGAGGTGTCGTGTCACAAAGCCTTTTGTGACTTCACAGAATAAAAGAAAACTGATGTTGCAGAGGGAACAGAACCAGAATTGAGACCCTGTCTTCTTTAAACTGGTATTTGGGTCCACCTGGTGGTCACCAGAGTCTTAACACAAACAGGGGCTCTCTGGTTCCCCCTCGTGGCAAAAGCTGGGAAGACATGCTAGGAGTCCCTTGCTCTTAGACTCACACAGACCAAGATGTGCATTTTGCAGGTTCCCTTCAAGTCCGTAAAGCAGATAGAGCTCAAAACTGAGCCAAGCAATATCTCCTCAGGCATGGTATCTTCATATTCTGCCTGCCAGTCATGAGAGATTTAAGATAATCCCAAATATGAAAATCCAATGTGGAGTGGGTCAGGGCAGAAATATATTGCATATTGGGAGGTAGCTCAGTAACAGTCTCCGCTTAACTCCTGCAAGACCTTGGTTCTGACCCCAAACACCGCAAAACAAAACCGAAAACGAGACAGAAGGCAAGAGGGAAACAAACAGTTTTGATCCTGAATCACAGCCTTTCAGAGATGGAGCCTGTGGACAGATGGTTTGTTGGCTGCCCTGTGGGTGCTGGGGACCAAACTTCAGCTTTCACCAAGGGCAACAGGAGATTGGAACCACTGAGACGGAGAAGTGAGCAGCAGGCTACTCATATCTCAGCAAACCGGGGTAGAGTCCTTAGGCAATAAAATGGGAACACCAAAGACTGCTGGGAATATGGGATGGGGGAGGCAGCATGGGATGAAGGAAGAGTCTGGAATCATTGTCACCCAGGATTCTGGCTGCGAATGTTGGAGGGGCACAGTGGGGAGGAAGGAGCGCCTGTCGGGCAGGCATTTGAAGAAGGCGGTCAGGGCTTAGCTTCACTGAGCGAAAGCATCATAGAGATTGTAGAGATTTGGGAAGACAGTAAGTAGGGTATTGAGGATGAACTCTGCTGGGTAAGGGGTTGGCAGGAGGATCCCGGAGGGGAGAGGGGGGGGGGGAGAGAGAGAGAGAGAGAGAGAGAGAGAGAGAGAGAGAGAGAGAGAGAGAGAGAGAGAGAGAGAGAGAGAGAGAGAGAGAGAGAGAGAGAGAGAGAGGACACTCATCAACTGTGGGGCATGCCTTATGGGATAATGGGAGGGGCCAGCAAACTCTGTGAGCACCCTCTCTGAAAGAACCAGAGGTCTGTCCTTGAACTCACAGAGATCTGCCTGACTCTGCCTCCTGAGTGATGGGATTAAAGGCATGTGCCCATTTCTCTCCGCATTTAACACCACTGCCCAGGGAGGTGTTAAAGACTTATTTACTTATTTATTTGTGCGTGTGTGTGTGTGTGTGTGTGTGTGTGTGTGTGTGTGTGTGTGTGTGTGTGCGCGCATGCATGTGCATGTGCAGGGGTGTTCATGGGTGCAGCATACCTGAGTGCTTGCAGAGGCCAAAAGAGCCATCTTATACCGCAGAAATAGAGGCAGTTACAGGACACCTGGCTTGTTATATAGGTGTTGGGATCTGGACTCAAGTTACCAGGTTTGGTGCCAAAAGCCTTTAACTCTGGGCTGTCTTGTTCACCTTTGCCTCCCTCCCTCCCTCCCTCCCTCCCTCCCTCCCTCCCTCCCTCCCTCCCTCCCTCCCTCCCTCCCTCCCTTTCTTTCCTTCTATTTATTTATTTTTTTAAAAAAGATTTATTTATTATGTCTACAGTGTTCTGCATGCATGCCTGCAGGCCAGAAGAGGGCACCAGATCTCACTACAGGTGGTTTGAGCCACCATACTAGGAATTGAACTCAGGACCTCTGGAGGAGCAGAAGAAGTGGTGTGTTTCTGGGCCCAGGCCTGTGGATTCTGTAGGGGAACTGGGTGTGTGTGGGGGTGTACTTCAGAAACTAGTGATGAACTGCTGAGATGGCAGCTGGGAACCACATTTTCTTAATCCTTTTGCTGATGGTCATTATGTGTGAAAGTTAACCACCTGCCCCACCTTCCTCAACCTTAGAATAGAGCAGAGGGCACACCTGGGTAGAAAGGTGTGGGGGGGGGAGTGGGGGGGGTGCGGTGTCATCCCCCCGCCCCCCCCCCCCCCCCCCCGTGTGTGTGTGTGTGTGTGTGTGTGTGTGTGTGTGTGTGTGTGTGTGTGTGTGTGAGTCCACATTAATCCTAGGGATCTGAGACCACATTAAATCACACAGCAAGAAGACTTTGCAGAAGGAATTAAGATTGTGAATTCGAAAACAGGGAGATTATCCTGGATTATCCAGAGAGGCTGTGTTATCTCACAAGAGGCTGTAAAAAGACCAAGGAGCTACACTCAGAGAAGAGACTCCAAGCTTGAGCTGGTCTTGAACTCTAGTTTAAATTTTTAAAATATATTTTATTCATTTACTTATCTTAGCTTTAAGATTTAATTGTGTAGCTTTTTAAATTTAACATATATATATGTTTTATTTTTAAGACAGTATCTAGCATGGTGGCCCTGGAACTCTCTATGCAGACCAGGCTGGTTTCAAACAGGCATGAGTCATCACACCTGGTATGTGAGTACAACCAGTGCTCTTACCTATGGAACTATCTCTCCCACCCTCTTGAACTCTGATTTTGAGAAAGGAGGCCTCCTCAGCTCCTGGGAATAGATGATGATGCCAGGAAGGATCTGTCCTTCAGCCCGTCGAGGATGTGCATTCTGTCAACAATCTGAAATAGCAAGCAACCCCTTCCCCTCCAGCCCCCTCGGGAAGGCCAGAGTTGCTGACCCCACACGTTGACTCCAGCCTGGTGAGGCTGTGGTACTTGGTTACTGTAGCAGTAGAAATATAGCTTAGCTCAGCTGAGAACACTATGGAAGCCTTGGAGATAGAAGGGGACTAGATAATGGGTACCAGGGCCAAGGATGCTAGAAGGAACAGGTTCTAGTTGTCTGTAGTAACACAGGGTCCCAAACAATCTCATAGATTTTATGAATAAATGGAAAACAGGAACTTGAAGGCTTCAAACCAAAGTAAGGTTAAGGGAAGGGAAGCATTATGTACCCTGTGATATCTCACCCTGCATTCAGGTATTAAATTATCACACTGACCCCCTGCATGTATACAATTCACATCATTGATCCCTCGGCACCCATAAAAATGAGTGTAAAGGACAATTTCCACACACACATTCTGACACACAACTTTGAGTACGCTCAGGTGAGTGCGGTAGGCCCTTAAGAGCACAGTCTATGGACTGAAACAGGAACCTTGGTTGGTGGTAAAGATAGAAAGCTGCGCCCAGAGGAGACCGGAAATGTAAACAGGAGGTGACCTAATTAATACTTCCTTATCCTACCATGGCTGTCACACTATCCGGGAAAACACTTAGCTGGGCTACACTGGACTAATTCAATTTTAATGAGATGAAATCTCCTAGGCTCCTAGACCATTGCAGATGGATCTGTGATTGATGGGCTCCTGGAAAGAGGCCAGACTGTGGAGTGTGACAGACAGTCTTCATCAGATAGCTGTTAATATCTGGTGACTCGGGGGCCACTCTGAAAAATTAAAACCACTCAGAATAGAGATTGATTTTTGCACCTGAGTGTGCTGGTGAAAGAAACAGAAAAACCATATAATTATTCTTAGTAAATTGACTTTATAAGAAGTTGACTCTTTTGGAGATCACTAACGTTATGAGGGCTTTCTATAGCATCTTCAAGAGAGTTGAAGCTGCTGAGGTAGTTGTAGTCATATTAAAAAGAGAAAGAACACGGCAGGCATTTGCTTTTAAGACCAGTACTCAAGAGGGAGAGGCCGGCAGATGTCTGAGAGTTCAAGGTCATCTTGGTCTACGTAAGAAATTCCAGGACACTCTCAAAAATAGTCACTCCTTTCTTAGTTTCTTTTGTGTGTGTGTTTGTGTGTGTGTTCATGTGTGTGTGTGTGGTGTGTGTATGAATGTGTGTGGTATGTGTGTATATATGTGTGTATAGTGTGTCTATGTGTGTGAGTGTGTATGTGTGTGGTGTGTGTGAGTATGTGTGGTGTGTGTGTATGTGTGTATGCAGAAAAGTGCACCATAGCACATGTGAGGACAGCTTATGGGAGTTGGTTCTTGTGGGTCCTAGGGATTGAACTCAGGTCTTGGGGAAAACATACATGGAGGCTTCTTATAAATGCCCTGCCATAGCTTGGCTTATTTCTAGCCAACTTTCTTTAACTTAAATTATCCCACTTATCTTTTGCTTCTGGGCTTTTATCTTTCTCTTATTTCTGTAAGTGTTAGTCTTATTCTGTTTCTGGTTGTGCGACTGGGTGGCTGGCCCCTGATGTCGCCCTCCTCCTATATATTCTCTCTGCCTGCCAGCCCCGCCCGTCCTTCCTCCTGCTTTTCTACTGATAATCGGCTCTTTATTAGATCATCAGGTGTTTTAGACAGGCAAAGTAACACAGCTCCACCTAGTTAAACAAATGCAACATAAAAGTAGCACATCTGAAAATAATATTCTACAATACCTCCCTTCTTGCTTTCTGGATGTGACCTGACCGTGTTTCTTGTTGCCAGTGTGTGGACTCTGGGATTTTTGCATTAGGAAAGCAGTTGGATGCTTTGAGTGGGAATTGATGGACCATCCAGTAAGAACAGGGAAAACAGTGCTGAGAGGGCTGTAGATTATGATGTCCCAGCTCATCAGCTTTTAGAAGAGAAGAATATTAGTAAGTGGTGAAGAGTGTGGTTGTTCTTCGCCCTTGTCCAAAAAGTCTGCCTGAGGCTAAGTTGTAAAGTGTTTGGATTAATGGTATTGACAGAGGAGATTTCAAAACAGTGTGGTTATTAGTGGCCAGTTTCATGCAGATCTATAATGAAAAGGAGCAAGCAGAGGGGAAAAAAATACAAAATGTATAGTTTGAGGCATCAGGAAGTAGAATGGAGCTAAATCCAGTGTTCAAGAAAATAAAGTTTAAAGAAAAGACTGATTCTTAATGGAATAAAGGGAGATGTGGCCTCAGAGCAAGACCTCACCCACTGAGGCCAGGCATGTGTCAGGGGTGACCCTGTGTGGAGGTCCAGCAGGGCTATTGTGTGAAGCTGTGAAAGTGAAGCCCAGGCTTTATTGGGGACTCCAAGAAGTTGGGCATGTCAGAGTTGTGGGAAACCTGCCAAGGAGAGCTGCTGACAGGGTGTGTGGAACCAGCCTAAGAGAAAGAAGTGTGTTGCAGTCAACAAAGCGGAGAAGAGCTGGAGATCTGGAGAGTGCTTTGACATTAGACAGGGAGATGCAGAATTTGGAGTTTGTCCAGCTGGGTTCAGGTCTTATTTTGGTCCCGCATTTCCTCCTTTTGGAATGGTAATGTCTGTCCTGTCCATAATATATTTGTGATCTGCTTTTCATTTTGATTTTATAGGGCATTACAGTTAAGGGATTGCCTTGAGTCTCAGAAGAAGCTCAGAGGTGGGTTTTGGGGTTTCAAATGCTCAGGCTAGACCCAGGGTCTCTCTTTCTTCCTGCTGCCTGTGGATACAGATGTAGAACACTCAGCTATCTCTCCAAAACCATGTCTTCCCGTGTGTGCCATCATCACACTTTCTGCCGTGATGACAATGGATTAAACCTCTGAAATCGTAATTCCTTTGTGAGGGTTGTTGTGGATCATGGTGTCTCTTCATAGCAATAAAACAGTGACTAAGACATTGGCCTAGAGGTTCTTCTTAAGAGCCGGGGTGAGCTTTAAGAGGTGGGAGAGGATGACCTGGGTGAGTGCTCTTGGGACTGGTCGCATGTCTTTGTCCATTATCAGAAGGCTTTCTTCCGCCTGGGAGTTGAGGGTGGTCCAGACTACAGTGAACGTGAAACCTCAACATGTTCACGCAGAAAGTTGATGTAATAATGTTAACTTTTGTATTAGTGTGTTTTGAGCAAGGGACCAAAATCTTGGTAAATTCCAAATTTAAGTATAAAAGAGTTTATTGGCTTCCTTGACTGGAAGACCAGTAATGAACCTAGAGTGGGCCATGTGTAGCTCCCTAGGCTCAGACTCAATCATCAGGACTTGGTCACTTGTCTTCCAAGGTGGTTTCTTTTAGCTGGAGACACTCCATTGCCATATGGTCTTCAGCACCTGAACCATTAGAGAAAAGTGTCTCTTTCCAAACAGATTCTAAAAATGTTCCATGAAAGGTTCTTATTTATTGGCCAAGCCTCGGGGTGGGAATTAGGACGCATGGCTTTGTTGGAGTAGGTGTGACTTTGTTGGAGGAAGTGTGTCAGTGTGGAGGTAGGCTGTGAGGTCTCAAGCCACTTCCTGTTGCTTGTGTAAGATGTAGAGCTTTCAGCTACCTCTCCAGCACCATTGGCCTGCATGTCGCTATGTCCTGCCATAATGATAATGGACTAAAACTCTGAAAATGTAAGTCACCCCAAGTCAATGTTTTTCCTTTATGAGAGTTGCTGTGGTCATGGCGACTCTTCACAGCAATAGAACTCACTAAGAGAGTAGCTGACGTGGGGGCTGGGAACCCCCTCAGAGCAAATAGAGATCTTAGATACTGAGCATCTGTCTCTCCAGCGCCCTGGTTTTTGTTGGTTGTTTTTTGACAGGTTCTCACTGTGTAGCCCTGGCTGGCCTGGAACTTGCTGTATAAATCAGTCTGGCTGTGAACTCAGAAAGATCTCAGTTCTGCCTGCCTACATCTCCCGAGTGCTGGGATTGAGGATCAGGCCACCTCTCCTGGCCTATGGAAATGGACATAAAGTGGTTGTAAGCCCCTTGCTATGACTGCTGGGAATCTAACCTGGAGCTTCTGGAAGAACAGTGAATGCTCTTAACTATACAGCCATCTTTCCAGCCCTCAGGTTTTCACTTCTTAAAAGATATATCCATAAGGTAATTTATGGACTTGAAATATGCATCTTGTCTATTTAGGAACGTACCCAGGCAGCTAGCCTGCCCACAAGCTACCTCGTTTTTTTTGTATTATTTTTTACATCTTTGCACTATTTTTTACATCTATGTGTCTTCATCTCATCTTTTTAAAAAGGAAAATTTCCAGTTTCCTTCTTTTGCTTCCTATTCTTATCAGGCTACTGACATTTTTTTCCTTTGTGGTCAAACTTCTTGAAAGAATTGTCTTCGCATACTGCATGCAAACTCGGGGCAGATTTACACCCGGGCCTCAGTGCCTTCTTGTCTCTACGATTTTTATGTCAGAATCACACCATTCACATACATACACGGAAGCAGCAAGATACAAAATAGTTTTCCCAAATCAACCACATTATGCCAAAAATATTTCTACAGAAAAAGAAAACCCTGATAATACATGAAAATTTTAATTTGCTTCTAGGTATCTTGATAACGAGTCTTTTTTAGTTTTAATTTGCACAATTGGAAAAACAGTAATTTACATTTAGGTTAGAACACACTGTTGTGTAACTTTAAAATTCTCAACCTTTATTTTGAAAAACTAGGACCTAAGCCACTAGTTCTAAGCCTTTCCAGTTGGCCTCCCGTTGCCCTGGTAACAGCCAAAGCACCATTGTCAGCTCTTCCCGGGATGCCGCGCGCCTTTCTACTTCCGGTTCTGGGGCTGTGAGCCGACCTCTTCCGGAAGTGCATCCTAGGCCCCTTAAGGGCGGAGCGTGGCGGATTCAGTGCTGTGTCCGTTGTTTTCGCTCCGGACCCTCGGAGGCGTTAGTGATCCGAGGAAAATGTTACACTTTCGCCACATTTTCGTGGGTAGTTACTAAGCAACCGCGAGGGGAGTGACGTGGTCCCCCACCCCCGAGCCGAGCGGTACGGGGTTCGAAACCCGTCTACACCAGTGTGACCTCCTGTCTCGAAAAATGCGAAAACAGGGAGAGGGTGGTAACTCAATGGAAGAGCGCTTGCCTAGCACGCGGGCCGCCCTTGGATCAATAATCAGTTTTTAAATTATTATTATTATTATTATTATTATTATTATTATTATTATTATTATTATTATTTTAAAGGTTATTTTATGTGTATGAAAACACAGTAGTGCGTGCAGTACCCGAAGAGGCCAGAAGAGGGCGTCAGATTCCCCTGGCAATGGAATTAGGAACTGTTGTGAGCCACTAGGTGGATTCTGGACCTGGGTCCTCTGCAAGAGCAGCAAGTTCCCTTAACCAGTGAGCCATCTCTAGCTCGCCAGTCAAAATAAAGTCTTGAATCAAAATCAGACCAAATACCCGACTCTTTAAAATAGAACCTATGTAACTTGACTCGGTGTTTTGCAGTGTAAATACAGTTGCTGTATGCCGTAAATATGATGTTTATTTGTCAACTATAAAACGGAGTTAAATGTTAAAAAGTTAAAATGTTCTAAATGCTTAAAATTAAATGTAACCTCATTCGTTATTGAGGTAGATTTAACAACTGATTAATTTCTCATAGAAGTTATTTTTTTTTTTTTACTTTAGAAAGATAAGTTTTTGCTTTAGAAAAAAGAAAGCAAGTATAAAATTACACAAACGCCTGTCTGTACAGAGAAAACCACTGTGACTGGCCAGCTTAAGGGGGTCTTCTTATGTAGTTAGTAAATAAAGACTCAGAACAGAACTAATAGTGCTATTCTATAATTAAAAATATATTTAATTAAAAAAGACTACATATTTGCACCTCTTCCTGGACAGTTAATCGTTCCCGTTCTTTTTAATTAGTGCTATAATGTAGAAATGAGACGTTTTAGAGTAAGGACCCACTCTCCTTTCCTTAGATAGGGTCTCATTATGTAGCCTGGCACTAGGTATTATAGACCAGGTTATCCTCAAGTCACAGAGAACTTCTGGCCCCTGATTCCTGAATCCTTGAATTAAAGGTGCACACTCAGAACCGTGAGTGTGCTGTAGGAAACCATACCTGGCTCTCTTGCTCTTTGTGGTATTTTATCCTTTTAACTCGTATTATTTTCCCATTTTTTACAGAATGTCTTTTCACATTTCCCCTGCAGGGAACTTGTATGTGACATTATATACGTGGCATACTCTGTAGTACGAAGTTTCTGGCCCGGACTTTCGGGCCTAACCTCAAGGTCTAGGCCCACAGACCCGCAGAGACACACAGATGCTTCCAATAGTTTTTGGCTGATCAGCCTCAGGCCCAGGCATATAGCTTGCTAACTCTCTACCCTTAAGCTATCCCATGTCTCTTGTTCAGCCATGCGGCTCGGTACCTTTCTTTAAAGCTGCATGGTTGTCCTCTGCATCCTGTAGCTTCTCTCTGGAGCTCTGTCTGGCACTCTGCTCTCAGAGATTTTCTTAGTCTGGTAGCCCCGCCCACACTTCCTGCCTGCCTTTGGCCAATCAGCTCTTTTTATTAAACCAGTGGTTGGGACAATTATTTAAAATGAAACAACACAACCTCCCACAATACTCAATCTCTTAAAGTTAGTTTTTGTGATTATTAAGGTAATGCATGTTTTTTTAAGGAAGTTTAGGAGCCGGGGAGATGGCTTGGTGGGTAAGGTACTGTGATGTAAGCATGAGAACCTGAGTACGAATCCCCTGAGCCCCTCTAAAGCTGGGTGTGGTGGTGTGGACACCTGAGGTTGTGCATATACTCACTCATCTATAGGAAGAAAATCCAGGAGAATGTAAATGGAAGAATCCAATACTTAGAGGACACTGATAATTTGGTGTTATTTTTTCTCTTTCTGTTCCTTCAGAGGTGAGTATGGAGAAATGTTTTCTGGAAAAGCATTGCATCTTTTAGTTTACAGTTTTGGTTATTCATGTAGCTGACTGATATTTCAAGTAGTATTTTAAACCTTCTCTAGATATGCTGGCTAGTCTAGTTGTCAGTGTGGCTCATGTGAGAGGAAAAACTTAGTTCAGGAAATGCCTTCATCAGACTGACCTGTAGACAGGTCTGTGAGGTGTTTCTTTCATGTATGTATGTTTGTCTGTTTGCTTGTTTGTTTTTTGTGACAGGATTTCTCTGTAGCTTTGGAGCCTGTCCTGGAACTCATTTTGTAGACTGGGCTGGCCTCGAACTCATAAAAATCCGCTTGTCTCCACCTTCTGAGTAGTGCTGGGATTAAGGGCATGTGCCACCATCGCCCAGGCAAGGTATTTTCTTAATCAGTGATTGATGTAAGAGGGCTCAACACACCGTGGGTGGTGCCACCCCTGGGCAGGTGATCCTGGGTTATATAAGAAAGCAGGCCGAGGCCTGGGTATGGTGACACACACCTTTAATCCCACAACTGGGGAAGGAGAGACAGAGCCAGGTGGATCTCTGTGAGTTTGAGACCAGCCTGGTCTACAGAGTGAGCTCCTGGCCAGCCTGGTTGACATAGTGAGACTCAGTCTCAAAACAGAGCAGGACAAAATAATATAACAGATAAAGTAGGCTGGACACACTGAGAGCCCCAGGGAAGAGCCAGAAAGCACTGTTCTTCCATGGTCTCTGCTCCTGTTTCTGCCTCCAGTTCCTGCCTGACTTTCTGTAATGGACTATAACCTGAGAGGTGAAATAAACCCTTCCCTCTCCAAGGTTTCTGTCAGTGTTTGATTACATCAATAGAGAAGCAAATGAAGACACTCACCTACAGTCTGTCCATGACTCACCATGTCTGCTTAGCTTTTTTCTAGCTTTCTAAACTAACTGAGCAGAGCTTTAATGGCTTATTTTCCACAGGTGTCTGCTTCGCTTTTCTAACTAATTTATTTGCTTATGCTTTATGTGTATGCGTGTTTTGTCTGCATGCCTCCATGCGCATCTAATGTGTGCCTTGTGCCTAGAGAGGTCAGAAGAGGGTGTCAGATCTCCTGGAAGTGGAGTTATGGACAAAAGCTACTGTGTAGGTGCTGGGAATTGAACCCAGGTCCTCTGAGCAGCAGTTGCTCTTAACTGCTGAGCCCTCTTCCAGCCTCATTCTAACTTACTTGTTTCTTAAGATTGTGGTCTCATGATCCCAGGCTAGCTTTCACCTGCCTGTGTAGCCAAGGATGACACTGACCCTCCGACCCTCCCCCTCCACCTCCCGAGTAGTGACATTACAAGCGTATGTTGCCACCAGGTCTGTTCATGTGGAACAGAGCACAGAACCCAGGCCTCGGTGCATATCAAGCAAGCACTCTTTCAGCTAGGTTACATCTTCAGCCTTCTTCTGTATCTGGATTAATTATTTTGCTGAGCTCATTTCTGTCTGCAAATTAGTGATGATAATACTTTGTAAGGCCGTGATGAGGAATGGAAATAATGTACTTAAACGGAGCTCAGTAAAAATAATCTAATTTTTGGTTTATAGCTTCATTAGTCTGTAAGTACAGGTGTTCATATTTGTATAATACTGCGAATGAGTGAACGCCCTCTGCTTCCTACTCATGTTTACTGAGTACCCGTGACATCTAAGTCTGTTCACAATTCATAAGGCCTCGGACGCCCATTTTTCTTAGATATTTTTTTCTCCAAAAAACATACGTTGTGGTTCAACTTCAGTAATTTTCTTACTCATCTTTGTTTTCTCAGACTGTACCATCCTGCTTGGCCTGTGGTAACAGGTGCTGGATGGATACGTGAGCCGATTTGGATAATTTAGTGGGGTAAGAAACACACACACACACACACACACACACACACACACACACACACAATAAAACCTGGAAATCTGTCACGAATGCACTAACAAGTACAAAGTACTTTGAACTGCAGATCAGACAATATTAATTTTGAGTAAGCAGGCGGGCAATACCCTGGGCAGTAAATAGTCTTAATCCTGGCCCCGATTATGGATACCGAGGAAAAAGCCTTGGAGACACAACACCGTGTGAGTTTAAGGTTTTAAGGTAGAAGTAAACTGTTTATCTTATCAATTATTTGTGCTGGCACAGGAGTGGGGTTGAAGAACGGGTCCCGATGATCTAGATTTCGCTGCGACCAACCAGTCTTTATTGTTCCTAAGCGTTTCTGAAACCCCGTGTTTAATTTGGTCTGTGCGGGTTCGTGGGAATGAGCGCAGGGGTCAGGGAATGGGAAGATGGCAGAGACCTTCAGCAACAGAAATGAATGGAGTGGCCAGCATTGGCCGGGTGGAGGGGGTATGTCCAGCAGGGGGTGGACACGCTCAGCAGTACTAAGACAAGGTAGTAGCCACGAGGCCCCGCCCACCAGACACTGCCCACAAAGCCCCGCCCACAAAGCCCCGCCCCGAGCGGCCCAGGGCTCGCCCGGGTGGCGGAAGCGGGGAAGCGGCGTCTCTTGGGTCGGCTTGAAGGGACCGAGCAGGAGGAAGCCGCATGGCTGGAGCTCCGGGCGGTGGTGCTGGTGGGCCAGGCCCCGCGGCTGGGGAGCCACTGCTGCAGCGACGCGACTCCGGCCCAGGCTCGCCCGAGCCTCCCGTCCACGGGAAGCCCCAGCAGGGCTTTCTCTCCAGCCTCTTCACCCGGGATCAGAGTTGCCCGCTCATGCTCCTGAAGACGCTAGAGACCAGTAGGAGCGGTGACCCGGAGGCTGGGTTGGCATCTGGCCCGGGGGAGGGAAGGCGGGGACCCCACTGAGCCCAGCCCTCTGTTACAGCTGCAGAGCTGCATGGGCCTTCCGCACCCCTCTTGGATTGTGAATGCACGAGCTAGGACTCTGTCCTTTTGGGCCACACTCCCTAGTTTCTTATATAAGTTATGCCGCAGCACGGGCTGCAGGGAGACGGTGAGGAGAGCTGGTGTACTTCGGGCAGTGCACCCTTCCCTGGGGGGACATTCTTTAACCTTCATTCATTACAGATTACAGCTAGAGTAGAAATTCTTGAAAAACTCTGTTTATGCACCTAAGGGCATCTTGCTAGGGAGAGAGCTCCTAACTAGCTTCCTCGTGCTTTCAAAGAGGGCCTGTGACTTCTAAAAGGTTTATTATCATTGCCACAGGTAATGCAAGCACACACGTTCCCACTGAGCAGTTTCTCACCTAGAGCCTTGCAACTTTGCATCGGCATAGACTGCCTGGCACTTCAGATTTATTTAGGAAATAAGAGTTAAATGTATTTGTCCCAAATAATAAGGTTACAATTTCATAGCAGAGCCAGTCATAATTCAATAGTCAACTGATCAAAGATTTTACTCTCTTTTAAAATATTTTAAAACTTTACTTTTATTTTACGTGTATTGGTGTTTTCCCGTGAGTGTCAGGTCCCCTGGAACTGGAGTTACAGACAGTTGTGAGCTGTCCTGTGGGTGCTGGAACTGAACCTGGGCCCTCTGGAAGAGCAGCCTTGCTCTTAACCGCTGACTGTTTTCTCCTGCCCCTTGTTGCTCTCTTTCTAAAAAGTTTTTTTTTTTTTTAAAGATATATTTTATGTGTGTGATTGTTTTGCCTGTAAGAATGTGTGTGTACCTACTTGCATTCTTCCACTTCTGTGAGCCACTGTGTGGACACAGGGAGCTGATCCCCAACCTCTGCAGGAGCAGTAAGTGCTCCAAACCCCTGAGAGGCGCTTCTCCCCCCCTCCCCCCCCATGGGTGAGGACCAAGCCCAGGGCCTTGCACTTGCTAGGCCAGGCTCTACCACTTGGCTCAATCCCTTTCCCCTTTCTACTTTCTTATTAACCCATAGACTCACACACTCTCCCAGTTGCCAGCCCCCACTGAAGAACTGGTTGGCATGTCCCATTTGGAATGTGATACCCGGAATGGGACATGATGTTACCTCAGAGAACAGTGTCGGTACCCCCTTCTTCAAATTTAGGTGCTATGATGTTCTGTTTTTCTGGCTGTGGCCCAAGACTCCCCTGTCTCCTAATATATGCCGAAGTACAGCGTTCAGTCATCTAAACAAAACCAACCTTCAACACTAAGGTGCTTGCAGCTACCATTTTGATCTTTGTGTTAATGTTTTATTTCATTCAAGACTTGATTTAGTGTTAGTTTACATGTTTCAGACCCATTTTAATAAAATAGTTTTAAGATAGTATGTGAGTCATTTTGTGATGTCTGATCAATGGCCATCACATTAATGGATGATTAATTGGTGCTGTGTTTTCTAATGAGCACTTATTACTATCTTTGTAGACCCGTATGTCAAACTTCTACTTGATGCTATGAAACACTCAGGTTGGTGAGTAAATCTTTTTAAAAATGTCACTGTCTATTTTCTGGAGCCCCCCAGAAACTAAAATCGCAGAGCTCTTATGGGATTTCTCACTTTGGACTACAAAGCCTCCTCCGTCCCCAGTGACCATGCACATGCACAGGCCCCACGGCTCTCTTTTCTCTTAGCTCAATCTCTGGCCCTACTGTGCACTTTGAATATTAGTAAAGGCAATATCTACAGTTCATCTTTATCCATTTCTCAACTCTAGAGCATTGTGGTGAAGAAACCTTAGCTTGGATTAATTAGTAGGAGGCTTCCAGATATGAACTGAGATTGGATTAGAGGAAATGATTTCTGATATCTACTTCTTAGTACCCTGACCTGAAGGCAGGACTCTATCATATTTTCATGGTGGTCCTAGTCGGGTGACCAACTCCTTGATGGAATCCTTATGGAATGTGAAGCAGTCTTTACAGGGGAGCAGATGGAGTCCTGACTGTTAAATGGCTTTAGTGGTGAGAAGACTGTGCAGTGTGGTCCAGGGTCTCCGCCAGGGCTGATTCCTCGCTCACATCTCTCTGTGATTCCTCGCTCACATCTCTCTGTGCTTTTCAGTGCTGTCAACAAAGGGAGACACTTTTCTTGTGAAGACTGTGATGGAAACGTCAGTGGAGGGTTTGATGCGTCAACATCTCAGGTGGGTCCTCTTTGCTGAATTGTTTTCTTCCCTTTAAATCCTATGAAAAGTCTACCAAATCAAATGCCCAGCATAGGCATTGCATACATCAGTCTTGGTCCTTATTCTCAGGACATAAGATGTGAACTCCGTAAATTTAGGAAATTTGAGGCAGCTTAGGATATGCAGTGTGATAACTTTCTGTTCTTGGGATGAGCAACCGAGAGGTTGAACTTCTAAGGAGTAATGAACCTCCGACAATGCATAATCCATGCTTGGTGGCACACACCTGTAATCCCAGCACTCGGAAGGCAGAGGCAGAGGGTCAGTCCATGGTTACTTGACTCTATTGCCTTTGTGACGTGTGTCAAGCCAGTACTTTATAGTGGGACTATATATACTGGCATCAAGGTCACTATAGCCGCCTAATACTCAGTGATTTAACTTCCTTCCACTGGGCCTCAGGATAACCAGTCCTCTGAGGTAAGAGAGAGTGGCTAAGAGCACTGGCTGTTTTTCCACAGGGCAAGATTTACAACCATCAGTAACTCCAGTCCCAGGGGATCCAACACCCTCTTCTGGCCCCTGTGGGGCACAGACATACGTGGAGATAAAACACATATAGATATTTTTAAAAAATGAAAAAGGAATCCGTCCTTTAATTCCAGACTTATGGAGGTCCAAACTATGGCAGGAGGGTACTGCAATAGGATAGTAACATGTTGACTCAAAGCTACTGACGGACTCAGCCAGAAGCCACAAAGCCTCTGCAGAGGTGAAGACAACACTGTTCACCGAAACACTAGGAAACCATAGGCGCATGCTGTGCAGTTTAGCTGGAGGGTGGGACACCCGGGAGGTAGAGAGACATTTTAGATGGACAGGTCAGAGAAGATAATGGGCATTGAAGAAACTCCATATAGAGTTGACCTTCTCTGTGGGAAAAGTTAGCCTCTGGGCAAGAAAGTGCCCTTTCCTCAACTGCTGACAGTATGATGTCCAAAATGGACAAACCGAACCCATACAGAAAAACAGAAAGACCTGCTGAACCTTTGCTGGGATAAGGTAAGGTCTTTAAGGATATCTTGCTTTAAATAATCATAAAATATAATAAAAAGAATACCCTGCTTCACAGAGAAGTCTGTCAGATGTGCTAGACCGGTAGGCCAAAGATGGATGCTCCAACACTACTTCTCTGAAGTAGATTGGTGCTGCCAGGAGCAGATGTCCATTGTCATAAAAATAATAAGAACCTGTTATTAAAATATCTTAAATGCCATATACTGTATATCTCTGAAGTATTTGAAGAAGACCTGTCCATCTAAAATATATTTCTGTTTGACCTTGAAAACATTTAATACGACTAAGTTTGATTGTGATGTCTAACTACTAACTTGCATTCTTTATATCCTAATTAGTTGGTAATAATAACTTTCAAGGACTAGCAATTTGTGTTACATTGTTAGATGAACTGTTTAGGTAGAATAACTTGAGCAAGCATAGAAATAAATATATGTATAGTAACAAAATTAATATCAACTTTGTATCAATATACACAGTTTGTATACAATTTACAAAAAATCCAATCCAATATAAAATATTTAAAACTAGTAATTGCTTTTTAAAAGTAGTAACCTACTCTTATATTCTATTATCTGTTTCCTTTTTTTCTTTTTATTTCAAACAAGAACCCTGAATTTAATTTCCTTTGTCCAGGGAGATTCCTAACTATAACCGTAACATTTGTAACCAATTACCCTAAACAATGACAATCATCTATAACATTAAAAGGCCAAAAACGACCCACCTCACCTTTTGGAAATGTGGGAGCTGTGTTCTTAAATTTACTTCTTGCTGTCAGGGGGTGACGGCATCTTTTGGGGATCCTGAAAAGAAAAGTTTTGTTAAATGTCAAGTCCTGAAATAAGTAGCTGTGTCATTTGTTGTCCAGTCTCTGTATAACTTGAAAGTGCACGGCTTGTCTCAAGTCCTGGCTATAGTAGTCTGTGAAGCTGGTTCAGCGAGCTGCCTCAAAATTGTCCTGAGCAGTTTGTAGTTCAATCTGATCTTTTGTTGGTGTTTGTCAGCCTAGTGGCTTTGTCAGAGTCCATGTGAAATGATCATTGTGGAGTCCCATCTTCCTTTTGGACATGGACCACTGCAGATAACTGATAAGAGACAGGAAACTAGATAAAGCCTTTTTTTTTTCTAGAATTAATTAGTACGCTGTATGAGCATCAATATCATGACAAAAAGTTTAAATATATATATATATAATCCTATAAATTTTGATATAAACATTTATATAGTAAAGGATTAATAACAATAGTATAGCCCCTTATTTTTAGTTGTTCTTCTGTTCCATATCAGGTGGCTCTTCTGATATTATACAGAGATTTTTCATTTTCCTTTAACAAGTGTGCTTGGGTTTAGAGAAAGAGAGAGCCACACTCTAACTCTAAAGCCAGCATTAATTTTTAATTGAACTGGAACCTCAACTTTCTTACAAATAAAGAGGTATGGATGTTAAGCAGTGAGATTTTTACCCTGTAGAGTATATTGGTACCAATGGGCCCGATATTCCTTTGCTTGTAATTTTTTTCTGAATAGCCTCTCTTCTGCTTTAGACGTCTATATGTCCAGGGTCTTTTGACTTCTTGAAGATGGGTGTTTATAGTTTTCTGTAACGACAAAAACAAAACCCTTCCCCAACCCTTCAGTTTTTCTTACAACTTAAAAAATTGTCACATGAGTGGATGGGCCATTATTTCTTTTTATAAAGTTTCTTTGGTTCAGATCGAGACTTTATTAATTTTGATGGTGTCCATAACTTCACCTGTGGAAACAAAAGCAAAACCCCTTCCCCAACGGAGCACATACCCTGGCTTCCATTCAGAGGTTAGTACATCTTTGAAGTAAACAGGCTGATTTAGTTCAGCTGTTTTTTCTATGGTCCAATGCCTTTCAGCAGCTGTTGTTCCTTTCTCATTAGCATTGAGAAAATTCAAAGTTAATAAAGCATTAGGCAGTCTATCTCTGGGGGTCTTTGTTATTCCTTTCTGTTTATTTAACATATCCTTTAGAGTTCAATTTGATCTCTCTATGACTGCTTGCCCTGTAGGATTATGTGGTATTCCTGTAATATGCCTTATATTATAATAAGCAAAAAGTTATTTCATTTTTACTAGAGACATATGCTGGAGCATTGTCAGTCTTAATTTGTACAGGTATTCCCATGATGGCCATAAATGTGTGGTTACAGAATCAATCTTTTTTGAACTCAAAGCAGTTGCTTATGGAAATCCTGAGAACATATCTATTGTATGACATACATATCTTTATTTCCCAAATTCTATAAAGTGAAACATATCCATCTGTAAAATTTCATTTCTATATATACTTTTAGGATTACTTCCTGCTGGCAGTGGAGTTTTGGTTTTAGAAGGAACAGATGGGACACCTTTTTACAATTTCTTTGGCTTGTTGCCAAGTGATGGAGATTTTATTTTTAAACCTTTGCTATTGACTAGATGTTTGTTATGAAACTCTGAGGCCTCTAGCACATTTCCTACAATTTATCAATTTCATCATTACCTTGTGCTAAAGGACCTGGCAGATCTGTATTAGATCAGATGTGTGTTATATATAAGGGATAATTCCTAATTCTGATTATTTTTTGTAGCAGAATAAATATGAAGTTATTTCTGACTCATTAAGAATAAAGTCAGCAGTTTCAGTGTGTAAAACAACTCTTTCTGCAACCTGAGAGTCAGAGACTATGTTAAGAGGTTCTGTAAAATCCATTAATATCATCGTGATAGCTTATAATTCTGGCTTTTGAACAGATTTAAAAGGGCTTTGAGCCACTTTACATACATTTTCTGATTTGCAACCTGCCTTTCCTGATTTGTTTGCATCAGTATAAAATGTAGGGACTCCAGAACATGGTGTATCCCATACAAGGTGAGGAAGAATCCAGTTAGTTTCCTTTATAAATTCAATTCTTTTGCTTTGGGGATATCTGTTGTTAATTTCTCCCAAAACGTTACTCCAAGCTCTTTGCCAAGGTTCACTTTCTGCCCATAAATGGTCACTTTCTTCATTAGTTAAAGGTACAATAATTTATGCTGGGTCCATTCCTGTTAATTGACGAAGTCTTAATTTTCCTTTAAAAATCAAATCAGAAATCTTTTCCACAGATATATTTAATTTCTTATGTGGTTAATGTGCTAGAAATATCTATTCCAATATAACATTTTCCCTTTGCATTAAAATTCCTGTAGGAGAATGCTTAGAGGTCAAGATAACTAGACTGCAATTAAGGTCTGGATCCACACGATCCACATGTGCATCCCATAATTTCTTTTCCACCAAACCGGAGTATCTCTCAGCTTCAGCTGACAATTCTGTTGGACTATTTAAGTCCTTGTCACCATTTAAGGTTTTGAACAAATTATCCAGTTCATCAGTTTTATTCCAATAGTGGTCCATAAATTGGAAATGTCTCCTAGAAATCTTTGAAAATTGTTAAGAGTCCGAAATCTATCTCTCCTAATCCGCACCTCTTGGTGTCTAATTTTTGTTGACCTATTTTGTATCCTAAATAATTAATGGAATCCCTTCTTTATTTTTCAGGAGCAATTTGTAATCCCCAAGTAGGCAAAATTCTTTTTACTTCTTCAAAAATTTTTTCTAAGGTATTGATATTTGAATCGACCAATAAGATGTCATCCATGTAATGATAAATTATAGATTGTAGGAATTTGTTACATATTTGTTCTACTGGATTTTGTACAAAATACTGGCATAGAGTAGGGCTATTCAGCATTTCCTGAGGGAGAACCCTCCACTGGTATCTCTTTACAGGCTGAGAATTATTATAAGTGGGCACTGTAAAGGCAAATTTTTCTTTGTCTTGTTCTTGTAAAAGCATTATAAAGAAACAGTCTTTAAAGTCAATAACTACAATAGGCCATTCTTTAGGTAACCAAGAAGACAAAAGAATCCCAGACTGTAGAGAGCCCACTGGCTGGATTTCCTTGCTTATCGCCCTTAGGTTTGTTACCATTCTCCATTTTCCAGATTTCTTTTTGATAACAAATACAGGAAAATTCCAAGGGCTGGTTGATTCTTCTATATGTTGAGCATTTAACGCTCCTATACCAGCTGCTCTAAGGCCTGCAATTTCTCTTTTGTTAAAGGCCATTGATGAACCATGTATGCTTCTCTGTTAGCCATTTTAGAGGTAGTGCTGTGGGTGTTTTTGAAAGATCAGCAGCTATTTTGCCTTGTTTTTGTACAGCCTGAATGGCTGGTGACTGTTTCTTATAATACCTTCTAATATTTTTTTCAAGAAACACATGTTAGTTTATGGTTCATTTTCGAGATTAGAGGAATATTAATCTGTTTGTTCCACTGCAGTAGTAAATCTCATCCCCATAAATTTAGAGCAATGTCAGCCACATATGGCTTTAATATTCCTCTCTGTCCTTCTGGTTCTATACACTCAAGCCATCTCGCACTCCGTTTTACTGAACGTTTACCTCCTGAAGGGGCCAATTTGGATGCCAAGATTTCAGTAAAATTATTGTTATATCTGCCCCTGTGTGTACCAAACCTTCAATGATAATATTATTTATTCATATTTTTAACTTTGGCCTTTGTTTACTTATAGAAGTTGCCAAAATATTTGCTTTACGGTTTTTTCCTGATTTTTTTCTTCTCTTTTCTATAGATTTTCTGTTGTCCAGAGCAGTGTGGTTTTTTAGAATAGTTTTTTTTTTTTTTTTTTTTTTTTTTTTTTTAAATTGCTCTTAGGAGGTGTTCTTCCATGATGGCAGGTTAAGACTTAACTGGACTTGATAGGGGAAGGGTGCTTCTGAAAGACCTCTCATGGCGTTTCCTGAAGGCAAAAGTTACCTTGTTTGTCTCTTGTTTATCTAAACTAATTAGTCCAATGCCTTCCTTTGCCACACCTTCTGCACACTCCAGAAGGGAGGGCGTTCTCTTGAGATTATTCCAACCAAAGACATTGTTTCTGGAAATGCCTTGTTTATAATCTCTTTTTATGTGACCTTGCCTTCCACAGTTATAACATTTAGCCTCTTCTACCCATTATCATCACAGTTAAAAGGTTCTAAATTAATTGTATCGTGAATCAATCCTCCAAGGGTGCTGAACTTGCTTTTAATGGATTAATTATTCTTTTACATTGTGGGTTAGTATTTTCAAAAATCAGAGATACAATTATTGTTCGTCTAGCTTCTGAATCTGGTACCATTCTGTTTACCACTGCAATTAATTTCTTTAAAAAATATGTAAGGTTTCTTTTGGCTCTTGAATCACTTTTGTAAAGGATTCAGTTTTCTTTCCTATTTCTTCAATTCTGTCCCATGCATTCAAGGCTGCCATTCAGCATAAATCCAGGGTATGATTATTGTATAGTGATTACCTTTTCACATCAGCATAATCCCCCTCCCCAAGAAGTTGGTCTTGGGAGACTTCTATGCCTCTAGCTCTGCTTCTTTGTTCTATTGTTTTAGCCTCCTCCCTCCACCATGTCTTCTATTGTAAAAGTGGCCCAGCCTCCAAAACAGCAGTAACCATATCTGACCAGTCCTTAGGGATTATTTAGTTACGTGTGTTGTTGACCAGGAATTTAACTTTTTTTTTTTTTTTTTTTTTTAAACAAATGGTGAATGCATACCAAAGTGACAGTTACTTCCTTGACTCTCTTTAAATGTGATATTTGTACTGGAGCCCAGCTAACTTCTGAACAAAAGTTACTGGATATTCTAATCTTGGCTGTTTGAAAGCTTTGGGCTGTTTTTGTGGAATCTTATAAGAAAATGTTGAGATTGGTTCTTTGAGTTCCTCTGTCTGGTTCTGAATATGTTTGTGTTTTCTCTTAACAGGGTTTTCTAAGACTTTTTTTTTTTTTTGGCATTCCTATTAACTGACTTTTTAAATGATAAAACAGAAATAATCAAACAATATTCATAATAAACATTATGATGATAATCACATCTACATTATTTATCTTTTCCTTCATTGATTCCTGTTTTGAATTGTCTAGAGTTATATCAAAGAAAAACCAACCATCTTCCATTATGCTACTCTTTCCCGTCTTTACTGTGAGAAAAAGTCCTCTCTCTGCTTTAAATGAATCCCCCTTTTTAAGAAAACCCAATTGACTTACCACAAGCAGAGACTTCCAGCAGGTGGCATGTGGAAGAGAAAGTGGGAGCTTTCGAGTGCGCTGACTTTAGAGTGAGCTGCCCTTGCTCTCCCGTGTCCTAGATTGTCTTGTGCCAGAACAATATTCGAAATGAGGCCCACATGAACAGAGTCGTCACCCACGAGCTCATCCATGCATTTGACCATTGTCGGGCTCACGTCCACTGGTTTACCAATGTGAGACACTTGGCATGCTCAGAGGTGAGTTTTCTCGTTTATTTATTTTTCCCCAGAACACCGAACTCTTTACTTGGATGCAACAATGTAAGCGTATTCCTTTTCTTGCTGTTGTGACTTTAACGGTCTCTTTGTAGATTTGCTATAAATGTTTTCTTCAGACCTCATAACAGTATCAGCTAATTTAAATAATAATAAGTCATAATAAGCGACTTCTCATTGGGGTAGAACGAGGGCTAAATATCATTCCTATATAGATTTAAAAGTTTTTATTGGTCTGGGATTTGAATCCAGGGCCTCTGCATACCAGTCAAACTCTGTTAACTGAACTATGTTCCTAGCTTTGGGTTTGCTTTTGCAGCATTGGGGTAGAGTCCAGAACATATTGCATACTATGTATGCAATCCACCACTGTGTGAAGTGCCCAGCCCTTCTGGATTCTTGTGTAATCCTTACATTGAGGCAGATAATTATTATCCTGTGTGCTAGGTATGCAAAGTGAAGCAATTATTTGTATTGTGGAGCTAGTGGCAGAATTGGGGTTACTAGGGTTCTTAACTGGCCTGCTGTGTTTCTAGGCAAAGCCATTATTTCCCCTGGAGTAAAACATTTAGCCTCAAAAGTATGATGTGAAAAGATACTCAACATTAATTAGTTTTGAATTACTCTTACAAGTCCATATGCTTCTAGCGAGACATGCATTTTGTACTTGATTTTCAGTATTTGAAGAGTTACATTATAATGAGAAATTAAGGAATTAACGAATTTCTAACACGTGCTTTATAACATAAACTGTTTTATCCTTCCCTTGAAATAATGTGCCTCTACTGCTTCCAATGAAAACTCATTATTTGGAGAGTAAATTAAACCTGAGTTTTTAAGTAGGCCTCTCTCCAGTCTTATGAGCCTAGTGTCCGTTAGCTAATGTGGTAAGTGCCTTGAGCTGAACAGCGGAAATGCTGTCGTGTTATCACAGAGGTAACAAGAATTGCACCATTCTCTTAGTATTGAATTACCCCAAGAATGTGGCTAAAGACTGTGCTTTGTATAGAGATAGTTCCAGGGCTTAGAGAAAAGAAATAGGGGCTGGAGAGATGGCTCAGTAGTTAAGAGCACTGGCTGTTCTTTCAGGGGTCCAGAGTTCAATTCCCAGCAACCACATGGGTGGCTCACAACCATCTGTAATGACATTTGGTGCCCTTTTCTGAATACCGTATATCTAATAAGGAAAGAAAGAAAGAAAAACATCTATCATAAATCTGAAAATGTGTGCTAAGTTGAGTATGCTAGTCTCCGTTCTTTGTGGTTTGTATCGTGTAACATCCCTATATAGTCAGGAGGAGGCTCATGACAGAGTGTTAGGGAGTCTGAAAGTGTCTAAGATTTGGGCAGTGGCCAGGGTCACATGCTAGCTTTAGATAGTTTCTCTGGAAAAATATTTTCTTGAAGTCCCTTTAGTGATTTTTAGAAGCGTTTGTATTTTCTAGAGATCACAACCTTTAACTGTGAGGTCCAACTCTCTGACTCTTTGTCCCATAAGAGATTGTTTATGTCCGTGAGGCCACGAGGCCACAGGTAATGTTTAGGAAATTACCTTTGGTGGGCAATTGACTTCTCTGCCACAGGGCCTTGATTTGGGTCGCACACTCTTGGGATTCCGCCCCTTGCTAACATGTTTATAGAAATTATTCAGAAGAGAGTCTCAGAAATACTGGAGGCTCAGAAATACATACTGACGTTCTATTCTTTCCCAGTTTTAAACGTTGACTGGCTGTGGACAGCCCCTTTGCCTCTCACTTGTCCCCTGTGTTTGTGACAGATTCGAGCTGCAAGCCTCAGTGGAGACTGCTCACTTGTGAATGAAATCTTCAGGTTACATTTTGGATTAAAACGACACCATCAGGTAAACACACCCATGGAAGCACAGACCTTCACGAGTGTCATGGGTGGAGGCAGTGAGGAAGGAAAGGAGGTATATAGGGCTGGAGAGGAGGCTCGGTGGTTGAGAACACGCTCTGCTCTTCCACAGGACCTGGATTTAACTCCCAGCACCCACATGGCACCTCACACCTTGTCTGTAACTCCAGTTCCAGGGAACCTGGCAGCACCCTCACACAGACACACATGGAGTCAAAACGCTGATGAGCATAGGAAGAAGAATACACTTAGTGTTAACATACATGAAGAGAATGCAGGCTACCAAACTGTTCAAGTTTATGGAAACTATTTCTATTTCATAATCCTGGGTTAACCATGTGGCTGTCTGAGAGTTATGATCGTGCTCTGGAGCATTTAACATGAAGAAAAAAAACTTTATCTTATTTTATGTGTGTGAGTGTTTTATCTGCATGTGCATAAGTGCAGCATGCGTGTGCATGGTGCCTGTGGAGGTCAGAAGAAAGCATTGGCTCTCCTAGAAAGTGGAGTTACAGAGGGTTGTGAGCTGTTATTGAGTCCTGAGAACCAAACCTGTGTCCTCTGTAAGAGCAGCAAGTGCCCTTAACTCCTGAGCCACTCTCCAGCTCTGGCTCTGGGATACTTTCAAAAGGGCATAGGAAGGGGAATAAAAGTGAAATCGTATGTGTCTAGGTATGTATATATGCACGTGTGGGTATCTTTGGGAGCCCAGAATAGGACATTGGATCCTCTGGAGCTGGATTTAGAGATAGTTGTAGGCTGTCTAGTCTGGGTGTTGGGAATTAAACTGGGGTCTTCTGCAAAAGCAGTATGTGCTCATAACTGATGAGCTGACCTTTCTGGAAGGCCTGGGATTCTATTTTGAAGTGAGCACAGTGCTCTGGAGACTTAAAGTCTAATTTCCTTCAGCACAGAGGCCACATTGCCACGCAGATCAGCACTGTATATTCTTGTACCACGAGACCTCTATGACATGGTAGAAAAGTTCTGCACTGGCCCAGACTTGGTTATGATGAGCTCAGCTGGGGGATGGCAGAAACCCAGGCAAAGGAACAAAACACAGTTGTAAAACATGACTGTCTTGCTAGGAAGCCTTATGACAGGATGTAGTGGGGTGGGCTGAGGTGCACAGCACCAGGTTGGCAGTTTCAACCAGGTGCCATAAGATAGTGTTGGCATCACAGCAAGATGTTCTCCAATGGGGCTCTACACCTGGGGTGGAGAGTCCCACTGAAGTCTTGTGGACAGAGTGAACGGGAGCTGAAGGACACACTTGTGGTCCAGAGACATGCTCTCTCTGACTGATCTCTTCGGTGTCCCATGTTGTTGACTCACCTCACCTTGTGTCCTGGCTTTAGTTTTCAGTTCTAAATAGTTTTATATTGAACTAACATGTTCCATGGTTTGAGAGTTATATTTATTAATTTTATTTTAAATTTTAGAGTGTCAGAAATTAATGAGAACAGGTGAAATACATTTTTCTTTAAAAACATTTTATATTGTGTGCATTTGTGTTTTTCCTGCATGTATGTCTGTGTGAAGGTGTCAGGTCCTCTGGGATTGGAGTTACAGACAGCTGTGAGCCGCCATATGCGTGCTGGGAACCCGGGTCCTCTGGAAGAGCAGGCAGGGCTCTTAACTGCTGAGTCATCTCTCTAACCCTGGAGAAATGACTCTTAACTTAGGTAATATATAATGGTATCACTTTAAATTTCCACAAAAAGTAAGAACCACATGCTCTCCCTTTCCCTAGGCTTGTGTGCGGGACAGAGCTGTTCTTTCCATCTTGGCTGTTCGGAACATCGGCAGAGAAGAGGCCCAGAAGGCCGTGGATGATGTTTTTGAGACTTGTTTCAATGACCGTGAGCCTTTTGGCAGGATCCCACATACTAAGACATATGCCAGATATGCTCACAGGGACTTTCAGAACCGTGATCGCTATCACTCAAACATATGAAGATGCTGGCTGTCCGTATCCCTCAACATCAGGACCACGAGAGAAATGAAGTTCTTAGGCATAGAATGTATACAGTGTAAATTATTGGTTAGGTACTGTGGATAAAGTGCAGAAGGTACTGCTTTCAGGATTTGACTGCAAAAAATAAGTACGGCAAAAGATGAACTCCTTAAACTGTAAGGCGAAGTTGGATCTTTATAGTTAATCATTTAGTAAGCAACGTAAATAAATGGCATTTTTATATTTTCTGCAGTATACATACTTTTAAATGCTTTAGTTTTATAATTTGTTCTTATTTTATGAGATTATTTTAAAAATTGGTTATGAAATCTGTGAAGCGTGCCTCTGTGTGATGGCAAATGATAACTCTGAGAGTTATTATTTACAGACAATGAGATGATCATGTTATTGGACATTTGTGAGATGTTGCCATGATCAAAATGCAAAGAGTGATATTTGGGAATAATTTATTCCAGGTCACCGTCATTTTCTCTTTGTTTATTGTGTGTATCGGGGACTTAAGACTTAATTTCCTAGGGACAGTCTGATGATTAGATACTTTATTCTCCTTTTAGATTTTATTTTATATATATGGGTGTTTGTCTGTATGCCTGTGTATTATGTGTTTGCCTGAGGAGGCCAGGAGAGGGCCTTGGATCCCCTAGAACTGGACTTATAGATGATTATGATCCATTGTGTGGGTGCTGGGAATCGAATTCGGGTCTTTTGGACCAGTGTTCTTAACTGTTGCGCCATCTTTCCAGTCCCCCTTATAAGATTGCTTTAAAATTAAGGTACTACATTAGATTTATAATGCAATTTTAATATTTTATATATTTATAAACATTTTGTAAAGTAATTTTAAAATATTTTGTCAGCCCATCTAAATGTTTTTCTAGCTAGTGTGGTGTTTATAATCCTAGCACATGGGAGGTGGAGGCAGGAAGATCTGCCGTTGGCTATATAGTGAGTTCAAGAGTGGCTTGGGCTACCCGAGAACACTGCCCTCTCAGCTGCACTTCCACCACTTAATCTAGACGGAGGTGTCTGTGGATGTGACAGAGTAGAGGGTGCGTGTATCGCAACTTTTCTAACTAAAATGGAAACCACAGAGTCAAAGTTTTTATTAGTGGGTATTTGTTTGTACAGAGTGATGGGCTTCATAATGACGTCTGTATTCAATTATGTTATGTACTTTGACCATATCCACCCCCTTGACTGTCACTCTCCTGCTTTCTAGGATTTATTTCTCTTCCTACTTGGTTCTGTGCCCCTCCCCCAATACACGCTCTCTTTTTAGGTTCCATATATGAGAGAAAACATAATTTTCATGAATCTTATTAAATTTGATGCTTCTCCAGCATCTATCCATTTTCTAGCAAATGATAGAATTTCACCCTGTTTTGGCTCCATTAAATTGTCTATACACACCTAGACGACCACATCTTCTTTAAGTCTTTTCCTGTGGTGACAGGCTGTTCCATTACAGGCTGTTGTAATGCTGCAGTAACCATGTATGTAGTGTAGTGGCTTAGCTCTGTTGGGTGTGTCTATGTCCAGGAACAGCATTCTACTTTTAGTTTTTGAGGAACCTTTATACTGGTTTCCATAGTGGCTGCAATAGTTCATACTTCTGACAGTGTCTAAGGGATCCTCCCCATCTTGAACTTTCTCCATCATTTGCTTGTTGTATTTTAAGTTATGTGTATGTCTGTGTGTCTGTGTGTACATGAGTGCAGGTGCCTCTGGAGGCCAGAAGGGGGTGCCAGATGCTCTGGAGCTGGAATTACAGGTGGTGGGAACTGAACCCAGGTCCTCAGGAAGAGTAGTCTGCTCATTTTTAACTGCTGAGTCACTGCTTCAGGATGTAGTTTTAAAATTTTATGCAATATTTATTGCTATTAAGTTGTTGTCATCGTTTCCAAAAAATCTCTATCTGCACCTGTATTTTGAAGTGTTTCCATGGCAGCACCTGTATTTTGAAGTGTTTCCATGGCAGCACCTGTATTTTGAAGTGTTTCCATGGCAGTAGTTTCAGGGTTTGCATTAAGGTCTTTGACCCATTTTGATTTGATAGTTTGGTTGTAATTGTCCCCCATAAGTTCATAGGGAGTGGCACTATGAGGAGGCGTGGCCTTGTTGCAGTAGGTTTGGCCTTGTTGGAGGAAGTGTGTCACTGTGGAGGCGGGCTTTGAGGTTTCCTTTGCCCAAGCCCTGCCCAGTGTTCCAGACCACTTCCTGTTGCCTGCAGGAAGATGTAGGACTCTCAGCTCCCTCTCTAGCACCATGTCTGTCTGCACGCCATCATTACACTATGATGATAATGGACTAAACTTCTGAAAATGTAAAAATGTTTTTCCTTTGTAAGAGTTGCTGTGGTGGCTCACACTGTTAGTCCCAGTGCATGGGAGGCAGAGGCAGGAGGATCTCTGTGAGTTCGAGGCCAGCCTGGTCTACAGAGCAAGTGCCAGGACAGCCAGGACTGTTACACAGAAAACCCTGTCTCAAAAACAACAACAATAACAAAAAACAAAAAGAAAACAGCAACCAAACAAAAAAGGCTGGAGAGATAGTTCTGTCCTCTGGTACTTCAGACTAGCACCACATAGGTGTCTCTTCACAGCCATAGCAATCCTAACTAAGACAGTGATTTTTACATTTTATTTGTTTATTGTGTGTGCACACATGTATGTGCATGTGTGGGTGCCATGTGTGCCATGGTACATGGGTGGAGGTCAGAAGACACCTTGTGAAAGTTTGTTTTCTTTATCCGCAGTGTGGATCCCCAGGTTTAAACTTAGGCTACCAGGCTTGGTGGCACGCACCTTTGCCCAGTGAACCATTGCAACAGCCGCGAGCTGATGTTTGCGCAGGGTGAGAGACATCAAGTTCCTTCCCAGATGTGGAAATCTAGCATTCTGGATCCTTTCCCCAGTGTATGAATAATAGAGTTTAAAAGGAAGAGAAACCTCAAAAAAGGAAGTAAAATGGTGTTAATCAATTATATAATCAAATCTAGGTTAACATTGTGATGATATGATCATGCGTAACACAAAAAACCCGATTATATTGATGTACAATTTGAAGAAAGGAATAGTAAGTGATCACATTTAACATCTTAGGTGATAAATTGTATTTATGTAGAAGTCTGGAAAGTGGATGCAGTAGAGGGCTTTTCTTAGTCAGTGTTCTACGGCTGTGGAGAGACACCATGACCACCGTTAACTCATAAGGAAAGCATTTGATTGGGGCTTGCTTTAGTCTTTTCAAATAGTGCCGCTCTCTGGTGAACAAGCATTCAGATCTATGAGCCCATATGGGCCATTTCTTGCTCAAATCACCATTCTGCTCCCTGTCTCCTGTAGACTTGTATCCATGTATAATGCAGAAATGCATTCAGTCCAACTTCAGAAGTCCCCATTGTTTATCAGTCTCTCCATACTTTAAAGGTCTAAGTTTTAAAGTCTTATTGGAGACTCATAATTTCTAGCTGTAACTCTTATAAAATCAAAATAAAAAATTAGATCACATCCAACATGATGGCACAGGTATATATTACTGTTCCAAAAGGGAAGAGCATTGTGAGAAAACACTGGACCAAAGCAGGACCGAAAACCAGCTGAGCAAACTCCAAACTCCGCATCTCCACGTCGGATGGCAAAGCGCTCTTTGGAACCCCATTCAGTTTTGTTAACTACAACACATTTGCTTTCTCTTGGGCTGGTACAGCTTCCTGAAGCTGCTCTCCTCAGCAGGCATCCCATGGCTCCGGCATCTCCAAGGCAATCCAGGCTTCACCTTTACAGCTTCATGCAGTGACCTCTCTGGACCTCCGTGCAGGGACACCGACACGTGCCTGGCCTCAGCAGCTTCCCTTAGCTTCAGAGGAAGATTCCATAAGCCCTTTCTTGTACCCTTGATTCTAAAGCTAGAACCTTTGGGCCGAAACTGTGAAATTCTGCTGTTTGCTGGGCTTAGAAGATGGCTACTCATTCAATTACATTTTCATTCCTGTTTTTCAATGGTTTCCTCACGGCTTAAGCTTTCCAATTCATTACACAAGTTGGAAGCTTAGCTGGGTGGGATCTTGCCCTGACGTCACTCACTCCTCCCTTTATTCCATCCAGTCTTCAGACTTTTCCTTAAACTTTTTATCACCTTGAGCACTGGACTTAGCTCTTTTATATTTCCTGGGGATCTTTTCTCTATCTATACATTTTGTGTTTCTCTTTGCCTACTTGCCTTTTTTTTTTTTTTTGTAGCTATGCATAAGACTGTTAGCCACACGACACAATCCTTACTACACTGCTTGAGATATCTGCCAACACCATTAATCCAAAACTTCAGTTTAGCCCCAGGCAGATTTGTTTTTTAGACAAGGACCTAAAGCAGTGACATTCTTTAACAAAGTGTCACAAGAGGGGTCTCTAGGCTGCTTATTTATATGCTTCCCCTTTGAAACTTCTCGTTCTGGATCCTCACAGCTCACACTGCCTTCTGTACTGTCATGATTCTGCTAGTATGAGCTAGTAAGCCTCAGCTTTTCTGATGCAAAGTCTCAAAGTCCGTATTCTCGGCCATCAAGCATCAGAGTCAAGGCCATCACAGCAATGCTCTTGTATAACTCTTACTGCTCCGCTGCCGTGACACCGTGACCACCACAGCTCTTACAAAGGAAAACACGCCATTGGGGCTTGCTTACATTTTCAGAGGTTTAGTCCATTGTCCTCATGGTGGGTCATGGCAGCACACAGACATGGTTCTGGAGAATTAACTGAGAGTTCTACATCTGGATCTGCAGTCAGCAGGAAGAGAGAGACCCCAGAACCCCACCCCCCAGTGACACGTTTTCTCTTACAAGGCCATACCTCCTAATCCTTTTCAAATAATGCTGCTCACTGGTGGACAAGCATTCAAATCTATGAGTCTATGCTGGCCATTCTTATCCAAACCACTGCAGAGCCCTCTTCTTCCAGGGTTGCCTTCCCTGGAGGAAGCTTCTATTTTAGTTTATTGTGTTTATGCCCGCAGATTTATTTTTAACATTTATAAACATCTACGAACATTTCATCTCCCTCTCCTCCTCCTTGTCTCTATTTTTTTTGAGACAGGGTCTTACTCTGCGGCTTTGACTGACCTAGAGCTTGCCATGTAGACCAGGCTAGCCTTGAACTCACAGAGACCCACCTGCCTCTGCCTTCTGAGAGCCTGGGCTAAGGCATCCACCACCATGTCCTGCCCTTTCTTTTAGCAGTTAAAATATATTTGCTTTTTTCTACCACGATCATACTTCTATTATTGTATCTTTATAATTTTGTTTATCTTAAGTATTACACATGTATATATGCAATATAACATTTTGATGCCTTAGAGAAAACATTTCTCATAATAACTAATAACTTTTCATGTGATTTCCAGACGAACTTTAGGAGTCTCTCCCTTTTTTTTGAAACACAGGATAGGAAGCTGGCAGATAGAATGATGGAGGTCGTTAGAGGCAGGCAAGAAGATATTATTCATTTTTGTTTTATGTGTATGGTTGTTTTGCCTGCATGCACCTGGCTTCTGAGGTCACTGCAATCAGATGATACACAGACATAAAACACTCATATACATGAAAAAAATCTTAAAGACCTATTAAAATGCAGATATCATTAAAATGCAATGCTTTTGTTCAAATACTATAAATTAAAAAGCTTAAAAAAATCAAGGGCAATGTTATCAGCACAAGTGAACATTTATTGATTATACACTCAGGGTATTGCTCTGAAGTGTGAGTCTAATGAAGAAATAACTAGGTTTGGTAATATCCTGTCTGATATTCTATCCCCATGAAAGGCTGGGTGGTAGAAATGCCATGGTCTGATAGCTGGGTACAAGCCTCCATTCTTCTCTCGAGGGCAGAAATGAACAAAGCAGAGCTTTCCTCATTGCTTAATGTTGAAGTTTCAGCAAAAAGCTGTGCCTGTACCAGTTAAAAGAGCTCGATCGTAGAAAATTTTAGGCATTTAGAAAACAGTAGTATAAAGAATATCCTACTTGTTACTCTCGTGTGGAAAATGTATGAGACTAGTGGACATCTCTATGTGCTCACCCTCCCCCTGAATTATTTCTAAGGTAACTCACACACACAAATGGGATAAATACAGTCCGAGGTGACAATGGTTGACCCCCAACATAATAAAGATACAAGACATTTTCATCATCTCAGAATCCTTCGTTTCTCAGCTTTTTTTCTCTATTCCACCCTGAAGGAGTCCTTTGTTTTGCTTTATTTCACCATAGATTAATTTTGCTCATCCTAGAATTTCATATACATGGAATCACCATTATCCCCTCTCTCTGGACAGGCTCTTACTACATAGCCCAGCTTGGCCTCTGCCTCTGCCTCCTGAGTGTTAGAATTAAAGGTGTGAGCCACCAGCCAGGCAGCATGCACTCCTTTTGTGTCAAATTTCTTGTGCTCAAGATGATTGTGAGCCTGCGTTTTATTGCATGTATCAGGAACTCCCTTTTCCCGAAGAGAAAATTTTATGATATAAATAGATGGTCGATTGTTTGTTCTGTTTATAGGCATTCAGCTTTTCCTAGTAATTTGGCGGTATATTTCAGCCCACATTTCTAGGCACATCATGGTGGGAAGGGTAAGTCATCAGGAACTTGAAGCACCTAGGTCACATCACATCAACAATCAGGAACCAAGGACAGTAAGTGCACGGCACGATCCTGCTCACCTTCTGTAGTTATACGGTGCTGTGGGGGATGGAGCCTCCCAATGTGGATAAGTCTTCCTACTTAATATATGTTTATTAGTCATCCTACTGGGCATCTGGAGGCCAGTCTAGAAATTGTAGGTGGAACTATCTATCACTTTATGGCTAATAGGTGATATTTTAAGAGGTTTGATAACTGGCGAAAAACAGCATCTAAGGCTGTGTGGTGCTTTAAACAGGAGTGACCCACATGTGTTTGCATGCTTGGTCATAGGGAGCGGCAGTATTAGGAGGCATGGCCTTGTTGGTTGGAAGAAGTGTGTCACCATGAGGGTGGGCTCTGAGTCTTAGGTGCTCAAGCTGTGCCCAGTGTGGTATAGTCCTCTGCTGCCTATGCATCAAGATGTAGACTCTTGGCTCCTTCTCCAGCACCATGCTTCCCACCATGACGACAGGGCTAAACCTCTGAACCTGTAAGCCAGACCCAGTTGAATGTTTTCCTGTATAAGAGTTGCCTTGGTCATGGTGTCTCTTCACAGCAATAAAACCCTAAGACAGGTTTTGTCTGGGAAGGAAGAATTGGAAAGAATATAGGCCCCAAATGAGTGACATTCTATAAGAGAGTTCCAAGAAGACAGAATGGTGGATAATAATTTATTGATGGCATTAGTTATTACTTGCTGATTTATTCAGGTGAAAACAGGCCTGTGACATCATGCCTGTGTACTCCAAGGAAGCCTCATGACTTGGAGGTTGTAGGCAGACTTCTCTGTCCTACCATCCCATTTCCAAATCACGACACAGAGATTTAATATTAATTATAAATGATTGGCCCCATAGCTTAGCCTCATTTATTACTAACTAGCTCTTCAACTTAAATTAATCTATATTTCTTATCTAAGTTCTACCACGCGGCTCATGGCTTGTTACCCCATTTTCTTTTTTTTTTAGTGATTTTTTTTATTTAAAAAGTTTTTTCTCATACCTTCCTCTGCTCCCCCTCCCTCCCCTCCTCCCAGTCCTCCCTCAGCCCTCCCCCCATCTCCCCATCCATTCCCCCAGGGAGGGCAAGGAGTCCCAAGGTGAGTCAGTTCAGTCTGGCATATCCAGTTGAGGTAGGTCCGAGCCCCTCCCCCCAGTTACTGAAGGCTGACTCAGGAGTTCCTCTGTAGGGAATGGGCTCCGAGAAGCCAGTTCAGGCACCAGGAATAAACTCTGGTTTTGCTGCAAGAGGCTCCACAAACTGCCCACACCATTCGACTGCCTTCTACATTCGGAGGGTTTAGTTCCTTCCCATGAAGGTTCCTCGGCTTGTCACCTCATTTTCTACACATCCTGCTTCCTCTGCTTCTGTCTTGAAACTTCAAGACTTCGCCCTTCTTTCCAGTGTTCTCTCTGCCCCCAAATCATGTCTAGCTATAGGCCAGTCAGCTTTTTATTAACCAATGTGAGTAATGCGTATTACAGTGTACTAAGATTGTTCCACAGCAGGAGGCGGTCTGGGGAGGCTGAAATAAGGCGGACTTGAGGTACAGTAACTCTTTTGCCATCACTGATCAATGAAATGAGTGCTTAAGGCCAAGAGTATTACACTATCCGTTTTTGTGACTAATTCTGGGGATTTCAAGCGTGATGTAACATGTACCACTTTTGGAAACTCATCCCTCTGAAGCATTGTTAGAAGATTCACAGTGCTTACATCCTTCTTAAAATGTTAACTTATCAGTCAAATTGATGGGTTTTGAACCCGAAAGATCAAATAGTTCATTTAATCATATTAACCAAATTGGTTTTAAACCAGCTGGATTATTTGCGGTGCTTAAGAAGTTATTATTCTCCAACTGAGTAGATAAATGGGTCACCTTGGAGTATTCTTTATGACAGTGTACTGGGAACAGAATCATTTGTCCCAAAGAGACTCTCTCAGCAAAGGTTCACCAGACCTGTCTTGATTAATTTCCCAAAACCACATGAGGAGATTTGCCAATTACACTTTGCAGGGTTGATTTGATCAGCCTCACATGGTTGCACAGTCTGCACAGGTTGCTACCCACAGCTCCAATGGATCAAAACAGTTAAGAAATGCCCGGCAAAAATGACCTGTGAACCGACTTCTAATATGACTTAAGCTTTTGTGGTTTAGACGGCTGTATCTTTGAGATGCGGGGTATAGAATGGTCTCACGCAAATCCTGACACCGTTTCTGAAGAAGCGGGCAGGGAGAGGGTACCAACTCCTTTTCTGCTGGTAGAAGACAGAATGACAGAAAACATCAATGCACCCAAGGACAGCACAGTGGACCCGCTGCAGAACGCGGAGATTTTCTATCTTTCCACCTCCACCCTCCACTTCTACAGCATTTAGCACAGTGTGGCAATAACGTGGCTGCAGTATCCATTTTCAGCACACACACATTATAACCCTATATTACAACAACAGATTACCCTTTCCCTTTATGCCTTCCTGGTCTCTTGCTGTCCGAGTGGAAGCGTTGGCCCAACATTGTTAGTATCAACTAACACCTGGTTAGAAATACTTAAAACTTACCAAGTCAGCATGCTTCAGTTTATACATAGACGTCAAAATTGAGACGCATTCCTTGAAGGACTCATCAGCCCCAAGAAATGGGTTCCTTTCCTGGCTGCATATTCCTCCCTCACTTTTGAGCACAGCATTCTTTGAGCTTCTGGCCTCAGGTGAGCTGGGCACCGTAGAGTTTTAAGGTTCCCACGTGTGACTTTAGGGGTGCAGGCTTGAATGGCACTGCTTCCTGGGGGTATGCCTCCTTCCAAATGTCTTTAAACTTTCATATAATACCTTTGTTGTATAAAGAATCAGAATTTAAGTTTCTTCTCCTTCCACCCTTAGTCTCATGTCTGGCTGACTCTTAATTTAGTTTTTACCCTTAGATCTGGTGTGTGAAAGTCCAGTTGATGTCTCACAAAACATGAGGGGCAACTAGAAAAATAAAGGGAGACATGCTTTGTTTTCTTTCTTTAGTAAGATGAGCTAAGTACTCTGGTTATCGTAAGAGCAGATAATTTTAATTATGAAATCCAGAGGACACATAAAGAGGTTAGCTTGCCAGACAAAAGTCGAGAAAAACAGGTAAGATGGAATTCAGATAAACAGTGAATACCTTTTTTATTCAATAAACTTTTTTTTTTGTTAAATTAAGAAGGATTACTCTATTGCAGATGGGGCTCAAACTTAACTGTGTAGCCCAGGTTGTTGTCAAAGAGTAGAGTCCCCCTGCCTCTGCCTCATAGTCCCATGTAGCGGGACACACACCACTGAGCCTGGATTAACGTCTTTTGGACAGGTCCCTCTGTGTAGCCCTGACTATCCCAGAACTCACAATGTAGACCAAGATTGTCTTGAACTCACAGAAATTCATGTCCCTTTGCCTCCTGAGTGCTGGGATTAAAAGCATGTACCGTCAGGTCTGACAACTTTGTATCTTTTTAAAAACAAATATTTATTTTGTGTCATGTGTTTGCCTGAGCATGTGTATGTATGCATGGCCCACAAAGACCAGAGGAGGTCCTCAGCTGTCTCTGGAAATAGAGCTACAGACAGTTGTGAGCCTCCATGGAATGCTAGGAAATGAGCCCGGGTCCTCTGCACGGGCAGCAGGGGCTCTGAACTTCTGAGCCATCTCTTCAGCCCCAACCTTTTATTTTCAGCCCTCTGAAAACACATGGATTACGTTTATAAATGTTCAGTATGGCAGCTCTGAGAAGTAAGCCATGTAAAAGGAAGACTAAAAAGTATATATAAGGAATAAAATTTGAACCTATATGATGTGCTATTTTATTTATTTGTTAAGGAGGCAGGATCCTCAGCTATACAGGACACATCCTAAAACTCACAAACATCTCAGGCACCAACCTGCCTCTGCCACCCAAGCTGCCTGTTCTGCTACACCCAGCCAAGACATTTTATAATTTAAAGAATAGTATGTATTTCACGATCTCAGCCCAACAAGAAATCTATGAGTACTTTTGACCAAGAAATATCTTTGAGATAAGGGTTAAACACAAAACAAGTTTATGTATTCCGATTGCCACATGACCGGAAAAACCAGAAATGGAGCGCAAGCCGAACGAGCTGCTGCAAACACTATCGAGCAGCAGAGGGCGCAAGTGCACCACCGATGATCTTTCAGTCACACCCGACCGGGTCATTTTCACAATGCTTTCTATGTGCAGCTCAGATTTTATTTAAATATTTATTTGAATCAACTTTGGCATGCAGCGGTGCAAAAACAGATTAGAAATTAAATGCAGGTCTAGTGTAGTCTCCAGAGTTTGCATTTCCCTAAATGATAGATTGCTTTTGCTTAAACTCCTTGGCGTAGGAAGTCCTTCAGCTCTCTCTCTCAGTCTCTCTTTCTCTCTCTGTCTCTGTCTCTCTCTCTCTCTATCATAAAGAGTAGTCCTGTGCCTCCGGTTTATGCTTCAATTCTGGGGTTTTTTCCTTGGATTTTGGGCTTCGAGAGAGGCAGAAATAGGTGGATTTATCAGGATAAGGAAGCGATGGTCCCAGACTAGGTGGCCTCAGCAGGGGTCTGACCCCGACAGCTCTGTCTCCAGGCTCAAAGCCATACAGAGTGTCTGAGGGTGCTTTAACTTTCTCCCAGGTGCCGAACGCTGCTTTCACGGGCAGAGAGACATTCACGTTGGTTTTTTTTTTTAGTGCAAGTCTTGGCATTTTACAGGCATCCGAGAGCCGGGGAGAGACATTCACGTTGTTTTTTTTTTAGTGCAAGTCTTGGCATTTTACAGGCATCCGAGAGCCGGGGAAAAGGGAGGGCGATTCCTAGAGATGCATTTGTCTTTGTGCAAACAGCATAACGTGCACAGGCAGCACAGCCTGTATCACACCTGGGGCTGTGGCTCCTGAGCCACAAACTTGTACAGCATATGACACGATTTAACTCTGTGCTCGGTGAAATACAGTGGTGTTTTGCATATGAAAACGTTTCTAAATACAGAAAAGGTACAGCAGATATGAGATTTTAAAATTTATAATGAGTTTTGAAATTATATCATTTCTTCCCGTTGGTTCTTGCAACCTCTGGTGTACCTAGCCCCTTGCTCTATTTCAAGTTCATGACCCTTTCTTCGATTGTCGTTACATGTGTGTGTGCTCCTAAATACATAATCCAACCTGTTCCATCCATACAATGTGACCTGTATGCTATGTGTATATATCATCTCAGGGTTGATCAACTGGGGAGTGAGTTGAGAATTTTCCTTGAAGACCATTTCCTCTGCTCTCAGTATCTCCTCATTGCCAGAGACTCTTTGTGTGGGACTGAGGTCCCGTGAGTGTCCCCCTTGCATGATAGCATGCCCATTTTGCTATTAGCCTTGTTCAGGTCTTGCTTGGGCAGCCATGTTGCTGAGTCTTTGTGGGTATAGCCCCTCTGACATTTTGAGGAGACACAGTCTCATAGAAAACATCTTCCTCTGGCCTTCACAATCTTTCCACCTCATCTTCTGCAATGATCCCTGAGGCTTGGGTACAGGAATTGTGCTATATCTCACCTGGAGCTGGACACCACACGGCTTCTTCTCTGCATCTTGATTGGCTGTAGTTTGGTAATGGTTTCCATCTGTTGCAAAGAGAAGTTTCTCTGTTAAGGGGAGAGAGCTGCATTCATCTGTACATCCAAGAATAAGGACTTTCTCAGTTCTTTATAATCCGATGGGGTCATCTTCCTATGTTTTCTTTATTGAGACTTGTGGATCTATCGTATATTTTCTTTATTCATCTGTTCATGGATGTTCAGGTTGATTCCATAACTTGGCTGTTGTGCATAGTACCCCAGTACAAATGGCTGTATGCCTAATATACATAATATATATATATATATATATATATATATATACATATATAGATGTGTGTATATATATGTACCGGCTTAGATTCCACTGGAATCTGAGAAAAGGACCTTCAGTATCTCAGAATCCACAACACCAGCAGTAGTGTAGTTGAGTTCTATGGTAGCTCTGTTTTTGGTTCTGTGTTTTCCCGTCATTTTTAATAGAACAGCCATCAATATTGCCAAGTATATGTCTTCTGTGGGAGACCTTTTGAGAAACATGGGTCTAGTGAGTAAAGATGTGGTTAACATTCTCTGTAGGAGCTCACAGGGAATCATTAGACCATCATGATTAGAGAACACGTATCCAATCCCTTTATAGGATAGGACCTAGTGATGTGACATAAGTTGGTTCTCTCTCAGAGACAGGAGTCTATAGTTTTGCCTTTGGTTTGAATGGGAGCATGGCTTTATTTCCTGTAATGCTTCAGAATTTCTTTTTTTAGTGCTGTAGGGGACTCTAAGTCACCTCAAGATACCCCAAGACCAAGTTCTCAGCAAAAGGACATTTATATGCTTCAGAGGGACAGAAGTCATGGCTAAGGGACAAAGACAGGAATAGAGGAAGAGAGAAGGGAAGGGAACGAGGGCCCGGTAGGGGGGGAGCGTGGGGCACAAGACAAAGGACTACCTCTGGTGGAGGCAGATGTGCCCCATAGGTAAGCAGTGGTTTATAAAGGGGAAATGCAGTGAGGTTGAGGTGTTTAATTTTAATTGACATGTTAGGTGGCACACAGGGGGTTTGACTGTTGGGTTTCAATACTGAGGGGTTGGCCAAATAAGGGGATGGCTAACTTCAGGAATACAATTCCACAGTTTTTAGCAAGGTGGAGGGAATGAGGAGACACAGCTTACCAGAAACGTGTTTGCCAGTCCTGGGCAGGCTATAACAGAGTTTCCACTGATTTCTGAATATGACATTCTGATTTGCTCTCATAACCTAGTGTCACAGCTGCTGTGAAGAAGGGAGATTCAAACACTGGATCTGAGTGAAGAACCACCACTGAGAATCACACCCTAGGAAACCTTTTTTTCCCCCCTTCCTTTTTACACAGATGTGTGAGAATGCACGCACAATTTCATCATTTTCAGTGTATAATTTTATCATTTTCAGCACATCATATCCTCAAGACATTTTAGCAGATAGAACAAATGAGGATTGCAAACATTCTTTTAGAAAGAATTATTATTTATTGTTATCATGTGTGTACAGACATTTGTGAGGAGGTCAGAAGACACGTTTGTGGAGTTGTCCATCTTTTGGTAGGATTCAGGGATTGAACTTGGGTCATTAGGCTTGCATGTTGAGTGCATGACTGGCAGAGCCATCTTGCCAGCTCAGTGTGAGCACATTCTTGTCAGAAGATTGGTTAAAGGGTTTTGAGTTTAAAGAGCAGAGGCTTGTGGTCATTTTCTAGTAATATTGATGGCTTGGAAGTTACAACTACCTAGAAGTTTCTAGCCTTTTGGTCTGGCTGGTTTTATGCCAGCTTGATACAAAAGCTAGAGAGGTATCTGAAGGGAGGGGACTTCAGTTGAGGAAATGCTGACATAAGATCCAGCTGTAGGGCATTTTTTTAATTAATGATTGATTGATGAGAGAGGGCCCAGTCCAGTGTGGGTGATGCCATCCCTGGGCTGGTGGTCCTGGGTTCTGTAAGAAAGCAGGCTGAACAAGCCAGTAAACAGCGCCCCTCTGTGGCCTCTGCATCAGCTCCTGCCTCTGGGATCCGGCTCTGTGTGAGTTCCTGTCCTGAGTTCCTTCAGTGATGAACAGCAATGTGAGCAGATAAGCCAAACAAACCCTTTCCTTTCCAACTTGCTCTTTGGTCACGAAATTTTATCACAGCAATAGAAATCCAAATTAAGACACCTTTCTTCCCCGGAGCTGTGATGATGCCCACCCTATTCTAGTACCTTGACAAGAGTTTGCAGGCTGCCCTTGAACTTATAGCCTCCCCATCTCCTTGTCTCTAGGACAACACTAGGATTACAGACGTGAGGAATATTTGAAAAGCCTTATTAAACAACTTAGTATATTACTGGTTCTGTGTTGGTGCATCTTATCTGCGCCCCCAGAGGCAATGGCATTGTTCCTGCTCCTGTGCCCAGGAAGCTATTGGCGATGGCTGGAATTGATGACTGCTATACATCAGCCAGGGGCTGCACTGCCATCCTGGGCAACTTTGCCAAGGCCACCTTTAATGCCATCTCTAAGATCTACAGCTACCTGACCCCGACCCCTGGAAAGTGACTGTGTTTGCCAAGTCTCCTTATCAGGAATTCACTGACCATCTTGTGAAAGCCCACACCACAGTCTCTGTTCAGAGGACCCAGGCTCCGGCTGTGGCTACCACATAAGGGTTTTATTCAAGAAATAGAAAGTGAATTAAGCCTTTTTTTTTTTTTTTTTTTTTTTTTAAATACTTAGAAATGAAACATTCAGCTGGGATCTGGTACGCAAAAGGACTTGTTGAAAGCTGTGAACAGTCTTCTAGATGACTCAGTCTTGAGTTAGTATGTGATATAACAACATAAAGGATGTTCCCCTGTGATGGACCTTATATAAGCCAGCCCCCTCACTTCCCTTTGGAGTAGGGGTGGTGTGAAGAGGCTCTGGAGGTATGCCACATGTCCCGTCTGGTCACGTTCATCCTACCCTTGCTTCCTTCTATCATGGCCGGCATTCTTGTTCTGTGAAGCCACCAGGCCTTATTTATTCAGGTCACAAATACCTGAACAGTGTAGAAATAATAGAAAACCAATGGCACATTGTGCTTTCTCACTCATGACTACTATGAGTTACCCGGGACATTTTCAGAAGCCAATTTCAGTATAGCGATTTAACCCAAAATTCAATGAAAAAAAAAGTAATTTTTCCCACATAATGCAGTTATGATTAAGAATTATTATTTTTATCTTTGCCAATGTTGATAACACCTAATCCTTAATCCTCCTTATGAGATTTGCTTTAATATCTAAAAATATTTCTAGACGTTCCTGAAAATGTGCTCGCTACGAAACCAGAAACTAACTAGGCATTGCAGAGGGTGTCCACCTGGGGATTTTTCTATGAAATTGGAATTGTGTCATGACATTACTTTTGGATTGCATTCTAAGAGAATAGGCCATATATCTGAAAAAATGGAATAATTCATGTCTTGGCCGAATTGTTAGCACTATTCTGCTTGGGTGCATTTTAAATAAACACACTAGTATTTATTTATTTATTGTTTGTTTGTTTGTTTGTTGTTGAGAGAGTGTCTTACTATGTAGCGTTGGCTGGCTTGGAAATTACTGTGTAGACCAGGCTGCCTCCCAAGTACAGAGATCTGCTTGCCTCTGCCTGCTGACATTAAAGGCACGCGCCACCATTGCTGGGTTTATATTTTATAAGCACAAGTACACACAGTCTTGGAAGAAACCAGTTAAATTCATCATTTTGGTTTTGTTTCTCACACTAAAACATTGGGAAAGCGAGACAAGAGGAATGGATCCCATAATGCACCGGCAACACTACTCCAGGGCCACTCATAAGCACAGGGTCAATGGAGTCTTGTTGGGGCAACTTGGGCAACTGGAGATCCACGATCGTTTTCTTATGACAGGGGCCAATGTCTGCAACACCTCTAACTCCAGTTATGGCAGAAAGTCATCGCCAGATTCAGCCGACAGAAACTTTAACGACTTCTAGAAACATTCGCCGAGAACCAGCACCCTCCGAAGCAATGGGGTTCCGATGAATGAATCTGAGCCCTCTTGGAGCTTTCTTCCTAGTGGAAATAAAGACGACAGAGAGGTAAACAAAGAGCCCAGGAGGAGACTAGATAATGTCATTGAGGGCACCAGGCACAGGGTGGAAAAGCCCTCCCTGAGTGAAGCATAGCAGGGTGATGAGGAGGTGAGGGAGGTCTGCATCCTGGATATTGGAAACACATGCCAAGGCACTGAGGTAGGAGCCAGCTTGGCGTGAGTGAAGCAACAGAAGGGTCCGTCCTGGTGAGTAAGGGGGAAGGGGAACAGAGGCGGCCAAGGATTTGCTCCTGTTGAGATATAAAGTCCTCAGGAGGAGGTCTGTCATTATTCTAAAAGTTAGAAGCCGGAAGAACACCTCTAGGGATAAGAATGGAAACAGAGACCTCCTGGGCCACTTCAGTTGAGCCCTGTAAGTCCAGGGCCTTTGCTCTAGAGTGGAAATAGTAGAGATGGAGAGAAGTTGTTGATTGTAAAATGTCTTTTGGAGTAGCAAAGGGATTTACTTATGGGTTATGAATGGCGATGGAGTAAACACGATCTTGTTTTTTCGAGACAGGTTATCACTCCGGAGGCCAGGTTAGCCTAAAATTTACTACCCAGTCCAGGCAGGGCTTGAATTTGTGCCATCCCTCTTCCTCAACCTGTTGGGATTACAGGTGTAAAGTGCCACACCCAAGAGTCGTCTTTAGCAATCCAAAAAGAGTTATAGAGAACAGAAATTCTGGGTTCAGCTTCAGTTTGGTGCTTTCAGATGCCCGCTGGATGTAAGTCAGAGCTGATGGCACAAATATGAGTGTTGTTTGCACATCGGTGATATTTGAAGATTAGGAGCTGAACCAGCTGATCCAGGGACAGCATACAGATCCCAGGGAAGGGATCCCATACCCCAGGGTAGAGTCTGCCGAGAGGAGGAACCAGCAAAAGGGATGAAGAAGGGACAAGAACAGCCAGGGCAAGAAGAGAGAGTGTGGAGCCATGGAAACAAAGGAAAGAGCTGTTGGGAGAAAGTGTTGGCTCTGACCAAGAGGTTAAGCAAGAGGAGAATGGAGATGCCCTTAAGGATGCTTCTGTGTCCTTGAGAAGCCCGAGGACCCTGCTTTTGTCTTCAGAGAAGTACAATGTTGTCACAGCAACAAAAACAGTGCCAAGTAGAACTTCACTTTGTGGCTACACTTAACTTCTGGGAGTGCCTGTGCTACCATGGAAACCAAGAATTATTCCATGGAATAACATTATCTTTAGCTTCAAGGGTACCCAGAGGTCAGGTAGTCTAAATTCTTACCCTGGGCCCTTCCAGCACAGGCTGACACATGCTCACATTTGCACAAACATTTTCAGACACAGAAGATCACCCCTAGGGATGTGCTGTGGCTGGTTGCCTTGGGGTCAGTTAAAAGAAAAGTCTTTCACAGTCAAAATCGGGAGAGGTAGCCACAAATGGGCAGGTGGTACTCAAAGCTGGAGAGGTTTGGAGAGCTGCTAAGCAGGTTGAGGATCAAAGACAGCAAGGGGAGTGGATTGGAGTGTGTGTGTGTGGAGGGGGGAGTGCAGGGTTTGTCTGGGAGCTGGACTGTGCACTGCTTGGATTTGCTTTCTGTGAGTAAGGTTGCAGCCTGTGATTAGGTAGTTCTGCTTCTGACTGGCTGAGACTGAACTCTCAGACTATTAAGTTTGGATTTCCTGGTTTCTTTATACACTGAGTTTGGTAGCTTCCCGACTCTGGCCTTCTTCATATTTCATTTGCCAGGCTGTTTTGGGAGCATCCAGTGATTTATGGTACCAAGATGTGTGTGTGTGTGTGTGTGTATATGTGTTTGTCTGGGTATATGTGTGTGTGTCTGTGTGTATGTGTGTCTGTGTGTGTATGCGTGTGTGTATGTCTGTGTGTGTGCATGTATGTGTATGTATGTGTGTGTGCCTGTGTGTGTGTCTGTATGTGTCTGTATGTGTATGTGTGTGTCTGTCTGTGTGTATGTGTGTGTCTCTGTGTGTGTGTGTGTGCATTCATGTGGAGGTCAGAGGACAACCTCAGTTTTGTTTTCTTGTTTAAAGGAAAGGTTTCTCCGTGTAGTCTTGGCTGTCCTATAATTCAGTGTGTAGACAAGGCTAGCTGGCCTTGAGCTCACACAGATATGTTTACCTTTTCTTCCCAAGCACTGGGATCAAATATGTGGACCACCACAACTACCTAGCAAAACTTGGGTTCTGGGACACCATCCACTATCCGCCATTTTTTATTTTACTTTATTTATTTATTTTTGGGACCAACTTCTTCACTGGCCTAGAACTTACTAAGGATGCTCAGGCTAGATGGTATTCAGAAATCTACTTTTCTCTACCTACTAAACTCTAGAATTATAAATGCGTGTTAGCACATCTTTTTAAAACAATGTGTATGTCCTTGTGTGTGTGTTCTGGAGATGAGCTTATGTCCTATAAGCACTTTACTGACAGCTGTCTATCTCTCCAGTCTATGCCAGAATATTTTCAATGAGCACTTATGTAGGGGGATTGTGTTGTTACATTGTAAATAATTGTCCCACCTACTGGTTTAATAAAAATGCTGATTGACCAAAGGCAGACAGGAAGTATGGGCGGGGCTACCTGACTAAGAAAATTCTGGGAACAGGAAGAACAGAGCAGAATGCCACAGAGAAGCCAGAAGATGCAGAGGACAACAATGCTGCTCTGAGAAAAGGTACTGAGCCCCATGTCTGAACAGGATAAGGACCATGGGTTAGATTAAGAGCAAGAGCTAGCAAGTTATATGCCTGGGCCCCAGGTCAGTCAGCGTACAATTAATACAAGCGTCTGTGTGTTTCAGTGGGACTATGGGACTGAAAGTCTGGGCCAGAAACCTAATACAACACATTTAATTTTTCTCCTTCTCGTGATAGTGGGAAGATCCTTGGGATCTGAGTTGGATTCATAAAAGTTCTTTTTTTTCCATTTTAAATATCTGGTGCAACTTTAGGCAACTTTTAGCCTTGGGGTGTCTTGATGGGTGAAAGTGAGCCCTTCACCTGTTTCATGGAACTACTATGGGCCTGCAACCAGATGGCCTGTTTGAAACACCTACCAGGTGCCCTGTGTATACAAACTTCTGAGATTACATGATCTGAGGTATGTTTACCCATTCAGGGAATAATCCATATTATCTATTCGGTCACTTTGTCTATTCAGTGCGCAAACTGAGGGGGGTGGGGCACAGGAATAATCCTCCAACAACATTTAGGGTGCACTGACCATGTGCCAGGCATTGCTTCAAGAACTTCCCCAGAAACTGTGTTAACTGTGAACCTCCACCCCATTCCACCATACCAGCACTGTTCATTCTTCAAATGAAGAAACAAAGGTGGTCAGCACTTCATACATGTGAGCACTTCAGCACTTCATACATGTACACACACACACACACACACACACACACACACACACACACACACTTCTTAAAGAAGTTTAGCAATTTAGAATGATTTAAATCCTAAGAGAAAGTCCTCTCCCAGGTTTGGTGTGTAGAATTTATTGATTTTTTTAAAAAGATTAAAACAATCCACTTTTTGGGGAGTGGTATGTGTTTACTTTTGCTTGAACATACCTAAAGAGGCATGTAAGTGGTTCTGAGCTGCCGGTTGTGGATACTGGGAACCAAACCTGTATCCTCTGTAAGAGCAGCAAGTGCCTTTAAATGTTCTGAGCCGCCTCTCAAGCTTGCATAGTTTGTATTTTGTGGTTCAAGATGTAACCTCTGAGTTGACAGAAAAAGGTCAGAGATTAATTAAGCAATTAGAATTAATTGGAAGCTTACTACTAAAACCTTGTTTAAAAATAATGATTTTTATGACTGAACTGTATCTTTCATTTGCTCTTCAAGACGTGTATGCAGAGTAGACGTTGTCCTTGGTGTGTGGGGCTAATGAGAAGAGTAGGTGCCTTGATCAAACATTCTTCCCCTGTTACATGCCCAATATTTTCTTTTCTGAGCTGCATGCATTAAAATTTTTCTTTTTGTCTTCTCTCACATATGCATACATTTCTTTAAGTTCAGGTTTTGCTAAGGAGCCCCTAAGGAGGCAGGTAGGCACACTTCCTGGCCAGTCACTCCAGGGGTGGGGAGGCACAGAGAAACAGGCTTTGTGAGCTGCCAAGTTGTGGGTATACACACAGCAGGATGATGTTTGGTCTGTCCTGTTTAGGGAACTGGACACCTTGCTCCTGACTTAGAAACTTTTGTCTTTGTCTTGGAATTTCTCCTACACTGGTTCTCCAAAGCAAGTCCTCCAGACTGCACTTACATTTTAGAAAAAACAGCAGGGGGAGTTTTTTTTTTTTTTTTTTTTTTTTTTTTTTTTTTTTTTTTTTTTTTGGATAAACTGGGGCCAATAAGTCACCCTTTCATAGTGAATTTTTATTTCTGAGGCAGTGTGTATAGACCCAGAGGCATTTTTACTCTGGTAGATTTTTATCTTGTTTTAAAATAAATAGAGAGGGACACATGAAATTTTCTTTATCAAAATATTGATTTAAAGCAAAGCCCATGGAAGCAAAAATGCTTCTTTTTCCCGATAATGCTTTATTATCAGCATTTTCTTAATATCCTAAAAACCAGTTATATCTCTCCCGGTTTTTATGTAATAGGAAATTATTGTTTGGAGCATTACTGCAGCTGTTTTAGATGTAAAGATTTGTTTTGGATCTGAACTTCTATCTTCTGGGAAATGTGATATACAGAAGCAACTGATTTAGTAGTTAAATCTAATTCTTATAATATTTTAATACTTCTTTTGGTCAAGTTTTCAAACCATCAATATTTCCAGGCTTCATGTGCCCAGTGATGGCACACAGGACAGTGAATTTCACACTGACTACTCAAGGATTCCCCATTTGGTTGATTATAGTAAAGATTGCAACTTGGTTACTGGAAATCTGGGAGGGCGACCCTGGTGGGACCCCACACTTTCCTTTGAGGCTAGTGTTTTATGTGAGAACTGGCATCTATTAAACACCTTCCTAGGAAGGTTGTCCTTCTAAGTCAGTGATTCTCAACCCCTCAATGCTTCGATCCTTTAATACAGTCCCTCATGTTGTGCTGACCCCAACCATAAAATTATCATTGCTACTTCATAACTGTAATGTTGCTACTGTTATGAATCATGTTGTTAATATCCGCCTTTTCTGATGGTCTTAGGCAACCCTTGTGAAAAGGGTCATAAGGGTTTTGCCTTGTTTTTTAAATTGTGATAATATAGGGCATTTTAATTTTATTTTACTGTTATTATTATATATATATTTTGAGATGGCATTTTATTATGTGGCCCATGCTGGTTTTGAACTTGGGATCCTTCTGCCTCAGTTTCCAGAGTGCTTGGATTAGAAATGTTTATCACCACACTCAGCTCTGGCTTCTGGTTTTTGGATAATAATTTGATAACAATTCATGTATTCTTTTGTATTTAAGAGAAAAGAGAAACACATAAAATGTACTGCATTTTTTTTCCTTTGTTTGTTTGTTAAATAGGGTTTCATTGAGTAGCCTTGGCCTGGAACTTACTATGTAGACCAGGCTGGCCTCCAACTCAGAAAAATCTGCCTGTCTCTGTCTCCCAAGTGTTGGGATTAAAGGCATGAGCCACCACGTCTGGTGAATTATCTATTGTAAGAATTCCTGGCAATAGCACCTACAAGCTAGTCCAATAACCCAACGTGATGCTGGCAGAACGTGCTTCTTACAGAGGACACACCCCTAGGCGTGGCTATGTAAATCTGCGCCCACCTCTTTTTCTCTTCGGCTTCTCCGCCCTTGTACTTACCCGGCAGCTTCCTGAATAAACGCTAGTGTGGCGGCTGGTAGTGTGCGTCTGTTCTCACGTGCAAAACCAACATCTATTTTTTGACTTTATTTAAAAGGTTTTTTATTTTTATTTTTTACATTAACCACAGTTCCCTCCTCTCTCTTCCTCCCAGCTTTCCCTCACCCGTCTACTCCTCAAAGAGGATAAGGCCTCCCCTGGAAGTCGTTAAAGTCTGTGATATCAGGTTGAGGCAGGACCAAGGTCCCCTCTTCTTCCTGCATTAAGGCTGAGCAAGGCATTTCTCTATGGGGAATGGGTTCCAAAAAGCCAGTTCATACACTAGGAATAAATCTTGTTCCCATTGCCAGAGGGCCCACAAACTGCCCAAGCCACACAACAGTCACCCGAATTCCGAAAGCCTGGTTTGATTCCACGCAGGTCAGTGAGCTCCCCTTAGCTCGGGTCGACTGTCTCTCTGGCTTTCCCTATCATGTTCACTGCAGCATTATTTGTAATTGTCAGAACCTGGAAACAACCTAGGTGCCTTCCAACTGAAGAATAGGTTAAAATACATTAGCACAATGGAGAATATTGCATTTTTTAATGTAGCAAAAAAAAAAAAAAGACACCTTGAAATGTGCAGGCAAATGGATGGAACTAAAAACGTCATCCTGAGTGAGGTAACCCAGACCCATCAAACACGTATGTACTCATTCATAAGTAGATGTTAGACATAAAGCAAAGGAGAATCAGGCTACAGTCCACATCCCCAGAGAAGCCAGGAAGCAAGGAGGACCCTAAGAAAGACATTCATAGATCTCTCTGGTATGGGGAAATAGATAAAATCTCCTGAGTAAATTGGGCGCACGGTGGGTAGGGGGAGGCAGGAAGAGAGAAGAGGATGGTAGAGTGGGGGCAGGGAGGGAGGGAGGGAGAGAGGGAGGGGGAGGGGGGAGGGGGAGGAGGAGGGGGGAAGGGGGGGAGGAAGACGGGGGAAGGGGGGAGGGGGAGAGAGAACAACAGAATAGATATTGTGACAGAGGAAAACATTTTGGGGTTAGGGAGAAACCTGGTGCTAGGAAAATTCCCAGGAATCCACAAGGATGACCTGGCTAAGACCCCAAGCAATAGTGGAGAAGGTGCCTGACCTGACCTTTCCCTGTCACCCAATTGATGACCACCCTAATTATCATCATAGAACCTTTGTCCAGCCACTGATGGAAGCAGATGCAGAGACTCCCAGCCCAGTCAGAGAGGGAGGAGGGATTTGTGAGCCAAGGGATCAAGAATTATTCATTTTTGAGCTTACACCGGTGTTAAATGCATTTCAGTGTTGAGTGACTGCTAACCCTGCTCATTGAGCAGCATCAAAATTCTGTACCCATTATATACAATGTCCATTTCTTTTCCCCCCAGCCCGTGGCGACTGCCATCCACTGTCTTTGTGGTTTTTGACTAAATATGAAGCGTAGTGGATTTGCCCCTTAGCTGCTATCTTATTTCACTTAGCGTAGTGTCCCCAAGGTTCCTTCGTGCAGTAGAACATATCAGCATCCCATGTGCAATCTAGGGCTTGTGTGTTAGACTATTAAAGCTCCCAACTTTATTCTTTTGGCTGCAGATACACAGATTTCTCAGCACCACTTGTTTAGAATATAGGCTTTTCCAACTGAAGTCTTAGCATCGTTGCTAAAACTAATTTGATTTTAGGTGAAATTATGGGATAGTTGGGGTAGATGATGCCAAGCCCCACTCCTCACCGGGAGGGAGCTGTTGACAGTTGATAGCTTGGGAGTAGTGGGGGAGGGGGAGGGGGAGGGGGGGAAGGGGGAGGAGGAGAAGAATCATTCTTTTTTAAGGATGTGGCCACTGGTAGGATTTCCATGCTCCAGTGGATGGCCCTACACCCATGTACATATGAGTGGCATTCCTTGGACTTAGTGGGTTATAAAACAAACAGGCAAACAGCAGGACTTGAAGTTTTGAGGGAGAATGCTGGGGGTTATGGAGAGGCGCCATGAAGGTGATAGACTTCGTCGGATATATCTGAAATTCTCGAGTATAAAGAAAAACAAAATAATGATCTTAAGTGGAGGGTTCATTTTTTACTCCATTGATCTTTAAGCCTTTATCATACTGGGTAGTTTTATTTATTCTTTTGATCAGGTTTCACTAGGTAGCTGTGACTGTTAATCTTTGTTTCCAACTTCTGGAATCAACTAAAATCTAAGATTCTGGACCCTCCAATGAGGGATTTTCCTAATCACGTTATCTCAAGTAAAAAGACCCACCCTAAATCTGGGCCACATCTTCTGGTGGCCCGTGAAAGGATGTGAAGAAAGGAGCACTGTGTTTTTGCCTGTGACTGTCTATCTTGACACTGTGGCTAATATTAAATACAACTTTCTCAAGATTCCAATGTGGATAAAAGACCAGCCGCTCTCCTGAATCTTCCAAGACTCCAGCGCTAGATTGGGAGCACAGAGACATCCAGTCACATGAACTGGGCAGCTACTGGACTTCCCTTGTCAGATCTCCTGGACCACATCCTGTAAGTCAGTTTAATAAGCCCTCTTTGTTGATATTTTTAAAATTTTTTTTTTACACTTTTCTCTGTGTAGCTCTAGATGTCCTAGAACTCACTTTGTAGATCAGGCTTACCTCAAACTCAGAGAGCTACCTGCCTCTGCCTCACAATTAAAGACATGTGCCACCACCACTCAGCTAATAAATCTTCCTTTAAGTTATGAATATTTATTCTATCTGTTCTGTTCAGTAGCTTATTAGGAGCAGCCTGGCTGATCTGTTGAGGTGAGTTTCTATGTTTCATTTTAAGGTCATAAAAAAACCTTCTGGGGGACAAAAGGCCTAGTTCATGAATCATACAGGAATATATCAAGGGTATGTTTATGTACATAAATGTTACTTACAAGACCCCTACTATATGCCGTACACTGTACTGACCTCTTAGGCTTATCTTAATTTTTTCTGTCAGGAACCAATGAGCATTTTCGTTTTTTGTGGCTGGGACAGGTCAGCTCTGAGGCCATCAATAGTGCAACTGTGTCTCAAAATCGCATGATTTATGGACTTTGAGACTTGAATTTCACATAATTTTCACATGTCATAAAATATCATCCTTTTGGTTTTTTAAATCCAGTCATTAATTTTTAATGAAAAAACCACGTGCACCTTGTGAGCTGGGCAGAAATAAATGTCGGGCCAGATTCAGCTCATAAACCATGGTCTGCTGACCACTGCTCTATCTTATTAAGTGTTGATCATAAACTGCATGACATAGCTATTGTATGCATACTACCAATGGGTTCTGTAGAGGCTCAGCTTTTCTCATAATCTCTGACAATCAGATAATGTCCCACCCAGAGGTTAGCATCCTCTCCCTTCTTTGCTCCCTCCCTCCCTCCCTCCCTCCCTCCCTCCCTCCCTCCCTCCCTCCCTCCCTTCCTTCTGGCTCTCAACAAATGAATCATAATATGTACTAGAATAGTACCGCTTCACATGATATTTTTGGAGTGTTTTAAATATCACACAAACCATAAAAGGTTTCCACAGTTTGAAACACATTGCTTTAAAATCATTTGCTGATGTATAACAAATAATTTACTTAGATATCTCTGAAACAAAGCAAATTATTTACTTATTTTTTTTGGCTTAATGTTGAATTCTGCTGATTTCTCTTGACTGCACTTTGTGGAGGAGGGAGCCTGTTCTGAGTTACAGCAGGCGAATTAGTGTGGGTGGAGACCTTGCCACTTGACATGCAGTTGAGAGCTAGCTGCATACAGATTAAATATGAATGTGTGAGCATGTGCATCTGTACACATGCTCTCCAGGGTAAGAATCTCCATCCTGAACCCTGCAAGGCCCAGAAGCGATACAAAGGGCTTTTCTTTCTCACATACTCAGTGTGGCACATAGCTGATAACTCTGTGAATTTAAATAAAACGAGACTCATAAAAATTCATACACATTTCCAGCAGATTACATTTTACACTATAATAAAATTCCTTCATAATAGGAATTTTTGTTTAAATGGGTCTAGGTAGAATGTAACCCAAATAATGTTCCTTGAAGCAGTGTCTGCGTTCAGTAAGGATTTGACCCATCATAGTTATTAGTTTTAGTCTCTCATTTTCTATGTTTAAAAATTTGAAGTTTCTTATTTAAATAGTAAATAATTAAAACATTTCAGAATTTTTCAATTTGCATATGAGCAAGGCATTAGCACTCACAGGGCTGTATACAAGAACCCATACATTCATGAACAACAAATAGATGTACATTTGTATGTTTACAAATCCTAAACTACCAGCTCTGTCTAACTTCAAGTCACAATACCAGTGAGTAATTATGTTTTCTATAAGAAAATTTATTCCAAAATCAAAATGTCACATTGCTGTCAAATAATCCCACAGATGACCATAAACAGAGCTGGAGAGATTGTGCCGTGACTGAGGAGATGTGAGGTAAATCCTGTTTGTTACCTAAGACATGACTTCCATTGCCACTGCCCACTGTTACAGTGATGACTTCCTACCATCACCACTCACTTCTATCCCCTCTACACACACACACAGACACACACACATGTACACACATACACACTACACATATACACACGTACATACACATACACACACATACATACCACACATACACACACAGACATACACACACATGGACATACACACCACACATACATATACACACACATATACATACACACCACACATACACACATACATACACACCACACATATACACAAAGACATACACACACATACACACCACAAATACACTCATAGACATACACACACATACACACCACACATACACACACAGACATACACACCACACATACACACACAGACATATACACATACATACACATACACATGCACATACACACTACACAGACATACACACACATGCACATACACACCACACATACACACACAGACATACACACACATGCACATACACACCACACATACATACACACACATATACATATACACAAACACGCACATACACACATACATACACACCACACATATACACAAATACATACACACACATACACACCACAAATACACTCATAGACATACACACACATACACACCACACATACACACACAGACATACACACACAGACATACACACACAGACATACACACATACATACACACACATACACACATACATACATACACATACACATGCACATACACACCACAATACACACACAGGCATACACACATACATACACACACACATACACACACATGCACATACACACCACACATACACACACATACACACACACATACATACACATGCACATGCACACATACATACACACACACCCACCCCAGAGTTACATTTGGCCAGCACATTACCGTTTACACAGTTAACCTCTGAGCAAAGGTGGATCATTCCTTTGTTAAGATATTCTCCATAAAACACAACAATTTGTATCAAAGGGTTAGTATTTCTTCTCTTTTCATTTATGGCTAAATTAAAAATTAGTCTAACACCTGGGTTTCCTCCGATTTCATCTAACCTCTGGGTTTTTCTGATTCTGTGCTGGGAATTAGATTGGCGAGGAGAGAGCCTGAGAGCCCCCTTGTCGAGGAGGAGCTGTGTTTATTTTATTTTATTTTTTATTGGCTAACATTTACTTTAAAAGCCAGAAAGACTTTTTGGCCTCATGTCTGGTCTAAAGATGAAACCCATTAGCAAAACTGAACCGAAGGATTACACAGTCTGAAAGTCTATGAGGGCTTTTGGAAAAGGAGATTAAGGTTGACTAGACAAAGCTGGCAACTTGCTTGTTATGATGAGAGAGTTGAGAATCGGGTTCCTTCTGGTGTCATCGGGGACATTAGGATCTCAGACTTGGGCTTTGTTCTTAGCCCGTCAACCTGGCATCTCATCGCCCTTGGCAAGGCATCGGGAACTGCCGCCTTCCCAGTAGAGGAGTTCATTTCCCTGTAACTTTCGACTTGAAAATTCTAAGTTGAGGGTAGACTTATTACAGCAAGACAGTTTTAAGAGGAGAGGGAACTTCACAGCTTTCATCCCATATCATAATAAAAGTCTTTGTGAGGCAGCCAGCAGAGAGCTAATGCTTTGAGAATCCCTGTTACTCTTTCGTGACCATGTTCATTCATTACTGTGGTCTCTTCTTTTCCTGTCTTTTTAAAGCAGCTCTGGAGCATTGCTTAGAAATTCTAGGGTAATTGGTAGAACATTCTGTGGTGATATTTTGTGTATCCTTTAAGATATAAAGCTTGCCTGAAGATCAGAGGGCAGAGCCAGCTGCAGAATTAACCACCGAGGTCAGGCAGTGTTGGCAGATGCTTTTAATCTCAGCACTTGGGAAGCAGAAGCAGACAGACCTCTGTGAGTTCAAGGTCACACTGGGCTACATGAGATTAATCCAGTCTAAAAGAGAAAGAGAGCCAGATAGTGGTGGTTCACACTTTTAATCCCAGCACTAGGAAGCTCAGGACAGGAAGTGAGATGGCTGGGCAGAGAGGGGAGTATAACGTGGGACAAGACGAGTTCAGCCCTTCACTTCCCTTCCTTTTTGGTTGGGGACTCAGAGGCATTTAGTCTGAAGATTTATGGAGACAGGATCTTCCCCTTTAGGCCTGAGGATTCAGTGGTGGTAAGAAGTTTCTCTACTGGCTTGTTCCTCTGTCTCACTGAGCTTTCAGCTTTACCCCACTATCTGGCTCCTGGTTTTATGAATTAGGACTCATGCAGCAACACTCCACCAGGTTTTCACCATAGACAGCTGAATAAAGTCCCTAACAACATCAGAGCAATGACAATTTCAGATACAGGTTATCTTTTAGTTGCTTATTTCCGTTTTCTGAGATATGGTCTCACCACAGAGCCCTGGTATGTCTGGAATTTTCTTTATAGACCAGTGTGGCCTCACACTCAGAGATCTGCCTGCCTCTGACTACCGGGTTCTGTGATGAAAGGTGTGTGTCCCATACTCAGTTTTACCTCTGATTTTTAAAACTGTAATAGTTATTTGTCACCTTTTGCTTCTGGTCAGAGACTTGTCAGTAAGTGATCTAACGACCTCTAACCCAACATGCCTGGGAAGTGTCTGTCAGTGTGATATAAAGACCCAAATAGAGTTAGTGAGATGGCTCAGTGGGTTATAGGCCCTTGCCTCCAGGCCTCCATTCTGAGTTCAATCCCTGGTGCCCATATAGTAGGAGAGACTGACTCTTATATGTTGTTCTCAGATCTCCACAAGTGTTCCAGGGCACATGTGTACACACACAGACAGACACACACACGCATATATATACACACACACACACCCCACAATACACACATACATACACATACACACATACACACACACACCACACATACACACAGACATATAGACACACACACACACACACATACACACACACATACATGTACACACTCACACACACACATCCACAAATACAAACAAACAAAATCCAAAGTGCTGGACTACTGCTTCTGTAGTGTCAGAAGTGCCAGGTGACCTTCCTCAGGTCCTGCCTCTGCTAAGCAAGGGACACCTCTGTTCCCGCCTTTCCGAGCTGGTTGATGCCACATTTTATTTCATTGTGTGAGTTGCCACTGTTTATGCATTACTTCTCTGTCAAGTTAGGTAGGTGGCCTCCTCTTCTTCCCTCCCCCTCCTACTTCTTCCCCTCCTTCCCCTCCTCCCCCTCCTCCCCCTCTTCCTCCTGCTCCTCCTCCCCCTCCTCCCCCTCCTCCTCCCCCTCCTCGCCTTCCTCCTCCTCCAACTCCTGATCCTCCCCCTCCTCCTCCCCCTCCTCCTCCCCCTCCTCCCCCTCCTCCTCCCCCTCCTCCCCCTCCTCTTCCCCCTCCTCCCCCTCCTCCTCCCCCTCCTCCCCTTCCTCCTCCTCCAACTCCTGATCCTCCCCCTCCTCCTCCCCTCCTCCCCCATCCTCCTCCCCCTCTTCCTCCTGCTCCTCTTCTTCACAATGAAGTCATCTGAACTGCTAATAACTCACTCTTATACTGGAGGGAAATATGGACCTTGTATAGATGGACTATAATATGACAGGATCCGTTATCATGTGGGAAATATGCTTTTAAATAGCCTAGTTAACACAGAAATGCCAGCATTTGGTAGTGTATTATGATCCCGAGAGATTAAAGGTATTTAGGCAAATCAGATCCCAAAACAGCAAAGGTGCCAGCCCTGCTCAAATTACGAATTACGTCTGTCCTGTGCGGTAAATGATGCTTTGCCTGCTGCCTCTGTCAGTAGTTTCAAAATGACTGATTAGTTAAGAAGGGCTTATCTATCAAAGAATGAGAGAATCTATTGAGCCTGTGTATCAAAATGGCCTGTCACAGGCTACTTTGCAACCCACAGAGCATCTTTATTCTGTAGAACCTACAATACACTTTGAAGGATGGTGAACCATGGCAGACTACCTGCTAATCTACAACCAGACTTCTTTGATGAGTAATTTCAGTTATTAACTTGGAACAATGTCGAATCACCTGGGAAGGGAGTCTCAAAGATGAACTATTTGGATTAGGTCCAGGTGGGAAAATCCACTTTATGGAATATGGGTGGAGCATTGCCTCCTGCTCCTGACTATGGGATGTGGTCAGTCCTCTCATGCTCCTGCAGCTGTGACTTTCTGCCTCTATGGAGTGTAACTCTATATATGGAGAGGCACTCTACCCTTTCTCCTGGAAGCAGCTTTGGTCAGCTCACTTCTCCCAGCAACAGAAGAAATAATGAGTTCCAGGCTGTGCCAGACCTCATCTTTCAAAAGGTGGTTATGTTATTTTTCCAAACAAACAACAGGGCAGATCCTGCCAATCTCTAGTTTAGAGATACATCCAGGAAAGCGTGTGGATGGAAGTATGTAACGGAAGGGTTACTTCACTGAAAGTACTAAGACCAATGTTTGCATTCCTTCTGGTCAGCTGGAATTTCCTCTCAGCCATTACCTGAGTTCAGTTGGTAGGTGGAAGACAGAATAAATGCTTGACTATTTTTCCTTATCAGTTTTTAGAATAATGAGTTCTGGGGATGCATTGGTGAGCACAGAAGACATGGGCCTACCCACTCCCAGAATCTCTGGATATAATACCAGAAACTCTCTGGACTTTATGATGAACAAAAAGAAGATATATTTTTGAGGTATAGTGACACGCTGTTGTCTATGTGTTAAAAAATTAGATGGCATATGCTGATCTTATTCTGATGATTCTCTGTACCAATTCCATCTCTGCTCAGGCATCTGGCAGCTCTTTCCTGCCAGTGATTTCTGAAGATTCTTTGGTGGTGGCTCCTTAGACACCTGACAGATGTTGGCTGTGCACCAGGATCTATGCTTAGGGACAGTTCTGCTTTCCCTGACAAGGAGTGTCATCATCCCTTTTGTGGTTGACGCCTTCCTGAAAATATTGGCCCATTAGACATTGTAGCTACATGCTGTGCTTCCAAACCCAGTGGTACCCAGTGGTCTTGCGATGCTAGTGTAGTGCTGGGCAGATTCTGGGGGCATTTCTGTGTTCCTTGTCTCAGTTACTGAAGTTTGTCTCTGGGTTTTGGAAGGGCATCCTCTTCAGGCAAGGTATTACTAGTCTTTAGGATAAAGCTCATTTATCTTTTATGTTTCTTTTTCCTCTGTGGCTTAAAGATTGTTCTTGTCTTCTCCCTTTTTCCATCTAGCTATGCATTAGATCTTATTCTATAGCAAACCAAACTGAAGCAGATCATAAGCAAAGATAAGAAAGTCTCTATTCCGTCTATCCTTCCTACCAATCTGTAAAGAGAAGTTTCTAGAAGAATCGCTGGCGTCAGTGTTCCACAAGGAGCAGGCATATTGCTTCTTGAACTTTAATGGGTGAACATATTCTTGTAGAGCATCTTGTATGTTCTGCAGCACAGGCTTCCATCCATGGGTGGATGAATTTTGAAAATGTAGCACACACACAACAGAGTTTTATCCAACCATAAAGAATAAAATCTTATCACTTGCAGGAAAATGGAAAGAAACAGAGATTGCTGTGTTAAGCGGAATAAACCAGACTTAGAAAATCAAGTGCCACATGTTTTTTTTCTCATGTGTGGAATCTAGATTAAGACAAACAAAGAAACCATGGAGTGGGAGAGAATTTACAAAAGAGAAAAAATGTGAATAGGAGTTGGGGAGGTAAGAGCGGGTAATGGGTGGTGAATATGACCAGGATGCATTAATGTATGTATTAAAATGTAATGATAAAAGTATTATTTTATACAATTAGCATGTGCTAACTTTTATTTTACGTGTATGGGTGTTTTGCCTGCTTGTATGTCCACAGAACACATGCATGCTTGGCGCCTTTCAGGTCCTCTGTAATTGGAGTTACAGATGGTTGTGAGATGTCACATGGGTGCTGAGATTTGAACCCAGGTCCTCTGGAAGAGCAGCCAATGCTCTTGACCACTGAGTCGTGTCTTCAGCTCTGTATGTTAATAACAAAGGAGGTGGAGCCTGGCAGTCAGAAGTTGGGTCATGCGGGTCATGCCTTTGCCTTCGAATCTTTGGCCTTCCCCATCCCAGTTCCCACCATGATGCCCTGTGTTGGCAGAAACCCAAAGCAATAAGGGCCAAATGACCACGGACTGAAATGTCTGGATCTGTGAGCCAGAGAACACCTTTCTTTTTTCTAAAAACAAAACAAAAGCCGTGCCAAGCCGGATTCTACAGGTCTGGGATGGAGTTGAGGCCTACTGTTCCTTTGCTAAAATAATTTTAATTTTTATTGAAAGATAGATTTTTCTCACACAGATACTCTGATCATGTTCTTCCCTCTCCTGGCTCCTTCTGGACCCTCCCTGTCTCCCTACCCACCCACTCACACCCTCTCTTTCCCCCTCTCCTTAGAAAATGAGAAACTAAGAAACAAACCAAAATAGGACAAGACAAACAGATAGAAAAAAAGGAGCTGAAGAAAAAGCACACGGACGTGTAGAGACAGATTCTCACTTAACAGAAAGCTAGAAACCTTAGAGGACTGGAAGGTTAAACATGCACTCATGCACACACACACACACACCACACACACCCACACACACACATATACCACACCCACACCCACACACATATACACCACATACATACACACACATATACACCACACACATACACACACATACACACACACATATACACCACACAATACACACACACACATATACACACACATACACACACATACACACCACACATACACACACATACACACCACACATACACACACATACACACACACATATACACCACACACATACACATATACACACACATACACACACACATACACACACAGGCACATACACACACAGGCACACACACATACCCCCACACATACAGGCACATACATACACACACACATACACACACAGGAACACATACACACACATACACACACAGGCACATACATAAACACACACACAGGCACATACATATATATATATATACACACACACACACACACACACACACACACACCACACACACACACACACACACACACACACACACACACACACACACACACACACACACACACACACCCCAGCAGCAGCAGCAATGACAAAAGATCCTGACAAAGCATTATAAAGCAAAGAACCTCCAAAAATGCCCTTGAGTTCATTTTGTCTTGGCCATCTGCTGCTGGGCGTGGGGCTTGCCCTTAAGAGTGCTTTGTTTCCCAGTCAGACTCTGTCGGGGAAGACATTTTTATTTGGGAGTTGTTACAATTTGAGACAGTTTCTGGGCTAGGGATGTTGGATCGCCCCCTTCTCTTCTCAGCTCAGGCTCTCCATCTAGCCCAGACCCATGCTCAACAGTCTCCATGAGCTCATAGGCTGGTGGATCCCTCTGTGTTTAGAAGACCTTGTTTCCTGGTGTCTTCCATCCTCTCTGGCTCTTACCATCTGTCTGCTTCTTCTTTAGGGCTCCTTGAATGGTGAAGGAGAGACTTGATGGAGACATTCCTTTGGGGACCGAGTGCTCCAAGGTCGTTAACTCTCTGTACACTTAATGGATGTTTGTCTCTATGTTCGTTCCCATCTGTCATAGGAGGAAGCTCCTCAGATGGTGGCTGAGTAAGATACTGATCTATAGGTATAGCAGATTGTTGTAAGGAGTCACTTTATTGTATCTTTAGATGGCCCTACTATTTTTATGGCCTATCCAGTCCTGGCTCTTGGTCTCCAGAGTATGGGTTCCATCTCATGAAGTGGGCTTTAAATACAATCAGAGTGGTTGGTTACTTCTACAGATTTTGTGCCATGAAGGCAGGAAACCATTGTAGATCAAAGGATTTGTAGCTGACTTCTATTTACCTTTCTCTGGTAGTGTGCAAAGTACCTTCCTATATCATGACCATGACTAGTCAGTCTGGGTGAAGGTTCTATGGAGGAGGCACCAGTGTGGGAGATTATGTTGTTCCATTGTAAATAATTGTCTCACCCACTGGTTTAATAAAAGCGCTGATTGGCCAAAGGTAGACAGGAAGTGTGGGCGGGGCTAACAGACTAGAAGGCTCTAGGAACAGGCAGAACAGAGCAGAATGCCAGAGAGAAGCCAGAAGATGCAGAGGACAACTATGCTGCTCTGAGAAAAGGTACCCAGCTTCATGGCTGAACAGGATAAGAGTCATGGGTTAGATTAAGGGTAGAGAGTTAGCAAGTTATATGCCTGGGCCTTAGGCTGATCAGTCTAAAATTAATGTAAGCATCTGTGTGTCTCTGCGGGTCTATGGGTCTAAACCTTGAGGCTAGGCCTGAAAGTTCGGGCCCAGAAACCTCCTACTACACACCAGCTTGACTTTTCTATGTTCAAGGGGTAGTGTAGTGTTGTCTTCAGCAATAGGGCCTTACCATCAGTTTATGGAGAGCAGGCAAGCCTGAGTAGAAGACCCAGTGTCTCTAACAAGCTCCTAGGCAATGCAGTTACTTCTGATATAAGAGCTATATGGTGGTAATGAAAATGCCCCCCCCACCCCTCCATAGGTGCATAGGGATGGCACTATTTAGGATCCATGAAGTTGGAATAGGTGTGGTGCTATGGGACAATGCTCTTGAACACTGTAAGGACTTGTCACTTGCATTGGTTTAACAAAATGCCAGGCAGGAAGTATAGGCATGTGACCAGACTAGGAGAATTCTGGGAAGAGGAAAGACAGGGACGTAGTTGCTAGCCACATGCAGAGGAAGCAGGATGGGAATGTCTTCCTGACAAAAGGTACCAAGCCACGTGACTAAACACAGATAAGAACTATGGGTTTAATTAAATTAATTAATAATTAAATTTAAAAGTGTCAGAGCTAGTTAATAATATGCTTGAGCTACTGGCCCAACATTTACTATATTAAGCCTCTGAGTCAATTATTTAGGAATCTAAATAATTGACTGGGTTTTCAGGAACTGGCAGGCAGGAGAGAACTACAGTGTGGTATTGTTAGAAGAAGAATGTCACTGTGTGTGGGTTTTGAGGTTTTAAATGCTCAAGCTAGGCCCAGTGTCTTTCTTCCTGCTGCCTGCTGATCTGGATATGGAACTCTCAGCTACCTCTCTAGCACTATGTGTGCTGGCATGCCGCCATGCTTCCTGTCATGATAACAATAGATGAAACCTCTGAAGCTGTAAGTAAGCTCCAATGAAATGCTTTATAAGAGTTGTGGGGCTGGAGAGATGGCCCAGCAGTTAAGAGCACTGACTGGTCTTCTGGAGGACTCAGTTTCAAGTTACAGCATTGACATGGTAGCTCCAGTTCCAGGGGACCCAAAACCCATGGGAAAACACCAATGCACATAAACTAACTAAATAGTTGCTGGGGTCATGCTGCCTCTTCTCAGCAATGGAACACTGACTAAGACAGACTGAATTATGAGCACAGAGAGCTAGATTGGACTTGGCTCAATTGGAACACTCTCTTAAGCAATTAATTTGCACAAAACATATCACAAACTGTTTACAGTCTAGGGTCTTGATACAGAAACCACATACCTCACTATGGAGCTATCAGGGCATGGCAGTCTAGCCTCCTTTGCTGGTATCATTCCGGATTTGCAGGTCTCTTTACCTGTGAAGGTTTTTCTGCAGAGCCATGCCTTAAAGCCTCTCTGATTATGGACTTTCTTTCCAGTTCCACACTAGCTTTTTCCATCTGCTGCATCAGACTCCCTGTTGGAGTTAAGAAAACAAAACAAAAAGCAGAACAAAACTAAGTCCCCGAGGGTGGGACCAGTCATTTCTCCTGTTAAAAATCTCCACAAGTAATTCTAATGTGCAGCCAGAGTTGAGACTCGAGGTTTTAAATGCCAGGTTTTTCATTTCAGTGTTGCTACGGTGATTTGCTCTTTTCCGAAATGGCTCCACACAAAGCCTGTTGCTAATCCTTATGAACTGGGGACTCCCTAGCTGGTGTGGGCACCACTGGGGGGCTCTGCCTTTCCCAGCCTGGAGCTGTGTGAGGCTTGCAGATTGTACTCTCTTTAGTTGCCTGCTGCTCAAATGGAAGAATTCTCTTATTTCAGTCTCTCAGAGGATGAACAACTTCTCTGTTGTGGGCCACTCTGCAACAAGATAATGTCCCATTAGGCAGAACCACAGATTCTGGGACCTGTCCTGTTTTATTAAGAATCTGGCCCTTTTCTGTTATGGTGATTTGCGTGGTGTTTTTTCCTGACACAGGCTGCTGTTTGTTTATTGTGTTTGTTTGTTTGTTTGTTTTTAAAGTCAGTCATAGCAGAGAGTCTGCCTTCTGTGACAGACATCAGCCAGAGGAAGGTCAGAGGATGCTAGAAGCCAACTGGATTTCACAAGCTTTAAAAGGCAGCTGACTGGGAAAGAGCTATGTTGCTGCCCAGTTACCCATCAGCCTACTCTGCTCTTCTACTCCACACTGCCAGACAGAAATACAGTATCCTAGGGTGGAGATTTGGAAACCTTTAGAACTTTTGCACTCTTAGATTAAATATGCTGAATTGCATCCCTTTTCAGTTAGCAGAGGCATCTTTTCAGTGCTGAGCATTGGCCGAAAATGCTTTTTTAAAAAATAAAATGTGTATATACCCAAGTTACTTTCTCCCCCCCAAATGTTCTTCACCAGGAAAATGAAAAGGGGTATTTTAAAAAGTGAGGAAGAGGAAATAGGAGGAGACATGGACTCTAAATCCTGCCTAATTTGAACTGCACTTGTAAAAGTCTACCAAGTGGGTCTTTAAAAAGAACAAACGTGGCCTAGAGGGATTGGTGCAGAGGGATCTGAGTTCTCGGTACCCGCCTCTGGGGGCTCAAAGCTGCCCGTAACTCTAGCTTTGGGGTAGCCTGCTACTTCTCACAGATGCAGGTCGATGGCAGCACATTTACCTATTATTATACATGAGTTTGGGTTTTATACAAAGTGCCACAAACAAAACTGAAACCACATAAAACTTACACAAAAGTCACCTGGAGTCTGAGTCACAAAATTCCAACCAGTGCCTGACAGATTCTCAACCTTTCCCCGCCCCAAAGCCTTCTCATCCTCTGAGAATTTCATGTAGTATATTTTACACCAATTCTTTCCTGCCTGCTAACTCCTCTCAAATCTTCCTTCCAACTCAGCCAACTTAAAAACAAAACAACAAAACATTCAAAGCCCCAAACAAAAACAAGAAATCATGGAGTCTGACTTGTGTTAGTCGCCCACCGCTGAGTTTGGTGCCTGTCCTGAGGTGTGGTTGATGTACTCAGTGATTGAAAACTGGTTTCCCTTTCTCAGCAAGTATCAGTTGTAAACAGCTTCTTGGTTAGGGATGTTCTAGAGCTGTGAAGAGACCCAAGATCATGGCAACTCTTTCTTTCTTTCTTTCTTTCTTTCTTTCTTTCTTTCTTTCTTTCTTTCTTTCTTTCTTTCTTTCTTTCTTTCTTTCTTTCTTTCTTTCTTTCTTTCTTTCTTTCTTTCTTTCTTTCTCTCTCTCTCTCTCTCTCTCTCTCTCTCTCCTCTCTCTCTCTCTCTCTCTCTCTCTCTCTCTTTCTTTTTTGAGACAGTTTTTCTGGATAGCCTTGGCTGTTCTGGAACTCTCTCTGTAGACCAGGCTGGCCCTGAACTCATGTCTCCCCTAGTGCTAGGATTAAAGGCACCCCCCCCCCCCCTTGCAGGTGACCACATCAACTCTTAATAAGGAGTTATTTAACGGGCCTCTTGGTGGGATCAGGCACTACTGAGTAGACTTAGAGGTATGCCTTTGAGGTCTTGAAGACGTGTGGGGCGTGGCCAGCTGACGTGTGGGGCGTGGCCAGCTGTGCTCGCATGCTGTTTTTGTTCCCCGAATTCTTGGGCAGATAGTTAAGGTTACTACCATCTCAGATCTTAGCTAAGACCATTTAGATATTAGATTCATATTATTCAGAAACAGCTTTAGAGCAATCCCTGTGTATTACCACTTCCCAGTATTCTAGACATTTAAGTTACACTTCGTTGTTTGTCAGCTGTAGCTTGGCCTTGTTTATGTCTTTTGCCTTTCCCTCTCCTGGACATTACCTTGTAATTGTTTCTATTAGTTACACAGAAGAGGGAGATGTGGCGGATAAGGCACTATTGAGCAAGACCTAGAGGTGTGGCTTTGAGGTCTTGAAGATCCCTGTATGGGGCGTGGCCAGCCTCCTTTGAAGACGGTCGCATGTTGCCTCCCCTTCCTGTTTGCTCCGAGGAGTTCTCTGAGGGAGGATCCCTGCCTCTGCATGGGACATTTCAACCCTCCAAAAAATTGCCCTAAGTTTCAATCTTATATCCGTAAATATTTGATATAAACTCCTTAATAAATATTAACTCTTTTATATAATCATTTGCCAATAAATGATTTCTTTTAAAGGGTCAGGCTTACAGGTTCAGATGTTTAGTGTCATAGTAGAAACCATGCGGTATGCAGGCAGACATGGTGCTGGAGAGGTATCTGAGAGTTCTGTAACCAGATTATCAGGCAGCAGTGCCTGGCATGAACATTTGAAAGCCCACCCCCAGTGACACACTTCCTCCAACAAGGCCACATCTCCTAATCTGTGTTATATGGGCCACTGACACTCCTTAATGGCCAAGTATTCAAATATATAAGCATATGGGGGCCATTCTTATCCAAACCACCACAGGCTGGGGCTATTTCCTTTTCTTCATGCTGGGATTTTTGCTTGAGTTTACCATTATTATTAAGCCTTTAATTCTAGCCATGCTTTAGAAGATTAAAGGTGTGGTCAGAAAAAGAGAGATATTATACAGGAAAGACAGATTTATACAACCCCCCCCCCCCACCTCTAAACAGTTTACATGTTCAAAAATATATGTAGGCTTGGAAGAGAAAAGAAAGGTTAAGAAAATCCTTAAAAAAGGAATAGAGTTAAAAAAAAAAAAAAAAACAAGCCATGTAAAGATGAGGTATACAGAGTTTGGATACTGTAGGTTATTGTGATGTTTTTGAGTTTTTTTGACTGCAAAGAATGGAACAAGAGCCGCTGAATGACATTTAATTACAAATGCTGCTGTATTAACCCAACCTATATATCTTGTAAATGGCTTGAGTGAAAGTCAAAGTCAAAAGATATGTTACTTTGGAGAAGAGGTTTGGTTTTATTCCTACAGAAAATAAGAGCCTGTGGATTTATCCTGGGTTAAAGAAAATAAGGTTTGATTGAGGAAGAGCCCCATGAAAAACCTCAGAAGCAAATGGATGGCCTAGATGATCCAGCATTTCAGAGCATCTCTGTTGGAGTTTCCTCTGAGTTCTGCATCCACAACAGCTTCAAGGATCACTCAGCTTCACAGAATATCCTAGTAAGGATTTGACTATAATCCTGAATTTCCTCAGGATCCCCATAAGATTACTCCCAATTAGCAGGAAGTAATCTAGAGAACTACACCTACATTTCCAAAAAAATGAATTATGGATGTTTGTCTTTGTTTACAGTGTTGGTTACAAATTGTTAAAGATAATGGTGAGGAAAAAAAGCTGTACAAAGGAGATTAGATTTGGGATTCTTGTTTTAAAAAGAAATCAAGGGGAAATACTGCAGGACTATGTTCTCATACAGTGCAAATATTTGTCACTGTAAATATTAGCTTAATAAAATGCTGATTGGTCAGAAGCTAGACAGGAAGTTGAGGTGAGGTAACCAGACTAGGAGGATTCTGGGAAGCAAAAGAGCAGAGTGGGAGAAACCTGCCAGACGCAGAAGAAGGATGAGAAGGCTGCTCTGAGAAAAGGTATCAAGCCACATGGCTAAACATGGGTAAGAATCATGGGTTAGTTTAAGAGTAAGAGTTAGCAAGTAACAAGCCTGAGCCATACACTAAACATTATAATTAATACAAGCCTCTGTGTGATTATTTGGGACTAAATGGCCGTGGGACCAGCTGGGTGGGACAGAGAAACTTCTGACTACAAATAGGGCCTTACCAACAGGCTATGGAGAGTTACTGATATCTTCCTGGGTAGTAGCTTGGTCTGTGTTCTTGGAGTTATTAGGTGCTTTGCTTGTGTCTTCTTTGATGACCTGTGGGCAATGGCACTGGCCTCTGCTTGTTGGTATTCAGCTGTGCATAATTTTTTTTAATTACTATGGATTTCAGACTTCAAACCTCACTGTATCTATAGTCAACATACACTGCCTGCTGGTTCTTCTCCTCGGATGGCTAGTACAGAGCAGCTTAGCTAGACTGTTTTGGCTTTGGGCTTCCAGTGACATTATAGTCTAGATGCTGATGGTGCTGTCATCTGTCATCAATGGCTTGACGGGGACAGGAAGTTCATTTTCCCAAACATCTCATTCTTTGTTGGCAGGAGGCCTCAGTTCCACGACACAGAGATCTCTCAATAGACTGTTTGAGGGTCTTCACAATAAGGTTGCTGATTTCCTTCATGGTAAATGACCCAAGAAAGCAAAGAGGTAGGAATTTATTATCTACCTAGTCCTGGGAGTTGCCCCATTCCGCTATCCATTGCTTTTTGATTCCCTCAGACAATCCCTGAAACCATGTACAAAGAGGATTATGAAAGAGTGGATGCCCAACAGTAGTTGGAGGAGATCGCCCACACAGTGGGGGCTTCCTCTGGGACCTGATTAGACGCAAATCACACCCAAACACCCGTTTTCACAGAGAGATCCTTTATTAAATCGGAAGAAAAGTTAATAGTGTCTGCTTTCTTCCTGGGCAGAAGACCTTGCAGGGTTAAAGGGAGGTCTGTGTTAGAACGCGCTGGTGAGGTGACCAAGGAGATAGGATGAGGGAGGAGAAAGGGCCAGGGGAAAGGGGCAGCGATATTTGTTCCAGAGGGACAAAGGATTCCTCTCCATAGAGACGAGACAGACATGGCCCGTAGGAAAATAATGATTTATAAAGATAAAAGGAGAAACCTTGTTTTAGGATGAGGTGTTTATAATTTTAATTGGGTATGTTAATTAGGTGAACCAAAGGGGGCTTTGGTAGTCAGCCTCAGGAGGAGGAAGTGGCCAAATAAGGGAATAGATTTGGTAGCTAGCTTTAGGAATGTAATCTAATGGTTTTTTAGCAAGGCAGAGGGAATGGACTGAAGGGCAAGGCCTGCCAGAGCCACATATTCCCAAGGGCTAGTGTTCCTTCAACAGTTTTCTTGGGGTCCTTTATAAGATCTATTTTGTTTTAATTTGTTGTTTTGGGGCCCTGTGAGAGTGCAATAGGCAAAAATCTTTTACTCATAGGAAGAAAATTTAATAAAGTTCAAGTTAATTTTAAGGATAAAGAAAATTAAAAAGTTAAAGATGTTAATTTTAAATAAAAGCACACCAAGTATAGTAAAATGAACCTCTATGCACAGATGACCACTTTTAATGAATACACAGATTTGGCTGGTTTTCTCTCATCTGGCCAAAATATTTCAAAGTAAATTCCTGAAATCAGGCTGTTCCCCCTATAAGTATTGCCTTTCACATTTCCACAAGCTTCTCGCCCAAATGTAACCATCAAACCATTATCACAGTCAACAAAATGAGCCAGACTCACCAATTACCCCCCAATACCCAGCCCGTATTCAAGCTGCCCCAATAGCTTTTTATAGTCAATTCATTTAAAACAGGATACCAACACTTTATTTGATTGTATATGTTTTTCCTGGGAAGTATTGTGTGAGAATGGGTTAGGACATGTCTCACCAGTTACTGCCAGTTAGAGAGTCTCTGAGCTGACTACTATTTTTTTTTTTTGGCATAAGCTTATGGATTATGAAAAACTGTCTTTCCAAAAAAGAAATTCCAGACTCATCTTGATGCATTTTCTGACTCTGATTGGAATGACCCATTCATTCAAAAAACTTTTTATTTTTTAGTGGGAACACTAAAAAACGCCATACTGGTACTAGTGGTGTCCAGGGAAGGTAGTGTGTGGTGTCCACTTAATTCTGTGTTTTTTTTTTTAATCCCATAAAAGAAAGCCTTGTCCCATCTACTAGGGATACAGAGCAGAGCAAAACCTCTGCATACCTTCTGAAGCGAAAGGGCAGGCTGTGTCCTTTTGTAGGAAGACTTTCAGAAGGTAGAAGATCATACATCCAGGGTTGAAAGCAGAAAGGACATTTTTTTTTTTTTTTAATGACAGAGTAAATATGTCAAGCAAGGCGATATTTGCATATGCTGTATTTTAAAATCGTGTTTAAAACTGCCTCATATATTCCAAACCTGGAAAGTGGAAGGCAAGAAGGTCATCTGTACAGCTGGTGCAGACAGCGGAATTCCCATCAGGCACATTTTGAAATTCCAAAGTAATGTGACAAACGCAGCCTTCCATCTGTCAGAAGCCCCTTGAGATGAGTCCTGGCTCCATAGACGCTTTACTCTGGACAGTGTATCGTCAGGGCAGCCATTTATATTAAGTAGCTTTGATTTCATTTACTTTCCATGTCGTTATTCTAGAAAGTCACAGCTATGAACTGCACGGGATTATGTGTGCTGGCAGGCATGCATAACAGTATGGCATTAACGAGACGACGTGGAGAAATAAATGGAAATATGTTTTAGCAGACACACTATAAATCACACATTATTTAAAAGCCATTTAATAATTGGTGGTAGTAGTTCATCTACAATGCCTGAAATGGTTCTGAGCAGGATGGGAAGACCATTTAGGACAAGGAGATGCAACGAATTGCTTCGAAAACATGTTGTGTTTTAAACACAGGCTATTGAAGAAAGAAAACACACTTAATGAGAAAGTGCCTTTCCTGTGACACACACTGACACACACTGCACATGTGTTGGGGTAGGTTAGTCATTACAACCACACTTCATCATCAATATTTCCACCAGTATTCTGGTAGTCCTCACCTAGAGAACTCTTCTTTGTCATGGCATCTTTGGTGAAGTTATTGTAATTCTTACTGAAGTTTTAAAATGAATTTCTCCCTCCTCCCCCTCTCCCTCCTCCCCCTCTCCCTCCTCCCCCTCTCCCTCCTCCCCCCTCCCTTCTCCCCCTCTCCCTCCTCCCCCTTTCCCTCCTCCCCCTCTCCTTCCTCCCCCTCTCCCTCCTCCTCTTCCTCCATCTTTTTTCTTCTTTTTCAGATGGTTCTGGCTGACCTAAAATTTACTGTATAGACCCGACTGGCCTTGAACTCACAGATCTCTTGATTCTGTCTCACAAGTGTTGGGATTAAAGCCACGTGCTGTTATGCCGACATGTAAAATGGATTTCTTCTTAGACACCAGAGCAAAGGGATCTGACAAGGTCACTGAGGGCAAGGGCAAGAGTGGGCAGAGTGGGGAAACCGTCACCACAGCACAGACTCCACACTCCTCCGTGCCTCTTAGCATTGTGATCGAAGCACATTTATCCTGGATGGCACAGGAGACCTAATGGCATTGTAACTGACATAATGGCTTGCTGGGGTGTCAGGTAGCTGGGGTGTCAGGTAGCTGGATGAGTAAAATCCTTTCCTGCCTTTTGCTCTGTCCTCCACAATAAAGGGTGATGCTTAATGTTTCCAGAGAACTGTCTTTGTAACTACAAATAAAACATCCTTTTATGCTCATGTAAAGAACGGTCCCTAAGGACGGGTCTGCTTGCCTCAGAATGTATATTGTCCTGGATTATCGGAAAAGCATCTGAGAGAAATAGGGTATGACTTCACTCAACAAAATTAAAAGTGGTATAGCAATAGCAGGCTTTCCATTGAGCCCCCTTGGGGAGCAACAATCTTACGTATTTATAAGTGTTGTAAAGTATATTAATTATTACGACACCCCTCCAAAGCCAGCGTCACTATCTTGAGTATCTAGGGCGATGGTTAGTGAATAATGGAACCGGGCTCAGATCTGTATCTTTGTGACATTAAGGGTCATAGTCACATCTCTCTGCCGAGTGAGAGGTGGTGGGACATCCTGAGTATGCCAGCTCTAGACACTTTTTATTCCAGTGTGTGCTTAAATATTAACAGTCTGACAGGGACCACAGAACAAAACTTGACTTATGTGGTATCTCACAGACTATAAAAACATCAGGAGAACCTCTCCTTTCATGGACAAGACCTGTGTGAGTGTGTGTGTGTCTGTGCATGTGTGTATATGTGTATTGGTGTGTTATGTGTGTATGTGTGTGTGAGTGTGTGTGTGTGTCTGAGTCTGTGCATGTGTGTGTCTGTGCATGTGTGTATATGTGTATTGGTGTGTGGTGTGTGTATGTGTGTGTATGTGTGTGTGTGTGCACGTGTGTGCGTCTGAGTCTGTGTGTGTGTGTGCATGAGAAAGAGAAAGAATTCCTTTTTATTCAACAGGAAAAGAAACATAAAAGTTATAAAGCCCCTACTCTAGGTTGATTTAAAGATAGATCATATTTCCTAATAAAGTAAGAGAGCCCAACCCTGACTTACACATGGCCCAGCTCTTGGCTTCCTTCCAGCCCTTGACTGACTGGGTGTTTGGCTGCTGACTGAGGCAGACCTGAAGACATGACTTGCGCTCTGGTTGGTCTGAATCCAGTGCCTGTGAGCCTTAACCTTATACAATATTACTCCGAACCTCCAAGGAAAAGACACCTGTGGCTGTGCTGTGAGACTGAGAGCCCACCCTAGAGGAACAGAAGGTGAATAAGCTTGGGGCTCTTAACCTGCTGTCCATTAAAAGTACGGCATGTGTTTTTTCTACCCCCATCCTTACATTCTTTCAACTGCCTTGTCATAAAGCACTGGATTAGGTCACAAGGCCAAACACTTACTCAGGGAGAGCTTTTACTGGATATGGGATACATCACCCCATAAATTGCCTTGTAAACTCTCTAGAATCTACTCGGATGCCAGACAACCTACCACATCTGAATCCCAGTACTTGCTCTGAGCTGATTTAAAAGTCATTTTTGGTCACACTGGTGGGCAGTACACTGGTTGGTTCCCACTGGCTTTGCTGTAGGCATTACCTCTGATGTGTGGGTTAACATAATGGTTGCATAGATTATTTCTTAGAAATTCAAAGGTGGCTTTTGTGGAAAACACTGACTCTGGAGTTTGGCCTGCAGCTGTCTGATGAGGGATGACGGGGGAAACAGACTTGGCACCTCTGCTCTCACATTGTGTTTATCTGTTTGTGTTGAGCATTGAACATGGTCTCCCACCTGATGGAGCTGGTAAACGTTCCTTCTGCTCTGCCCCATGTTTGTCACCAGCACAGGCAGGTGCTGTGTCAGCCTTGTCAGGAGACCCTCCCAGACTAAAGCAGGATGCCTGGCAATTTATGTGAGATGATGGTGTAGACAGCAGGAGGGACTCGGCAGTTCTCTGGCAAAGTTGACCTGCAAACCCTGCAAACATTGAGGTCAGAGTTTGCATTTTTTAGAAGCTACGCCCATAGACAATAGATGAGCAAACTCCAGCTTAGCCCAGAGCAGTCAACTAAGGCTTTAACTCCCTTTGTCCAGTGGGCAGCTGGTCACTTCTTTGGACAGTGACCATCCTTTCCTGTGGGTGAGGCAGAACCCTGTTTGTGACACCTGGCCTAGTTTCATTTCTGTCTTTCCTTACTGCACAATCCTGTGTGGTGTTGGAAGGATCTGGGCTGTAGAGTTGGAGGGAAGGAGGAAGAGGAAACTGGGAAAAGATTTGGATCAATATGATAGAACCAGTTAAAACAAAACGAAACCCCCACCATCACCATACTGTGTGTGTGAGGTCATGTATGCGGAGGTCAGTTCTTCCCTTCTGCCTTTATGCAAGTTCCAGGGCTTGTATGCTTGTGTGGTGAGACCTGTTTCCCTCCTCCCTCCCTCCCTCCCTCCCTCCCTCCCTCCCTCCCTCCCTCCCTCCCTCCCTCCCTCTCCCCTCCCTCCCTCCCTCCCTTCCTTCTTTCTCTCTCTCTCCTTCCTTTCTTCTTTTTAATTTTAAAATTTAATTAATTAATTAATTTTTTTGAGACATGGTTTCTCTGTGTATCTATGGCTGTCCTAGAACTCACTCTGTAGACCAGGCTGGTTCAAAGTCACAGAGATCCTCCTGCCTCTGCCTCCCGAGTGCTGGGATTAAAGGCTGCACCACCAAAAGCCTGCTGAACTTGAACTGAGTCAAGTTTGTAACCTTGGTCCGGACTTTATTTTCTTGCTGCTGAGTGGGAGTAGATGCTTGTTAGAGGGAAGAATGTATCTATAACCAACAAAGAGGCTTTCTGACTCGTAACATTTACACTAGATTTGTTAAAAGTACAGTAAAGAAATTATTCAGAGCTGGTCTTTGCTGAAGAGGAGATGTTGTTCGAATCCCCAAAGCACCCTTTTAAATCATGAGAAGCCAGTTCAGGAGGGATGACTGTGTGCTGGGTTGTGAAGCAGGGTCATCTCTGCAAGCAAGAAGGCAGGAGAGGGGGAAAAAGGAAAAAAAAACCCTGGACCCTCAAATCCTTGGGTTGCTGAGGGATTTTGGTGGTTGAGTCCCTGGGAGAACTGGAGTATGGAGATAATCACAGGCCTTTAGGGAAAAGCTGAGCATGGATTTTCAGCTTTTCCTATTACTGGGAATTGGGCTCCAAGGGGAGATAAAATCAGTTTTAGAAAAGAAAGACTATTTTTTTCTCCTTTGCACATCTGAGCCATGGTGTAGATGTGTACTGCCCACAAGTATGCAGTGGCCTCCCAGGAGGAGGTGGCTCTGTCTGTCACCTTCTTGGCTTACTAGAAATAGAGAGCAAAACTTTCCAGGCAGGACCATCCAGAAGTGTAGCTGGTCATAGCCTCTATTTTTATTTTATTTTTTCCTATTGTAACCATCAGCAGGTACTGACTCAGGGTTGTGTTAGCCTGAGCTCTGAGGGACTGTGATAAACGATGTCATTTTTTGATGTGGAGAAAGGAAATTTTTTTGTCTTAAAAGTCACTATGACTTTGCTAATTCTCCCCATGCCACCCCATCAAAGGTTTTTCTGAGTGGTTTCAGTTGTCCTTGAACTCACTTTATAAATCAGGCTGGCCTCCAACTCACAGAGTTGCCTACCTCTGTCTCTTGATTGCTGGGATTAAAGGCATGCACCACTGCCCACCTGACTTTGCTTAATTGTAACTGCAGTAAAAAATTACCTTAAAAATAATTTATTATTTTATTTTATCATTGTGGATGTGTGTGTTTGCATGAGTTTATGAGCTTTCAGAGATGAGGGCATTGGGTCCCCTGGAACCGAGATTATAGGTAACCAGATTATAGGTAATTATAGGTAATTCCCATAATGTGGGTGTTGGGTCCTTTGTTGGAGCAGTGAGTGTTCTTAACCATCGGAGACATTTTTCCAGGTCCCCAAACTGACCTATTTTGACTAACAGACTGTGTAAAGATTTGATCTCCAATATAATTTTAAACAAACATTCACTCTTTAGAGTCATACAGATGTTTAGGAGGATCCATGGAGAATAGCTTGTTTTACTTAAAACCACAGAAGATAGAAACATCACAGATGTGGGGAAGTCAGTTTCCTAAAATCTAAACAGATTCTCCTCTTGTTACAAAAATATCTACCATGGAGCCCAGAGCCTTCCTGAAAGGACCCATTGAAGGCTTTCTGAACCGCTGAATGGAAATAGTAATACTATTTACAACATATCATTAATATAAGTGTCTAAGTCATGTTTGGGGGGCTAAGCAGGCCAGGTCCAGACTGTAAGGCTAAATGGTCTAAGACTACAGGTCTGTGGGTCGAAACCCCACCAGATGGGCCCAAAACCTCATGTTACACATAGGGAGATTTTTTTTTTTGTAATTTTTTATTTTATTTTGATATCTCTATTATATATCTATTTATCTAATTTATTTTTGGGTCAGCGTTTGTTTCTGTGTAGCCTTGGCTGTCCTGGAACTTACAACATATTGGCCTTGAGCTCACAGAACTCATCTGCCGATCTCTGCCTCCTAAATGCTTGAATTAAATGCATGCCCACCACCCCTGGCTTTATTTTTATTTTAAACTATGTGTATTCCAAATCAGGATTAAAATAATACACCTGTGTTTTCTGATGGAAAAAGGCCACAGACTTGTATAGACGCTTCTAAAAAGCAAAGAAACAAACCGTTGACCAGTAGATGAAGAAAAATAGAAACATCAATAATTACCAAGTAATTGCAATGTAAATCACAGTAAGGAATTGCCTCATGCTTGTTAGGGTGGCTGTTAAAATCAGAAGGTAAGTGTTAGAGAATATGGAGACAAGGGAACATTTGTGCAATGTCCTGGGAATGTCCATTAATGCATCATTCCAGAGAATAGCTAAAGAAGTTCCTTAAAATCTAAGAAGTATCAAATGACCCAGAATTCCCACTTCTGGGCATTAATCCCAAGGATGGATGAAGAGAGTTCTGCATTTCTATGTTTATTATAGCAGAATTCACAAATAGTCACCCTGTGAAGTCAAGCTAAGCACCTATCAGTAGACAAGGAATAAAGAGCACACTGCACCAGCCCACACTGGGATACTGTTCAGTCACAGGTAGGAGCTCCGGACATCTACAGTAATATAGGATACTGTAGTAAGAGAACCACAGAAGGGCAAATGCTATATAATCTCTCTTATTTGTGGCACCCGGAAAAGAATTCTCAGAGTATGATGGTAAATAACGGAGGATGGGTGTTTGTGCCTGTGTGAGATTCGGTGCCACCAAGAGGGGAAATGTAGGTTCAAAGATACAAAGTGGGAGGTGATTGGCAGGGCTGCCAATCCTCAGTCTACATAGTGTGTTCCAAGCCAGTCAAGACTATACCGTGAGACCACATTTCAGAAAAAAAAAAAAATTGGGGAGAAGAAATGTGTGTGTGTGTGTTTTAAGATTTACTGGGTAACACAGTGTATTGTATATTTCAAAATTTCCAGGAGTAAATCTGAGATGGTACCATAACAAAAGTAAGGTGATTTAGTGATGTAGTAAGTTGATGAATTTGATTTCATAATTCCTCATTGTACCCTGGAAATATAAACAGTAGTTAAAAAAAATAAAAGGTTTTTATTTATCGGTCATCTGAGTTAGCGATGTTGAATACCAGTTTGGGGTTCAGGAGTAAGAAACCATAAAGAACGTGGGAGTTGTCAGCAGAAACATAACTTAAATCCACAGAACCAAGAAGAGTCCAGGACTGCTCATGTCGTGTTGGTTGGTGTCAGGGACTGGCCAGTACTCAATAGCTACCGTTAGAAGCTGGGAAATATCTAAGATGGCAAGACAGAGTTTGCCCCTCTCACGAAAGAGCATAGGCTCAGTTTTGACCTAAATGACTTGTTACCTTTACAAAGAGGACCGATGTTCAGAGAAAGAGCAAAATGTAAATTTGCTAGTTGGGTTCCTAATGCTTCCATCTTCCCAATGCAGCGCGAGGGATAGAGGAGTCAAGAATGTATGTCATCCGGGAAGCCAGATGGTCACCTGGACTGAACCTGGACTCATTCTGTCTTGATACTCCAGCCACATTGGATATGGAGACCCTGTGGCAAGACTGATGGGAAACGGAAATTCTGTCTTAGTGATTTATATCTGATAGTTATTTCTCTCCATCCTCGCTCACGGGATCTTTATTTCTCACCTGGACTTCTAAGGTTGCTCCCAAATAATTTCCTCACGTCAGCTCTTGCTCTCATAAATCGTTTCTCCCCCAAACGAATAGTTCTGGATTGTGGTCCTGTGGGTCCAAAGCTGTCTCTGGCCACTGTCTTACGATGATTCCTAAGTTTTGAGGAGGTTGGCCCTGCACCACTACCCTCTTCCTGTTCTCTCTTCTCCTTTTCCTGTCCTTATAGATTCTCTGAACTTCTGATCCCTTTGCTGAGTGGAACATTTCTTCCCCACCTTGAAAAATGCGTCACATACTAGCTTAAACATTTTGACCACCAAACAGGGCCTCTGTGATCTTCTAAGCCAAGTCAGGTCCTTCTAGTTATTATGTCTTAGGCTTCCTTCATGTGTTTAAAAAAAATTTATTATGTGGTCCTTGTATCTTAATTTGTCTGATGTCTGCTCTGAAGCTAGACTTCCCATTCCACAGGGCATAATTCTCTACGACATTGTCTAGTGCTTGTCAGGGTTTGTGGTAAACCAGTTGCTCAATTAGTGTCTGTCAAAATTATCTCTATGGTTCAATAATCACTTCTGATGAAGACTTACCTGAGCAGACAAATTACATTGCAGGGTGTCACCTGCAGAAAACCAGAGTGAGGGGGCAGGTGGGTGACTTTAAATGTCTGTGTCTTAGAATTATGTGATCTTGATGTATCTATTTCCTCCTTAAAGAGGAATCTGGTAAAGGGCCTGAACACTATATCTATATATCTGTCCGTCTGCCTGTCTGCCCGCCCATCCATCCATCCATCCATCCATCCATCCATCCATCCATCCATCCATCCATCCATCCATCCATCCATCCATTCACCCATCCATCCATCCATCCCTATCTCTATCTATCTATCTATCTATCTATCTATCTATCTATCTATCTATCTATCTATCTATCTATCTATCTATCTATCTATCTATCTATCTATCTACCTACCTACCTACCTACCTACCTACCTACCTACCTACCTACCTATCTATCTATCTATCTATCTATCTATCTATCTATCTATCTATCTATCTATCTATCTAATCTTTCAAGACAGGGTTTCTCTGTGTAGCCTTGGCTGTCTGTCCTGGAACTAGCTCTGTAGACCAGGCTGGCCTCAAACTCACAGAGATTGGTCTTCTCTGTGTCCCCAGTGCTGGGATTTAAGGCATGTGCCGCCACCTCCCAGCTTAAGACCCTTTTTAAAGATTTATTTTAAATTATGTGTGCACATGTGTGTTTGTGTTGTGGGTTTGTGTATATGTGAGAGCAGGTGCCTGTGGAGGTCAGAGGAAGGTGTCAAATCCCCTGGAGCTAGAGTTCAAGTATACGGTCTGACATGGATGCTGGGACTGTTCCCACGTGGGACCCTCTGCAGGAGCAGTGTGCACTCTCGGTTGCTGAGGTAGGTCTCCAGCCCTCTTTTTGTTTGTTTTTTGAGGCAGGGACTTGATATGCACTGCTGGCTGAACTCATATATGTGGTCAAAACTTCTTAGGTATTTACTTTCAAATTATCACGGAATAGTCGTTACTCCTTTTGATAATTTATTTTAGTTATAGGTTTTTTCTTTCACATTTAGCCTTATCCTGAAGCTTTAATGTTCTTGTTGCATAGGTTAATGACATACACTGTGTATAACTTATACACTGGTATAAGACTTAAAAATACTTGCAGCTTCTGGCTCTCTGATGTAAAATACACACTTCTCTAATTTTTAATCAGTTAACCTTAATTCACAAAGATGAACCAAAACAAACTTTGACTCAAAGGCTAGAGAGGCTGGAGCAGTGAATCAGTGATTAAGACCACTGGCTGCTCTTCCAAGGGAACCTCTTTGATCCCCAACACCCACACGGGGCTCACAGCTGACTATAACTCTAGTTCTAGGGGATCTGATCCCCAAAGCCATTGTATGTTCACGTTGCACAGACATACATGCAGGCAAAGCACACGCACATGAAATAATAAGCTAAAAAAATTAAAAATAAAAAGCCAGGTGGAAGTTTAAGTATTGTGGAATATTATTTTAACTGGGCAAAGATGTGTTAGACTTGTTTATGCTGCAGAATATTACTCTAACAATGTAACGGTGTGTTACTTTTGTTTATGCTGCATTTGTTTTAATGATGTAAGATTGTGTCTTTGATTATGTAAAGATACATTGCATCTGTTTCACCTTGCCTGCCTAAGGCACCTGGTTGATCTAATAAAGACCGGAATGGGTAATTGTTGGGGGTGATGGCGGCAGCAGAGACAATAAGGAGGAGAACTTTAGGCTCGGAGGGGGAGGGGGAGGGAAGGGGTAGGGAGAGGGGAGGAAGGGGAGGGGGAGAGGAGGAGGGGAGGAGGGGGAGGGGAGGAGGAGGGGGAGGGGGGCCACATCCAGGATTAGAAACCAGGTAGCCAACTAGACACAGAGACAGCAGGAAAGTAAGACATATAGAAATAAAGGTAAAAAGTCCTCAGACAGAACATATAAAGAGAGATTAAGATAAGGCCGAGCACTCTTAACTAATAAGTCTCCATGTCGTGATTTGGGAGCTGGCTGGTGGCCCTAAAGAAAGTGCGCATAAGCATACTTTTCTTTAATTTTTCTACCTTTTTGTTATCTGCCTTTTGTTCCGTAAAAGAGCTAACTGTAGTGAAAGCAGAAATTAGTTTTTCATTCTGACATAAACTAAAACACAGGACCAGCTGTATGTGTTTGCTTAAAGTTAGTTCCCTTCAGGAAGTCACTGGGAGTGAAAGACTGGGAAGCCAGAGACAAGAAGACAAGTGAAGGAAGCCCGGAAACTGTCCTTTTCACAGTCTATAAATCCACATGTCTTCCGTAGAACGATGCTCACGGTTACCAGTGGACACTATATGGTTAAGTTTAGAACACTGCATTTCTCTTGTGACATGAATTATGGGATGCAGAGTGACAGAATTTATGCAACTTGGCATGTGAGACATGCCAGGGCAACGTAGCATTTAAGCTAAGATATTTTAATGGCCCAATTTGTTCTAAACTGCTGCAGGATAAAAAGCGATTTTGTAAGATTTGCCGCTGTTAATCGGCTGTGGCCCCTGTGCTTAGAGAGTGGTGGGCAGGTGTTTTCAGAATTTACTAATAGCAAAAAAGAAAAAGAAAAAAAAAAGACATGTTCTCAATATTCAAATTATAATTAGAGACCGTGGTAACGGCTCAAAGCAAAATCAAAAGGCACAGTTAATGCATTGTAAAAATATTGTAATTAACATATTAAATGCAGATTTAATGGTCTTTACCACATTTAGCAATTACATATCTGCTTACAATAAATAATTTGCTAGTAGACCCGGAATGCACTTAATTGGGAGAAAGCGGAAGTTACCGTTCCTTAACTCCTGGTGTCCTGAGAGGAGTCTGGGAAACCCCACATTTGTAAGAGAACTCTGGGGAAAGTTCATCTTGAAAAACATGAAGATTTGGCTTTATTATCATCATTCTCCTGGGGCACACACTTTGAAATGATATTTTCACACAAGGCAGAATCTGAAATTCGAATCCTATCCTATCCGAAGCACAAAATACTGAAAGTCCAATCCTCACAGGGAATAACATTTAAATATTAAACGCCTGTGTCCAAGGCAGAGGCGGCTGGAATAAAAAATGGCCCCATTTCAAGTGACATCTTTGTCATCTCTGTTTTTTGAACTGGGTTAGATTAGCTTTATGTTGTTGTTATTCAGCTCGGCCTAAAAGAATACAAAATAAATATGATTTGAAGCCGAGAGTTTGAAGCTATGATGTTCACACAGTTAAAACGATTCTTCATTTACCGAAGGCCCTGCTTTGCAAGGAAGCTTAGGATTGTTATTTATAGGCTGTGGGACCAAAATGAACTGGGCCATCCATCAAACTGGGCGATTAGTGCAGTGGACAAAAGCCCGAAGAGTTGATTGACTGAGTTTTCCATTTTGCAGTAAATGATTTTGGAGCCAACCTTCTTTGGCCGCTGATTCTTGTTTCTCCCTTGATCTTCAGATCTGTCTCGCACAGGACAGTCACTGGGCATCACAAAGAGCTCCAGCTCCAGCTCCTCCTCAAGTACTTAAAGATAGCTGGACTCCTTATAACTTATGTGTAAGAGCTTATATATTTTCCTAGTATAAGTTTTAAATTGATAGAAATGCACACATGATGGCGTGTCAGGATGTATGCATTTGTGTAGTTAGACACAGAGGCCAGAGAGCATCACTCAGAAAAATCAGAAGGATTTGGATCAGTTCCACATGTCAACTAAAGTCCTTTGCTCCCTGAGAGTGTCACCCTTTCCTTGTTCTGTTTTCTTCGTGTCTAGATGGTCTGACCCTGGCCTGAGGACCCTAGAGAGGCTCCAGGCCTATAGCTGTCTAGGAGTCTGCAGACTTCCAGGGAATTCCTCAGCAGCAGTCACTTGAAATTCCTACACAGACAGTGTGCTTTTTCTGGAAAAGTCTAAACAGCACAGCATCTTTCTATTCAGGGAAGGACCCCATTCTCTTAGACGCGTATTGGTTTAATTTCCTGCTTTTTCAGAACTTTCAAATCCACTATCATCTTGGCTCCAGTGTCTGTTTCCTTTTTAAAAATGTCATGAATCAGTCAAAATGTGAAACACAACGCCATCTTAATTGACCTCAGGTCACTCACGAGAGCGGGCCGTTCCACAAAGGTTCTGTGGTAAAAGCAGGTGTCAGCAGTTGACGTACACTCTGACACGCCTGTTCTCTAATCTGTAGACCCCACACTCTCAAGTTTTCCTCTTAACTCCAAAAGTCCTGTCATCAAAAAGCAAGATAACTGAGTTCTCTCATCATCTTGTGTGCTAGATGTTCTTATATCAACCTGACCCAAGATAAAGTCATCTGAGAGGAGGGAGCCTCAATTGAGAAAATGCCTCCTTCATATTCAGCTGTAGGTCATTTTTTAAAATAGTGATTGATGAGGGAAGGCCCATCCCATTGTGGGTGGTGCCATCCCGGGCTGGTGGTTCTGGGTTCCACGAGAAAGCAGGCTGAGCAAGCCAGTAGCAGCACCCCTCCACGGCCTCTGCATCAGCTCCTGCCTCGCTTGAATTCCTGCCTCGACTTCCTCTGATGATGAACAGTGATGTGGAAGCATAAACCGAATAAGCCTTTCCTCCTCCGCTTGCCTTTTGGTCTGGTGTTTCGTTGAAACAATAGAAACCATAAGACAAGTTGGCACCAGGGAGCCAGGTATTGCTGAGACAGCTCTGACCGTGTTGTTTGGAGAGGACTGTAGAAGGATTATGGAACTTTGGGTCAGAAAAGCCATTGGACATTCAATACTTGTGAGCAGTTCTGTGAAGGTTTGGAAGAGAGGAATGTTTAAGGCAGAAGAGGGAGGTCTGGCCTGTGAATTTCAGAGAGAAGTTTGAAGACTCCATCAGGGTTGTTTGTTATTTTGAACTGAGATTCTGTGGTTCTGGTTAGCTGGAATTAACAAGATACCAAAGCTACTAAGTGAAACCTTTAATTTTCCTGGGACACTTGATGCTGGTTGGCTGGAACTAAGACATTAGTGGTGATTACCAACATCACTCAAGTGAACTCTTCTGGGAAGTGTTTCCTTAAAGTCAGCACACAGAAGCTCTGTTTGAGTGGTTGCCAAGACTGTACCTCGTGCTGGTAGCTGAACTCGGTAATATAAGAGATACCCAGGTGCTACTCATTTTGAAAGTATGAAGGATCCTGGAGAGCAGCTGAGGCTTGGCACTGTGAGAGACTGAGAGAGGCCAATGGCGAAGCTACAGCCTCAGATGCAGTTGAAGACCCAGGGCTGAAGGGGTTATGTGAGAAGCTGGGGCTGGGCACTGGGGAAGTTCAGCCTGGTTGCAGCAGAAGACCCCAGCATTTGAGATGCCAGTACCAGGGGATTACCACCAAGAAAAGCAGCAGCAGTGGTGAGTGGAGCCTGCCTGATGGTAGAAGTTGTGTGTCTGCAGAGAGTTACCCAAGCCCTTTGGAGGAGCCCAGAAAATCGTGAGTAAATAAATCCCAGACTTAGGAAGTTGAGTTATACTTTGGGAGTTTTGTTTTGCTCTGTTGAAATTGTGACCATTCTTTTTTGAAGTAAGAAAATGTTTAACTTATGTTTTCATTGTGTATGAGCCCACAGTTGAGAGATTGAGTTTCTTAAGAGATTTTAAGTTAAAAAAAAAAAAAAAAAACCACACTGGATTTTTAAAGAGACTGAATTTAAAAGTATTTGAATTTGTAAAGACTGTGGGTTTTTTAAAGTTTGCAAAATGTTTTTATGTTGTGATGTTGATGCTAAGATGTGATCTTAGGGATGAACAAGAGAGGGATGGTTGTGGCCTAACAGTGATCTGCTTGTGTGTCAAGTTCACAAGGGGTCAATAGTCCTGCCTGGTCAATTTGACAGAAGCTGGAGTCATCTGAAGGGAGGGAACCTCATGGAGAAAATACCTCCGTAAGATCCGGCTGTACGGCATTTTCTTAATTAGTGACTGATGGGGAGGGCCCAGCCTATGGTGAGTGGTGCCATTCTCGGGCTGGTGGTCCTACGAGAGAGCAGGTCGAACAAGCCAGTGAGAAGCACTCCTCCATGGCCTCGAATCACTCCCGTGTCCAGGTTCCTGTCCTGTTTGAGTTGCTGCCCTGACTCCCTTCAGTGATAGTCTATGGATGTGGAAGTGTGAGCCAAATTAACCCTCTCCTCCCCAGCTTGCTTTCCCGTCAGGGGTGTTTCCTCACAGCAATGGAAACCCTAAGACAGTGACCAAAAGCATCTTGAAGAGGAAAGGCCTTTTTCAATCTACAGCTTATAGTCCATCACCCAGACCATCGGGACAAAATCCCAGAGACAGGAGATGAAGGAGGAGGCCTCAGAGGAATGTTACTTACTGGCTTGTTCTACACGGCTTATTTTCTTATACATACCAGGACCACCTTACCAGGCACTGGCCCCTCCCACATCAACCATCAATCAAGAAAATGCACCACAAACTTGCCCTCAGGCCAGTCTGCCAGGGATATGTTCCTCACTTGACGCTTTCTCTTCAAAACTACTCTAGCTTGTGTCTAACAGACATAAAACTAGCTGGCACAGTAATTCGAAAATCTCCACTTCTCCAGAATTTTCCTCCCGTTCCAACCATGACCTTAATGATTGCTTTCTTCTGGAAACACTTTTTGTTTTTTTGAATACTATTTTCAGGTGTTAATGAGCAACCGGGCGTTGAGGGCAGACTCTGAGCAGCAGCCAGCTGCGCTCACTATTTAAATAACTCAGTCCTGCCTACTTGCCCTTGTAGTCTGTGGAATTCAAATCTGTGTTCAGTACGATAAACCGTTTGCATGCCATGGGTCTTTGTGGATGCTGGCCAGTCGCTGAAACTGAGAACATTCACCTGGGTTAATTTCTGAGCTCATGTAGAGTAGAAAACTAATTTCTGGTCGTTGGGTATCTACAGCTCAAACGTAACATTTCCGTAACACGCTCTGTTCCTGGGGGTGCCTATAGGTTGCTGTCTTATGCCACCATTCTGAGTCATCTGTTACCGCTTCGTCCTTCAGTGACAGACAGCCTTGTACGGTTTCCCTGTCAAGCAAAACCTCTTGGATAAGCTGTGTCTGCATCCCTGCCGTTCCCTTCTTACCCCAATGATTGAGTCCCCTGCAGTTGGACTGGCACACTGAAGCTGTGTTGGCAGCTCTTGCCCCGCCTTTTCCTCCTTTAAGACATGGCTCTCTTCTGCCTCACTGGGTGCTGCTTCTTAGGTTCCTCTGCTTGATTTTTCTTTCTGTTCTTAAATCTTGAAAGTTTGGAGTTATCAGAGCTCGGCTTTTCACCCTTCCTGGTGAGCATTATGGAACACAAATGCCTCTAACCTCTAAGCTCCACTTTCCCAACACCAGATAACTTCCTGGGATGCTGGGGCTGCTGTTCACCTGGGATGACAAGCCGACAAAACGTGCTTTCACTTCTGCAAATGAGCATGATCGCCTCAGTGGCACAGGCTGTGTGCTTGAACCCTGTATAACTCAGCCATTTTGACTGTACTGGTCCTGTGATCTCTGGGCCTACGCTACCTCTCCTGGTCTGAAGCTCTTTTTTCCTCCCCTTGTCTCTGGGTCTGGTTTAGTCTGCCTGCCATGATCAGCCTGGACTCTTACCTCTTCCTGCTTTTTTTTTTTCTTTCTTCCCTTGTATCTACAATAAAAATCTTCTCCATGCTTTGAAGTAGTCATGTCCTCTTTTAATTTTTTTCCTTCAATTTCCATTTTAAAAAAGATGTTTTTTTTTTATGTGTCTGTAGTGTTGTGGTGTATGTGTGTGTGTGCATGTGTGTGCACATGCTTTTACAGAACAGAAGAGGACATTTAACTCTCTGGAAGTGGGATTACATGTGGTTGTTAGCAACCCAGTGTGGTAAGTGCTGGGACCTGAACTCGAGCCCTCTGTAAGTCCACCAAGCCATCTCTTCAGCCTTTCTATGCTTTGCTTAATGTTTATCTCAACTAAATGTAAGCTTTACCATCCTACAAGCTAGGATGGTGTCTGGTGTGCAACAGGGTTTTAGTATAAGCTAGCTGAGTAGAAGGAAGAGAAAGATAGATAGGGTATGTAACTTGGAGCAGTAAATGACCTGTGATCAGATTCCCTCAGTTAAGGAGGGTTCTTTGTCTTTTAGCTGGATGGTGGGTGGCTGCTCATTCTTTCTTGCCTGTCAAAGGGGATTCTGCATGATTTAGTTTGACTTCTTTTAAAGAAGAGAGGGTAACTGCCCCTGATAAGAAATGGAGGAGTCGGGGGAAGGTAGAAGTCAGAGAAGCCATGGAAAGCGTGTGTGTGTGTGTGTGTGTGTGCGTGTGTGCGTGTGCGTGTGTCTCCCAAATGCTGTTTGATTCAGGTCCATTTCAGATGTTGTTTGAGGACGGATTTCCCAAACTGAGTCACTTGGCCAAATTCTCTAGACATTTTTAAAGCCCCCAAGAGCCTTTAAGTGCAGCCTCAGCATTTAGCCCCCTCTTTTTCCGAGTCTAGAAACACAGTGTCCATCTGTTGCAAATGTTCTAGTTTCCAGTTTGGAGAATGCAAGGAGTTGCACACATTGGAAGCACTGTGTCCAACTGAAAGCCATTTTCCTCTCCCTACACAGCATGGCAACTCCACACAGAGAGCAGTATAAAATGTGACACTGTAGGTCTATGCTGAGGGGTAGAAGCCTGGGGAATAGGGACTGAGACAGTGGGTGGTGGCTCCACCCTTGCAGGGTGTGGCCAGAACTGTGACTGTCCCTTTGTCACCAGGACCCTCCATGCTTCTCCGAGGCTTCCCTCGGACTTTCATCTCCACCAGGTTAACCTTGTCATGCTCCATAATCAACAAGGTTGCAGTGGGCATTCACAGAGACCGGTATGGAATTTATACCCATGTCAACATGCAATGCAGGCAGAAATGAAGACTGTGACAATCCCCAATCTTGACAGAAATCCAAACTCTACCAGGAAACAGTGGACCTCGTCAGCATGGGGCTGCATACTGTAGACCACCCATGAATTTTAAAGTCACAGCATCTAAGCGTTATGAAAATGGTGACGACACCATGTTGAATGTTGTCCTGCTGCTTTCAAATGTGCACTGTTTTTCAGCGTTGTTTAGAAATCCTCAAGACCTTGTGTCAGAAATTTCTCCTCTGGGTTTCTGAGATTCTGATCTCAAATTCTTCCCATGTCTTCTTAGTTCCTAGTTATTTATGTCCAATTATTCTCATGTAGGAAAAGAAAATACAAGGCCAGGAGGAAAGACAACTAAGTTTCTATCTTCTAAAAATCCTGTTCTCTTTTTCTGTGCTTTTTGGAAAAACAATGATAAGGGACTCACTCATGTATCTCAGCATGACCTCGGCAAGGTGTAGAGGACAGAGGAACTTACAATGTTCAAAGGTACAAAATCCTTACATTGACTACTTACCAGAAAATCCAAGTCATTTGGTTTATGGAGGTCTGACGTAGAGGGCTAGGAATACCCATTATTTTGTCTTCTACTCACAAGAGGTTGTGTTGTCAGAGTGGTTTCTACTGCTGTGAAGAAATACCATGACTACAGCAGCTCTTATCAAAGAGAACATTTAATTGGAGGCTCACTTACAGCTCAGGCTATCATTATGGCTGGGAGTATGGCAGTGCGTGCTGGAGAAGTAGCTGAGAGTCCTACATCTTGTAGGCAACAGGAAGTTGGCTGGGCAGCATCCTGAGCATAGGAAACCTCAAAGCCCACCCCCATAGTGACACACTTTATCCAACAAGGCCACACCCACTTCAGCACAGCTACTCCTTCTAATAGTACCTCTCCCTATGAGATTATGGGGGCCAATTACATTCAAACTACCACACAGGGCATCCAATATGCCAACCCCAAACCAGATGAGTCCTTTTTGGAGTTTCTTTGGGGCTACTTTCAACTAGAATCAAATCTCACATCAATGCCAACTTGTACCTATTGGTGGAAGTTTCTTGTTTCTGCTGTCTGCCCCCAAACAACCAACACAGAGACTTAATATTAATTGTAAATGTTCGGCTGGTAGCTCCAGCTTATTACTAACTAACTCTTACGACTTAACCCATTTCTATTTACCTGTATGTTGGCACATGGCTTTTGGCTTTACTTGCCCTTTAGCATGTCTTACTCTCTCTGTCTCTTGTGGTGTATGCATCTTCTGACCCCAACATTCTTAGATAAACTTACGCTTTCTGCCTGGCTACCGGCCAATTGGTTCTTTATTTACCAATGAGAGTAATACATGTTTACACTGTACAGAAGGAATATTACGCAACATCTACCTTTTCTTTTGCTTGAAAACAAGATGATAAGATTGGGTTGGGGTTTTGAAAGGTGGTTTGCTCATGAGAGTGAAGCCTATTATGGGGTATTCACCAGAGAAGATGCTCAGACATGGGTTTAAGCCAATAAAAAGTCTTTATTAGTTGGCTGGCCAGCCAGCAACTACTCTGAGTGCCCAGGACCCCATAGTAATCCCATGCCTTTCTCAGGGTGAGTTTTTAAACACACACAAAAAACCCATGTCCTGGGTTGACATACTTCAGTTACAAGAACAGTTTTCCAGAAGTGGCACTACAGAAGCAAACAGCAAGTTTTGTGCATTTAGAGACTTTCCCAGAGCTGTGGATTTGGATGGATTAGGTCTTTGTTTTAGTTTTGGAAGGTGGCATGTGGTTTATGTGCTGAGTTTTATGGTCTGGATGGTGCTTCCATCATGGAGTCAGTTGTGCTAAGGTCTCAGGGTCCAATAAGGTCTAGGACTCTGTTACAAAGCCCTCATGAATGGTATTAGTACTTTTATAAAGGGACATCAGAAAGCTACACGGTCCCCTTTACAGCATCTAAGGAAAGGGAGAAAATGGCCCTCATCAGACCCTGAATCTGCCTTGAAACCAACCTTTATTGTTTCTAAGCTCCTTAGCTTATGATCTTTTGTTACAGCAACCTGAACAGAGGTTATTACCACAATTCTAGGAAACATATTTAGATAGATTATGCCTACTACCGACAGTAATAATTATTCCTATGTACGTATTTTCATTTCATGTTAACTCTCCAAGGTAGAGATGATTCTGTTTACTTTATAAAGAAACTAAACTCAGGTAGGTATTGGTCATTTCCTCATGGTTGCATAACTGGGAAGCAGGAGATAGGGCTCAGCTTTCCTAAAATGAAACTATTTACTGCCCCCTTTATGTCTCACTCATTTATGCCAGAATGTTCTTTGAGGCATTTATGCTTAAATATTAGTTCCTTTTGTTAATCCCACTGTGTGAGAATAAGACCACTACCACATTTTTGAGCCAAGTTTGAAGCAAACTTTAATAAATACTGGCCAGGAAGATGGACACTGGCCAGGTCCATACCTAGAGTTTTAGAGAATGGTGCTGAATTACATTAGCTAGGGCTTATAAAGGCAAAACCTACAAACTACACATGTTCCACCTTCATTGGATATGGAGTAGGGTGGGTAACCATACCTCTTGATGTACATCCTGCCCATGTGATTAAGCACACCCAGTGCAGGGGACAATCAATCTTGTTTGAAGAAGTGAAAAAACACTTCTTATTGGTCAAATGTGGGAAGTATTTCTAGGTTAAGATAAAAAGAACCAAGATGTCTGTAGGTAAATCTGTGAGCCTTGGCTATCAGTCACCACTCTGGTCAACATTTAATATGAAAAAATAGAGCTGGTTACAGTTAGTAGAGAATTCTAGCCACAGTATCTTAACCAAACATAGATTAATCACTGTTTCTTAACAGAAAGTCAAGAGGTAAGAAGTCTGTGGCTGAGAAGTCCTACAATGTACCACAGAGTCTCAGTTCTCTGTCCTTGACCTGGGGCTTTCTCCTCAGGCATGCAGTGTAGTTATGATGCTCAGTTTTGAGCAAGAAGATTACAATCATCCAATCCCCCTTCTCTGAGGAAGACATGTTCATTTCTGTGGTCCGTGGGATACTTATTCTGTTTGTCCAGACATTGACTGGCTTCCCTTTTTCTCCTGGGCAGACACTAGGGCTCAGCTACACTTCTGGCCACTTGTGTTTCGTAGTTGCCTGAGGTCGTCATCCTTAGCTTCCCACTCAGGCCATCAGAGTTACATGAAGTTCACTGCTGTACAAGCCACTTGTGTGGGAGGGCACTGTGGGAGGACCAAGCTGTAGAATAGGTTCAAAGAAGATCAGTAGCATCACTGTGCTTATAGAGGCCAGGAAATCAGAGGTGGGATAGTGTTGTCAGCTGTGATAATCCAAAAGGATATGCTATTGTTGGTTGTTTGCTCTTTCGGGAGTCCTGCAACCCAGCTCCCAAATAAATCCACGGAGTCTTATTTATTACTTATAAATGCCTGGCCTTAGCTTGGCTTGTGTCTAGCCAGCTTTTATTAACTTACATTTATCACATCTCCCTTTGCCTCTGGGCTTTTTCCTTTTCTTCCTTCTGTATCTTACTCTCACTCTTGCTCCATGATTGGCTGGGTGGCCGGGTGGCTCGGTGGCCGGGTGGCTCGGTGGCCGGGTGGCTCGGTGGCCGGGTGGCCGTGTGTCTGGGTGGCTGTGTGTCTCCGTGGCCATGTGTTTCAGTGGCCGTGTGTCTCGATGGCCGTGTGGCTGGGTGGTCGTCCCTAGAATCCTCCTCTCCTTGTTCTCCTGTTTTTCTTCTTTTCTCTCACATTTCTTCCCCTGTTTCTCTGTTGCCAGCCCCACTTATCCTTTCTCCTGCTCTTGGAAAAAAAAAATCACAGCTTCACAGAGTTAAACAAATGAAACATAAAAGAAAGCAGCACATCTTTTCATTAAACAAAAGTTCCAGAGCATAAACGAATGTAACACATCTTAAAATAATATTCTACAATAATATGCAGAGAAGAAAACCTACTCCATGGAAACCAAAGCCTAAGGAGACCAGAGCCATCTCCTCTTTTCTTTCTTACTGCCCCTTGGGAAGGAGAATGGAATCACAGGGGCTGAAGAAAGGGATGGTGTGAGTAGTGGGCAAGGGCTTTAGCAAAGGTGTACAGCTTGGGAGTCCTCTAGTTCCTGAGGTTTACATCTTACATGCCCGTCTGATGGACCATGTGAAAACGAGGTGCCCTCAGATGATGAGTAAGTGCCCCACTTCTGGAATCCCATGAAAGCCGCCATCCAAAGCCCTGAAGTCACCAGGAAACTGCTTGCTAATCGGCTTGATGGAAGGTTTATCATTCAGTCTCCCTCCCTTGCTCCTTCAGGATGTTTAAAATGGAGATATCTCCTAGCTTCTTGCTCCTCAAGATGAAGTTATGCATCTCAATGAAAAGATGCAGCTCTTGGAATTCCATGAGGGAAGAGCTATGCAAATTCAGTGTATTGTATTCATAGCACATGGTTGAGCTGAGAACTCCAGTTACCGCCCAACCATGCAAAGCAAGAGATTAGGCCCGCTCTTCTGTGCATGGGAACTTACTTTCCCTAGTGGAAATTATAATGCAGGCTAAGGATGCAGCCCAGTGGTAGAGTGCTTACCCAATCAGTATGTGTGAGGCTCTAGATTTAATCCGAGTACTGAATGTACCCAATCAAACAAGCTCACATACCCCAAACAAACACCTCCCCCCCTCTGCTGCCGCCCCAATTCATAGGGTTTCTGTGGTTTCTATGGTTGTGGTGAAACACTGTGACCAAAACCAACTTTGGGAGGAAAGGGTTTATTTCTCTCACACTTCAGCAAAATAGTTCATTATTGACAGCAGCTAGAGTAGGAACCTGGAGGCAGGAGCTGATGTGCAGAGGCCAGGTAAGAGTCCTGTTTACCGGCTTGCTCCCCATGGCTTGCATAGCCTATTATAGAAGCCAGGACCACCGACCCATGGATGGTACCACCCACAATGGGCTAGACCCTCCTCCATCAATCACTAATTAAGAAAATGCTCTACAGGCTAGCCTAAAGCCCTATCTTAATGGAAGCAATTTTTTTAAGTATTTTTTTTTTTTATTTAAATGAGGGCAGGGACTCCCAAAGCCAGTCTGGCATATCCAGTTGAGGAGGGACCGTCCCTCCCCCTAGTCTGAAGGCTGAGTCAGGAGTTCCTCTGTAGGGAATGGGCTCTGAGAAGCCAGTTCATGCACCAGGAATAAACTCTGGTCATAATGCAAGAGGCTCCACAAACGGCCCACACCATTCGACTGTCATCTACATTCGGAGGGTTTAGTTCATTTCTTATCGAAGCAAATTTTCAGCTGAGGTTCCCTCCTCTCATATCAGGGTGGCATAAAATTAGCCAGCATGCCTTGGCAAGACAAAGCGAGTGCTACAAACCAATTTTGCCTTATAGAAATGGGTATATCCAGCAGACTAGCTCAGAGAAAGATGGTAGTCAAGCATAGAGGTAGCCTCGGGCAGTCACGAGGGTTTGTGTAGCTCTCTACTACCTTCCCGCCTTTGGTTCGGGCCTTGGGGTTATATTTGGTAAAGCCTGGTCTAGAGGCCCCACACTTGGCTCCCCAGTGTGCACAGTACCTGTCAGCCCCTCCACCACTGCCCGACACATGCAGGAAACATTTGTTTCATCTCTGCAAGCTCTCCAACCCAGTCTTGGCCTTTCAGAGACGGCTTATGCTCCAGATGTCGACTTGTGTAACGAACATCGTGCTAGCGGATGGGAGCCCACAGCTCTAACCACGAATGCATTGGAAAGGATTATGGGGCACTGTGATCTACACAGAGCCAGCCTACCTGTCCCTCTCCCAGCTTGCGGTACACAGGCTGCTTTGTGAGCACCAACATGCAACATTTACCAATCAAGAAAGTGCTGGAGAAGAGTCTCAAGTGCTTAGGGGAACAGGGTGGAAAACAGCTGCAGAGCAAACATCAGCTGGGCTTGGCTTCACTTTGGTTTGGAAGAACGTGCCTAAGACACACGAGGCTCAGTGTGCAGACCATATGCCATCCAAGGAGAAAGGACACTACACATTTCTTATTCAGTTTGTGCCATAAGGCTGTCGACTGAACCCTTATCCATAGCTGGATGCTCATCACTGTTTTTCGGTTAGAGCAGGAAATAGTGGGAAAACACAGTTGTTTTCTGCTCTGTCAGCTCTGCTCTGGGAATCAGCCTGTGGATGCTTGGGAACTCAGGAGATCTGGAGTGGGGGTGGGGTGGGGATGGGGGGGAGGGGAGCGCAGCAGCGGGGGTGTGGGTGTGGGGTGGGGAAGCGCAGCAGCCTGCTGACGCTGCCAACATGCCCCAAAGTCCTGTGAGAAACTGATCCCTTTCAGCACTGCCCTCCAGCTGCCCACCAGTCATGCAGGGCTCAAGAACAATGTTTCTCTTGGCTTCAGTTGCCAGGGAATGGATTGCACTAGAATTGAAATCTTGTTATCAATTGTCAGATTTCAATAAAAGCACCGAATCATTAAAACAACAAAACAAAAGCTTGGTTTCATGTGGCGTCACATTCGAGAGAAATGACTAGGTTAGGATAAAGTTCCTTTTATGTACAGTGCCACGTGTTTTGTGTGTTGACCAGGAGGTAATTGCAAAGCGAAACTGCTCAGTGACCCCACAGCTTCCGTTTCCAGATCACCTTGCAATAAATATTTTCCAGTGACAAGATTGCAAACATGCTATATCTCTGAGCCTGTGTGTATCCAGGGCGTGCATACTATCCAGTCTTTTTGGTTATTCTTTATCAGTTGCAATTTTTTTTCTTTGCAAGTGCATTGTGGGTAATTTATGCTGTTTTGACAGTTTTGAGTTTTCTGCTATAACTTTCAATTCTGCACCCGGAGTTGTACAGTCTGTTTAGACAAACGACATGGAAATATAGAGGTTATCTATGTAAAATGATTCATATTTCAAAATAAGGTCTCCTGTAAAATGAAAAAAGCTCATCACATTGCTATTAATCACTTTTTATATTACTTTTTTCCTTGACTGAAGTTTGTTGAATTTACTATTGTAACATATTTCCAAAACACATTAGTTAAATGGGGCTGAAAATCATACGTGCATATTTTATGGAAATAAATGTGTAGATATATTTTCAATTCTAAGCTATAAACTCTGGCTTTCCTTGGATGATTAGAATATTCTGACCCATGTAAAATGAACTACATAATAAAAGTGATGTGCAATAATAATTTTTACAATGTTTAATAATAATAAAAGGCTTTATCTGAAAATGCCCTTTAAAATGCCCTTTCTGTATAGAAAAATAAGTGACTGATAGGCAAGTAAAATCAGCAAGGAAAAGGAGCTGATAAAATGATTTAAAAATAGGCACAGATTTCTGTCTTTGTGTTTTAGAGCTAAGGAGTGGTGACATATTCAAATGTCTTACGTTGTGGGCAAGGGGCCGCAGGGGGAATAGTGTAGAGCATCACAAAGATACAGTAGGTCCAAACTCTAACACCGGCTTTCTGACTTAAAAAAACAGAGTTCAAAGGCTGTTGAAGTTTGTTGAATATGGTTTATATTGTTCATGTCAGGGAAGAGAATTTGCCCTTGCTCACAATAGAGAGGAATTTTCAGATCTTCACCCAAGTACCAGGAGCATCTTTAACACGCTAACGATCCTGCGGGTGGGGGTCCCTGGCCTCTTGCATGTATCAAAGCTGGATAATCTGAAGCAAGATGGGGAACATCCTTCTTGGGCCACCCCTGAGTTACTCTGAAGAGGCAGAAAAGCCAGGTAGAGGATCAGAATGTTTATTAATGAGGGCTGAACTATTTATTCTGCAACTAGAATGATCCAAAAAATCTGGATTAAAAAGAAATATGCAAATCAGGCCCAGAAGGAATAGGTTAATTGAGTGGAAACACCCCCACCCCCGTCTCTTTGTCCTGGAAGACATGATAAAATCCTGGCAGATAAATAACACCAGCTGGGTGGTTGTGGCACATGCCTTTGATCCTGGCACACGGTAGGCAGAGACAAGTGGATTTCTTCTGTGAGTTAAAGACTAGCTTGGTCTACAGAGTGAGTTCCAGGACAAGCTCCAAAGCTCCACAGAGAAACCCTGACTCAGAACCATCCCTCCCACCCCTAACAAAAAATCCCCTGAACAAAACAAAGCAATGACAAAACCAAGGCCAGGCAGTGGTAGCACATGCCTTTAATCTCAACAGTAGGGAGGCAAGAGGCTGACAGAGCTCTGTGAGGCCAGCCTGGTCTACAACGGGAGTTCCAGGACAGACAGGGCTGTTACACAGAGAAACCCTGTATCCAAAAACAAAAACAAACCACAATCCCCCTCCACCCCAAAACCTCTATTCCAGACTAAATGTAATAAAACACTTAAATATCATAATTTATTATAAAAATTTAATATACTGATTTTTAAGGTTTTATTTTACCTTGTATTTTTTGTTTATGTTGATGAGTTGAGACCCATGGTGGGGTGGGGGGTGTTGAATGACCCTTTAACAAGGGCCACCTAAGACCATTGGGAAATACAGATATTTACAATATGATTCATAGCAGCAGCAAAATTATAAAGTACAACAAAAGTAGTTTTTGGTTGGGCATATCCCAGTGAAACTGTATCAGAGAGTCACATCATTAGGAAGATTGAGAACCACTGGTGCTAACGAAGGTTTTGGTTGAAGTATTTGGCTCGTGCGAGTCTATTATAACCATCCTTCATTGTTAGCGGAATTGTTAGGGTCAGAGCTTGGGTCCTAGCAGCTCTAACAACCACACCTCCTCAATAGCCCGACTAAGTGAATTCGTAATAGTGGAAGGTAAAGAAAGAAGATTTATTCAATGCAGTCAACATTGAGAAGAGGAATAAAGAGGTTCAGGGACACCCCAGGTCTGTCTTTGGGTTCTTGACATCATGAAGTTTTGAGTCTGAATGGAGGCAATGGGTGTGCATTGGGAAGCAGTCCTGGTCAAGGCATGGTTCTGTTCCAGATGGCTCACAAGTTGTCAGAACTATGAAACTCTTTCCTCCTCTGCCTAGTTTTATGTTTCTCCTCTTTCCAATGTGAGATCCCTGGGGGAAATACCAATTTTTTTTTAGGGGGAGGAGGGACCTTCTTTCAATAATCTATAACCAAGGGGAGGGACACAGGTGCCTCTTTAGGACATTCTGATGAGTAAAAAGTAGAACAGTTATGTCCTCCTTTGTGCCAAGCTCCTGTTCTGGACGTGCCTTCTTACTGACCTTGATGTCTGCATATGCTAAGGGGTCTATAACCAGGACCTCCTTGGGGCTAATCATGACTTTCTGCATAGCTCTCAATGTATACAATATGTTTAACTCTACAGTAGAATCCCTCTGTCTGCCTAAGGCTCAGCAAACACTGAAGAAGGGAGAGAGGTGAACAGACAGAAAGATTCTGAGAGCTAGAGAATCAGGACGTCTTTCGTGAGAGTGTATGCTCTAGCTACACAGGGAAGCCCCACTCATACATACGGCTGCCTACACAGACTCGAACAACTCCAATACCTCAACATCTCAACATAGATGGAGGGAATCTCACAGGGCCTCACCCTTAGCTGAAAAGACACAAGCAATTACCCTTGGGATGAGCCCCTGTTGGTTGTCCAATACCAAGTGGTCAAACATACAGGTACTTATGATTAGTGTGTTCTGAAGTTATCATTTAAGTAAAACCAACGTCCGGGTCTAACCAGGTTAGATATGTGATTGATTTGGTAGAGAAAACCCCCGCAGCAGAGAGGAATAGGTGAGATGTCTGTCCCTAAGGTTTTACCTGACATCTGTGATTCCCAATTTATTTAGATTACTTTGAAATTGGCCCCATACTAGTGAAATGGTTGGCTGGCGACAAAAAGATGGAAGAAAATAATAAATGCATATGAGGTGACACAGAAGATTTAGAGGGATTTGTATCAGCTTTGTATCCAGACTTACACATGGGACATAAAATTTATTGTTGCTAAACAATGAACATTTCTCCCGAGTACTGAACTAATGAAGAGAAGTAAAAATAAATAGCGTTGAACTAACCAGAGCAGTAAGACTTCTTTCTAAAAGAGCATTCTACAGGGAGGGAGGAAGAGTTATTCTCTGATTGCTGCCTCCATAACACAAGGCCACATTTCACCTGTGCAATAGCATTAGGCTAATTACGCCCAGCTAGCTGGTCAAAATATTTAGTTCTATCCAATTTATTGACTCTTCCCTCCCAAGTTTCAAAGGAAACATCAATATTTGTTTACATGTCAAGGTTTTATATCCCCAAGCTGTTAAAAGAGAAAAAAATTATAATACAGTTTGGGTGAGAAAATTATTTGAAAGGTTTCAGTTCAGTGTGTGTTGGCTGTGGAGTAAACCCTGGAGACCTAGAGATACTGCCTTCGAAGACAGGAATGACAAGGAAACGCAGTAGCTCAAAGAGTCTCTCTGTCAAAGGCTCAGAAACACTTACCTCTGAAGTTGTTCAAAATAGGCATAAAAACGTGCCAAGCAAATTCTCATTTTTTAAAATGTTATTTGTAGTGAAAAAGATGATTTTATCAGTCTGTTTTTCTCCCAACTTACCATCAACCACATTACAAAGCAGCTTTGTATCTCACAAGAAGAGGTCATGTTTTCCAGGGTTGCCCCAACAGATTCAGACTGTCATAGATTGTTAGCACAGCATCAGGATGGCCACTTACCCGGGGATTATGACTTACCCTGAATTTCTCTTTAGGAACAAGATTAGTGTGCTTTGAACTTCCTACTAAATGCATTGACTTTTTTGTCAGCACATAATCTTCACATGGTGCTGGCCAGTCTGATTTGAGGCTCTATGCTGGCAGTACCTGACTAATAGGGGTATGTTGTGGGGCTTCTGGTCGGGCCCTTTGCTTATAAATAAAAGAGACTTCTTCCCTGTTTTCAGAATGCTCCTGAACTTTCTTTCATTGATCCAACATTAGGCAACATTGGGTCCAAAACAGAAGCTTATAGAATCTATAATATCAAAGATACTGCTGCCCCGGCGGATCTACCCAGAGCAGGACTTCTGAGGCAGGTGGATCTCTGTGAGTTAGAGGCCAGTATGGTTTACAAACTGAGCTCTAGGACAGCCAGGAATACAGAGAAACCCTGTCTTTAAAAAAGGAAAAAAAAACCCAAGGAAAAAAACCATTTCTTCCCCTCTATTTTAGGCTGAAAAAAAAAAAAGTTGAAAGGCCAAATGTATGTAGATACTTATAAAACATTCACAAATGTTGCCATCAACACCGTCAAAACTTCTTGAATGACACTAAACCAGATGCTAAGCTGAATCTGGCTCTTCTGTGGTTGCCTATCCTACTCTAGAAGATATTAACAAATACAACCACGCTCCAACATGCAAGCTGTGATGATGGGGAAAATGGAGATGAAAGCTGTGTGGGAGCTGACAGGACACGCCTGTAATCTCAGGGCTGGTGAGGCGGAGGCATAGGTGAACTTGTCCTACATACCTGGTGGTTTGACTAGGCATGGCCCCAAAGACTCAGGCATTTGAATGCTTGGCCTATAGGGAATGGCACTATTGGGAGGTATGGACTTTTTGGAAGATATAGCCACAGTCTCCTGCTGTTGCCTGTGGATTAAGACGCAGGACTCTCCGGTCTTTCTCTAGCACTATGTCTGCTCGCATGCTGCCACCCGATCATCATGATGGTGGTGATATAGATTTTATAACAATAGTTTGGAATATCAGAGGACAGAGTAACCCACAGCCAAGCCACGAAGGTCAGGGAGTGGTGACCCATGTCTTTAATCTCATCACTCAGGAGGTAGAGATCTGTCTGGATCTCGGTGAGTTCAAGGCCTAACAGCCAGGAAGTGGTGGCACACACCTTTAATACTAGCTCTAGGAGACTTGAGCCAGGAATTGAAATAGCTGGACTGGGAAATAAATATAAGAAGGAGAATGCAAATCGCCTTCCTTTTGCCTGTGTGCCCAGTCAGTCTGAGGAGACAGTACCCATCCTGTTTGACCTGAAGAGTTGGCTGGGTGAGAATTGGCTGTGGCTTGTTTCCAGTCTCTCTGATATTTCAGCCTTTCCTCAACATCTGGCTCCAGGCTTTATTGCATACCACGTAGAATTCATACACATAGATAATGGACTGAACCTCTGAAACTGTGAGCCAATGCCAATTAAATGTTTTCCTTTATAAGAGCTTCCGTGGTCATGGTGTCTCTTCACAGGAATAGAAACCATAACTAAGAGACAGAGTCCTATTCCTCTGAGGTGTAGCCAGTAACCCCCCACTGAGGCTCACACACAAGCAGTGGGACACTGACACACAGTCACGGCCGTCAGAGGGGACTTGTTGAGAAGAGGTTCTGTGGTGGTGCGGGGGGGACACATAAGAAAATAACAGGGGTGGAATATGATTAAGTATATAATATATATTGGTTCAAAAACCTAAAACCCCCCCCCTCACCTCAACTATTCTCTTTCTTGACCCAACCAGCTGTTTTAGTTGAGGGGACCACTTCCAGCTGTGTGAGAACACCTGGCTCTCTTTCACAGAGGGGCTCATTTCCTCTCTTGTATCAGGGAAACAAGTGGAAAAGCCGGAGGGAGGGAGGGAAGGAGGAGGCTGGAAGAAATTTGAATTTCCCAGTAGTCCCAGAGCAGAAACAAAATCCTCTAAATCCTTTGTGCTGCATTATATGTATTTGTTATTACCCTCACTTTTGTTACCAGGTACCCATTTAACTGGTTCATAGTCAGTCCCAGGGACAATTATGTAGAGAAGAAATTAGCAACCTAAACCAAAGCCCTGAAGATATCTCTCTCACCTCTTGCTTGCTGTCGGAAACGCACCTGCCCCTTGTCAGAAAGATCCCTGAACCACCCTAGCGAGGCTTGTTGGACAATCAGAAGGCCTAATCTCAGGTTGGTCAGACTCTATCCTTTTGGAAATTCATTGAAATAGGCAGTAGAAAAAATATTGAGTCTAAAAAATGCATTTAACTCTGTGGGCATCTTCCCTTTTATGATTAACTTAATTTCCCCTGGGAAATGTTTTCCTTTGAAGTTGTGGATAAATTAGATTTTTTTTCCTCTCGGAATATTAATACATCATTTCCAGCGAGCGGTATGCTTTTTGTGCCTAAATTCAGTTAATATCAAATAGTCTGTTTGCCCTTATTATTGTTACTGTTATTACAGCTTGGACCCTTACAGTACTTTCTGTCTGGAAGGTATCAGGATATAAGGAATTTCTGAGGCAATAGTTGTTCTAACAATTCCCACAGTCTTGTGTACGTATCACATGATATTTGTTGTTCTGAAGTCTGGTCATGTGATTCAGTCAAAACAAAGTAAGAAATGATGTATGTAATGGGGTAGTAAGTTGCGATTTGAGCCCAAACAATGACTATTAGGAGATAGGTGTGTGTATGTGTGTGTGTGTACATGTGCGTTTGTGTATGGTATATGTATGCATGTGTACATGTGTATGTGTGACTCTGTGTGTGTAACATGAGTATGGATGCCTGCCTTCACCTCATGCCTGTTGTCTCTTGGAGAAGATGGAAGGCTGTCTTCTTTCTGTGAAAGGTGACAGTGAAATCTGGCTCTGTGACTGACATGCTTAGTTGATCTCCCTTCCAGTAGGGCATTTTCTTGTCTTGTGCAGACACATTTATCTGCACCAAGTAGACTTACCTGAGCTCAGCTGCAAGTACCAAAGTCATGATTAAGTTATTAATGTCCTCATTATTTTGACATAGCCTTTCTCTTCTGGAACTCACCAGAGCTGGTTCTGCTCAACACTGTGTTTAGAAACATCTGTGAGAGTGGCCTTCTGGGAAAAAAGATACTTTGAGGTCCCATTGAGGCTGCATAAAGATGCTCTGATGATAATGTGAACCTGAAAGACAAGAGGGATGGAAAAGACGTTGTGTGACTGATGGTGTATGAAGCTACGACAGCACACTTGAAGCTCTATGCTCCACACTACTTTTTCTGTGTGAGCGTGTGCGAACACTCGTTGGTGCATATACACATACAAGTCAAAGGTCAGTACTAGATGTCTTCCTGAATTGTTTCCACGTTATTACTGGAGTCAGAGCCCCTCACTTGAACCAAGAATGGTCTGTCCATGTAGCTGCAACTATCAGCCCATTTCTACTTTCCCCACTCTAGGGTTGCAGACATGGCCTGCCATGCCTGGCTTTATATGTGGGTACTGGGTATCTGAATTCACACTCTACACTTGATAAACCGAAAAAAATAGATGCTTACATTTCCTATGCCATCATTATTTTTTTTTCATTGATAAAGTCAAATGACTGTAACATCCAATGGAGAAAGGAATGTATAACGAAGGGTATCTGACCTGCCTAGTTCCAGTGTTTGGACCCGCTCACCACTGCTTATCTGGACCAACAATCCCAAAGTGCCAAAGAAACACACAGATGCTAATTTCATGCTGTTTGGCCTATGGCTCAGGCACATTGCTAGCTCTTTCATCTTAATTCAACCCATTTCCATTATTCTGTCCTGCCACATGGCCCGTGGCTCACCTGTGTTCCTTACATGTTGAATCTTTGGGCGTCGGGCTCAATATCCTCTGACTCTGCCCTCCTCCTATCTATGCTCGATTCCCTACCTACTACGGTGCTCACCAAGGGCCAAAACAGTTCCTTTATTTAAAGAATGATATTCCTAGCATACAGAAAGACACTTTAGACATTTAAAGATGAAAGCAATTAAAAGCTTTCTTTTTACGTGAACAGTTTGTTTCCTTTGTGTATATATACACTGTGTGTACAGTGCCTGTAGAGGCCAGAAGGGTGTGTCAGATCCCTTGGTACTGAAGTTATAGATGCTTGAAACATCAGTGGAATGAGATTAGAATCCTTTGGAAGCACAAATAGTTCTCTGAGCTGCCCATCATCTCTCTAGCTCCCTTTTGAGTTTCTGAGGGATCCAGCTGAAGAGGCAGCTGCGTACAGAACGTAGGGAGGTGTCAGGACCTGGAAGATGCTGTGCAAGTGCCAATGGAGGCAGTGGTATCCACAACCATGACAATAATGCCTGATGATCAGGAGATGTGGAAGTAGAGGCCAACTGAAGGGAAACCCGGCAGACCTAGGGCGCCTCACATTGAAGCAGTTAGAAAGACATGGTGATGTGTTAAAATGATTGGTTAGTTCATATAACTTTGGTATTTATGAGGCAACCTCTGGAATATTACAGAAGATTGTCTGCTGCAGCACATCTGTTCCACATGTTTAATGGCTCAAACATAACAGAAATCTGTATTTCTTTCACAAGGGGCCAGTGGATGGTTCATTCTCTGTGTAACAATTTAGGGGCCTGGGAGACTTTCACATCGGGATTCTGCAGTTCCTAGGGACCCAGTTATCGTCAGTATTCGGCTGGTGGACAGGGAAGGAAGGAACATGGACAGAGGAGAGACACTGCTGTTCCACTTTCTCCTCCTCTGCCCTTTGTTTGCATCAGTGGGGATCAAATCCAGGGCCTTACCCGTGTTAGGTAAACTCTCCTGTTGAGCTTCACCTCCAGCCTCATGCCTGTCTTAAAAGCCTTGATCTGTTCCTGTCATGGTGAGGGATTGCCTGTGACTCTCCCTTGCTTCAGAAGGAGTGGGGAAATGGGCTTGTCTGGGTGAGTAGCTGGTCTCAGGTCCATCTTCAGATCTTGGAGTAGAAGAATGGGTTTTGACGGGTAGTTTTGCCATAACTTCCGTCTCTTTAGATCCTTGTTCAGGGTGAAGTCGGGGCAGGGCAGGATCATTGCAGCGTGTTGGGAGTTCGAATTTCCTGGTGGAGTGCGATGATAGTGAATGACTAATGAGGCTGATCATTTACCCAATTGTTTCCTAATCATTAACAGAGGAGCTGAGGTGGAACTAGCCTTTCCTCCGCAGTGAGACTATATACTTGACTCTATAAAATACCGAGTAATCAAAACTCCCCTCATTTGTTTATTTAGATCTCAAAAGGCTAGAGTGTTGACTTATGGTTTGACACAAACCATATATCAACAGTCTAATTCTCGCAGATGCACCTGCCACGTCTTATATTAGCAAGGACAAAACATTTAAGACATGTGGTCATTTTTCCTTTTAAAGTGCATTTCTGATCGATGAAGAAATGGAATTTCAGAAGGAGTGGCAGACTTATTTTTCAAGTGCCTGTCATAAAGGCTCTGCTACCCGTGTAATAAGGTGGCTTTTCCTCATGTGACAAATAAGGCACTAAAGAAGAATGAGCCTGGCCTAATAAAATGGCTTTTATTAATCTCCTAATGTTTTTTTTATTTTGTTTTAGAATTATGATTAGCTTCAAGAGAGTAGCAAGGCACTCCCCATCACAGCTAAGTATTATTGCTATCCAGATATCTTTGGTTAATGCCTACTGTTTGTTTCGAGCACAAAATGCTCCATTAAGAAAAACAACTATAATGGGTTGACTTTATTATCAAGTAAATATATACCTGTTATATGTAAACCTCACTAATTATGAGCCCTTGCATTTGTTTGGGTGATAAAAATAGATGAAGGGAGTCATTTGTTAGGACTGCTTCATGGTTAGACCAGCAACATAAAAATAAAATCTGAGAAGAAATACTCGTGAAGAATGGAATTTGTTCAGGAATAAATTAGACCAGGAGACAGCCTGGCATGAGTGTGGATGGTTCCTTCGCCATTCCTTCTCACTTCCGTCTTCAGAACATCCTGGGTGGGACCTCTTGCTCACCAACCGGACTGTCTTCTGCTCATCTCTGCCTGGGGGCGAATAGGAATCATGGATGACTCCACCCCCTTCCTTCTCTCCCCCATTTTAATTTACATTAATTTTTTTTTTTCAAAATTCAAAACCCAGGGCTTTGTGCCCACTAGGCAAGCCCTCTACCAACCACCCTAGTCTGAGGGAAATTTTACTTTTGTCCTTCATTTTAAAATGATTCTCTTAATTTTTTATTCTGAAATTTCAAGTCTACACAAAACTCAGAATAAGAAAATCATAAACACTGTTTTACTGTTCCAAAGTGAGCAAAAATTGACTTGTTAAATGTCAGCCTTCTGGTTAACATTCATACAGACATGAAAGTCTTTTGTCTTCCTGGAAATGGACCATGCTTCTGTAAATTCCTTCTGTAATACGAGGTCTTCTCCTTCAATTCCCACTCCAGGGTTCCTGGTAGCTCATCTGATGTCTTCATTCACCTTTGAGTTTTTGGAAATTTTTTCTTTCTAATTTAGGGTGTTAGAGGAAAGAGCTAATGGCAGAAGCTATGCATAAATGTAAGAAGGACATTTGGAAAAATCTCAGACTATGTCATGGGAGCCTAGCCTTCTTCTGTTTTGTACATTGCCCAGAAATTGATACCTAGAATATGAACTGTGCTCTAGCATGCCAACCTCTCTAAATGGTGATTAGAAAAGTCACTAGTAGGGGGCCTTGTGGTCCCCAAAGTGCCAACACTTTCCCTGTGCTTTCAACAATGAGGCCTTGAAAGGAGCCAGTACCTGAATTTTCTGTGGCTCCAAATCCCCCTTTTCCCAAGGACTGTGTCTAGAGAGAGATGGGCCTATTCTAGGTTGAAAACCCACAACACTAAAGCCATAGCCCCGCAGGTGACCACCTTGCAGCAGAAGCAAATCAGCCTTTGGTAGCACCCACCCAACAGTACCAAGTCTCCATTAGCTTTTAAAAGCCTTTTCTCTGCATGAAGTCATCTGGTATCACATTCTGAAGATACAAAGATCAGTTAAGTTGACCAAGATGAAATCTAGCAGGTGAAGGTTTTGCCTCTGAGGAACAAGCATTGAACACGGGAAACAGGTAGTGGATTCTCCCTCTGTGTCAGAAAATCCACCACATATCTTAGATCAAGGGCAGGATAAGACTTTTTTTTTTTTGGTTTATAGAAGTTGATTATATAAACTTTTTGGCTTATAGAACTTGGAGATTCTGTGTATAGTTCTGAAATGTTAGCCTTTGAAGGTTTTAGGGAGCACCCAAGTGGGCCTTTTCCTTGGGTTTTTTTTTTCCCTTTTCTTATAAAACGTTTTTGTTAAGACTCTCAGATGAAGAAACTGAGTTCCATGGCCAGTTTTGACATTTGTCCACCATCCTTTCTTTTGACCAAGAGCCATTTTTGCTTCATTTAGAGGGTTTGCTGAGGACAGACACGACACAGAGGTGGTAGAAGGGAATCAAATACGACTTTCTTGGTGGTAAGTAAAGAAATTGAACTTGAACTAGGGACAACATAGAATGTGATATGCCAGGAAAAGGGCGGGGTGGAAACAGCATTAGGAATAGCCGGAACCGAGAAATGCAACACTGCAACACTGCATCTTACTGCTTGTTTCAGCGTCTCTGAACAAGGACTTTGCTCACACTAGCCACTTTGGTCTGGTTACAGATGCTGCAGCTCCAGCATCGTATATTTACTTCTTCCCCCAACCCCACAGGAAGGTCCTCCCACAGCTTAATTTGGAAGGAAACCCAGGTTGGAGTTCCAATTGGCCAGATTGAGTCATGTGTTTATTTCTGAACCAGTCGTAGAGACGGAAGGATGTGACTTTGTGACTGACCCACTTGGATCAAGACCCTGTCTCTTGACAGTCGGAACATCCACTGGATGCGCGTGGTTTAAGAAGAATCTACATGAAAACAATGTTCTCTGCTCCCATTTTAATAGTTTACTTTTGCTCAAATTCTCCTTCTGTCTGTTTATTTAACATGGTTATAAAATGACATCATGGAGATGGTTCCAGTCTCCATACTTCTTCATCTGATGTAAAACTACCTTTAACCAAAAGGAGTTGCCAGCATCTGTTTTAATTAGGAGGGCTGCACATGGTAGGAGCCGCTACCCGTTGGGAGCAGGATTCAGGCCGAGTGGTCCAGGATGCAGGTCCCACTGAATTTATTTTTGCCTATAGGACATGAAGTGAAATCTCCAACCCACTGCTGAAGGGGTTTCTGTGTTTCTGGCAGTTGATAAGGAGAACCAGAAATTTCTGTGTGCTGAAAACTGGGTAGGGGAAGAGAAAGATTGGGAGAGAGAGCTTGAGATAGATAAATAGATGATAGATAGATAGATGATAGATGATAGATGATAAATAGGAGATAGATGATAGATAGATGATAAATAGATAGGAGATAGATGATAGATGATATATAGATTACAGATAGATTACAGATAGATTACAGATAGATGATAGATAGATGGTAGATAGATAGATGATAGATAGATGATAGATAGATGATAGATAGATGATAGATAGATGATAGATAGATAGATAGATGATAGATAGATAGATAGATAGATAGATGATAGATGATAGATAGATAGATAGATGGTAGATAGATGATAGATAGATGATAGATAGATAGATGATAGATAGATAGATAGATGATAGATAGATAGATAGATGATAGATAGATGATAGATAGATAGATGATAGATAGATATATGATAGATAGGAGATAGATGTTAGATGATATATAGATTACAGATAGATTACAGATAGATGATAGATAGATGGTAGATAGATGGTAGATAGATAGATGATAGATAGATAGAGAGGTCTCATAAGACAAGGGAGAATGAAAAAAGGAACCTGTTTTGTGTCTGATCCTTGAGACTGAGGCCTTTTTTATATTTTCTTCTTGGTGATGTCAACTCAGAAGCTCACTTGGGGCTTTCCCGGTCAGCTCTTTGTGGGCAGGAAACAAGGCTTGCTTTTTAATCGACTTGAAAATTTAGTCGGAATAATGCCAGGTACATACAGTTGTGGGGGAAAAAAAGAAAAAGAAAAGAAATCTATTAATTAGCTAGCCACAGGCTGCCTTCTCAAGTCTGATTTAAGCCCTAAGGAGAAAATGACATACAGCTCTGTTGTTCAGCCAGGTATGGAAACTACCACCTGGGGCAAAAGCATTAGCGGAGCTGTTGCTTTGCATGTATTCTGAAGAAAGGCCGTGGGAGCTCATTATTGGATCACTAAACTGGTGAGAATTACAGGTTTCCCTAACTCTTTGCTTTGTGTGCACATTGGAGTTTTGTGTGACAACAGTGTCAAAAAGGACCGAGCATTCACTCTGCTAATGACAGTTGATGATTCTAATCACCTGAGAGGCAAGAACGTCTCATTCCAGAAGACATGCGTAGAGGTGACAGGCATCAGCCCACGGTGTAGACCCTTCAGGAGCCAAACACTTAGACTTGATGTAGCCTAGAAGCACATTTCAAATGCACAGAACAGCTCGCTTGGCTACCTTACCTCACTTCTCATGCCCAGGTCCTTTGGCTTGCCCACCTCACCGGAATTCACCCAGGAGATATCAGCAGTGACATGTTCCTATCAATACAGGTACCTTGTTCACATCCTATCTCTCTATCAACTCCCCCCCTTCCCCTTGCCCCTCACTCTCCGTTCATTTGACACCTTGCTAGGGATCCATGGTGTGAAGTTTTAATTTCACAGGGCTATACTGGCCTTGAGATCCTGCACTTCGAACAAGTTTTGAGGTGATGCCAATGTTGATGGTTCCAGGGACAGTCTCTGAATAGGAAGGGGCTAAAGTCACGCAGAGGAAATAAGAAACCATACCCTTTGAGAAGCTGTTACAGTGATCAGGAGCCTGTGCTACAAAGGTACCACACACTCCATCCCACAATTCCATAGATTCCACAAGGGGTGAATCTTAATATATTTTAAAGACTTATTATTTTATATTTGAGTGTTTCACTGCATGTATGTATGTACCCACAGAGGCCAGAAGAGAGGACATTGGATTCCCTGGAACTGGGGTTACAAAAGGTTGTGAGTCACTATGTGGGCACTGGGAATTGAACCCAGGTCCTCTACAAAAAGAATGAATGCTCTTACCCACTGAGACATCTCTTTAGCCCCTGGGATGTATCTTTTGAATAGAACCCGTCTGTGAACTAATTTGGGCAGACGTGAGTAGTTTCTTTGCAGCCACATTTGTCTTGGGTCAGCATTTAGAGGAAAGCCCAGTGATGCTTCAGTGAAACAGAGCTGACTGGGGTCTTGCTCCCCCTTTGACTGGCCATCTTTCTCAGAGGTTTTCATCTTTCCTTTGGGAATACACTTGGACATGTGCCTTTGGGGCAAATCCTTGCTCTGATCCAGCTAACTTGCTCATTTTTCCAGCCAGCCCCTTCAGTTAAGAGAGATGCAGAAATACTTCCAGTACTGCACATTGGAAGCAAAACAATTTATCCACCTGACATGTAAGCTGTTAGAAAATAAGGCAAATGAAAGCATGGTGGGTATTCCAGAGAATAAATTTATGTGCTATATGTCACATTTGCTGTGCTCTTATGATGCCCTAAATTCCTGGCTATGGCTATGCTAAGTACAAATAACTAGTATTCTATTATCTAAAATGTGTGCAATCTGGGAGATGGTTAGGAAGAGCTGAATGTATACAGTGACTGTCTTATCTATTTATTTGAAACAATGTCTCCCCCTGTAGCCCAGGCTGGCTCTGAATTCCTGATCTTCCTGTTTCAGCCTCCTAAACTCTGAGATTGTATCAACTCACCCAGCTGGGGAATTGTTCTAGTGCTGGCCCTGTATACATCTAGTGATGTAAACAACTAAAAGTACAGTAGATTTCACGCAGCAGGTATAAGTGGAAGGAGTCCAAATCCTTGGGATAATTCATGATATATTGAGTATCCATATTTGTGGAAGCCATCATGCTGGGCACAGTGGAGGGTTTGAAAAGTGAGGAAATTGTGACTCAAGGTTTTTACATTTATGGAAAAATGACAAATTGTTATTTTTTCTCCCTCCCTCTATTTTCTATAAGTCTATGACCCTTTGTCAGCCCAGTGATGTACAGCTCCAATAGTAAAGTTTTTGTCCTGGCATTGGAACAGTGAGGCTGTATCTCAGTCACTGTTCTGTGAAGAGACACCATGACCACAGTAACTCTTAAAAGAGAAACATTTGAGTAGGGCTCACTTACAGTTTTCAGAGATTTAGTCCATTGTCATGATGGAGGGCTACATTCTGATCTGTAGCCAGAGAGAGAGAGAGAGAGAGAGAGAGAGAGAGAGAGAGAGAGAGAGAGAGAGAGAGAGAGAGAGAGAGAGAGAGAGAGAGAGACTCAGAGAGACACAGAGAGACACAGAGATGGAGAGAGACAGAGAAGGGCGAGGGAGGGATGGGAAAAAGGGGTAGGAGAGGCGGACACACACACACACACACACACAGACAAAGGGGCCTTGATTGGGCCTTTAAAAGCCTCAAAACCCACCCCTCCAGTGACACACTTCCCCCAACAAGGCCATACCTACTCTGATAAAGCCATACCTCCTAACCCTTGCAATCATTTCAAACAGTTCCACCCTAGTTCCTTAGTTGACTGAGGATTTGAATCCATGCGCCTATGATGGCTGAATTTATTCAAGCCTCCAAAGGCAGATTTTTAACATGTGTCCAGCGCTCCTCAGTTGAGGTGTTGCAAGTAAGGTCCATAGGAATCCATCCTTCTGGGTGCCCTCACCTCTCAGACTCTGTATTAGAACCAGAGCCCAGTACCAGCAAATACTACTGACAAGCACCACCTCTTCTGCTCTCTCACCCATTATTTTCTCAAGAAATTCCTCCTTTGACCTCTGTAAGTGGTCACCTGGCAACGCTATGTTAGGAGCTGGACAGTAAATTAATAGAGCTTAACTGGGCAAACCCTCCCTTCCACCACCCAGCACATATTCCTTAATTCTTTTTTTTTTTTTTTGGAAAGGGTAGCATCAGTGTGATAGGGCCAAGAATGTGAATGTTCTGGACTGAATTACATGGCCCTAACATCAATGTTTTGGAACCCTGATCCTCAATACGTCTGTATTAGAGACAAGACCCTCAAAAATAAGTTGAAGTCATAAGGGCGGAGCCCTCACCTGACAGAATTGGTGTCCTTGTTAAAAGAGGAAGAGACACCAGAGTTCTCATTCAGACATGTGAGTAAGAGCCCTCTGCAAGCCAAGAAGGGAACTCTCACCAGAGCTCAGCCATGGTAGGCTGATCTTGGACTATATTATGTAGTTCAGTCTTCTATCTGCAATAAAAATACCCAAATCATCAGCCTCAAAGGACAGGCTCACTTGTCTGCCAGATTCAGAAGTTTCAGTCTCTGGTCCTTCGGCTGTGTTTCTTTGTGCCTATAGCATCCCAGTACATCATGGTTGAAGAACATGGTACATGAAGAAGCTCTCTTTTTGGTGCTAAAGAAACAGAGAGAGAGAGAGAGAGAGAGAGAGAGAGAGAGAGAGAGAGAGAGAGAGAGAGAGAGAGAGAGAGAGAGAGAGAGAGAGAGAATCCGAGGAGAGGGAGAGGGAGAGGGAGAGAGAGAAATATGCAGACAGAGACACAGACAGAGGCAGGCAGAAAGAGAGAGAGGCAGACAGAGAGGCAGGCAGACAGGCATCCAGCTACACAGACAGACAGAAATACAGGAGTAGTCCCTGAGAAGGCTCACCTATTAATAATACAACTCCCTTCCACTTGGAGTCACCTCCTAAACATTCCGCCACTTCCCAGTATGTCACAGGCTGGAGACTGATCTTTAAGATATGGGCAAGCCTTTGGGAGAGTATTTCAGATCCAAACTATAGCAGGTGTCAAGCCATCAAAACTGCCTGAAAATAAGTGACTCTTTTTTTAAGCCACGCAATGTGTCAGAGCAGCCTGAGATACAAAGCAGTACAAAGAGAGGCTGGGGGACTGGTAGAAGAGGTGAGATGGGCGGGAAGAGACTGCAGGGTGGGCCGCTGAGGGTGAGCCCTAGTAACCGGCAGGTCTCCCAGGAGACATCAGTCCCATCTAGGATTTCATTTCTGATGGATGGGGTGTGAGAACAGCTGCCATGTGATAACGATGGCTTATGGGTTTGATTTTGGAACCCTCACAGGAGCATTACCTCAGCCTAGAAATGCGCATGTCTCGTGACAGTGACCTTTGGCCCCAGAACTTGTTTTATGGAAGCTGAAGTCCGAGTTCTGAGAATTTTTGATAGCACCCGTAAACCTTCCCTTGGGGCTACAGCTTCCCAGACTGATGATCTGGCCATTAGGGCCCTGTTATTTGAGAGTTATTAGGAGGAAAAACATCTATATCCAAGCTACCAGGAGATGCACAACTTCTGATAATTAGAGTGAGATGAGATCAATGAATGAATGAATGTGCAGTTTACATGCAAAGGTAACCTTTTATTCTTCCCAATTAGGCGCTCTCCCATGGATCTGGCAGATGAAGCTGTGTTATAAATAGAAGTGGTATTTTGTAGGGTTCCGTATAACTGAAATGTACACTAGGTCAAATTCTAATCAAGGTAATATATATAAGTAATGAGCTGAGTGCACACTCCCAAGCATTTATCCATTTAGTGGTAATAAATGAGCAAACATGGAAAGACAGTTTGCAGAAAGTCCGGCTAAATAGTTTCCTTGTATGGATGGAGAACAGCAACTTATCTCTTCGTAGTGAATGCTTGCTGCTGATAATTGACTTCATTTGTTAATTGTATTCATGGTATTAATGAGATTATTAGCATAACAGTCACATTCTACTCTCCCGTGGTCTTAATCTGGGGAATCACAAGTTTCGCACACCTTGTTGCTATAGATATACTCACGCATCCCAATTATGTACAAATTCAAACGCCATCTGTCGGTTTCACACAAGGGCACCCTGAAATTATTCCTTACCTGTTTTTAGGGGCACTTTCTGAGAAGTTGGTAGGGATCTTTTCAAAGTAATGTCTTTTATATTCATGACAAAGATCCAAAGTTAGCACCTGTAATTGATAAGGCAAGCCTTCGATCTCACTCAAATGTCATAGGTCAGTCAGACAGCTGTGGATTAAAATTCTGAAAAGAGAAACAGAAAGTAACAAAAAGGAAGTAGAAAGTGATGGGTTTACAATGCTTCATCCCTAAGCCCAGCACCTTAACATTTAGAAAACCATGTTGTGGGGTAATTTTTCTAACCTCTGTTGACTCTTCCTCTCCGAAACAGGAGATGTGACCCTAATTGGAGAGGTTTATTCTTATACCTGGGGGGAAAGGCCTTACCTTATTTCTAAAGACACAGGGGTGTAGAGAAGAATCTTAACAGACAGTCCTTGCTAAGCTCATCCTATGACAGCACTAACGTAAGTCTTTGTCTAATCACAGTTTCTGGGTGGTGGGCACACCTGTAATCCCAGCACTCAGGAGGCAGAGGCTGGCAGATCTCTGTGACTCTAGACCAGCCTGGTCTACAGAGTGAGTTCCAGGATAGCCAGGGCTGTCTCAAGATACCCTGTCTCCCAACCAATCAACCAACCAACCACAATTTCTCATGATTGTCCACTTCTCACTAAGCATAAATATAAAATCAGGAGTTTCTTTGGATTCTCATTTTTGAAGGCTCTTGTGTTACATAAAGAAGTGAATACATGTACCCGCTTTTCTCTTATTATTTGTTATTTGTAACAAGAACTTCAGCCATGAACCTAGTGATATGTAAGAGAAGAAATTTCTCTTCCCTTATAGTAAGACCCTATTGTCCAAGACACCATATACCCTGGACACAGGACTTGGAGGAATTGATCTGGAATTGACTTGGAAGCTTTCTCTCTGAGGACTAATTCTCAGACTATCCAAAAGTATGTAAATTACCAATGGAAAAAAAACAATTGATTGACCCACCTGGCTGTAAAGAGCCTAGACGACAAAAATACACTACAGCAGCACTTACATGTCTGGAATAACCAACAGCTGTCCAATTGAACATACGGTCCACTCAGTAGGAGGAAATTCATATCTGGCATTGTAAAAATAGCTGGCTACATATGGTGGGCAAAGTCATTGACCTTGGAGGAGACCACACTAGTACCACTTTCCCAAACCAGCATAATCTCTAACTCCATCCTAAATCCTCATCCTTATACCCACAGGCAAGTGTTGTTTTTAACCCTCATCAAAAAAGCATCTTTTTGTAATAGATGGAGACTATTAGAAAAATCTACAATTGGTCAAAATGCAGAGGACAGCTATGGGATGCCCAATCCCAGATGATATATCTACAGTACAATCTCTTCACCTAACACTCAGGAAACACTAGAAAAAGGGAAGAAATATTGCAAAATACAAAGAACCAGGACATTGGCTGTCAGACAGTGTGTAATAAGTTTCTGGCCTGTCCGGCCTGTGATTCAAACATACAGACTCACAGTCCCACAGAAACACACAGACACTTATATTAATTACATTCTGCTCAACCTATGGCTCAGGCATATCACTAGCTAGCTCTTGCATCTTAACCCATTTCCATTAATCTGTTTTGCCACATGGCCTGTGGTTTACCTGTGTTACTTTTACATGTTGATTCTTGGGTGGCTGGATGGCGTCTCTTTTTTGACCCCACCCTCCTTCCCCTATCTATGCTCCAATTTCCCCACCTTCTAAAATGGCTGCCCTAGGCCAAGATAGTTCCTTTATTAATGAATGATATTCACAGCATACAAAAAGACATCACACATCAATAGTGTCTTCTATCTATGACAGGAAAATAACATTTTTGAAATCTAAAAACAGGATCACCTAAACTAGACCTGCATAATAACCAGAACTGTTGACATGCAGATGCAGATGGAGAAATTCTCATAGGGTACCACCCTTAGATCAACTACAGGTAATTTGTGGCTTCTGTGAGAGGGAGACTGTCTTCCCTGAGTATGAGCTCCCTGATAGGTTGGCTATCCACTCTCAAGTCAGCCTTAAACACAAGCACACATGAGCAACACTGAATAGGCTTAATAGGATTATTTATATGTACACATATGTATTTGTGCACACACACGTGTGTGTGTGTGTGTGTGTGTGTGTATGTGTGTATATAACTCATGAATGTGAGAGGGAAGAAAAGACACAACAGGAGTTGGAATGGGGAGGAGAAAGAATAGAATGTGGATGCAGTACACATATAGGAAATTATCAAGAAAAATTGAAATAAAAAAGTGAAATTTCCCCACTTCTTGTTTGAGGAAATGAGCAGGCATCAGAGAGATGAGTTTCTTGGAACTCCTATAAAGATAGGTGTGTGTGTTTCTAATACAGGTTTTGGACTCTGGAAGGAGCCTCGATTGCCCATCTTCTTGGCCAGTTCCTGTACCAGTATATACTTGTGAAGGGGACCTCTCAGTGTCTGTGTGCTGCTTCCTGTCCCTAAGATGATAGAGTATTTGAGAGTCAATAATCCAGCCTTTGAATGTGTCATGGCAAAAGAAAGGTTGACTCTAGTCTCCAAGTAAATGATGCAGCAGAGCTTAAGCGACCAGCCTGGGAGACCCACCAGGCTCCTGGAGAGCTATAAGGCCCGCCAGTCAGCCATCAGCTCCTATTTCTTAAGGGCCACCAGTTCAGGAAGAGTTCACTTCACACATTTGGCAGTAGGTAACACTATTGCATTAAGACCCCCTTCCTTTCTTTAGGATGGAAGAGATGCACAGGACAATTAATGTGTGAGAAGATGTGGGGCATCCATCTCTTCTCTGGGTGTGCCACTTGTTATGATTAACAGCATGTAGTGGCCACTAACACCTTGTACAGAGGGCACGCCCCTAGGCGTGGCTAAGTAAACCTGCCCTCACCTGCTCATGCTCACTGCTCTCTTAAAAGGAGCCATAGGCCACCTGAATTTCCCTCCCTCCCTCTCTCCCTCCCTCCCCCACCTCCCCCTCCTTTCTCTCTCTCAGCAACTCCCCTGAATAAACTCTCTTGTGGCATCTGGCAGTGTCCGCTACTATCTCTCACGCGGGAAACACACATCACTCTCCAAGTATTTTCCATGTTCAGTAATCTAGACTGTTGTCTCAACCGTGCTCTTCTTCACATGGAAGCTTCTTTTGGAAGCTTGAACGATTACCTCATTGGCTATTAGTGATAACTCAACCCTCAGTTGCCTACATGTTCTTGAAGGTTGGAGGATGGGGCAGAGTTTCAACCTGACATGATTGGTTTTTCTGACAGCCTCCACTTTGCGATTTAGATCCAAAGATAATCCTGTGGCCTAAGAGGTCACAAGGGATCTGGGGTTCCACGCCAGAGGCTTTTATCTCTCAGGAAACTACAGAGGTTGTGGGAGCTAAGAAATGCATATATTTCTTATTAAATTGAAATGTCATACTTTTTTATTGCTATTTTCAACTTTTTCCCCTTGGTGACCTCTGGGTAACTTGAGCCGGTTGGAGAATTTTCTCTCATCTCTTTACAATTGCGTTAGTTACACTTTAATAATCTCCTTGGGTTAGTCAATATTTGGGTTAGTCAGTATTTCATTTTTATTAAAATTTTAAACTAGGGGCCAGTGGCATGGCTCAGCAGGTAAAGATACTTGGTGTGAAGACTGGTGAAAGGATTTCCATCCCGTATGGGAAGGAGAGGACTGGCTTCCACAGTTGTCCCCTAGCATGTGTGCACACACCTGTGAACTCACACTCACACACACACACGTGCACTCAAAGTGTAATAAACAGTTTTAGACTAAACATTTGCAAATGGCAAATCATTAAGTTCCAAAGTCATTTCATGAAATGAAAGTACATTTGTTCAAACATTTGAAAAATGGTGTGGAAAAATGTTATTTTCCTAGATCCTACAAATTAACGAATTTTAGTTCTCTAAGTTTCAGAGACTTCTCTTGAAATCTACAAAACATGGCTCAGTGAGGTAGGATTTAAAAAAAAAAAAATCTAGGCTGGTCCCCCATGGACTGACCCTGGAGGTTGTTATAGACAACCGTTGGCTTTTCAAGCTTCAGACATCTTTTTCACCCCCCTCCACTATACAAATAGAAGGCAGTTGTTACCTGAGACGATGTCTGCTTACCTTCAAAGTCAGGAAGAGGTGTGTCTCTAAATCTGCCTGTGTTTGTTATCATATTTTGATTTTCCTATTTCTCTCTTTAAAATACATAGTAAAGAAATGTTTTGCCTGCATGTCGGTCTGTGCACCGTGTACATGCCTTATGCTGCAAAAGCCATAAGAGAACATTGGATTTCCTGGAAAAGGAGTTGAGGATGCTTATGAGCTGACATGTAGGTGCTGGCAATTTAACTCAGGTCTTCTGTAAGAGCAATCAGTGCTCTTAAACACTGAGCCATCTCTCTAGGGCCCCATCTCTAAATAAATATTAGTTTGGGACTATTTGGATAATCAAAATAACCTTCTCAAGATGCTTAATTGTATCTAGAGGGTTCCCTTTGCCACGTAATCTAACAAATTCCCAGATTTCATTGAGTACAATACAGATGTTTTTGGAGAGGATCTAGCCCACCATATATGACTTTTGGGTGGTAGATTGGTATGAGATCAGGAAGTCATAGCAGAAAAAGATGAATATCCAAGAGTCCAGTCCACTTAGTACTTCAGGCTAAGAGGGGGATCCCAGGTTGTAGAGCACTTGTCTAGCATGCCCAAATGCTCTGGGGTTCATCCTACGCCCTGATAAAGAGGGAGGGGGAGAAGGTTGCTGTCTAGCTTCTGTCTCATTCACCTCTCAGCTCCCATTTGTAAAACCTTACAGAGTACATGGAGGGGACTGACTTCTGGGTCTCCCAACAATTATATGTGTAGTGTCTGAGACAAAGAGTTAATGGATTTGCTCAAAGTCATGTAGCTTGTTAATAAGATTATAACATGAAATTAATAGGGTGCTAATGTGCGGCTTTGCTTGTAACTCCCCTTACCTGTGCCCACACTGCTTATAGCATTATTTATATACCTGTGGTGCAATGCAGGTCAGCCTGTAATCCTGAACATTGAGGCATGGCGAGCTCTGTGCAACTCTCACCATGTACATGCAGGCCATGTTCCCTCTCTGTTTTTCCCTTCCCTTCTTCGGCACTCAGCTGATATTGGCTTTTTCTTCTTACTCCAAGAACGAGCTGTGTCTGGGGCATTGTTGTGTCACTGGCCCAGCTTTCTCTCTCTCTGCCCTTCCTTGCCCCATCACCCTGCCTCTTTTGTCTTTCGTACTTTATTTCCAGATTCAGCTCACTGACCACAGTATTTGTGGAGCAAATTGACAAGTGCCGCCATTTGCAGGAAAGATTAGTTTCATGGGAAGGAATGTGACCTGATGGGACAGATAGCCACACACACAATTTTAGTATAATAAAACCTTCCCGGGGGTAGGAGAAACAGAGTCGCTTGGAGTCCACTTTCCTATTTGCATTGTAGAAGGAAAAGTCTGAGGTTAGCATTTGCAGACACCTGGGGACATCACTTGTGGACCTTGGAGATCCTTGGTCCACAAGAGTGTGTCTTAACATAGCAGGTGTGCAGAGTAGTCCCTGCTGCTATTTTATAGGCATTGCAGGATAATCATTGTGAGCAGAATCTGCTGCTTCTCAGTCCAGAAGGCTTTTGTCCTGCTGGCTACGTGATTTTGAGGAGCATGGTGGACTCTAGAAACAGTTTTAATAGCAGGATTCCTATGTCTTAATAGCAGTCACTACCACATGATCCCTGACAGAAATGAGGTCCTGAGACACAGAACGTCACAGAAGGAAGCTGGAGGGGGTCACCACAATGACTGAGGAAAAAATTGGGGATTCTGTTGATTGCCAAAGTGATGGTGTTTTACCTTCCATGAAGCTGGTTGAGACACAGGTAATGCACAAAAATATATTATATGTATCCATGTTTACCAGTAAATAACTACATGGCTTAGATGTCCACTAATACATATTCACATTAGTATGGTAATATAGGTAATATAAAGCACAACCACCTATGGGTATATATGTATATACATACACATACACACAGGCCAGTTAAACATAAAGTGGCTGTACTGGTGCGCTGTCAAGTGAAGAGGCAGTCGGTGAATCAGGCTATTTTGTTTTTTGTTTACAAGGAGAGGCTTGGGCAAAAGTTGGGAAAACTCCCCAGAGTGCAAAGATGTATCTTATTTAAAGTCAAAGTAACATTCTAAATATCTACAACTGTCTCTCTGAGTCTGAAAAGACATGCGTGGTTATTTTTATAGGAGACAGTGTTTTCTAGTTTCCTGACAGAGAAGAATTTAATTTTTTTTTTTGATTTTTAAAATTATTTTTCTGTGTATGGGTGTTTTGCCTGCATGTGGGTCTGACTGGCACATGCATGTAAGGTGTATAGGGGTCGGAAGAGGGTGTTTGTTTCTCTGGAACTGGAGTTAGCTGGGGTTGTGAATCACAGTGTGGTGCTGAGGATCTAATCTGGGTTCTCTGGAAGAGCAGCCAGTGCTGTTAGCCCCTGAACCACCTCTGCAGCCCTAAGAAGCAACATTTAATTTAATATTTATTATCGAGAATTACACAATATCAGGAATGCTAACTCCCCCAAATGCAGTTTTTAATTGCTGTGTTTTTGTTTCTTTTCCTAATTTCAGGGTAAAAATTAATAGTTTTTATTTTTGGGTGTGTCTTGCAGGGAGGGTATTTGTTTAGCAGAAAGAAGAATATCCCATCATTGTGTTTTGAGTGGTGTGTGTGTGTGTACTTTTGTGACTATAGGTCAGTTGGACCCTTCTTATGCTTTGAACATTTTCACATTTTCTGACCCTTCTGCCTTTCAACTCTGATACTCTGATTTTTTTTCTTTTTTTCTTTCTCTCTCTCTTTTTTAAAGAACTCATCTCTTGAGACTGAGATCAGGGTAACCTTTGCTCTAAGGTTTAACATCCTAATTTTGCCTATAATATTTGTTTTTCCATACACTGCATGTGCACACAGGTATCCTGCTAGAGAATAAAGTTCACATGGAGCAAAATCTTCTCTGCTGTTGTTGTGTGCCACTAATTCTTGGGGAGATATGTACTCACTCCAGATGGGGAACCAATGATCATAGTATGAATACTACTGAAGTCCAACATGGTGAACCAATGAGTTTTATTGGGGTTGTTTGCAGCCAAAACTTAGCTTCAGATGAATACATCATAGGAAACTTTATTATTGTCAATGACAAAGACTACAGAGGTGAGATATTGTATTAGTCAGGGTTCTCTAGAGGAATGGAAATGATAGAATATGTATATCATGGTCGCATGGTCACAATGTGCAGCCTTAGTTTCAGAGACATGTTTACTGAAGGGGAAAGACATCTTCTATTTAGGTCTCTTTAAATACAAAGAAAATATTTCTCAGAAGCTGACTGGTTTCTCTGCGAGTCTCAGCTTCATCCCTGACTCCCAGTTCTTCTATTTTAACGTCAGCTGTCAACGTGGCACAGCCCAGAATTACCTGGAGGAGTCTTAACAGAGGGATCATCTCTGTCAGACTAACACAGGAACATGTTGGAGGGGGTTGCTCAATTGTTGAGGGAATATATATATTCCTAATATATAAATATAACCTGATCAATGCCTATAATACAACTTGTGTTATATGGTCCATGAACATGGGGTACCTTTCTATTTTCTATGTTCTCTAGCTCCTTTAGAGGTTTAAACTTTTCATTGTAACATTCTTCCACACCCTTGGTTAGGTTGTTTCTCCTTAGACATTTTGTTTCCTTTGAGGAGGTTGTGAATAGGACTGTGCCCAGTACCGTCTTCCCTGTGTAACTGTTGGTAGTGTATAGAGAAGATATTGATTGTACAAGCTGATTCTGTAACCTTCCACAGTACTGAAATTGTTTATTTATAGAAGCTCTCTCATACAGTTTTTAGGATCTTTTATCTATAACACCACATCATCTGCAAATAGGGAAATTTTGACTCTTTTTCAAGAGAAGGTACTTAATTTCCTTCTCTTGCCTTATTTTTCCAGCCTTACTTTGAGCACAATATTGAAATGGAGTAGGGATAGTGGACATTGTGTCTCATTCCTGATTTCAGCGAGGTTCATGTTTTTCTACATTAAGGATGTTGTTGGATGTGGGTTTTGGATATAACTTATTACACCGAGATAATGTTTCCTAAAGTCCTACTCTCTAGGATACCAGACAATTTTTGAGATGAGTTGCCCTGGTTGGCCTTGATTCACTCATGTGGGCATTGAACTTGCAACACTTCTGATTCTGCTTATCAATTACAGACCTGTGTTATCAGGCATGGATACAAATGGATTTTTGGCTCAAATCACATCTGGTTGAGAAGAAAATAAATGGAGTTTTAGTATGGCACAATAATCTGGGAACTGGTAAGACAAGTGAATGCAAGTAGGGAAGGCCACAGTAGACCAGAACATTGATGGACAGAAGTAGTTAGCATATTTTGACAAGAAGAAATAAATCAGTACAGGATTTTTATAAGAATGTCTAATGCATAAAATATCCAAATTACTGAACATTTGTAAGAAAGACATTGCTCTGAGAAACTGAATCTCTATACATAAAAGTGGAAAAACCCTGCTGCCTTGGTCCCTGCCTGCTGCTAGTATTACCTGGAGCTTTTAAGAAACAGCCACACAAAAACAACATCTGTTTTACAGATTTCCTTTTGTCCTGGAGCCCAGCATATTTTTCTGGCCCACTGAGCATGTTTATTGGAAAGTTTGCATGGATTCCAGAGGAACCAAAGATGTGTTTATTTTATTTATTTAATTTTTTGAATGGCCTGTTTCAATAAAGGTGGTAGTCCTGGGGTTGATGTGATGGGTGACCATGTCCACTAGTGAAGAACACTGAATGATGGCTACTGTTACAGCCAAAGATGTAGGTCTAGATTCAGCACTCTGGCACACATGGCAAGGTTATGGTCATGACTTTAACACAATAAAGCCAGAGAGTCACTTAGCAACCCAACACTTACAAAGATTAAAAAAAAAAGTCTACTTTCTGTGTTTTTAAGAGCTGATAGAGTTTTTTTCTTTTGAAGGCTATTTTCTGTTTTTATGGGTTTTTAACTGTGTATGTGGCCAGGATAATGGAGTTCAGTGAAAATCAAGATTGCATTAAAACATAAAAACAAACAATTTTTTTTTACATTTATTATCTAAAGACCCCTTCTTATCCCTTGTGGTAGAGCTCATCAAGTTGCATATATGTAAGTGGCTATGCTTGGCAGTTAAAAAAATCTTTAAATGTTTATGTGCATGACATATCTATCTGGCTGTCTATCCATCATCTGTCTATCTCCTATCTGTATGTCTGTCTATCTGTCTATTTATCTTCTATCATCTACCTATCATTTATCTATCTCTGGGATTTATTAGAATCACTTACAGACTACAGTCCAACTAACCAGCAATGGCAGACTATGAATGGAAAGCTCAAGAATCCAGAAGTTGCTAAGTCCACAAGGCTGGATGTTTTGGCTGGTCTTCACTAGACAGTGGAATCCCAAAGAAGTAGGCTTAATGCCAGTGAAGGAATGATCTTGCCAGCACGTTGAGAATTAAGAACAGGCAGGATATATGTGCTTTCTAGAAAAGGTATGGCTCATATTAAAGGTATGTCTTCCTGCCCCAAGATCCAAATCAAAGGTGTGTGTCTTCTTACCTCAAAAGTCCAGACAAGAAGTAGATTCATCCAGGTAAAAGTAATCTCTAACAGGTGTTCCCTTTATTTCTGGATTGTAGTCATTTTAGATTAGGTCAAGTTGACATCCAAGAATAGCTATCACACTCCTGCAAACAATACACAAAAGAAAGATAGGAAAATGGAAAGTAAGCTAGTTGGGAAGCAGATTAGTGGCTATGGGAGGGACCAGCAGACTATAACGGGTACCAAATACAATCCAAACATATTATATACTATTATATACTAATACAACACTGGAAAAGAAACGGTGTATTTTAGGCATGTGGGTTGCCTTTGAACAAAGGCAGAGGAAAGAGGCATGGGCAGGAATGGTTTCTAACCGGGCTGAACTTCTGTTACCCGTGATGAGGGTCCAGGAAGGAGGAAAGTATGGCAGGAATATTCATAAACTGCTCTGAGCATCTTGGCTGGCTTGATAGTGTAGATTGCTACTTAGCATAATTCTGCCTTGGGCAGGGCAGCCTGGCTCTAGGAACTCCTGCTGCACTCAGTTACCGACAACCAAGAGAGTCTGTGGCCTTGTTTTTGACAGCTTACCATCTCTCTCTTAGAGCTGGTTCCTACCAGAAGGCTGAGCCGAGCAGCATGATCTCATGTCTGTCTTAGCCTGTAGGCATCTTCTCTTGTCTTTCAACAGTTTTTAAAGACTATCTGAATTCTGTTTTAAACAGCTGTCAGGTTAAGTTCTTGTTATTTGCAGTATAATCCCTACCAACATGATCTACAAGCTCAGAAGACTACGCGTGCCATGGGGTAGATGATCAACAAATATTTTCTTCTTGTACAAATGCATTTAAGTGTGTGTGTGAGAGAGAAGGGGGGTGACCAATGGTTTTTTAAACAGGATATTTAATATTCAATTGCTGATTCATTGTGATGTTGCGAACAATCTTTGCAGCAAAATCAGACTCATGATAAGGCTACCCTCATTCATCTGTCTGCTGATGTTTGTGCTGAGATAGAAGTGGGGTGCTGGTCCATAGTTCCAGGCTGTGGCTGTAGGGAATAAATTATTCAGAGACAGAGAATCCAGTGCAGGAGATGATGAAAGAAAAGATACCATGGATGGATGTCATTGGTAGGATGGCTGGGCAGACAGCTGGCAAAGGCTAGTAGTTTATATGCAAACCAATAAATTCCATATATATTTGCAGAGTCCATTCTTAGAGGTTTAATCCACCAGCCACAAAGTGACCTTTTCTTCTCTGTCTTGCTAGCATTTCAGAGGATCTTCAGCTCTTTTCTACAGTTGAGAAAAATCCCTTAAAACAAGGAGTCAGGGAAGACACCCCAACTCTCTCTACCCTCAGGAAGTTTCATGTTTGCGATGTCTAGTTGCTTTCTGAGAACTAAGTTAAATGTTGAGCTCTGTTCCCAAATATATAGAAAATAGTATGGAATATATATTAGTATGTACATTTAATATTAGTATAAACACTAATATATAAAATAATATAATATAAACATGTATAAATATATGTAAATACATTATATAATTTTAGACAGGGTGTTCCTATATAGATCAGGCTAGCTTGAAACTTGCTATATAACACAGGGTAGCCCCAAATTCCAAATTCCCTGGCCTTAGCCTTGCAAATGATGTAATTACATGTACATACTAGGATGTCTAGCCAGAAAACTATGAAAGATGTTGGCTTGGGGAAGTTTTGCCAAAATTTCCCATCAAAGGGGAGCACACACTTAAGCTATCAAGATTTCTAAAATAAAAAATTTAGTCAGTGCTTCCCTCAAAACACTTTCTGTTCTGCCGAGAAGAACCACAGGGAGTTGTAATTTGTCCAAGTAATAAACACTTAAGAAAGAGCAGCGGTCGAAGCTTCTCCTCCGCCATATTTCAGGCTAATGGAGCAGGGAGTTTTTCTGGTCATTCTTCACTCCAGCATCTGGAACCAATGAGCAAAATCGATCTGCTATTTGCCTTTGCTGAGCACTGTTTAATATCCAACCGAAGAGCTGTGGATCAGCTTGAAGAGAAGGTACAATTAAATGATGTCCAGTTCTCAGCTTCCTTGGTTTTCCTTCCACCTGGTGACTGGCCCTCTCCTGTGGCCACTGCCTGTTTTCATTATTGTGTCTGACTGCAGCAGCCCAGGGACTGTACCCTTTATATAAAGCACTCCAAAATGTAAAAGATTCCACCAACACACTTCAAGACAGTATTTAATCTGTATATGTGAACAAATTGAGCACGTTGGGTTTTTTTTTTTTTAAATATGATTTTGGGCTAGTTTCAGGTTCACAAAACATTTAGAGGAATGAGTAGATATTTCTCATGTCCCAGAAGAAGCACATTCTCTCCCATTTTCAATATGTCCAGCAAAGTAGCACATTTGTTACTACTGCTTAACCTAGACAGACCGGCAGCATCATCCACAAAGCTTTTAGTAACTATGAGGGTTCACTATGGGTGGTGTTCATGCTATGGGTTTGGGCAAATGCATAATGTCACATGTCTACAACTGTAGTATCATGCACACATTTTCAATCCGTTTATTACTCTTAAAAATTAATAATTTAGTTGACAGAATGGCTCATGTTGGTAATCATAACATATGGGAGGCTGAGACAGGATGATTTCAAATACCAGGTTAGTATGGTAGACAATATTTCAAACTCCAACCCTTATATCAATAATTCTTTAATATAAAATATGCAATGAATGTTAAACATTCCAATTATCCCCTAAATTTTATGCATTTCTTCCTGTTCCCTATAAATGCCACAGAATAGGCATTTGTTTATGCCGTGTTTAGTGTGGCTTCAAGTATAGGATCGGACAGGAGGGTGCATGAGATGGAATGAGATGGAGTTCTGCAGCATGGCAGGGACTTTGTACAGTCTGTTAGAGGGTTGGAAGAATTTTATATATCATTTACAGCACTATTGTTAGTCTCTAAGAGCCACGCCCTCTAAGCGCTGACGTCAAGATACGCCCTCACCTGGGCTCTGGCATCATAATTCCCACGTGCATCTCGCTCTCTGCCTTTGTCTAATCTTGGAAGCTCTCATTTCTCCTTTTTTCTTGCTTTCTCTGCTATTATAATCATAACCTTTCTGTTAATCATACCCATATTCATCTGGCAATAAAGCTCTAGTCTACATAGAAACAGTCATTAAGGGTTTCGTGCTATTGGCTGCAACCTTCTGCCGTGTTCCCAAGTTCCCACCTGCATCCATAAAAACGCCATCAGATAACCAGGTATATGCAAACCATGCCAAAACACTCACAAATCCTACCAACTATACATTTTTTTTAGATTTTATTTTTTAATTATAAAAAGTAATTTTTCCATGTATTCTTGCTCCGCCTCCCTTTCCCCCTCCCCATCCCGCGATCCCCTCTCTCCCAAGGTGGGTCAGCTCGGCGGCGTGCCGCATCCACTCCAGGCAAGTCCATTGTACTCATTCCAATATCAAGATACTCATCTACAGGGAATGGGCTCCAAGGTACCAGCCCACACACAGGAACACAGTCTGATCCCACCCCTTGAGGCTCCACATACTACTAATGCCAATTGACAGTTGCTTACCCTTGGAGGGCCTAGCTCCTTTTCTCGATGGTTCCCCAGTGTCTGATCTTGATTCAGTGAGCTCCTCAGAGCTCCAGCCGGCCATCGCTGTGGGAATTTTCCTCATAAATCCCTATCTCCTTGCTCATACAGACTCTCCTCCCCTGCTCTCAGCTGGACCAGGAGCTCGGCCCAGTGCTCAGCTATGGATCTCTGCTTCTATCTCTATTCATTGTTGGCTGTAGGTTCTGTGATGACACTTAGGGTGGTTATTCATTTGATTGTAGGGGAAGTCCTGTTTAGGCAACCCCTACACTATTGGTTGGAGACCTAGCCAGGGACCTCCTGTGAGTTCTGGAGGTTTCTCTAGCACCCCATCTCTTTCCAACCCCACATTGGCTTCCTCTATCAAGATATCCATCTCTTTATTTTCTCTTTCTCTGTTGTTCCTCTCACTCAGCCATCTCCTCTCACGATTTGTTCCCATCTCTTTTTGGATATGATCCCAATTTCCTAAGGGATCGTCTCTATTTTCTCTTCCTGGGGAATCTCTGGATGTCTCTCAAGTACCTTCTGATCCCAAGCTGTTCAGGGGCTGTGGTTTGTAGTTTGGGTATTCTTTGCTTTTTGTCTAAAGTTCACTTATGAATGAATACATCTCATGCCTCTCTTTCTGGGCTTGTGATACTTCATTCAGGAGGATATTTTCCAAATCCATCCATTTGCCTGCAAATTTTTTGATGTCTTTTAAATTTAATTAGTTAATTAATTAATTATTTTTTGTTTACTGGTGAGTAATTCTCCATTGTGTAGATGTACCACAGTTTAATCCATTCTTCATTGGAGGGGCATCTAGGTTGTTCCCAGGTTCTTGTTCTTACTAATAATGCTGCTATGAACATAGTTGAGTTAATGCCTTTGTGGTACGAATGTGCATCCTTTGGGTATATGCCCTGCAGTGGTACTGCTGGATCTTTGCTGGATTGATTCTGAGGAACTGCCATACTGCATTCCAGAGTGGCTGTACAAGTTTGCACTCCCACCAACAATGGAGGAGCATTCCCCTTGTTCTGCATCCTCTCCAGCATAGGCTGCCGTCTATGTTTTTATCTTAGCCATCAAATCACAGATGTAAGCTGTTTTGATTTGCATTTCTCTGATGGCTAAAGATGTTGAGCAATTTTTAAGTGCCTTTCAGCCATTTGTAGTTCTTCTGTTGAGAATTCCGTTTTTAGGTCTGAACCCTATTTTTTAATTAGGTTATTTATGTTTGGGGGCTCTAGTTTCTTGAGTTCTCTATATATTTTAGAGATCAGTCCTCTGACAGTTGATGAAGATCTTTCCCCATTCACCACTCCCTAACCTTCATGGTTTGGCTCAGTGGGTGGCTCTGTCCTCTGATATTCCAGACTATTTTTTATTAAATATACAATTTATCACCACAGAAGAAAGTGTGCTCCTAAGAACTGAGAAAAGTAGTTTAGTGGTAGATGTAAACTGCATCATGAGTGGCTTTTCAGTTTTCAGTGGCACATGTGTACAGAGCTGCTTAGCTCTGAGCTGCCCATGAAGGCTACATTTTCAAGTAATTATGACTTGTAATTAGAGAGCACTAGGAAAATGCTGCTTTTAATTAAACAAACTTTTCTATTGTACTTCTTTTTAATACAGACCAGCTCTAAGCCTCCAATTAGACCTCGTCAGCTGGCAGCTCTACATTTGATTTCTGTATCTGAAGATGCTCCGTGTTCCCAAACAAAAGGAACCTTGAGCCCTCTTAAGTGGGAATGTTGCTGGTGGTTAGTGGTACAATTTTCTAAGATCCTGAAAGCATTTGACAGGATACAGAGGGATGAGGTGGGCACTGCTGGTTGGCTTTGCTTTTCCATGCTAAGAAAATAACACTGCTGTAACATAACTGTGAAACAGGGTTGCTTCATTTTCTCCACGTTTAATTCTGCTTTCTTACTCTTAAAGATACTTGTCCTGAGCACAAGGCAACATAGTATTGCCTGTGGGAGTCTGAGGAAGCGTACCAGGGTGCCTGAGTAAGTTTCATTGCTTGGTCAGAAAATGTTACTTCCAACTTATATTAATTCAGATTGCTTATGCCACCGCTTACTGTTTTGGGAGCCTTTCTGAGTCTGTTGTTGTTCTAATCTTAAAAATACAGCTGCTGTAATTAAAAAAAAATGTGGTATTGAATGAGAATGGCCTCTATAGGCTCATATATTTGAATACTTGGTTCACAATTGGTAGAACTGTTGGGGAAGGGATTAGAAGGTGTGGCCTGGTTGGAGGAGGTGTGGCTTGGTTGGAGGAGGTGTGGCCTGGTTGGAGGAGGTGTGGCCTGGTTGGAGGAGGTGTGGCCTGGTTGGAGGAGGTGTGTCATCGGCATGGGCTTTTGGTTCCAAGAACCCATAGTATTCTCATAGTCTCACTCTGCCTCATGTTGCTTCAAGACGTTCTCAGTTCCTGCTCCAGTGCCTACTGCTGTAATGAGATTTTTGGCCCGGACTAGTTTTATAGTTTGTACTTGTCTAGACTTGTTCATTTGGACTAGTAATCTTAAAGTCCTAATTAATTATATAAAGTGTATATGAATTTGATTATTTTTGGCCTGTGGTTTAGCTATATTGTTAGTTTTTGTATTTATTTGTTTTGTCACGTGGCCTGTGGCATTTTGTTGTTGTTGTTATATGTTATTTTTTGGGTGGCTGGATTGTATCTTTCTCTGACCCTGTCCTCCCTCTGCTTTCCATGCGCCAATTTCCCACCTACTCTTAAGGTGCCCACCATAGGCCAAAACAGTCCCTTTATTCAGAGCATAAAGACATCCACATTAATATAAATGTCTAAGTCATTTTTAAAGGCCTAAGTAGTGATGGGTGGCTAAGTAGTCTGAGACTGCAGGTCAGTGGGTCCAGACGTTAAAACTAGGCCAAGCCCAAAACATCATGTTACATCCTGCCATGATGGTCATAGACTCTACCCCTGAAGCTATAAGCCCTGAATAAATTTTCTGCTGTAAGTTGACCTGATCATGGTGTCTTCTCATAGCAACTGGAAAGATAGGTGTCTATTCCCATTCTTATGGATGAGAAAGATGAAGTACATTTAAGTAGTCTGGGATCCCAGCAGCAGAGGGGGCAAGGGTCTTATAAATGTGGACCAGCTGCAGATTGCATTGTATATAACCTTTAATGCTTTCCTGACCCTTTTGGAAACATAGTCTCTCTACATATCACTGGTTGTTCTAGAACTTACTATATAGACCAGGCTGTCCTTGCACTCACAGAGATCTGCCTGCCTCTGCCTCCAGGGTACTGGGATTAAAGGTGAGTGTTAATATGTCCAGATTTTGGGTTAGCCTTTTAATTATAGTGGTACATAATTATAGTTGTGTATTCACTTACGGTTTACTCCATTAGAGAACTGACTTTTATCAATTATAAAAATGCCACTCATGAAAATATCTAATTTATTAAAATTTATTAGTAGAGTCAAGTTTTGTGAATTGTTAGGATAGGATTGTTTTTAATTGAGAATGGTTTATATTCTGAAATAGCAATATGTATAATATGTATGTACATTTATATGTATATATCTGTAAAGCAATCTTATAAAAGGCTCACATACACAGAGGTCTTCAGTGACAAATTGGATAACTCTGTTGCCTAGCCCTCTTTGGTAGTGAGTTGTTTCATTATGGTCTTCGAATGTTCACACTGATATTTAAAACACTGTACCCTCATTAACCTCTTCCATTAGACAGTGGGGCATAATTATGTTTCTATTCTCCCTGGGGAAAAGAGAGATGATGGATTCAGTACAATGCTGGCCTTCACTGTATTCTTAAGTAGCCTGACCGCTGTGCGCATCGGGATAACTTTCATGCTATGCAGAGGTAATACAATGGAAATCACAGTTTAGAAATCCAATTTATCTTGCTGTGAACAGAATTGCCTCCAATACAGATGACAATTAGTTTTGTTCCGTAACACTGTTATAGAAATGTGACATTGAAAAACTACTTGCAAACTATTAAACATCCACCTGCCGTGAGTTCATGCCATTGAAGGAAGGAAAAAAAAACCGTTAATTTCATTTATGTGGAAAAACATAAAAGTGTTTTTTACAAGGAGTGTCGGAAGGTCAGGAGGTGACGAAGGGAAGGCTCTGCAAACTTTCGGTTGCTCATGCATTCTATTAAAGCTGCAAAATTCTGCTGATTCTAGGTTTTCAAAAGCACTAGGGTTGCAGCTCAGGCACAATAGAGATTAATGTAGAGCAAAGGCACACTGTAATGTCTCTTCTAACTATGTAAGGGCTGCTCATCTCTTGGCTACTGCTGACCCTCCTCTTCGGCTTCTGAGTCTACTTTCTCCTTTCCGACATCCCTGGCCTCCATAGGACCTTCATATATGTGAAGGACAGAAGGCCTCTGCAGTACAGCAGAGCTACCACATCACCTGACCCATAAATAACAGTACCCACTTTTCTGTAGGCAATCACTCACATACGATAAAGAAAGATCTACTATCCAATAAAGACTCGACTATGAGCTGGGGAGATGACTTAACAGCTAGAAATTATTCCTGCTCTTCCCGAGGACCGGGATTCAGTTCCCAACACGCAGGCCTAGTGGTTCATAGCAGCCTGTAACTCCAGCTCCAGGGGGATCTGACACCCTTTCTGGTTTCCAAGAGCATGAGCCCTCATCCACAGAACTCCTCCTCCATTCTCGTATGCCCATTGCCCTTTCCTCATAAACACATTAAAAGCAAAAAGATTTTCTGTTTATCAGACTTTTCCCCTACTCAGATCTTTGACTGGCTGAGACCTACTCACATTAAGGAGGGCAACTCTGCTTTACTTAGTGTGCTGTCACTGTCCTATTGCCGTGTGAAGAGGCACCACCACCCGGGGTAACTTGGTGGTCACTCCTGCTTTTGAGCTCATCACTCTGGAGACAGAGACAGGTGCACCTCTGAGTTCTGAGTCCAGCCTGGTCCACAGTCATAGGGCAGCTGGGGCTACACAGAGAAACCCTGTCTTAACCAAAGGAGAAGAAAATAAAAAGCATTGAATTGGGGGATTGCTTACAGTTTTAGAGGGTGAGTTCATGATCATCATGACAGGGAGCATGGCAACAGAAAGGCATGGTGCTGGAACAGTAGCTGAGAGCTTACATCTGAGAGAGAGAGACAGAGACACAGAGAGACAGAAAGAAACAGAGACAGAAAGAAACAGACAGACACAGAGACAGAAAGACAAAGACAGAGAGACAGACGGAGAGACAGTGAGAGACACATACACAACACAGAGACACAGAGACAGAGATTCTGACATGGGCTTTTAGAACCTTAAAGCCCGCCTCCATGACACACACCTCTTACAAGGCCACTCTTCCTAATCTTTCCTGAAATAGTTTTACTAACTAGGGACCAAACATTCACATAAATGAGCCTTTGGGGATGGTTCTCATTTAAACCACCACACTTAGGCTACTAGTTCAACTAATCTAGTCCGGGCAGATACCCTCTAAATAATGTTTTATTAAACGCCTGCATACCCCACCCCTGATCAAGTCGACCCACAAATGAACTGCTTCGAGTTCTCAGAACTTTGCTTTGTGTACATGGTGTTTCCTGAGTTTAGGCTTTGTTTGGACTCCTGACTGGCTCTTTAGACTTCTAGACTGGGCTAGGCTCCTCTCTTGGGATACCCCTGCCTCCATATTATAGTCGACTTCTTCAGGTGCCACCATTTCCTGTTTACTTGCCTTGATTATATAGATGGCTGGTTCACACAGCATCAGGGATGGCCTTATTGCTTGCATACCCCGTAGAACCAGTGGTTATTTTTTATATAATTGGATGGACAAACTTAGTAGAGCAGATGAAAAAGTCTTAGGAGACGGAGTATTTCAGAAGGAATCTAAAACTTGATAGGAGAAAATAGATAGCAGGACACAATAAAAACATTTATTTTGGAGTTAAGACATCCCAATAGTCATTTTGAAAGCCAATGGTCATTTTCTAATACCTCAAATAATTGGAGTTATCCTGACATAGTCCAAAGACTTTTGTTTCATCAGATCTGAGGAACTCTTTTTAACTTTTATAAAACATTTTATTTACATTTATTCATTTGGTGTGGTTTGGGGGAGCTAGAGGGTAACTTTTGGAAATATAGGAAGGAGAAAGTTCTTTTTCTCTGGAGCCTGAGTAAAGCCTCTTGCCAGATGAGAATCAGAAATTCCAAATTTTCTCCAAAGGTTGATAGCACAGGGATCACACTCCTCTGTTGTTAGGCTTTATTGTCAACATGATAGAACCAGGGAATGAAGGAATATCAACTGGGAAACTGCTTACATAAGGCTGGCTGTGAACGTGCCTAGGGAGACATGGTCTGAACTGCTGACTGCTGTAGGAGGGCCTAGCCCACTATAGGCGTACCATCCCTTAGCAGGTGGTTCGGCTGATAAGAAAGCTAACTGAGCATGGGCCAGAGAGAGCATATCCAGCAAGCAGCACACCTCTGTGTCTTCTGCAGACCTCATTGAAATTCCTCAGCTACTGATTAAAAGATAAGGGCTTCAGAAGCCACCAGCATGTCATATGTGACCACTGTAAGGACTATGAGGCCATGGTATGCACTCAAGTGTCTCACCCTCTCTTAACTTCCTACTTAAAAATGTCTTTTTAATAAACTCCGCCTCCGTCTCATATTGGCTCATCTTGAAATTCTTTTTCACAGAAAAAAACCCCAAGGATCCAGTTTTAGAAGATGAACTCCTCAGTCTGCAGGTGGCAGTGTGGAGCTGTGCCTCCACCCCCAACACTCCTGACAACTTGTGATGTAGAACATCCCTCATTTCTGATTTATCTGATTCCAAATGATGTCATTTAACCGATTCTTTCTTTTTCCTGCAAACTGGGAGTGAGCTCCAGAGTTTTAAGTTCACTTTCTGCAGACACTGCATAGTGGAAAGTTGGCTCCACAGGACACCACGGCAGGAAGCATCTTGGGTTGTAGGGATGCTAAGAGCTAGGTCTCATCTTCTTGCTGTACAGGGGCAGCAAATAATCAGAGGGGTGTTGCTCTGGTGACTAATATCCACTCATTACCTTTTCACTTCATAGCTTCGGTATATCTCGGATGCCTAAGCTATTGTCCCACTGCAAGTCCAAAAAAAAACGATGATTTCCTAATTGTGGATCCTGCTCCATTTGTTAGTTGGAATGCTGTTATTTTCTTTCCCTCAGATAAAGCTATTTGGTGTTCTGAATTATTATTATTATTGTTATATTTTTGGTGAAGAAAAGTAAGCTGAATTCTAAATTCAGTCTCTTCAAAGTTTTCTCTTTTGCTGCATGAAAGTTCCTCAGTGGGTGTTGTGTGTTGCAGCCAATGACATCATTGCCTTGATACTTGCATTGCTGCATGAATGAGTCTCTGGTCAGTGAGAACCCCATTGCTGTTTTTTGTGACCTCTTGAAGAGTCTCATTAAACTTTGATCTGCTTTCTGGAGCTCCAAGCTCATCTTGTGAATTTCCTATCCTAGATGTAAAATCAGCTTATCTGCAAAGACTTCTAGTTCTTTTCAGTGGGCACACCATATTCTAATCTGGTCGGTAGAGGTGCGTGTTATGTACCTGGCTGTTAATGTTTACAGGCCTTCTGATTCTGAAGCTTCCAGTTCAAAATGAATAAGGTTTTTTTACTTTTCTTAAAAGATTATATACAAGTCTCTTTCCCTCAGTGGGGGTAAAAAAAATCTAGATTTCTAATAATACCATACCTTTATGTCATCAAAGTTTCTTGTATTATATTTAAATTATTCTGCATGCACATGCAGAAGGTCAGAAGACAACTTTTGGGAGTTGGTTCTTTCCGACTGTGTGGGCTCTGGGGATTGAACTCAGATCATCAGGCTTGGCTGTCAGTGGCCTACTTAATGAGCCATCTCTCACTGTATATAGTATTTTAATTCACTGTGTGTAGTTAGAAATACATATTTTGGCCTGGCTAGTTTTATGTCAACTTGACAACAAGCTAAGTCACCAGAGGGAGTCTCCATGGGATCCAGCTGTAAGGCGTTTTCTCAATTAGTGGTCAGTGAAGGAGAGCCTAACATGGTGGGTGCGGCCATCCCTGCTCTGCTGCAAGGCTGAGCAAGCCAGTAAGTAGCCTTACCTCCAGGTTCCTGCCCCACTGTCCTTTGAAGACAGCAACATGGATGTGTAAGCCTAATAAACCCCTTCTTCCCAGACTTGCTTTTTGTTTATGGTGTTTCATCACAGCAATAGAACCCCTAACTAAGACACATGCTAATGTTACTCATGACTAATCTACAAAATTAAGTTTACAGCTATTTCTTCCTTTAGATTATAGCTCATTAAGTGTGGCCCAAACATTGTGCTTTAAAGCTAGTCTACTTGATTCTTTTCTCTGTCTTATAAACGATCGTTTTTAAAGACCTATACCACTCCTAAGGAGTGCTCATTATACATGAAAAAATAGGAGTTTTACTCAGATAGATCTGATTCCTGTAGGAGAAGGGCACTAGGAATTATATTATAAATTAGTTGGAGCAACAACAACAAAGTGGTAGGATTTTTATTATGTAACTATTTGGTCACAGTGGCTCTGTGAAAGGCACGTGTGAGGTAAGAAGAGGACCTCCATGCTCTCTGTCACTCTTAGTCTATAAAGACAGAGATACTCATGGGACCTGGATTTTATTTTTTTCTTGTCCTTTGCCTACCTGAGCCCCTGGTTAACATGAGGTGTCTGATAATTTTTAAAGATGATTGGGGAAACTTATGGACAGTTTTCACCCACTTGGATTTTTAGCTTGTTCATCTTAAGTATGGACTAAGGAGAGAGCTAGAAATGAGCAAAAGAAGGGCGTGCTTCTTCCTCATTGTTGAAACCTAGTCAAGAAGATGCTGGGTAGTGCTGCTCTCTCAGCACAGATGATTTTTTTTTTTGAGTATCTTTGAGATAGGAGGGAACAAAAGAAAAGTCAGATGTAGGAAAAGGAGATGAAGAAGTAGGAAAGGAAGGCCGGAGAAGAGGAAGATTATCATAGAGACACTGTGCTGGACTTTGTGTAACAATGTAACAGCCAACACAACAATGGAGCAGTGAATGCAACAATGTATCAATGAACACAACAATGTAACAATGAACACAACAATGTATCGATGAACACAACAATGTAACAGCGAACACAACAATGTAACAATGAACACAACAATGTATTGATGAACACAACAATGTAACAATGAAAACAACAATGTAATGTAACAATGTAGAGTCAGCAGTTCTCTGTGAGTAAATGCCTTTTGTTCTTATTTAGAAGGATCTAGAAGATCTGTATCAAAAACATCATTTGTGTGTGTGTGTGAAAGATTTTAGTCTCTTCTTGAGGCTAAATTTAATAATCTATGGACCATAACATTTACTACACTTGCTGGGGGTGTGGCTCTAAGTGAGAAGGTTTGCTCAGCGTGCTCAAGGTCCTGGATTAAAATCACAGCACCAAAACCAAACCAAACAAACATCTGCTGAGCAGGCTGTATTCTTTGGGCAGAGGTGGGACCTTGTCTCTACTTGTTTTCTGTAGGGAAAGAGTTATGGGTGCAGCCTTGTAAACATCCTATTTCCCTGTGGCCCCGAATTGGGGCCTCGTACATACTAAGTGCTCAATAAATGTCTGCTAGATGAATTCACTTGATTACTTTTCCAACCTGTTTTAGTCATCTGTCACATACTCATAGGAACTTTGTATTATTTATATATGTAAAGAAGTACAGATTGGAAATTCCATTCATGCTGAAATATATGTATACACTTCTGTAGGAACAGGAAATAGGAAAATCGATCTACTAATAATACAGCAAGTATTCAGTGTTGAAGTCATCGGAATTCTTTTTGTAGAGGAGGAACTTCATTTAGACGTATGTCAGACATGTGCAAGCCACAACTCTAGTTAGAGATAAGTCTGCAGCCTAGGTTTTCTAATTCTTTCTAGGTGTGTACTCCTTCTCAAATTTGGGCACAGCCAAGGACAGGGAGAAAAGCCTGATGCTGTGCTTGCAGAACCTCAAAAGTTGCTTTTAGATCCTGGTATGAAGTCTCTTCCTGAGATAAGGATGGAGCCTATCAGTCACACATTTTAGAAAACAAATGAGGCCATTCAGCAGACCCAAACAAACCCATTTTTACACTGAGAATTGGATGCACAAGGCTTCTCAAGAGATCGGGGAGATGCCACACTACTAGAGACTTTTTGTAACAGTGCCATATAACCATCGGGATATCTGGGAGAGTCTCCAATTCTCCGAGAGGGCAGACAGAACTGGTTCTGGGCTCATTTTTTTGTTTTCAGTTTTTGTGATGAGCACTTAACAATCTTAACTATTTCCATTTGAGTTAAAGGCTAAGGACAAAGCTAATGATGTCACCAGAGTAGGCACAGAGAGTATTTGCTCTCCTGGAGACCAGTCAATGGGAAATGCTGCTAGCCCATCCCTCCCAGGATGATGAGCTCCCTGGGAGCTGAGAATTGTGCCAGCTGCCCACCAAGGGTGACAGTTTAAAAACAATGGACTGAAAAATGTCGTAAATCTGAAAAACAATGAAGTGCCTTGTGTCAGGTTCAGTGATTGATGGCATCAGTGCCTAGAAAGCCGAGGAAATTCCTACTATTTCAGCATTCCAAGTGTTTCTCGCAATGATTCATTAAAAGCCATATAAATATAAAAGCATCTCTATGTATAGATACACACATGCATTATTCATATTGTTCTCTATGTTTAAAATGCTTAGGAGCTGAAACTTGCTTGGGAATGTTCAGTCAAGTGAAGTCATTCCTATTATAATATGCAGTTAGTCTTGGTAGCTCAGGCTGACTTCTGCATTCTCTTCCCTTTCCCCTCAGATAACTAAAGGTGAAGGGCGAGCAGGGGAGAGATAGCTGACCTTATCTAGCATTCTCCCTCAGGAGAGCCACCTATGGCTGTATGGGCTCTGCACTGCACAGCATGGACACAGTGTGGATGCTGCCTCTACTCCCTACAGAGTAGTGCAGTGTGGCTGTCAGGCTTGTGTTGTGGCTGTCTGGGAGTCTGGGGTTTGGAAGTGTCCAGCTTAGTTATTACTTCTTAATAGCTTCAAATGCCGTGGCTTAAAGTGACAGCACATGGCTGGCCATGGTGATGCTTATCATTTTTATGTGAGCCTAGCATTTTGGAAGGTGGAGGTAGGAAGATCAGGATTTCACATTATCCTTGGCTAAATGTTGAATTCAAGGCTAGCCTGGGCTATATAAGCCCCCACCTCAAAACAAACCAAAGTACAGCTACTTACTATGTTCCCATCCCTACCTGCCCATAGTCTACTCACAAAATTTCTTTTATTTTCCTTTCCGAGGGAGATCCAGATGTCTCTCTCCCAACCATCCTTGTTACTTAGTCCCTTGGCTGTGGATTGTCTAGTTATCCTTTATTTTACAACTAATATCCACGTATAAGTGAGTACACATCATGTTTGTCTTTTATTTCGGTCTGAGTTACATGACCCAGGATGATACTTTCTAGTTCTACCCATTTGCCTTAAAACTTCACGATGTCAATGTTTTTAACAGCTGAACAATATTTCTTTGTATAAATGTACCACAGTTTTTTTATCCATTCCTCAGATGAAGGACATCTAGGTTATTTCCAGGTATTGACTCTTCCAGAAAGCTGCTATGAACATAGTTGAGCAAATGTCCTTGTGGTATAATTGAGCTTCCTTTGAGTATATGCCCAAGAGTGGTGTCACTGGTGCACTCAAACCAGCAATGGAGGAGAGTTCCCCTTGCTCCAGCATAGGCTGTCATCTTTGTTTTTGATCTTAGTCATTCTGACGGTGTAAGATGAAATCTCAGAGCTGTTTTGATTTGCATTTCCCTGATACCTAAGGGTGCTGAGAATGGCTTTAAGTGTTTTTCAGCCATTTGAAATTCCTCTGTTGAGAATTCTCTGTTTAGATCTACACCCAATTTTTAAGTTGGATTATTCCATTAGTTTCTCGAGTTCTTTATTATTATGGGGTTGGTGAAGAACTTTTCCCATTCTAGGGGCTGGCATTTTATCTTATTTAGGGTGTCCTTCGCCTTATGAAACTTTTTACTTTCACATGGTCCCGTTTACGGTTTTTAGAGTGAGTCTGTGATGTTGATGTCTTATTTGGGAAGTTGTCTCCTTTGCCAATGCATCAAGGCTGTTTCTCACTTTCTCTCCAGTGTATCTGAATTCATGTTGAGGTCTTTGAACCACTTGGACTTGAGTTTTGTGTGGAGTGATAGATACGGATCTATTTGCATTCTTCTACATGTTGACATCCAGTGACAACACCATTTCCTGAAGATGCTTTCTCTTTACCATTGTGTAATTTTGGCCTTTGACCAAATCCAAAAGTGCGCCCATGTGTGGATTTACATCTGGGTCTTTGATTCAATCCCATTGATTTACTTGTCTGTTTTTATGACAATACCATGTACTTTTTACTACTATAGCTCTGCAGTACAGTTTGAAATCAGGGATGGGGATACCTTTATAAGTTCTTTTATTGAACAGGATTGTTTTAGTTATCCTGGGTTTTTGGTTTTCCTAGATAAAGTTACATATTGGTTTTTCAAGATCTATAAAGAATTGTGTTGGGATTTTTAATGGGGATTACATTGAATCTGAAGATTGCTTTTGTTAAGATGGCCATTTTTACTACGTTAATACTACAGATTCATGAGCACAGGAGATTTTTCCATCTTCTGATGTCTTCTCCAGTTTCTTTCTTCAAAAACTTATGGTTATGGTCATTCAGGTATCTCACTTTCTTGGCTAGAGGTAAACCAACATATTTTATATTATTTGAGGCTACTGTGAAGGGTGATGTTTCTCTGATTTCTTTCTCAAGTCTATCATTTGTATATAGGAGGGCTACTGATTTATTTTTTTTTTTTGTATATTACTTTGTATCCAGCCACTTGACTAAAGGTGTTTGTCAACTGTAAGAGTTCCCTGGTTATAGTATTATGTTTCTGGTTTGGCCTTTCTGGCCTAGCCCTGAGGTTCTGACTAACTGTCCCACAGAAACATACAGATGCTTGTATTCATTTTATACTGATCAGCCTATGGCTCTGACATATTGCTAGCTAGCTCTTGCTCTTAAACTAACCTATGATTCTGATCTTGTTCAGCTGTGTGGCTCAGTACCTTTTCTCAGAGCAGCATTTCAACTTCTTTCCTCTGCATCTCCTCTGGCATCTCTGTTCTGTTCTTCCTATTCCCAGAGTTTTCTTAGTCTGGTAGCCCCGCCCATACTTCCTGTCTGCCTCCAGCCAATCAGCGTTTTTATTAAAGCAGTAGGCGGGACAGTTATTTACAATGTAACAATACCTGGTATAGCAAGCTGATTGCTAACATCAAATTGAATGGAGAGAAACTCAAAGCAATTTCATTAAAATCAGGAACAAGACAAGGTTGTCCACTCCATATCTATTCAATATAGTAATCAAAGTTCTAGCCAGAGCAATAAGACAAGAAAAACCAGGGGAAAACAAACCAGAAAGGAAGAAATAAAGTCTCATTATTTGTAGAAGATATGATATTATACATAAATGACCCTAAAAATTCTAACAAGATCTTTTTACACCAATAGTGTACCACTTGGTGGAGCCTGCTGTCCTGGTGTCTCTAAGATTATGTCAAAGCTTCCTTTTTATTTCCTGACTCATGGTCCTTCTTCACACCTATGAATTCCCACTCTGCTTTTCTGTGTTTTCCTGTCACCACAACCAAAATTCCCTCCATCACCTGTTACTCACCTGTGAGACTTGCTGAACACCCAGTCCTCGGGGCTCCTCCCTCGTCTCTTCAGTGTAAGGTGGCCATGCAGGCTGTTGTTTAAACTGAGATGCCACTGTCTAAGCAAGAAAAAAATGCCAAGACCACAGAAGCAAACCAAGACTGCACCTTCCCCCAAGTCTTCCTCAGCCTCACATATCCAGTCCCTTGTAGGTTCTATTTGTTGAGTTTATATATATATGTGTATATATGTGTGTATATATAATTGATATATATCAATCTATCTCTCTCTATAGATATAGATAGATATAGATATAGATATAGATATAGATATAGATATAGATACAGATATAGATATATCGATGGATTTGCCAGTTTGCTCTGACAGACTTGAAAACCCCGGGGCCATTTCTGAATGTTTCTGGCTTGGCTCAGCTGGTGTTGGTTATGCGTCCATTCCATCAGCTTTGACAATGTTCTTAACCTTTCTTTTCCGTTTTCCTTGCTGGCATCTTAGTTTTTGCCTTAGCCGCTTCACGCTGGGGCTGACTAATTCCAACCCCCCTCTGCTTCTCTCAGATCTCTCTTGGCTCCTAAGAATTTGATTATGATGTTTTTACTTGTGATGCCTTTGACTTTATTCTGCTTGTAGTTCACGAACCTTCTAAGCCAGACAGAAGCTTTGTTTTCATCAAATCCTTGGAAGTTTGGAGCTACTGTGTGAATATTCTTCCTTCGTTCTTGCCCTCTGAGGACGCTATTGTATACGTTAGCCGTTAGATGAGTTTCGTTCTCTCTGGGATTTCACAAGTTTTTCTGTTTCTCTTCTCCAGATGAAATAACTCCAACTGTCTCTTCAAGGTCACAGCTTCTTTGTTCTTTCATCTTGAGCAACTATGAGTTTTGCTTCAACACAGAAGTTTTCATTTTGCTCTTTTTAGTATGCCTTCTTGTCTGTTTGTTTTCGAGATAGAGTCTCCATTGCACACATTCTAGTTGGTATTTAATGAAAACCCAGAGCCAGATATTGGGGGAAAAGCTGGAATATCAGAGAGAGGAAACAGAGCACAGTCAGTTCTCAGACTGAACAGGGTAAATGCGTCTTCAAGAGTCCTCCACCTGGGTGGTCACTACAGAGTGCGTGGATGTCTGCCTACACCTGCCTTAAATATCTTCTGAGTTCAACTCTGCATCATAATCCTAGCGTTAGGATTAAAGATGTGAGCTACTACTGTTTGGTTGTTAGGCCTTGAACTCACAGAAATCCACAAAGATCTCTGTCTCCTGAGTGATGGGATTAAAGGCGTCAGTTCCCATTCTTCGACCCTGATGACTTGACTATGGGTGATTCTGTCCTCTGATATTCCAGGCCGATTTAGCTAAATATAAAGTATATCACCACAGGTCTTACTATATAGCTCTGGATGTCCTGGAACATAGAGATATGTACACCAGATAGGTCTTGAACTCACAGAGATCCTGTCCCTGTCTCCCAAGTGCTGGGATAAAAGGACCATTTTGTTCTTTTTGTACTGTTCTTATTATGTTCTCTACTTTGTGAAACATTTTTTTGTTTTGATCTTTAGACCTAGGCTTCTTTAGTTCATTCAATGCCTTTATAATAGTTAATTTAAAGCCTCTGGAAGCCCCACCTTTGATCTTCCTCAGGGAAAATTTGTGTTGCTTGCTCTTTGCCCATTCGGACCTGTCTATCTGCACATTTCATCACATCTAGTCAAGGGCAGGCACTTAGGTTAACTCAGTTTGACAGTTGTGAAAATCCAGCCCCTGCTCCCATCTTTCTGATTTGTTGCTGCTATTTGTTGATTTTCTGGGGTGGGTTCTGTCACGGGGACGTTTTATTTACACTGGCATCAAAGTCTCTATTCAGTTAGTGGAGTGGACATCTCATTTGGACAGCTATGCACTCCCAGTTGAGCCTCTCTTGAGGGGTTGAGGGTACCTCTGTGTATTGGGAGGTGTCTGCAGAGCTCTGGGGGACAGTTTACAATACTCTATTAACCTTTACTTCCTACTTTCCCAGACACTTATGTGATGTGGGAAGATGATGTGGAATGTCTTCCTGTGAATATCAATCTTTAAATAAAGGAGCTGTTTTGGCCCATGACAGGCACCATAGAAAGAAGTAGGTGGGGAATCAGAATAGGTAGTAAAGGAGGGCGGAGTCAGATAAGATCAAGCTAGTCACCCAAGAAGAAACATGTAAGGAACACAGGTGAGCAACGGGCCACGTGGCAGACAGATTAATGGACATGGGTTTGAGTTAAGATGAAGGTGCTAGCTAGCAATGTGCCTGAGCCATAGGCTAAACAGAAAGAAGTTAATATAAGTGTCTGAATCATTTTTGGGGGCCTAAGCAGTGGCGGCGGCTAAGCAGTCTGGGACGGCAGGTCTGCAAGTCTGGACCTCTGGCCGCCCAGGACCAGAAAACCTTATTGTAACACTTATTGTCACTAACAGGTGAGAAATATGCACAGCTCTGCACATGGCCTTCTACACACCCAGGAATAGTTCTGAACTTTTACAAAAGTACCTCATGGACTTCCCTGCATTCCATTTTAAGCTTTTGGTCAGCTTCTCATTTGTCACAACTGTTATTGCCACCTCTGGCAGCTGTAATGTTAAACAGTTCCCACTGACTGTTTTCATGCAGTGTTCTGGGGGAGAAGGGGTTGAAGGAGGCTGAGAGAGTAAAGGCAAGCCTTGCAGCTTTCAGGGATTTTCGGGGAGTTTGCAGAATAGGTCAAAGAATGAAATGAGGCTGTAGACAGCCCTAAACATACTCTCTTCCCCCTGGTGTTTACAAAGACCCTGGCCATGGCTAGTATGCTGTCAAGGGGTATCAGGCTGGAGTAAGACAGGATGTGTAATATGAGGTTTCTGGTGTGGACTAGCCCCACGGTCCAGACCTGCCTGCTGTCTGGACCAACAATCCCAAAGTCCCAAAGAAACATACAGACACTTATATTAAGTTCATGCTGATGGTCTATGGCTTAGACATATTGCTAGCTAGCTCCTTCATCTTAACTGATTTATGTTAATGTGTCCTGCCACGTGGCCTGTGGCTTAACTGTTTCATTACATCTTGCATCATGGGTGACTGGATTGTGTCTCTGCCTGATTCCGCCCTCCTTCTCCTACTTATGCTCCAATTTCCACATCTACGGTGCCTGGCATAGGCCAAAACTGTTCCTTTATTTTCACAGCATACAGAAAGATATTCCCACATCAAGGATAAGATGCCACAAAGCTCTGTGTTTTTCTGAAGTGCTAAAAAAAAATTGTGCTTCTTAGATTATTGCTAGACTGTCTAATTTTCAGAGGACATGAAAGCTGAATTTTGATCCAAAATCAACCTAGTTTTTTCATTGCTTTTAATGGTATATTGTGGAGATCCTGGCTCAGCCTGGATTGCAGAACCTCTATGTGGATGACTTGGATGTTCTTTTTCTACCCAATGGAATCTGGTTCATTAACGTCTTTCTCAATGGTTCTTTGTTTATAGTAGTTTCTTTCTACAAAATGTTATGTGTTACTTATGCCAGAGTTCTTCAAAAACAAAACAAAACTACAGAGCTCTCTGGAGATCTAGAGAAGGCTTAAGCTCTGAATTTTAAGTGTGTCCCAGAGAACCTAGGATATTTAGTGGTCACGGGACCAAACTTTAACCCATTCTCCAGTCTAAGTCACACTCAAAATATGATGACATACCAATTTATGCTGCACATGTAGTGACTGTTATCATTATTGGAACTATTTTTGTTCACATAAGTCATATTTCCCCACCCTATAATAAAAACTTGTTACACCAGAATAAACCCCCTCTGAATTCCCAAAGCCTTCACTATCGCCAAGTCAGCCCTCTATAGGTTTACAGAAGGAAATGTGTGTGTGTGTGCTTAAAATCATTGTTTTCATACATAAATAACCTCTCAGTTCCAAACTTTTGGAATTTGTAAATTCATCAGTAAATTGCAACTTGCCTATGATGGTCTTCTTAATGGTTTGGACCTAGAACAGACATCAGCTCAGCAGTTTTACAAATTGTTTTTTCTTTGAAAAGCGCTAACTCATAAACCTCTAGTGAAGTGTCTAAATGAAGACACTTTTGTCTCAGATGCTCCAAGAAAGGGGAGGAAGCATGGTGTTAGTTTCTTATTTCCTGGAGACAGTGGCCTTAGGTAAATGAAATTCCCGCATCCTTGTCATTGTTCATTTCTGTGGCCTCAGAGCTAATGGCCACAGACTTCGCCTGCTCTGCGGCCACTTGCCTCCTGTCTGCAGGACAGGTGACGGCTGCCATATCCCGTGAATCTGGCTCACATAGAGAACCTGATGTGATCCCTGATCTCAGATGGTCACTGTGGTCCTGCTGGGATGGGAGGTGGCTTCCTGCTTGGTGAGATAACATCTTTCTTGCCCAGAGAAACTGTCAGATGTTAAAGGAATCCTGTGGGAGAAGGATAATATGCAGGATGTGGCTGTGTGGGCACCAGTTCAGTTCATTGCTGGGAGGGAATTAGATGGGTGATTTGTGAGCTCAGCAAGTCTTGGGAAAAACACAGCTAATTGGCCCTGATGAAGAGTTTATTGGAGTCAGTGAAGTAATAGGTTCTCTCTCACTGCACTGTGTTGGTAGATACTCATTTGGGCTTATTTAAGAAGATCGTAGTGAAGAAAGCCATATTTCTAATGTTACATATGCTTATTAGATGTCATGGACCTTGCCTTTGACATTCAGGAAATGGAGAATAATGTCAGAAGGAGTTTGGTAATAACAAATAACTCTACTTTAAAAACAGAAAGCTCTGTTTTAGTGTAACAGATAATTAATAAGCTATATTCTCTTAAACGAGAACCTGAAGTCTCATAATAAATATATACATCAAGAAAAATATCAGCATAATGAAAGATGGTAAACACCTTTGGCTTCTTTTAGGTGTTGGGGTCAAAGCCTAGGACTTGCTTACAGGCGAGTGTTCTTTTGCTGAGCTAAGTCCTTAACCCACAGGAGACCTTCTCCGTCCCCCATTGTCCACCCTCCCCCTTCTCTGATTCTCTTTCTCTCTTCCTGTCTCTGTCTCTTTCTTTCTATTCTGTATTCGGGAGAAAACTTGACATGTTGACACCCTGTACTAGTCAGCTTTTTCTGACTTCAACAAACTAGAGTCACCTGGGAAGAAATGTCTCAAATGAAGAACTGTTGACATCAGATTGGCCTGTGGGCCTATCTGTGGCTTAACTAAAACATATTTGTTTTATTTGAAAAAAATTTTATATAACATATTATGATCATGTTTCTTCTCCCCTTCTCCAGCTTCTCTCAGATCCTGCCTACCTCCCCATCCTTCCAGGTCCACACCCTTCCTTCCTTTTTTCCTTCTTTCTTTTCTTTCAACAACAGAGACAAAACCAAAAAACCCAGAATTAAAAAAGTAAACCCAGAAAACCCTTAAGAAACCACACACACACACATACTCACACACACACACACATACACACAGGCACACACTCTCTCACACACACATACACACACACACTCAAAATTCATAAAAAACATAAAACTGCAAACTATAATATACAAGCAAAAGACCAGTAAGCTTAAAAAAAAAAAAAAGCCCAAACAAAATCCAGTACAGAAAGTCCACAAAAATAGTATTGTGTTTGTTTTGTGTTGGCCATCTACTGTTGGGCATGTTGCCTACTCTTTAAGTGTGGTTAGTATACCCAGGGAGACTAATTTTTCCTTTGTAAGCAGATGCCAGTGTAGATAGGGTCAGGGGAGAGAACATATGTCCACTTTCCCCTCTCAGCTCTGAGAACCTGACTGGCTTGAATCTGTGTAGGTCCTGTGTGGGCTTCTTCAGTCTCATATGTGTATCAGTTCTGTTTCTTCAGGAAAAAAGGTTTCTAGCCTGGACTTTCCAGAAAAGTCCTGTGGTCCCACAGAATTATACAGACACTTATTTAATTTCACCCTGCTTGCTGACTGACCTAGGGCCCAGACATATAACTTGCTAACTCTTTACTCTTAAACTAACCCATGATTTTTATCTTGTTCAGCCATGCCTCTTGGTACCTTTTTTCAGAGCATTTTAACTTCTTTCCTCTGTGTCTGCTGGTGTCTTTCTGGCTTCTCTGCTCTGTTCTTCCTGTTCCCAGAGTTTTCTTCGTCTGGTAGCCCCGCCCACACTTCCTGTCTGACTTCAGCCAATCAATGTTTTCATTAAACCAATGGACAGAACAATAATTTACTATGTAACAATGTAATCCACTGCAGGAAGACACAGTTTCTTTACTATTATCCATCCCCTCTGGCTCTTACAGCTTTTTTGTCTCTTCTTTCCCTTAGCTTTTCCTGAGCCCTGAGAGGTGGGATGAAGACATCCCATTAAGACCAAGTACTCTAGGTCTCTCACTCTCTGCATGTTGTCCAGTTGTGGGTCTCTGTGTTGGTTCCTTTCTATTGCAAGAAGAAGCTTCTCTGATGGTGGCTGAGTGAAGCATTGGTTTATGATACAGCAGAATACAATTAGGAGTCATTTCCTTGCTATTTCCTTTAGCAAAACAATATTTATTTTTCCTTTAGGTCCATGGCCTACGTAGTCTCTGGTTCTTGGTCACCTGAGCAGTGTCAGTCATGAGTTCCATGTAATGGAGTAGACCTTAAATGCAGATAGAGAATGGGTGGTTACTATTGTAACTTTTTTGATTAATGACTGACGTGGGAAGGCTCAGCCCACTGGGGGTGGTGCCAGCTCTTTGAAAGTGGTCTGAGTTGTATCAAAAAGCAAGTTGAGTAAGCCAGTAAGTCTTGCTTCAGTTCCTGCCTTCAGGTTCCTGTTTTGAGTTCCTGTCCTATTTCCATAAAGAAATCTTTTCCTTCCCAAGTTGCTTTGGGTCATGGTATTTCATCACAGCAACAGAGAAACAAACAAGAACCCTTTCCACTACTTTCTTGCTCACCTCTCCATTTAGACCACTTTCTCTGCACACAGTCCACCTTTGACTGCCACGTCACAGAAACATAATCAAATCTATACTCCACATCTGAAGGAAAAATGTCCTTTGTGTCTTTTTGAGTCTGACATTTTCTTCAGTGTCTTCTTTGTTTCCATCATGGAGTTTGGTCCCCTTTTTCTTTGGTATTCAGAAGGAATCACCTATCCAGTGTAGGAAATCTTCCTTTCTCTGATAATACAGAAACAAGAGCCATTCGGTTCATAGTGATCGAGTGACAGTCTTGATTTCCAGTTCCATGGAGCCATCATTGTGTCTCCAATGAATATATTCCATCCTCTCGGACTAAGACTTATTAGGCCAGCAGAGCGTAAGATTATAGAAACAGGAAACAAAAATGTGGCTAGAAGGTGTGTTAATTTTCTACTGCTGTGATAAAACGCCATGACCAAAACTTATAAAAGAAATATTTTAATTGGGTTTATTGTTGCAAAGGGCGAGAGTCCATGGTGATAGTGCAAAGGTATTCTGGCAGAAGAGCTGAGAACTGATACCTTCATTCTCAAGTAGGAGTCAGACAACACACTGAGAATGGCACAAGTCATTTGAAATCTCAAACATACTCCTAGTGCCGCGCTTCCAACAGGACCACACCTCCTAACCCTTCCCACACAGTTCCACCAGCTAAAGGTCAAGTATTTAAACGTGTGAGTCTATGTTGTCTGGCCTTACTCAGACTACCACAGAAGCTCAGCAGGTCTTACAAATGGATGCTATTGTTTCCATTTTCATTCTTTTATGTCTCGACCCATGATTTCCAGTTATTGGAGAAATAACATCACTTTAGATGCTAGTTCAGAGCATTCACAGCATTCTGAAGAGATCTCCCAACCTCTCTCTACTTTGTGTAGCTGGCACGCACCGTTCTACAGTGCTAGCAGGTTAGCTCCTTCAGGGCGATGGGAATATGGTCAGGCCAGAGAATTTCATGAAAATGAGCCTATTTTGTAGGTGCTTTGCTTTGAGTAGGTTCCTTCATCCCAAGCAACGTGAATAGAATTTTATGATACTGGATAGGGGTTTTGTATGACCTTGAAGGTAGTTTTGGAAGAAGTATTGGGTTAAGGAAAGCAAATTCACATTTAGAGATGGCAGTTTCAATAAGGACAAAACTCTGTTCCTTTCTTATTGTGAACAGCTCAGTAATCTCATATTGCTAAAACAAGACTTTATGTGGAGTAATTTTAAAAAAAAACAGATTTTTATTTCTAACAGTTCTAGAGGCTATGAAGCCCAAGATGAAAGTGACAGGTGATTTGGTGGCTAATAAGAGCTTGCTCTTTATAAATGGTCATTTCCATGTGTACTCATATAGTAGAAGATAAAATTGGACCCAATATGTCTTTTATAAAGGCATTAATCATATTCTAAAGGTCCTTCTTTTAAGGACTAATATTTTATTTATTCTTTGAGAATTTCACATATATAGTTCCATATATACAATTATTTTATATATAATATATATACACTGTTATTGTTAAACACTGCTATTGTTACAGAAGCACTGTAAATTATATAGTATATAATTTATTTTGATCATATGCATCTCCTTTACACACTTCCTTATCTTCCTTTTCTCCTCAACTATACATTTTGTATTTTTCCTTTCTTAACTTGCAACTTTTCATTATAGATCTTCATAAGAGTGGCAACCAATAACCACACAACACAGTCAATACTAGGCTGTCTTGAAATCTCCTCTGCCAATGCCATTAATCCAAAACTTTTCAATTTAGCCTTGGGCAGATTTTTTTTGACAAGGGCTGTATTCTTCACCAAAATATTTCAAAAATTGTCTTTAGGCCACTTATTAATATTCTTCTTCTCTGAAGCCTCTTGAGGTGGACCATACTAATTTATATTGCTCTTAGCATATAAGAACTGTCTTCTATACTCTTACTAGTATGGTTTACTAAGTCCCACTTAACATGTTCAACTGCTTTTCTAGTCCAAGTTCCAAAAGTTGACATGCCATCAACAAGCAACATAGTCTTGTCACAGAAATACCCTGTTCCCCGGTACCAACGTCTGTCTTACTCAGGGTTGTATTGGTCATGAATACCATCTCTTTCATAAAAGAAAGCATTTAATTGGGTTTGCATGCAGTTTCAGAGCTTTAGTCCAGTCTCATCATGGCGGGAAGCATGACAGCACACAGACAGACATGGTGCTGGAGAAGGAGCTGAGAGGTCTACATCTGGATCCACAGGCAGCTGAAAGAGGAGAACATTGGAACTGGCTTGACACACATTCTCCAGCAAGGCCACACCTTTTAATTCTTTCAAATAGTAACACTACCCAGTGACCTAGCATTCAAATTATGAGCCCATCTGTCAATGTTTTTCTTCATCTAGCCCTAGAACCAGTGAGGCTGAGTGGCCACAGAACTCTCTGGAAGCTTGAGCTTTCTTCTTTAAGTCGAATATCTTAGGTGTTTTTCCTCACAGTGATGGAAAGCTGGCTAGTAGAAAATATAGTTGTCCATTTTGGTGGTTGAAGTGGGAAGAGCTAGGGATTGGTTCAGTGGGTAAGGGTGTTAGCCATCAAGTCTTTATGAATTTGGTCCTTTGGACCAAAGGAAATATAGAAAACTGATCCCTGAGAATGGTCCTCTGCCTTTCACATGCCCCCTATGGTATTTGTGTACCTCCAGAGATATAAATAATTGCAATCAAGTGATAAGTATGATCCCCAATATAAAACATGGATAGAAGCAAGAGTATCAGGGGAGAGTCTAAAACACTAACTTGCTTTATCAGCATTGTAAACAAACTTAAGACCAAGCTTCATGTAGCTCCTAGATGAACCCTTCTTTCAAAGTAATAGTCCTTGAGTTTGTTATTACCATTTGCCATTGACAACTGTACTGATATTTCTTACCCTAATTAAATCAGTTCACTCCTTAGCAGGGTAGCTGTTAAATGGATTCCACTTTGAATTGAGAAACTATTGGCAGCTGTTCTGAGAAAAAGAAAATAATTCCCCCCACTTCAAAAACTTCAATGTTTTGGTTCTGTTTAACACGAATGATTAAAGAAAAATCTATGTACTGTAGATTTGTAAGAGTTGCCTTGTTGTTAGCAAGTAGGCAATTATCCACTGGTTTAATCAAGCCCCAAATTTGTCTGACTACTTCTTAGATATTCAACTGTTTTTGAGAATATCAAATAGTATATTATGAGCCATTGGTATTGGGGAAAAAGAGAAAAAGTATCAGAGTGGGTCAGAGAAGCTGGTGTATATGCTCACTTCTGTCACTCACATCCTACCTCGGGCAGGTCAGTGAACTTCTGAAGGTCTCTTCCTCACAGTGACATGAGGCTGACCACTAATCCTAACATCTCTTTCAGCACAAACACTCTTAGGATGTGTCAACAACTTATTGGACTCATGGATTAGAGTATGGATTTTTAAAGGACACATAACAAAAAGTTTATTTTTTGACAAAGACAGAAATGTTCTCTAATTTTTTAGAGGAAGACGAAAATGAAGGGCATCTGAAGCTGTGATGAGGCACATTGAGTGATAAAAACAGATAACTGATAAAAAGATGTGTTACAATGTGGTTTTTTAGTCCCAGGCAGCCAGAGCCCCAGACTCACAGACCCTGCAGCCCTAGACCCCTTAGCCGCCCGCTGCTGCTCAGGCCCCCCAAAATGACTCAGACACTTATATTAGGTTCATGCTGTTTGGTCTATGGGTCAGGCACATTGCTAGCTAGCTCTTACATCTTAAATCAACCCATTTCCATTAATCTTTCTGCCACGTTGCCTGTGGCTCACCTGTGTTCCTTACATGTTTCTTCTTGGGCGGCTGGCTCGATCTGCCTGACTCCGCCCTGCTTCTCCTACCTAAACTGATTCCTCCTCCTACTTCTTCTATGGTGCCTGTCATGGGCCAAAACAGCGCCTTTATTTAAAGATTGATATGCACAGCATACAGAAAGACATTCCCACATCAAAGATGAGTAAAAATTAGTAAGCGAGTGCCATGAGTCTAGATTGTCTTAAGTCAGCTGATAGTGTCACTAAGATAATAGAGGTCTCTTCCCTAATCCTTTTTCTCATCTAAAAAAATATTTGTTGAAGTGTGCCAGGGCCGAAGCCTCCAGCCTCCAGTAGCCAGAAACTCCGACACTGAAACCACAATAGGCAAAGACAAGCAATTCCCGAGGTTACAAATTAGGGGCAAGGGTTGGAACAGACTCTTGCTCACAGCTTTCAGAAGAACAAAGCCTATCACCTGGACTTGTAGTATCAAAACCAAGAGACATTGTCCTGTTGTTTAAGCCCAGAACCTGCAGTACTTTGTTACAATAGCTCCAGGGAACTTTTACAGTTAGCTCTAGCTAAGATTTGCTAGCCAGGATGTGTTAGTTACCCAACTGGACTCAGAGTCTCCCACTGGCTTAACCCAGCTTTCTGGTTTGCTTCAAATGGCTGATGGATGTGCTCCAAACTGGTGAGGAAGAAAACATTCTTTTCTTATCTCTCCTTTCTACCCTCCACATAGTGATATAGGTAATTTGTCAGGGCAGTTACTTTCACTACAAATAACCCCTTCTGCTTAATATGTGCATGCCAGACAGAATTTTACTTAGATCTCTTAAAACTAAAAGGCTGGGATGAAGGGGAGCCCTCATCCTGCTGCTCAGCATACAGCTTAGCACAGTGACACCTATTTCTATGTAAGTACAAGGTTGGGGTGGTTGTATATTGGGGATGTAGGACTTGAAGATGCCATTAATTTTTGGTATGGAATCTGGCTGGTATCTCAGGCTGGCCTTCAGTGCCTGGGCTCCAATTATTCTCTTTAGCTTTCCAAGCAGCTGAAACTCACCATAACCAGCTAAGACCTTATTTTGAATGTAAACCAGAAGATTATATACAATAGGTTATAATATTTAATACTTATATTTTATAACTATTATAATTACATTTATTATCATATATAAAGTATAAGTATAATATATAAATATTGCTAACATTCATATATTATACATAAAGTATGTTTACGTATATTATAGGCGCTATGTGGTGGATCACTAAATGATGACAGGTGAGAAGTAGATTAAATTAAGAGTGTTCGTTTGAGGGAGTCGTTTAAAGTTAGAAATGAATTAGGTTTTTTGAAACATATCTCCCTGATGAATTGTATCAGATAAATAGGCTACTAATGGATCTATGTCAAACTCAGTGAGAAAGTCGTTATAATAAATTTTATTTTTTGAAATAATAATATACTTGCATCATTCCCCCCCCCACTCTCTCACACACCCCTCTTTGTTCTCTCTCAAATTTATGACCTATTTTTTATGAATTATTGTTTCATGTGTATATATGTAGGCAAATGTGAAATCTGCTCACCTTGTGTAATGTTACTTGTACGTGTGTTTTCAGGGCTGACCCTTTGGGATTGGATAACAAGTTGGTGTGTTTTTCCCTGAAGAGGACAACTCTTCCCACTCTCAATATTCTTTAGTTGGCTGAAGTTCTTTGTGTAGTGTTGAGGCCTTGAGCATTTCCCTGTCTATTTTAACATGACAGTTGTCCTTGTTCAGATCATGTGGGTGAGACTTTATGATGCTGCTTCTGACATTTCTAGGAGTCATACTTGTTACACAAATCCTAATTAGTCGTATAATTAAAACTCAGAGCCAGATATTGGGGCAAATGCTAAAAGATCAGAGAGAGAGGAACAAGCCACAGCCACTTTTCCCCTCACTAACTCCTCAGCCAAACGGGGAAGATCTATCTTCTCCCGCCTTACATTCCTTTCTTTGCCTAGACATGTCACTTCCTGTTTCAAACTTTGAAGTACTGGAATTGTGTGTGTGTGTTTGTGTACTGAGAACAGAAGCATGGATACTAAGTGCTGGTATGAAAGGTGTGTGCCACCACCACCTGGCTCTGGCTCTGGCGTTTCTCTCCTGGACTGGTTCAATTCATGTAGCCCAGTGTGACCTTGAACTCATAGAGATCCAAGCAGATCTCTGCCTCAACCTTCCAAGTGTTAGGATTAAAGGCATGTGCCACCACTCCCTGACCTCCCTGGCTAACTCAGTGGCTGGGCTGGCTCTGTTCTCTGATCTTTAGGTAAACTTTATTTTTTTTTTAGAGCCTATACAATATATACTCACCACATATACTCCCACAGCAAACTCCCCGAGCTTCTAGATTTCAGTTTTTCAACCTTCTCTTCCACTGTGTTTCCCAAGTCTTTGGTACAGGAGGGTTTTGCAGATGTAGCCACTGGAACTGGGTTCTGCAACTCTGTGTTTTTAATATTGTGGTTTTTCTGTAATGGTCTCCATCTATTGCAAAGAGAAGTCTCCTTGATGATGGTGAGGGTTCTGCTTATATCTGAAGATGTAACATCATTAAGAGCTCCCAAGGATTGAAACCCTGGAAAAGTTTCTGTGTATTTCTCTTGTCTACAAATACCATTAAACCAAAGAGAAGGACGTCCCCAGGGAAGCCACCTGTTCTCAGCCAGTACCAATCATGGCCACACAGATTTTACCATGGTGAACTGTTTTGGGAAACACTGACTTTGCTGGCACTACACAGAGGCATCTTTCCCTAAATTAATAGTTGAGAAACATTTGCTTCCTTCTGTCTCAGAAGACAACCAGGTGCTTTGTGATAGCCAGTGTTTCATTTTCAAATGTTCGTGCATCTCAGTGTTACTCACGTGTGTGACCCCTGACCTCCTCTGGTCACCTTTGTCATTGTCCATGTGGTTCTCAGGCCAATCAGTCAAGGCTTTCTCCAAAACTTCATAAACCCCTCCCCCCTCCCCCTTTTCATCTCCTTGAGGCTGGTGCTCTGTAGAATACGGAGTGAAAATATGTATATCAGATTGTTTTCTGGAACATTCCACCAAAACCGTCTCAAATCAGAAAGTAGAAAACTCTTTTGTTTTCATTTCCTCCAGGTTCCTCTAAACTTCATTATCATGTTTCTCAAGTCTCTGTCAAAGAGCACTTTTGAACAAGACACTCCAAAGGCACTTATATACTGTGGTGCTTTAAGAGAAGGTAAGGTGTTTGGTCTGGGTCTTAATTTATTCACCTCTGAGATGAGGAGATTGAATTGTGGTTGCTAATATCTCACAGATCTTTAATTCTACAATTGAAAGAGCATAATTTAGGATCACAGGATGATGATACCTGCTAGTTTGGGGTAAAAGGATATTGCAAATGATACATCCAACAAACAGTTCAAAATGGTACTTAGCATGTGTCAAATTGTGTAGTGCAAATTAGAGCGTCCGTGTAAGTGTAGAGGGAGAAACCAATGAGGCTGGAACACTTTAGTCCTTTATTATTTTTCTTGCTACATTAGGCACTCAACAGAGCCCCTGAAACAATGATTTAATGAGAATGTATTTGGCTATAGAGACATAAAATGCATTTACTACTTGGAAGGCCTTTGCCCCATGTGCCCCTTAAGCACTCTTAATAACACCACAGAGGTTAGCATCAATGAGAGAGGAAGGGAAGACCTCGGTCATCCAGGCATCTGTCCCTTACTTAAATAACTATCAATCTGTGAGGGTTCCTTGTAGAACTTGCATACCTACATCTAGCATGAATAGAACTCTAGAATGTTGGAGTAGGATTGGGCTTGTCAGGTTGTTCATGCTTTTTTTTTTTTTTTTTTTTTTCTATAAAGAGCTTGCTAGTAAATCTTCAGTGTTTGTGGACTCTTAGGTCACTGCAGCTTCTATGCAACTATACTATTGCGGCACGAAGCAGCTTTAGAAAATATGTAGATAAGTGAATGTGGCTGTAGGCCAAGAATGCTTGATACACAAAAACAGGTAGGCTGGATTTGGCCTGTGGGCTCTAGATGGAAACACACTCCTCTAATTATCTCCAAACAGAGAAAAGAGTCCTCAAAAGGACCCCATTATTCTGGCACCATGATCTCAGACTTCCACGGTCATTGCTTGACCATCCTGCACCAGTTTACATAGTGTGTGAGGGACAGCAAGGTTTGACAGCATTCCAATACCACTGGGAGATAATGACAGACTGACCTAGGTTTGAAAAGGAAAGTGATTAGTATTTCCATCTTATCTATTTATGTTTTAGTCTAACATGTAGATTAACAGATACAATAATTAGTTCTCTGTTTAGATAAGCCAAAGTGTCAAGACTACAAAATCTGTTAGTTCACTGGCATAGATAAAAATTGGAAGTCTAGAGGTTTTAAGCTTGGGTCTGTGCCTCCTTTGGGGAATTATTTTTTCCCTTCTCTGGTTACTTCTAGTATTCATGTTCTTCACACCTGTTTTTACTACATGCTTGTATCCTTCTCAAGGATAGAGTTCTATTTTATATGTCTTACATGAAGTATAATATCCAATTTGTGCCTCATGTAGCATGTAAATGGAACTCAATAGTTATTGACATTATGAGTCATTCACTCAATCAGCAGACATGCGGTTAGCATCATTAGGTCTACCTAGCTCTGTGTTGGGCACTGCAGGTGTTGGGCTAGAGTAAAAAGATACAACCTTTGCTCCCACTGAGCTTGTAAACTGACGAGGACTGATTCCATGATTAACCTTTTGATTTAGCAATTATCATTTCTAAAATTTGATGAGTACTAGGAAGAAAATGTACAGATGTGAGGAGGGCTTAAAATGAAGAAATCTTTTTCTAAGGATGGGATGTTTGTGGTAAGACCAAAAATCCACAAAAGCATTAGCCACGTGAAAGAAATGAGTGAGTCTGAGAAAGATCGTGAGAAACAGCCTTGGGAAGCAGAAAGCTTGAGTATTATTGGGTTGGCTCACAGTTGTGAAATTTGTGATCTTCCTAAGTACTAGAGGCCACCACAGAACTTGAGGTTCCCAAAGGCTGCCTGGGTTGTATTGAGGAAGAACATAGGTGATTTTGAGAAGGTCAGTTTAGTCAGGGCTGGAGGATTCGAGAGGCACTTGAGGTGAAGAGAAGAAAATGAAATTTGGAAGCTTGAAGACGATGAGGTAAGAATTGTAGAAACTAAGAGAATGGAAAGTTCTCTGTTTGGTTTTAAATGTCATTTTGAATGTGGGGAAGGATTCTCAAAGGGGGGCTGTTTAGAATATGGGGATGTTTGTGAGGGATTATCTTGACTGATGGGTAGACTCACCCAGTCACTGGGATTCCCAATGTTTGGGTTGATTTAAAGTGACAGAGACTGGGACTCTTTTTAATGCCCTTCATATGGAAGGAGAGCCCAACTTCCTGGAGATACAGGGTTTTTTTCTTTACAGTTTTAACATTCTTTACATCTTTATTACAACATCTTATATGATTTGGTCCCAGGTGACTTTGAATGAATCTGATTTCTTCCTACTTTCCCTCACAGATAAACTTGCTTCTGCCTCGGGTTTCTGTGAATTATAGCTAGCTGAGATGGGATCATGAATGTCCTGATGCTCTATATTTTCCAGTGCCTACCAGCAGTGTTTGTGTCTGTCAGTAGTCGGGGTACCCATTATGAATCCATCCTTTTTTATATTTTGCTTGTAAGTGTTCAGATGTACATGTGCATGTGGGCACATGTGTGTGAGCATGTATGTGGAGGCTAAAGGGCAACTTCACATGTTATTCCTCACGTGCTGGCCTTCTTTCATTTGAGACAAGCTCTCTCACTACTATGGAACTTGCCAAGTAGTCTACTCTTGCTGACCAGCAATTCAAGGGTTCTGTCTATTGCCCAGCCTGTCCAGTGTTGGAATGACAAGCATACACCACCACACTCAGATTTTTAAAATGTGGGTTCTAGGGATCAGTCTCAGGTCTTCATATTTGTAAGGCAAATGCTTTAATGGCTATTTCCACAGCCTCAACACATTCCTATTTAAGTGAGTAAGTTATAATCAGCGCAGGAAGAGTGCTAGATTCAAGTGTCAGACACCAGAGATACATTGGTAGTCTGAAGAAAACTAAGGTTCAGGGGACAAGTTCTGAGTGAGTCACTGAGGGCACAATGCTTCTGAAAAGTTCTCTATAGATAGTTGCATTTATCAATATTTAGCAAATCATAGTCATGGCCACAGGCTAGCAAAGCCTTTAACTCTATTAGGAAGTTCATAAAAACACACTAATTTTATCATTACAGTCAAGGGGAGAATGGATTGATTTTCCAAAGATCCAATTTAAAGTGAGTATTGGCAGAGGAAAGCCTGGAAGTGGATTCTGCATTCAAAATGGGATAACCCAAGAGGCTTCCAGACCATGAGTGAGTGCATTTGGGTAAGAGTTCTAGCTGATTGCCAAAGATTATCTGTACTTTGAAGAGGTCTAAAAATTAATGAAAATAGTCCTGCCACCTCTGTGTCCTCTGGACAGTTACTGTCTAGTCCCAGAGTCTCCAAAAATCCTGTGCCTGTAGAGCTAACCTCAAATGTGAATGTGTGACTGTTGCCCACAAAACAAGAAGAACATAGATTTTTTTTTTTTAATGGGAGATTGGATGAAATGCACCTTTACCACTCAGCATATGAAGCTGCTGATATTGCATATTGAAATTTACTTTTGGGGCAGACAAATTGAGTAGTCTTCTGCCCAGGTGGCCAACCATAGAGAAGCCTGTGCCGCAGTTGTGCTGAAACCTGGGTAAATAAACCAGACTTGGGGATCAGATCTACCTGTTGCTTCTCCTATGAGGTAAATAAAATCAGGAAAGTTTGAAACATTGAATAATTCCAAGTCCTTCCTGGCTTTTCACCTAAATCATTATACAAATGCTGAGGGAGGTAGAATTCCTAACATTATGAAAGAAATAAAAAGAACAATATGATAATTATGGTAGTTACTGAGGAATTTCTGTTTGTGAGGTACTCCTCCAGTTGAGATATGAACTATCCCATTTAATTCTACTAACACACGGGTGACACTACTACTACAATTATTTTTCAGATAAGGAAATCAAGACAGTTTTTGGACCCCAATACCGTAGTGTAGCCTTCAACTACACAGTTTTCATAGATAATTACAGGAGAACAGGAGAAGTATTCTTAACCCACCTTTACCAAATTGACCAACGCTATTTTTTTTTAATGAAGAACATACTTATAGAACCTGAGCACTGTAACTTGCTATTGTCTAGTGTGCTTGAGTATGGTTGTTGCCGGTAGGTAGGTTGTATATGGAAAGGATATGATTTCCTTTTTGAGAAACAAAATATAAAAAAATGCAGGAGTGTCAGTCTCCTTTAAGAAGGAAATCATTTTTAATTAAAGGGAAAACTAACAAACAATCTATTGGATCTCAAATTAGTTTCAGTGTGCTATTAAATTGGATTTATGATCTAGTAAACCAAACAGGGTTTGGAAAGCCGACTAATAAATTGAGATGAATGGTTTTTTTTTTAAGAAGAAGATTAAAATTTGATTATGCTTTCTATATCATAAAGGAGAATTTTCTTTTCTGGGTTATGTTTTTTTCTGTGCGTTAGAAAGAGAGAAGGGCTGCTGTCAAACTGTCTTTTTATAAACCTAAACTGTGCCTTGAAAGTCCATTTTTAATTATTGCAGAACATCATAAAACATGGCTAGGGTCAGTGATAGTCACAGGCTGTAAATTTTACCAAGTTGGATGAATTCAGGGATAATTCATCCAACCTCAAACTTTGAAGCAACAAAGAAGTGGCCTAAGAAAATTAAGATGGTGGTAATCTAAATTTTTTAAAAAAGATCTACTTATTTATTTGTGTGTGTAGTATATATGTGTCTGTCTGAATGTGTGTACTAGTGTGTGTCTGAGTGTGTGTAAGACACAAGAAAGTATCAGATCTTCTCTGTCACTGTCTATTCTTTAGAGGCAACATCTCTCCTGCAACCTGAGGGAGGCCTGTATTTCTCAGCTTGGCTGGAAGCCAGCACACCTCAGCCATCTATTGTTTTGGCTCCCCTTGATGCCTGGGTTTCAGGCATGTATGGGTGGGATCCGGATGGGTTACAGGCATTGGTGAGTGGGATCCGCATAGGTTACAGGCATGTGTGGGCGGGATCCAGGATCTGGACTCCAAGCCTCATGACTGTTCACCAATCCTCCATTCATCTTTCTAGCCACCTAATCCAAATTTTATAACCCAAATCAGGGATAGCTAAGGCTGTAGGTTTCTGTTCCCTTGTTATGATTTGAACGTTAAATTCTAGTGCCACAGACAACCCTTTGGGTCCCTTGCCCTGTACTGTATAGCCAGTTTGGTTAAGAGTTCTTTGGTACCATGACCAGTGTTTTATCTTACAGCTGTCATGGAGAGGGCATCTGAAGCAAGACAGGCTGACTTTTCCAAGTTAACTAAATCTTGAACATGCTGGGTTGAAGCTTGTTTCATTCAGTTGGCAGAATCTGTCAGCTAAATCTGAGGAATATTCATGTTCTCTCATCCATGAGCAACTAGAGGTGGCTGTGATTAGTAGGTCATCAAGGCTGTACCAAAGACATCCTTGATTAGAGAGTACGTGATGAACCTGGTGTAGGGTTGTGACCTACCCTAACTAGAGGAAAAAACTCATGAAAATCATGAGCATGCTGTGAAAAATAAAATCCTTCATGTTTGAGAAAATTTAATGCCCAATACTTAGCTCTTTGTGCAAAGGCATTGGCTTTATTTATTTTGTTTTTTGTTTTTTTTATATAAGGGTCCCAGGTAGAAAGGGGACTTCATGGTGATGGCAGAGGTATCACAGGGGACACAAGAGTGAGTCCTCAGTATTTTTGTGGCTTAGAAGACAGAACAAAGTCATTTGTGATGCTAAACTTCCAACTTGACATTTTCTAATGAATAATCTTTGTTATATTAGCACCTAAAAGAATTTTACAAGACAAAATAATCAATGCTTCATATGGAAATGTTTGAAAGTTGGTTGGATATAATTAGCTTATAGGGTAAGAGCTGTCGAGGTCAGGTGAGGGACTTGAGTTCACAGAGCCTTTGAGTGATAGAGTTGGGGTCTCAGCCGCTACTCTACATCAGTGTCACACGGTGGGCCTGTCTATTCTTTTGAACAGACACAGTTTTGAATAGAACTGTGTGGCCACAGCTTCCCTTGAGGACACATTTTACTCACATTCTGGATTTCAGTCTCATTTCTCAACAGTGCTACAAAGTTTAAGGAGAATCCTATGTAAGGACAATGAGTTTGGTACTTAGGGTGTACCATATGTGATCAGGATGGGCCCAGTACTTAGGGTCTCCATCTTGAGTGATGAGGAGTGGAGGGTGTGTAGCATTACGAGGTGGCCTTCTCACCAGTCTGATTTCCTATAGTGATGGAAGTCCTCCTGACCATGTTATTATTCATGGTAACAATGTGAGTTAATTATTTATAACATTTTCCTCCCAAGTGGATATAATGGAGCAAGAATCTTTATGCAAGAGCTAAACAAATGTTGTCCTTCTACCTTATATAATGGAAGGCACTTTTGCCAGTTAAAGATAATTGCTATCATTAAATATTGATAGAGTATAGCTTTTTTTATTTCTAGGGGGGAAAAAAAAGAGGAAACAATTCTGAGAAATGCAATCATTGTGTCATGTCCTAGACTTTCCATCCAATCGGAACCTGGCTTCAAGGAGGAGGCAAACGTCTGTAAGGAGGATATCTGTTTATTTATTCATTTGTTTATTTTTCAATAACAGTCCTACCAGATAATGTTACCTGAGCTGTGAGAGAAAGGAGACATTTTTTTTCCCGAGCTAGAATCGGAGAGAATAAACAGAATGTAACTCTAAGTGTTCTCTGACCTTGGGCATCCTGCCTAGAAAAGGATGCAAAAGGTAGTTAGCTTCAGAGGTAAGGAGAAGGCTAATTAGAAGAAAGCTGTAGAGGTCTTTGACATCGCTGCATAGACGAGAGTCTCAGACTAGAATGGCTACATTTAAAACAGTAGGGGCTCTGTGGGTGGATGAAAAGCAAATGGTTTTCGAGTGGACGTCAGCTCTGACTCAGGAGTCTAAAGAATGAAGAAGGTAGATCACAGGATTCTCCCGCCTTGGCTGTGCCTGGCCCTGAGGAAGACGCATCCTGTGTTCTCTTCTTTTTCTAGGCTAACTTGAATGGCTTTGATTTCGGTGACTATGAAGTGAATTCATTCACTGGCACCCTCTTTGCAGAGGATGTGAAGAGGTTCCGTGTGGAATGTCAAGGCTGGGCTTAGAAGGAAGGACAATGTTAGGTCTCAAGTGGGAACGGGGAAGAGTCTCATTGATGATGATGTGGGCGGGAACGGGGAAGAGTCTCATTGATGATGATGTGGGCGGGAACGGGGAAGAGTCTCATTGATGATGATGTGGGCGGGAACGGGGAAGAGTCTCATTGATGATGATGTGGGCACATAGAACTGTTGAAGACAAGACCTGTCAGGTTTGCATAGGAAGCATTTTCTCCTTGCTAATCCTCCCAAAATGGACTTTTTTCCCCCTCAAAATTGATGTGATATTTCTTACTACACTTCTGGATTGGGACCAAGATATAGAAACTAGTTTTAAACCAATTTTAAATGTGTTAATTCATGATCTCCTGGATAGGTTGGGATTTAAGTAGATTATTGGATGATGAGTTCTTTGGGGTAAATGTTCAGTTTTTTAAATTTCCACTCTCTTCTCCCTGTGTTCTAAGGCGGCAACAACATAGATAGGGTGTGAAGCACGTGTGATCTTGTGTCAGCAGGAATGGGGTATAGGCAGGTCTCACTTATCCTCACAGTACATGGCTGTTCTATTCTCTCAACTTACTTGGCCTTTTCTGGCCATCTGTAGTTCAGACACTCATCTCGGAGTTCATGTTATTGCACTGTACTGTGAGACCCTTGAACACTGTATCTACTACACCATGTTCTTGTCCTTTGAAGGCTCTCCTACGTAAACCCATCTTGTCTCTGAGCCCCTCTTCAGAGCTCAGTAACCACCATTTCCCCTTCCTTGTCTGGGTCTGTTGGAAAGTTCTGCATTTCAGATTGCAATTTACCAGGTCCAGATAGCACTCAGAGCTCAGCATATGATGGGGGACTCCTTCCCTACCCTATTTGGATATCGTCTCTAAGCCAGGATGCCTGACTTATCTTAAGTGTGACCCTAGACACAGTTCCCTGCAAATGTGCTTCCCCCGTATGATAATTAGGTACTGTGTTTCAGTTGTACGGTAGGACCATGCTGCCAAATGCAAATTAGGTGATGCCCCAGCGGGCTGTCCCTTTCTTATATATTCCCATTACTATGACATAGAGCTGAGCTGTGACCCAGAGGCAGCATCCCAGAAGGCCTTTTCTATAGTATTCACAGGCCATACAAAGCCCTACATGGTGCCCCTTCTCCCTCAGTCATCTTGGACTGGAGGCCAAAGGATGCCTGACCTCATGTTTAAAAGGGAGGCCCACACAAGTCTTAGGAAGTCAGGAGCTTTGTCTGGACCTGAAACTTTCTTTACCATATTGCCTAGGACGAGGCCCCTCTATGGTCCTCCTGTAACCCAGCAGGGTCCCCAGGTGATGAGTAGGCAGCATGCGATCATATTTCCCTGTCTCTCCTGGGCTTCTCCATCTGAATGTCTCTGCCACACCTTCCTAGGGTTCCCCTTCTGAGAGGACAAGCCACCTGAATTTAGCCTGCCTTTTTTCCCCCTGGTGTCAAAGAGATTTGAAGGAGGACTTTTCATTTCTCTTCTTGTCTGGTAGGGACTTCAACACCAGTCTTATTCCTCCTGAGGTGATAGCTTATTTCCCTTTTTCCTCATACCACAATGATGAGACAGTTGCGGGGGAGCCCTGATCACGTGACGGATAGTTTCACAAACGTTTGCCCGGCTGTAAACCAGTCGTGGTTTTGCATGGCTGTAGTCAGTTGGGAGGTCAGGTGTGGGGAGATTTTGAGTTTGGTGCCAGCTTGGGCTATTTGTGGAGATCCTGACTCCCTCAACATGACGGTATCACACAGCAATGGTAACCAATAAACGAAGCTAAGTTGTTAGGCAAACCTCTGTCAGTCCCTTTGGTCCTTAAAATTGTTAGAGAAACTCTCCTGCAGCAGTTATTATTGAAATGGGATGTTGGTCCAGTGCTGTTTAAGGCTTATGATTTAAACATGAAAACCAGAAACCTCTGCTTTTGCCAGTGAGACATCATCAGTTTGAAGTTACTGTTAACACTCTTTGTCTCTAAAATTCCAAAGGCCGGAACAGTCTGGGAAAACCAAATTACAGTTTGTCTGGGGATGTTTATGTTTAACACATTCACAGGAAGTCACTGCAAGCTCAAGGTATGCTTTGTGATGATTCCAGCCAGCTCCCAAGCGTACGGAATGGAGGCCCTTGTCTTTTGTGCAAAGAAACAATGCTATGATGATTAATTGTAATTGTGAGGAATGGGAGCAGAGAGGAGGCTACACAAGCTTTACCTGTCTTGTGATCAGCAGCTGTTGGGCACAACCGAGGATTGGAGCCCACATTCTGTTGAGAAGGATTCCTGGGTTTTACAGATTTAAGCTGCATTGGTTTTGTGTGCTGAATCCTAGTCATAATAAAATGTTATTTTATGGGGAAAGAACAGAGAAAGCTCATGGAACAAAAAGCATGTGCTTTATTTTAAGAGTGTGGTAAAGATCAGGGACTCTGTTCTGATTAAATGGGAATGGAAATATCCCCAGGCACCTGGCCTTGTCTCCAGAGAAGCACCTGAGAAACTTAACCTTGGTGTTAAGTGTGGCAAGTAACATGCAAAACGAAACCCTAGCCTTGAGATTCATGGAAGCTGTTTTATTTTTGGTTGCTAGAACATTCTGCCATGGAAAGAAAACCTTCTAACACTAGGTATGAGCTGGCGTAAGTCATGCAAATCTGAGAACCTGATTATAGAAGCATAGATCTGAGTATATGAGACAGCTGTTTGTATAACTAAGGAGCATACATAGGGTGCATTAACGATGCAGCTATGGATTTCAGTGAATGCCAGTGGCATCTGTGTGGATCTGGGCTGTTTTCTAAGCATTCTCACATACCTAGTTTTTCTCAATGTTTCTTACTATTTATTCTTGGATGCAGGTGTCAGGTGACTGTCCTGGTGTCATATAATTATCATACTGGTCACCACTATTCTGCACTGTGTACCCAGCACAGAGTCACACTCACATTCTTTTTTTGTTTGTTTTTAAACTTGCAATGCTTGTCTTTATTTTGTTCCTTATATTTTGAAAGTGAAGAGAGTATTGAGTCACTTCCTTTTTATGTCTTTAGATATTTGTTCTATGTATTTACAAGCCTTAAATATTGCTCTTTGAATAACATTGCACTTCTGGTTTTTTTTTTTTTTTTTTTAAACAATTCTAGGATTTTTTTTCTGCTCCACAGTACTTCCTTCAGTTTCAAGGTTATGTATGTTTGGATTACTTGTGTGGTTTTTAATTTCTGAAGCAAGCCGAGAGGTAGGGCATAAAGATCCGATGCCGGGGGTGGGAACTGGGAAAGAGCGGGAGAGGAAGGAGGGAGGGGGAGAGAGAGCGAAAGAGAGATTTTTCTTACCTTGTTGACACCAAACCTAAAATCGGGACTAACATCTATGTCTTAACACAAATGTGGACACTGACATTCTTTAAAGCAACTCACAACAACACCACATTTACTATTATTCCATCTGGTTTCTGGGGATCAAGAACCTGGGATTGTTATGTCCCGTGATGTAGCTATTAGACTCTTTCAGATAGGACAATGCAGGACCAAGTGAGTGAGCGGTAGATGATTATTTGTTAAACATATGAATCATAGAATTGGAAGGAATTTTATAGATATTATAGATTTTTCTTCAATTTTGGCAGGTTTTTTTCTGGCAAGGTGGTTTTGGTTTTTCTTTTTTTTCCTTCCCTCTAAGATCTAAGATCTTTGCTTCCCAGGCTGCCTTCAGAGTTACTATGTAGCACTGATCCTTTGCTTTTACCTACCAGGTGCCAGAATCACAGGCATGTAACATTATACTTGACTCATTGGTAATATTTAGACATTTCCAGTATTAGAGATTTCATTGCCTTATTGGGTTTCCTATGAAAACAGAACACATAGAATACATTTATTAAAATAAGAATTATTCCTATGATTTTTTTTCTTTTGGTAAAGTAATGCTTTCAATATGTCAGGATAGCCACAGACACAGGTTAGAACAAAGTGTATGCATGACAGATTTTCAGTGCTTATTTATTTTTAAATATTAATTTAAATATTAATTTATTTATTTAATGGGTGTTTTGCCTGTGGGCGTGTCTGTGAACTATATATGTTCCTTGTGCCCAGAAAGACCAGAAGAGGATGTTGGATCCCAGGGAACTGAAGTTACAGATGATTTTGTGTTGCTGCTGTATGAGTGTTGAGAATAGAAGCTGGGTCCTCTGGAGGGGTCTCCAGTGTTCTTAACCACTAGACCTTCTCTCCAGCCCTAAGATCTATTCTTTTTTATTTTATTTTGAGACAGGATTTCCCTGTGTAGCTTTGAAGCCTGTCTTGGAATTCACTCTGTAGACCAGGCTACTCTCAAATTCATAGAGATATGTCTGCCTTTGCCTCCTGAGTGCTGTGATTAAAGGTGTGTGACACCATTGCTTGGCTCCAAAATTTATCTTTATTTATGCATATGTGCATGCGCGCGCGCGCGCGTGTGTGTGTGTGTGTGTGTGTGTGTGTGTGTGTGTGTGTGTGTGTGTGTGTATGTGTCAAGTATCTAGATATTTAAGGTGGCCAGGAAAGGGTGCTAAATCACTTGGAGCTGGGGCTACATGGGATTGTGAGCCACCTGAGGTGAGTCCTCTGGAAGAGCACGGAGTGATTGTAACAAACTTCCTTCAAGTTTTTAATATCAATAAGGATATTGCTTTCACCGGTCCATTGAACTTTATGGCTGATATTTTTACCACAGACATTTTTGTTTTCATTTTTGAGCTTTTGCATGAGAATGATAAAGATTTTTAGGAAGCTTATTTAATAATTATAAAGTTTATTAATTATTAGTTAAGCAAACAAACAAATAATTCAACTAATTAAAATAAGTGTGTGTGAACACACACAGATATGTGAATATACATGAGCATGTGTATGTGTTGCTGCCTGTGGAGCCTAGAAGAACATATCAGCTCCTTTGGAATTGGACAGGCATTTGTAAGCTGGTTTGGGTTCTGGGAGCCAAACTCAGGTCCTCATGATAGAGGAGAAAGTTCCCTTAACCACTGAGCCATCTCTCCAGCTCTGATAAAGATATATTAAACATTAAAACAATTCTTGAAGTTAACTGATGTTCCTGTTGGAAACTTTGGATGATGGCGTATGACTGTGTTTTTAAAGCCTGACATCTTCCCCACAGAGTCAGTCTCCATAACTTTCCCCTTACTTTGAGCATGCCCATGAGAGTTCTGACAGAAAGTGTGAGAAACCCTGTTAGAAGGACAGCTACCTGATGGAAGTTAAAGGCCACACCTTGTCGGATGATGGCTCACAATCTCAGCAGCCACACAAGTGAAAGCCCCAGCTTTGAATGCTAACCTCTTAAAATAACAACTTTTGAAGAAAGTACTTCTCCAGAGAGCAGGCTCAGGCTCTCATGGGGTCAGTGCTATCACCACAGCTCTCATGGAGGATGGGAAATCTTAAACGTTTTTGAGAAATAGAAATTCAATACTTAATATTTTATTAATAAGCACTTTAAAAAGACCATTGCAGCCTCAGGGTTTATTACAAAATGAAATCATTACTAAATAATAAAACATCACATTATAAATGACAAAACTATTTGGATATGAGCTTTCGGGCTACATTCTGTGATATAATAATAATAATGGAAACACTTTTCAGACTCTGTTTTGAAATGTAATACGACTTCCCACATTTTGCCTCTTATGCCTCGCAGGCATGCCTATGTACACACAGGACTGGCATGGGTGTACTTAAGCAGCCCACTGGATAGTCCAGCTGACTCTTTGCCAAGAGGGAACAATACAGACCATATCTCTTACAGCTTGACAAACTGTTACGCAGCATTTATCTTAGTTGGGACAAATATAAGCATCAGCATGTCTTTCTTGGAAGTAAGTTATCATCCTGTTGCTTCCACAGAAGGTCAGGAGAAGAAATGAAATGTTTATCATATTTAGGTTTTAACATTAGATAGCTCATTACATGAATGTCTTACAGGAGGCTAAGTGAGAATAATGGCAGTTTATCAAACCCATCTTGACTTTAAAAAAATCTGCCGAGTGTAATTTGGGCTGCCCATATACTCAGTGTGGGGCCATTCGCTGGAGTGTGGTTGACTTACGAGGGGCCACCTCCTTAAAGAAAACTGACGTTCCTTCCTCCAGAGCCATTAACTGTCCATAGTTTCTCCAGTGAGGGCTCATGAACCCTTCCTTTCTCTATGCTGAAATGTTGCCTGGCTGGATTTTCTGCAGGCCTCATGCGGGCAACCACAGCTGATGTGAATTCATGGGTGTTGAGTTCGGTCATGGGCAAAAGACTATTTCCACCATAACATCTGACTTTTTTTTTTTTTAAAGCAATTTCTCCAACTTTCAGTTGAATGAAAGCACTGACATCGAGTGGGCTGGTCCTCTCCCAGGACAAGAGCCATGTTTGCATGCTTACTTGTCTTCACTTCTCTGCTTGAAGTTTCCCTCTTGGCTTCAGGATGATTCTTGAAGATGAACACTCTTCTTTCCTCTGCTCACAAAGTGAAGAGATCCCTGTATTGTCCCTTTTTGGGTACAGTGAAGGAGTGTAGTAGGAGGTTTCTGGCCCAGACTTTCGGGCCTAGCCTCAAGGTTTAGGTCCACAGACCAGCAGAGACACACACAGATGCTTACAATAGTTTTGGGCTGAATGGCCTAAGGCCCAGGCATATAACTTGCTAACTCTCTACCCTTCATCTAACCCATGACTTTTATCCTGTTCAGCCATGCGGCTCGGTACCTTTTCTCAGAGCAGCACAGTTGTCCTCTGCTTCTTCTGGCTTCTCTCTGGCCTTCTGCTCTCTTCTGCCTGTTCCTAGAGTCTTCTGGTCTGTTAGCCCCGCCCACACTTCCTGTCTGCCTTTGGCCAATCAGAGCTTTTTATTAAACTCATAGGCGGGGACAGTTATTTACAGTGGAACAGCATAATCCCCCTACAAAGGAGTCCTGAGTCTTTGGATAGGAGTGAGGAACTGTTCTAACAGTTGTTTATAGCCACGTGCCTCTTTCTTTGCACGTGAATGGTACAAGTGAGATTTAAAGAAAAGGGATCCGGGGTTGAAAAGAGGTAGAAACTCTGTGCTCTTGATTCTACCTGCGTATCTCCCTGTGCCCTGTACTTCTCCACCTGCCACCATTTTGTAAGCTCTGTATTTCTTGTCTTGTTCCATGTTACCTTAAAGTCACCACAGAGAGCATCGAGTCTCTTATTTCTTCATGGTTGTCTATCTTGTTTCTACTCTCCAAACCCACGGCATGTTTGCACTCAGCATTTTCTATGGTTATTATAAAACTTACGTTTACTTAGTGAGTTACTACAAACCAGCATCTTCTAAGTAGTTCAGAAAGAATATACCTATTATTTTAGATACAGAGTTGAAATAGTTCTTTAGCTTTTATCCATACGTTATTTCTGCTGTTTGGTTCTTGTAGAATCACTAGTTTGTGAAATGAGCTGTGAAGGACTCATCACCTATTCTGCCACAGAAATGACTCCCCACTGTAGGCGGAAGTTTCTGTTCCACCAGCAACCCCCAAATACCCAGAATCTGCTTCCCAAATTACCATACAAAGGCATATATTAATTATAAATGCTTGGCTTATAGCTCAAACTTATTACTAACTAGCTCTTACACTAAATTAACCTATAATTCTTATCTATGTTTAGTCACATGACTTGGTACTTTTTCTCAACAAGGCATTCTCATCTTGCTTCCTCTGCATCTGGCTGGCCACTCTCTGACTCTGCCCTTCTCTTTGCCAGCGATTTTAGTTTGGTTGCCCTGCCTATACTTCCTGTCTGGCTATTTGGCCAGTCAGTGTTTTCTTAAACCAACTTGAGTAACTAACAAATATTTACAGTGTACAAGAAGATTATTCCATAGCACTCCACATCTACTTTTTCTTCTTCTGTCTGCCTATTACATTTGCTCACATTGATCCAATAGAGGTGGAAAAAAAACCTGGTAGGACATTCCAGTGGATGACCTCATACTCATGAGTATATGGGTAACACACACTGTATCTCAAGGGTAGGGAATAGGACATGAAGAAGTTGGGGGGGGTTAGAGTTATTGGAGAAGTCGGGAATGAATATCATCAAAATACACCGTACCCAACCTGAAGTGCTTTGTGAATTAATAAACATATTATATTATAAGTGAAGCTGAGTGTCATATTGGACAGCTGTTTATGAAATCAGAAGCAAGAACGGGAGTGGGATTGTTCATCCGGTACCAGTCTCTGGCTGTAAACATGGTGCAGACTTGACATTTGTCAAAAGACCTACAGAATGTCTTTGCCTGTCAGACTCCACAACCACGTGGTGCCAATCCCTTTCTTTTACAGAAGAGAAATCAGAAGTTGGCAGTGTCTTTTTATTTGTGGATACTTGGCGTAGGAAAGGCTGGCTGCAGAGGAGGAAAGAGCAGGAATGATGGGAAAGAATCGATTGGCCTTGGAGGCAGAAGGGTTTGGGATTTGGTAGCAGTTCTGCCTTCTAATATCTGTGTGATTTTGAGGGTGCTGGTTTTCCTTTGAGCATCAGAATTCTCACCTACAGATGATAAAAAGCTAAGGTCTTTTCTGCCTCCTAAGGTTGATTTCCACCTAGCATTTTCTCAGATTTTATTTTGTGCCTCAGCCTATATGAAATGCATACTTATGTAATGATTCTGGAGTAAATTCTGATGATGAATCTAGATGATAATTAAGTCACCTACTCAAGGTCATAAGACTAAGAAGTATAAGTTTGAGACCCGAATCCAAAGCACACTCAGGAGATGGAAGATGAGCGTGTGTGATATCAGTGTGTGTATAATACATTGACATACAAATCAAGCATTTTCCAAGAGCTGAGATATGTTGGTTTGAATCATAAAAGCAGATATTAAATATGGATTTTAGATGTTTATTGACTGATGATGCCCACTAAAGTTTTTGTGAGAATTGAAAAAAATGGGTGCATTTTCTCATTGAGGAAGCAGGGCAGCACACTGCCTGGCTCTTACTGCATAGATCTCAAAGTGCTTACCAATCACTCTGGCTCCAGGAAATGCCTTTGTTCAGCATTACTTACAATCACACTTCCCTGATTGCCTGCTTGGGTTAAAATATTTTCCTTCACTCTCATAAAAAAGAAGTTAAAAATAATAAGCAATATTATAATAGGCAATTCATAATCAGAGAATTGATTTAAGCTCTATGATGACAGGCAAGCAAAAGTGTAACTTTAATGAGGATTTTGAAGCAACGCTGTGCCTCTGGATTCCTCAGGAGCCCGACAGGTTGTCATTTTTAAAAGGCCTTATATTTTGAGCTGTCATTTTGCTAGGTACAACGCTGTCCCTGTGAGGTGACGGCTCAGAGCTGATACCTGTGGTTTTCCATCTCCATAGGAAAACCTTGAGAAGAGAATTTCTCAAAGGGGTTGGTTTTCTCAAAACAAGAATACTCAAAATTCCTCAATACTGGGGAATAATTTATATAGACTACAATTCATAGATCTTAACTCCAGAGATTCTGACCAAACATATGCACTAGTAGCATCATTATTTACGCTCAGTTGCAGAATGATTTTATTACCCTTAAATTTTAGTCAAATCCCCCAACATAAGACAACCACTGTAGTAGGTTCTTCTTGTCTATTTTCCAACATCCCTTAAATGGAATAATATAATATTTATATTTTGATGTGCTTTTCTTTGGTGAGAATTCTGTTTTGAGATTTCTCTATGCCTTTACATGTCTTTTCCTTTCAGTTACTCAGTAATATGCATTGTCTGTTGTATAGATATGCCACAGCTTGTCCATTCCCCAATCTGTTGGTGGACATTTGGAAGGCTTCCAGGTGTTGACTGTTATGAATACAAGTGCTATGAATATTCATGTACAAATGTTTTTGCAGACATATTTGTCCAGTTCGCTAGGGTATAGACCAAGAAGTAAAATGGCCACACCATGATGTATGCATGTCCTAAGCATTCTGATCACAAAAAGCCCACAAAAGATTGTCCAAGAAATGTCCTAACATTTCACTGGTTACATACAAAATCATGAGCCAGGATGATCTTCATATCCAGGACCCAATTTAGTTTTTAAGAGCTTGGCTATGGATCACTCATTTCCTAGAGGACATTTATTTAGCCAGATAGCGGGTTACTTGCAGACTGGATCATAGTTAATGAATTTATCAGAACTCTGCGGACAGTGCTAGGTATCTATGTGCTGGTGACAAAAGGGATATAATTTTATAATATAGAGCAGCCAGATGAGGAGAAAGACGTGAAAAGTTCCAAAATTCATGAAACAGATGCACTCATATGCCTGCGAAGCAGCAGATAGAGTTTATAGCCACCCGGGAGTGTAAAGCGAAGTCTCCTAGAGAAGATGATGCAAGCAGAGCCTTGAGAACAGGTTGGAGGAGTTCTTATTAGGTAGCACTTTGGATAATACGGTTTCTTTTCCTGACTGAGACACATATGTGTGAATACTGAGGCACAGGCAAGAAGAGGTTCCAAAGTGAGAGACAGAGCATATAATTCTTTTATGCGCCAGTGACTCATATTAGCAGGGGTGAGCGAGTTGATTAGCAGTGAGAAGAAATGACAACCTGGTTTTCTAAGTAACATCTCAATACTTGGTACAACTTTCAGGGGTCTCTGCAGCCTGGGGAGCCACCCCGCCCCCTTAGCAAATGCAATTGTTCTTCAGTGGAGATGGTGCCTGGGTTCTGAGGGTCACTGGATCCTGTCTGTTGTGCTGTAAGAGATGTTAGTACCAGAATTTTTAGTCCCTGGTTTTGGAGTTGGAGACACTGAGTGATTTGCTCAGTGTGATCTACAGAGCTGGGGGCTGATGTGTATGTCCCTGGATTGACAGTGACAGAGGAAAAGGCAAGTGATGGGCCATTTGGGCGACTCTGGAGAATGGGAGGAGGTGGAAGATAATACATTTGGACAGAGGTTCGATGGACAGCAGCAAGGGGCTGCTACCGTCTTCTATTTTTACAGATTGCACGTAATGCAGGCCGGGCTTAGCTTTCGGGGACTGGACCCCTCCTTTTTTGTCTCATTTGTGCATTTAATTGAAATAACAGATTCCTGGAACCCTACACTAATGTGGTTACAGATGCCATGACTTTCCAGCTCATGGTCCCATTGCCTGAGGTGTGGCTTCTGGGAACCCCGGTTTCCCTGGGAGTGGATGTGGCATGGGATTCTTCCCCAGCTCACATTCTGTGGAGAGAAGCACCGAGGGAGGGGAGACTCTTCATATTTTAAGAGTTTTAATCCAGACGGTCTGAGAGTGACAAAGAGACAGAGGATGAGTCTGCACATTTGTAAGCCCGAGCCTTCCAAATGCATCCGACACAAGCCTGCTTTACTTTCTTATTTCAGCTCTAAATCTGCTCTCATTTCTCCCTTGGTTTTATATCAATTGAATGGGATATATGGGAACAGGATTTTATTAAGTCAATAACCAAAGCAAAACCAGCAACAGTATTGGAGATCAAAATATGAGGGAGAGGCTTTTTTCTGTTCAGGTCCAGGTGGATCGAAGGGATGCAGGATCCTTCCCCCCTTTTTTATTTGGCTACACAAGACCATTTACTATAACTTGGATTTTAAAAGGACCTCAAATTCTATATGCACTGTTCTTACTATGACAGCGTTCAGAGAGATGTGTGCCTTTGGGGGCTTACTAAGCTGTGAAGGATCTGGCCTCACGAATAGACTAATGTGTGTTTGGGTTTGTACTTGTATGTTACTGGGGGAGAGATCATTACAAAAGTAAGATATTTTTTTCCTGGTCAACATAATGTGAACAGCTTTTCTCTACCATGTGTTCCCAATGCAATTCTCTGCCTTTACTACAGGTCCCAAACGATGGGGCCAAAATCCTTGAGAGTATGAGCCAGGATAAACATTTCTTTCTCTTTAGTTCCATGTCTCTGGTACTTTGTTGCAGTGGTAGATAACAGATAGACAGAAGGTTACCTTGTGGTCCAAGATGGTAGCCTTGTGTTCCAGGTTTGCAGAAGGAAAGTGTTAGTCCCTGAGAGCCACGCCCTCCCCTAGGCTCTGACATCAGGCTCTTTTAAAAGCAAAGTTCCATGTGCACCTCCCTCCCCCACCCCCCCTCCCTTTGTTCTCTCTTGGGAGCTCTTATTTCTCTCTCTTCCTCCCTTCCATTTCTCTTTCTTCTTACTTTCTCTGACACTATAACCATAACCCCTCTGTTAATCATAATTATATACAATAAAGCTCTTTCTATATAGAAACAGCCGTTAAGAGTCTCCTGCTATGTTGCTGCCTCCTGTCAAGTTTCCTGTGTCCTTCATCCATGGAAACCTGCCACCACATAATCCTGCATCCTTAGAAACCTGCCGCCAGATAACTGGGTACATGCAAACCATGCCAATATATGCTCAAACCCTAACAGAAATGACAGAGAAGTAATGTGGGATGTCTTTCTGTACACTGTGACTATGCTTTATAATTGGCTAATAAAGGAATGGTTTTTTTGGCCTATGTCAGGGCATCTTAGAAGCAGGTGGGAAAGGTGAGCATAGATAAGGAAGGATGGCGGAGTCAGACAGAGATGCAATCCAGCTGCCCAAGGGGCAAGATGTAAAGGAACTCAGGTAAGCCACGAGTCACGTGGCAAGAGATAGATTAATAGGAATGGGTTAAGATGCAAGAACTAACTAGCAATAAGTCTGAGCCATAGGCCAAACGGTTTGTAATTAATATAAGTGTCTGAGTCCTTTTGGGGGGCTAAGCAGCTATAGGTGGGTCAGAAACTTCATATTACAGAGGAAAGCAGAGAATGAAATCATATGCTCTCTATGAAGGATTGAAAATGAATCCTACTCATGACCATCCATGTCACATCCCACCATGGCATGTGCCATCCATCCACAAGCCAACATTTCATTGAAATGAGTCTGGGTAATACCTTTCCTCCAGGTATCAAAATATGTAGCTAAAAATCACCTGGAAATCCAGGCTAAAATGCCTGATATTTTACTTTTTCTCAGTGACTGGGTCAGAAGGACATTGCCAGGTCCTTGTTTGTACCATCAAGTACACATTAGAAAGACCACCCAAGGCAAGGCAACAAAACCCGAATATTCACCCTATTATAACCACAGTGTTTGTCTTGTTCCGTTACATGGTCCCTAATACTCAGTAGATACTTCAGTAAATGCTTGCTGCTTTCAATCTTGCCACCAGCCACACCATAAAACAGTCCTGTTTCTTTCTTTGGATTTTTTATTTCAGGCTTCTTTATGGTTCCTGGGGTCCCCATTTCAACTACTGCTGGTCCCTTCTCATACCGCAGGATGATTTCAACCATATGACAAGATCATTTCTCTCCCAGAGAAGGTTCTATGTAAATATTTGTTCTGATCTGCATTGCTTTTCATGGTAAATTTAGCTAATGGTGTATGGAGGGAAGCAGTTCTTAATAGTTGGACGGGCCTCTCATTTTGATCTTGTCAATTCAGGGTGGTACAGTTAAATCAGGAGAGAAGGGACATCCAGCTCAGTGGCTTATCTCCCTTTCTGTTCTGCACCGAGTCTTTTTCTGTGGGAGGGAGCTGATGTAGAGAGGATTAGCAGGCTTCTATGAGTTTCGTGTCTATGGAGCCAAGGGTTATGAGGTCATAGAACAAGTGAAGTGGAAAAAGGTTAACGCAGGTGGTCAATTATTGCATCAGTTGGTGATTAACTCATGCAGATCCTGCCTTAGAGGCAGCGTGTAACAGTTGAACTGCTATCTTCCTTCCTTCCTTCCTTCCTTCCTTCCTTCCTTCCTTCCTTCCTTCCTTCCTTCCTTCCTTCCTCCCTTCCTTCCTTCCTTCCTTCCTTCCTTCCTTCCTTCCTTCCTTCCTTCCCCTATACCTGATAAAGTACCACAGACAGCAAGTAAATACCATATTTTTCTTTTTTCTTCTATTGTTTTTTTTTAATAAAAAATGTCATTTTTATCCATGTATCCACCTGCTCCCCCTCCCTTCCCTCCTCCCAGTCCCTCCCAGTCAGCCTTCAGTCTCCCCCCTCCCCAACCCTCCCCCTAAAAGGGCAGGAAGTCCCAAGGTGGGTCAGCTCAGCCTGGTACATGTGCTGTTTTCCATTTGCCTATCTTCCTGTAGCTGTTTAGATATAATGTGACATACAGGTCTTAGAGCCTACATGTGTTTAAAGTAACACTTTACAAGTTACTCTAGTTTTATCACCACACCGGTTTCTTTCCAAAGAAAATAAAAGTTCAGTGTTTTAAAGAGAGAATAGCGCTCTACACATAGTAACTATTTATTGAATCCGGGTTTGTTTGTTGGTTTGTCTCTGCCTTTCCAAATAGTTTGCAAAGACCTGTGTAGGAAAACTATTTCCAAAAGCTCCAGCTACAGCTTTACTGCTTTACAGAAGAAGAGGCGGGGAGTGTCAGAGCTCAGATGCTGTGAGCGATGCTGTTGCTTGAGACCCAGGAGAAGGTCCCCACCTGTTTGCATTTGATACTCAGCTCTTCCACATACCTGCCTGTTACTCCCTCTCAGGCAGAGTACTTCATTTGTTTGGTCTCGAATTACTATCTGTAAATTAACATTAACAGTAATAGTACCTAACTCTGAGGATTAAGGCTTTGGGGATTAAAAATAAATATGAATTGCATTCAACTGGTCTCTGAGATAAAATGCCACAAGAGTTTGCTATGATTGGTTTAGTATTCATTTCTGAGGTTTATTTATTTATTTTTATCTTTTACTTGATGTGGACATTAATTAGAGGTATATGTCTTCTTGGCCTCTTGTTACCCCACATGCCCTGAAAGATATTCAGTCCTGCTCCAGAAAGCCTGCTGTGGCTGCTGGTTGTAGCATTTACCTCTTAAGATGGATACATTATTCGAGAGACAGTCTCATTGGAATCATCTTCAGCATGGGCTATAGCGCTCAGGACTTAGATCTTAGTTCAGCCACTTGTAAACTATGTGTGGCCCTGAGTAGATCACTTACTCTTTGGAGGCATAGTTTAGTTACTTGAGAAGGGAAAACATGTACTGCATAGTGTTGTGGGATTATGTTCTGGTACATCGTAAGTATTTGTCCCTCCTACTGGTTTAATAAAATGCTGATTGGCTACAAGGCAGATAGAAAGTGTGGGTGGGGCTACCAGACTAAAAAATTCTGGGAACAGGAAGACACCAGTGGTGATGCCAGCAGATGCAGAAGAAAGAAGGCAACCATGCAGCTCTGAGAAAAGATACCAAACCACATGACTAGACAGATAATGGAAATAGGTTGCAATAAGGAGGGAGTTAGCAGGCAATATGCCTGAGCTACAGGTCAATCAGCATGAAATTAATATAAGCCTTTGTGTGATTATTTGGGGCTAAGTAGCAGCAGAGCTGCCAGTAGGTTAGAACCTTGGGGTTAGGCTGGAAAGTCTAGGACAGAAGCTGCCTGTTACAGCATAGGGTCCGATGAAAGCACTTAGTAGAATGTAGTTTTTTTTTTTATTATTATTTTTGCAGCTAAGTCTTGGAGGGAGTGTGGTAAAAACTTAGAATGTAGAGAGGGTTTCTCTAGTCTGCCTCTCTGTTGCTGTGTTTACACAGTGACCAAAGGCAAAAGCAACATGGTGATGAAAGCGCTTATTTTCACCTGAAGGGAAGTCAGGACAGGAACAGCTTCTGAGGAACATTGCATACTGTACTGCGCTCCATGGTTTGTTCATTCAGCCTGTTTTTAGCAAAACCCGCCCAGGATTGGCACCACCCATAGTGGGCTGGGCTCTCCCACATCAATCATTAATCAAGAAAATACCCTACAGACTTGCTCATGGGTCTCTGATGGAGGAAATGCCTCAGTTCTGTTCTTCCAGTTTGTGTCCGGTCAACAAAAACTAACCATCCATGGGTTAGGTCATTTATCCTCCATTATATATTTTCCCCTGGATGTAAAGTTAGCAAAACAAATTTGGTTCAAATAAACACCTCAAAAGCTGCTAACATTTTTCATTTTCATGTTTTAACCAGTTCAATCCAACTATCAAGAGCACACACAAAGCCCTTTGACAGATTAGATGAAAAGGTAACTGAGGCACAGAGACAGGAGTATTCTAGCTGACAGCATGAAATCTCAGTGTAGGGTGAGATCTAGACATAGGTGAGGGTAAAACCTTGCCCTTCTAAATCACCAATTTGATAACTATTTTACTTTTATAACTATTTTTACATTGAAAGCAGTTGTTTCTGCAATTTTTCTCATAGACAAGGTATACATTAAACTGAACACAAATTTAAACTAACAATGACCGTTGTTGATAATTTATCCTTAGTTTTGTTACAGCATGCTCGTAACTGCGGAGAGGTAGGAGCATCATTCCACGTATAGAACTGCTTTACAGCTGTAGTGAGTACTATGCTTTGCATAATGGATCACATCAACCAGTATTTATTGTACTTTATATGCAGAGTAGCGTGATAAACTCAGAAAGAAATGTAAAGTGATTCTTTAAAAACCTGTCTTAAGTAAATGAGTGGCTTTTTATTTTAACCCAGTTCAAATAATTACCCAGCATTGGCAGTAAATCTCTTTGATAGAACATAATATAAAAATTGATGATGAAGAACCAAGTTTCTTCAGCCTAGGAAAAGTGCGGGCTCTCCACTCTGCCCTCTGCATCCCTGCCTACCCAGAATGCCCTGGGACTCGACTACTTCTGCCCCTGAACAAACATAACCTTTAGGAGAAGCTATGTTGTCATTCTCATGGCTTCTTGTGAGTCGCTGGTCATTTTGGGGCAGGCGTTAAGGGCAAAATTGGGATGTTCATAAATGTTAACTCATGATAAGAACTTATTAAAGAATTTCCAGTTTTCTGTATTGACTTTGCTTCCAATTATTTTTCTCAAAAATGCATGCTAGTTATACAAATAAAATAGTTTTTTTAAATGGAAAGATCAGCATATAGTAATATATTATTATAAACAAAATGTAAACAATATTCATAATTACATGTCTAACTTGTAAATACCATTGTTATTATAGCATAAATTTTGATATGAGGAATTTAAGTAACATAATCTGGGGACCTTGGTACCTGCTACTTGAATTTTTAAGATTTATTTTCATTTTATGTGTATGGGACGTTTTGTTTGCCTGTCTCCATGCCCCACATGCATGCAGTGCCCATAGAGGCCAGAAGAGGGTGTTGGATCCCTTGGAGCTGGAGTTGCAGATGGTTGTGAGCTCCCATGTGAGTGCTAGAAATTTAGCACTGGTCCTCTTGAAGACCAGGCAGTGCTCTGACCCAATGAGCCATTCTCCAGCTCCCCTGCTGCTTTAAGTAAGTGTTTAGACTATGCACTGGGGAGGCTGGTCTTTGACTCCAGCCTTTTCTGCATCCGGATTCTCTGTGTACATGCTGCTTCCTACAGCTCATTTCTCCTACTCCAATGATTTCCTCATAAAGTTAACTTGCTTTCCATAAATAGTTGACAATAAATTAATAATAATAATGCTTAACTATTAATTATTAGTCAACTGTACATAGCACTAAACCCTGTATTAGGTTTTCTATTAGCCCATAACCACTCTATGGTCTAATTGTTAGCTTTTTTTCAGAGATTAAAAAATGGACAGGTGTGGGGAAGTGGTTAGCATATCTAAAGTCATCCATGGTAATGGGAAAATAAAATCTCACTCAAAATTTATATTTGCTCTGGTTCAAGAGAGTCCAGTCATTATTCTCTGTCAGGATCTGTCTTTTGCCATTTTATAAGGTCCAGTTAAAAGATGCCTTCATTCATTTTCTGTCCACTCATTTCTTTAGCATTTGTAGACGCTGAGCTTCTCAGCCATGCGATCGCCCCTCCACTGTGTGTTTGTTTCCCAGCTAGACTATAAACCATTCATTACAAAGTTGTTCCTTCAGGGGACAGGTGAAAATGTGGGACAATATTTTGTTATTTTTAGAATATATGACTATAATGTATATTGTAATGAGGTACCACTGGTGTGTAGTGCCTGGAGACCTGGAATATTAATTAAATCTTGCAGTGCACATAAGATTGTCCTTTTCTGTGGAAACTTGTCTTACCCTAAATGATAATATTGTCTTTCTTAGAAACACAGGTCCAAAGGGAACCAGAGCAATGATTTTCCTTTCTATGGACTTGATTCTGTTATAAAGTCTTTGTCCTACTCATAAAAAGTGTCGATTGGCTGTGATGACAATCTTTCTCTCTCTCATCTTAAAGTTTTTACTTCAGTGTTAAAGATAGATCTTTTAGAGCTCAGAAAAGAAAAACACCTAACTGAAAGCACTATTGTCATAAAACAAGGAAAATTTAAGACAGACATCAAGCAACTACTCCATTTGGGGGATTATTTCCAACAAACATCTCTCTAGCAAGATACTTTTTATGTCTTAAATTCTGAAAAATTACAAAAGCTGACCAAGAGAAGGCAAATGAACTCTGTCATGTTAACAATGTTCTTAAAAGCTACCAAGGATATTTCTATCAGAAGTACCTACTTGGAGGGGAAGTGGGGGCTATGTTGTCTGTATTGTGAATAGTGAGGTCCTGGTTTGTTTGTAGGTAATTGCCACCCCAGGGCCCTCCATATTGCTGACTGATGGGCTGTCGCTTGACCTTACCTGCCTGTATCCAAACTTCTAAATGTTTGCCTCCTCACAAACACACCTCTTTGGTCTCTAGTTTTTACCAGCTGTACTATTCCCGTTCACTGTAAGGAGTAGTTTCAGGAGGTGGCGCAAGCATTCCCAGAACCTTCGGGCATCTTCCACGTACCTGCTAGCAAACTTCTTTCCAAAATCTGGAACAATTTCAGAAGTGTCACTTGTCCTGAGAGTGAAGACTTGGACAGATTTGTGCCTTTGAAAGGAGCCTTTTACATTTAGACTGGAGGGAAGTGCATGGACCATAAGAACTGGTGGTTTGTAGTCAGAAGTTTCTCTGTCCCTCCTGGTTAGTCAGGCAGCCATTTAGTCCCAAATAATGACACAAAGGCTTATATTAATCACAAGATGCTTGGCCTATGGCTCAGGCATATTACTAACTAGCTCTTATGCTTAAATTAACCCATAATTCTATTAATGTTTAGCCTCGTGGCTTGGTATCTTCAGTACAGCATTCTCTTCTTCCTTTCTCTGTGTCTGGTGGGTGTCCCTCGCTCTGCTTTTCCTCTTCCCAGAATTCTCCTTGTTTGGTCACTCCACCTCTATTTCCTGTCTGCCTAGCTTCTGTCTAATCAGCATTTTATTAAACCAATATTTACAGTGATAAATATTTACGGTGTACAAGAACACCCACGGCAGCGGCTTCTGGTCTTATTGTGTCCAGACACTTCCCCACTCCTACCTCCTTTACCACCGTGCCACAATATCAGTGTAATATTTTCATACATTTATATTTTTAAGCTTTGTTCACCCACCCACTGTCCTCCCTCCTTAATCCTCTTTTTGTGTCCCTTTCTCCTTCAAATAGATTCCCTTTGTTTTCATGACACATATTCTAACCCACCTTAGACTTCTTCTTTCCTCTCATATTCCTCATGCTTCCCCTCCCCCCACATATTCAAATCTACAGTCTGTATATGTTAGAAGGTGGGCGGTATTAGTTCCTCTTGGTCTGGCTTTATTTTCTTTATATAAGACTTCACGTCTTTCAAATTTGTCACAATCTCATTCTCCTTTATAGTCAGTAAAATACGGACCATCATTTTTCTTTATGGGTTCATCCCTTGTTGGCCATTGAGCCTTGTCATGACTTGGCTGTTGTGAAGAGTGCAGCAACTTAGGTGAATGTGAAAATATCTCTTCTGTGGTGTGAGACTCATTGTCTCTCAGGCAAGGCACCCTAGAGCGGCATAGCTGGGTCATAGACGTAACCTTTATGGTGATGTGAATAGTAACAGCAGCAGCAGTGACTGAGCATCCCTGTTTCCCAGCATCAATCTGCATTTGCTGTTCCTCATCTTGGTGATAGCCCTAGGGGGTGGGGTGGGTATGGGCTCTCAGCTTTAATTTGCATTACTCTGGTAGCTAAGATGCTGAGCGTTTATTCAAAATCCTGTTGGCTATTTTCATTTCTTCTTTTGAGAGTGTTCTATTCACTTCATTAGCCTGTTTACTAGGAGTATATGATTTATTGTTTTGGTTTTTAATTTTTGGAGTTCTTTTGGCTTCTAGATACTAGCTGCCTCTCAGATGTTGACAGAAAAAGGTTTTTCCCCATTCTCTTTACACTGCCAATAGTCACCTCTGTTCTTCAGAAGCATTAGAATTTCTTAAACATTCATTAATTTTTGGAATTATTTCCTGTGCTATTGGAGTTCCTTTCAGAATGTTTTTGCCTGTGTCTTTATCTTCGGCTGCATTGCTTATGTTTTCCTTGGCAGTTTCAGAGTGCAGGCTGATCTGAAGTAAGATCTAGGATACACTTTGAATACATTTTTGTGTAGGGTGAGTGATTCAGATGCTGTCTCACCCTTCCATACATGATAATGCAGCTTTCCGACCGCCATTTGTTGAAGAGGATATCTACTCCCCCATATGCTTTTGACTCCTTTGTCAAATATTGGCTGTAATGATGTGGATTTGTCCTCTATTCTACACCACCATCTGTACCAGCACTGTGCTGCGTTTTGCTACTGTGGCTCTGTAGTTTGAGGCCACGTATTATGATGTCTCTTGCATTGCTCTTTCTGCTTAGGATTGATTTGTATATTTGGAGTCTTTTGTATTTCCAGAATGAATTTAGGATTTTTTTTTTTTCCAGTGAAGAATGTCACTAGACTTTTGTTAGGCTTTCACTGAATCTGTAGATTGCTTTTATTAGTTTACTGAATCTCATGGCAGCAATTATGCTAGTACTGAGCATTTTGAGGACTTAGATGAAAATTATGCTTTCTGAAACAAGTAATAAAGTTGCTTGTAGTTTAAGCCTAGAGACCTGAGTTGTACTCCAGGAACCCACTTGAGGTGGAAGGCGAGAATTGATTTCACAAAGTTGTCCTTTGACCTCTGCATTTGTGTTGTGGCATAAACACCCACATATGAAGTGTACACACACACACACACACACACACACACACACACACACACACACACACACACACACTAAAAGTTAAAAAAAAAAAAAAACGGAGAAAGCTATTATCTTTTTTACTCACATATGAACCTTATATTTTCAGGAACACAAAAACTTGGATTGTAAAACCTTTCCCCCAAATATTTCTATAAGATTCTTAAGGAAGTTAGTGGATTTCATGGCTCTTACTGGTTGGTAGTGAACAGAACACAGACCTGACCTATCACAACTCCAAAATTCAGATAATTTAGACAGATAAATAACACAAGAAGGATAGACTTCATTTTTATCTGTAGTGTGAGCAGTTTTTAAAACTGGCCAAATTTCCCTTCTCACCCTTGGAGAATCCTCTATTAGTAGTTTTGATGGACAGCAAAATTTGCATCTGAACACTCATGAATGACAGTTTAGACTTGAACAACCAGATCTTGTGGCTCAAGACCCTGGCCCACAAGCAAATTATTAGAAGGTAAGAACAGCTAGAACTTATTATTGACAACAGAAATAAAGTCCAGCATCAGTAGTGACCATGTTTTTTTTAACAGAGTGCTCATACTCAAAATGACTATTGTTTCTACTTCTTGGTGACCCAGAGCTTCCTGGGTTCCTTGGAACAGCCTGCTGGATTCTTCAGTAGCCATTCTCCTTTTTAGAAATAGTCCCCACTTATCTCAAGTTTAAGCATAGGCATTTAGACATTTGGCTAAAGAGTATATTTGCTGACTTCTCTTGCAGCTAGAGACAACACTGGCTTCTCTTGCAGCTAGTGATACCACATGACTACATTTGGCCCACTGGAAAAAATCATGAATGATGATTACTTTAAGGTAACATCTCTAGTCAGAAGATATTTACTCCTTACTTCCTCTGTCCTTTTTGTGGCCCAGAATGTAGCCAATGAGAAGGAGACAAGGGCGTCTTAAAGAATGAAGCAATAGTAAGAAGGAACCAGTTAAAACAGCCCACACTTTTTGTTGCTCCACCCCACAATAGAAATGATTTATCTCGCTTGCTTCTGTTAGAGAGATAGAATTGATGCTAATTATTCTATTAATTAATTGATTAATTAATGCTAATCACTTGTATCCATTTCCCATGCTTAATCTTATAGCCTCATATTTTAGGAGCACTCAGGAGCTTTCCAACACATTCTTCAAAAAAAATTTTTTTTTTTTTTTTACAAATGTGTGTGTGTACACACTCAAGTGTACCCTCAAGTGGAGGGTGAAGGATAGAGCTGATGCCTTTGATTCCTTTCTACCTTACTTTTTGAGCCAAGTTCTCTTATTAAACATGGAACTTGCTGACAACACTGGCTGGCTGGTGAGTTTCTGGGATCACCATGGTCATTGATCTTTCTTGTCATCTGGAGTTACAGACGTGCTTTATCATAGCCAGCTTCTTTGTGGGTGCTGTGGATTCTAACCCAGGTCTTTGTGCTTTCTCAGACCTTTACCCAACAGCTCCCAAGTTCACTTTTTACTAAGAATGGCTGAGCCCTTTCTGCTGTTTACATGGTTAATAGTATTTTAAATAAACAGATCCCTAAATGTGGAATTGATCAACTTGGGAAGCTGAGTGGACATCAATGGGTCCTACTATCAGAGCCCAGAAAATTATCTTTTCTTATTCTCTTTAGCTGGGAAGCTTGTTGATTGGACAGTGGTTGGGTGAATAGATTTTTTGCCCACAAAGGCCAGCACATTGCATACAAAATTAAAGGGTGCTGATGTATTTTGACTACTTCTCACAGGTTCAGATAAGAACTACTAAATGGGCCTGAATTTAGAAGAGAAATAAAAATCCAACAACTTCATGAAAAAAGATCTTTTATGCGGTAATCTGTCCTCCAAAGTGATATGAAATCTAGAATCTAGCATGGTTTAGGAAATCCTTTGACCCATGGGCCTTTTTAAGGAAGCAGGTAGAGTTTAAGGTTACTTGGATGAGAGACCCAGCTTTGGAAGACAGACATTAAAAAGTAACATGATTTGTGATACAGTGAAACAACTCTGTCTTTCTCTTGGCCTCTGAACTTTCCAGCTGCATGAGCTAAGGAGTACGCTTTGCTATTTAACTGAGTCAAATGAATTTTCTGCTACTCATATCAAAGCATCATTAGAAGTTTGGCTGTTTAACATTAGACATTCATTCTATAAGATCTATACCAATTATGACCCAAGCTGGTTGATAGTAAGTGTTGTCAATGACAGATGCTCTGTGTGTACTCAGACTTTGACACTAATTCCAACCTTCTCCCAAGAGCTTAATAACATCTTGGTTAGAACTGAGTGGTTCTTGTAGACATCTCTAACTTCCCAGGGCAGTCCATTTTCCAAAGGGCTGCTTCAAGAGTTACACCTCTACTAGCAGCTTCTCAGTTCCAGAAACCTTTGGTCAAGTCTCAACAACCACAGTATGTGATGCCTCCTTCCATTTTCCTTGGGAAATGTTGAGAGCTAACAAGTTGTTCTTATGTAAATATCACCAGAACTTGTGTGTACCTTTGCTGGGTGATAGAAATGATTGCTTCACCAAGCGGCATTTACCATCCTCACAAAAGTGCTGTAAAAAATGTGTTCCAATGATGGTGCTAGATAGCATTTAAAAACAGTCAGTAGAGGTGAACAGTCCCTGAAGTGGGAGTGCATAGACATAACTGGAGCCAATCATTTCTGTCCAGAGATCTTAAAAGGACATGAGGTCATTTCCTCGAAAAGGCATTTTTTTCATGGCTGAGCTTATTGGAGTGAAATGTCAAAATCTGCTTGTTTGTCCAAAAACAAATGAATAAATTAATTTTAAAAACAACAACAACAAAAACAACCAACTCCCAGGAGACTAAGCCAAGGCTGGAGCACCTCAGTGTTGTGTGAGGTTATTTTGAGAAGGAACTTAAAGAACAATCAATCTTAATTCACTTTTAGATTTTTTTTTGTTCGCCCTGAACTCTCTATTCATCTTTTATTCTCAGAGAATCTAAAATCAGGTCAAATCTAAATCACCCCCAATTGTAGCAGGTGTTAGAGCTGTGGGAATCCTCTGGCTGTGAAGGCTATGTGCCTTTCCTTCCCAGAAGAAAGAGGGGGTTTCTCTGAAGCTGTTAGCGTTTACCCATTGAGTTTAAAATGAAGGGCTAAGAATAGGCTTTGGAGTAAGTCATCCTGTATGCAGAAGGGAACTGCACTCTGCATTGACACTTCTGCTCAAAAATTATGATCTGTGCCCTAGGCTATCAAACATCAGTGCACAGAATTATTCACAAAGGGTTTATGGTTCAAGTGGTAAATCTAGGCATTTGCAAAAATGTTGACCCAAGTGAGTCAGCACAGGAAGCTTGATCTTTCAGTTTGATGAAAATGTAATTTTATGGATGTCAAGCTGAAGTTCAAAAGTGACACATCATGTCACACAGATAAATAGTTTTGCCAAAAGCAATGCCATAATTCATAAGCACTTGTCAGGCCAATAGTAACTATCACGCTGATTAAGCCAAGTGCTTACTAATAAATGCAGTCTTCATCCAATATCATGCATTAGCCTTTTTCTGAATCACAAAGATGGCCCCATGGAAATATTGAAACTAGTACTGTGAGCGAACGCCTAATGTAAACACTTATGTATGTAATACTTTTGCCCTTGTGAAGATTAATTTTAGAAAAATACCCAGCAATAAATTGAATATTCGATACCTCCTCCCTTAGGTCCCTACAGACTAACCAAATAACAATGTTGAAGTAAAAGTATGAAGAAATGTAAAAGGAACAACACAATAAAATCAAATGGTTGTTATTTTTGAAAAGTATTAGTGCTGAGGAAGAAGAAGAAGAAGAAGAATAGGAAATCTTTTCTAAGCCTTCCTTCTGGTCCAGACTGGCTTTTCTACAGATCTTTCATGGTCACACATATATGTGCAGGGGCATTTGTGTGTGTGTGAGAGAGAGTGTGATGGGTGTTCAGAGGATTGAGATTTACATGGGTGTTGCCCTTGATTCCTTTCCACTCTGTGGAGGCAGGGTCTGTTTCTGAACCTAGAACTTGCTGATTCTTGCCTAGAGTGTCTAGCTAGTCCCAGGGTTCCTCATCCATGCCTTCTGAGTTCTGGGACCACAGCCAGTTGCGGTATCTGTGTTGTACATACTGCATCAGTACAGCATGCTGTTTTGAAGCTCTGTCTCAAAACAATAACAACAATAAACGCCAAACCAACATCAAAAGTCTTGGGTTTCAGGTCTAAGAACTCCCTTTAGCAATTCTGTCTGGATGTGGATACTTCTCAGGTTGAATTAGATTGAAGACTTCTTAACTTCCTGAGCCAAGGGTTGAATATTTTCCCATGTTTGGGTAAGCTACCCCACAGAAGTCTTGTAAATGGAGTTTTTCTGTCCTGTCCTGTTCCACTGCCACTTCCAAATAATCACTCAGAGGCTTATACTAATTATAAATGCTCAGCCAGTAGCTCAGGCTTACTACTAAATAGCTTTTACACTTAAGTTAACCCATAATTATCACCTATGTTTAGCCATGTGTCCTGGTACCTTTTCTCAGTTCAGCATTCTCATCTTGCCTCCTCTGCATCTGGCTAGTGACTCCTGACTGTCCTTGCTCTGTCTAGCATTCTTACTTTGGTCATCCTGCCTATATTTCCTGCCCAGCTACTGGCCAATCAGCATTTTATTAAACCAGTTCAAGTGACAAAACTTTATAGTGTACAAGAGCAATATCCCACAGCAAAGTCTCTTTTTTATTCATGTTTTAGCACATTCTGAAGACCGTGTGGCTGACTCAGGCATATTTCCAGTTCTGGGCCAAGGAGGGTATTGGTGGCATACCACGGTGTTTTCTTGTTTGTTAACTTGAAATGGTAAATAGTAAAGATGTGAACTACTTATTCTGTGACCCCACTGACACCATCCCCCACTGTTACCCTTGGAGTTTGGATGACCAGCTCTTCTTCTACACACTTGGAGAATCAGGCATTGCATTTTCAGGACATACAGTGCCAAGCACGGTAATTAGCACTTGCTAAGCAGTAAATGATCAATTGGAGCTTCGCAGAGCAATGGTTTAGGAAGGTTAGGAGAAAGGCATTGTGGAAAGGCAGGGTTCTGATAAGCTGCCCCCGCTGGACTCGATTCAAAATGCAACTTGTTCAAAAATCTTTCCCGGAACAACAGCCTGACTGCTCATTAATTCCATAGCAACTGTCTTTTTATCCGTCATTCCCAAAGCCCTCAGGGGGCTCTTTGTATCAAATGAGTTTGTCCTTGTAGACATACTACTTTGCATTTTCAGTATCACATTATTAACATTTTTTTTGCCATCTATGGCAAATTCTTAAGACCCTGTAATAAAGATTGTGTTTCTTTAATTTGAGGTCCCAGTTTTGACTTTTTTTTCCCCTCAAATCTACCGTTCATGTCGTATCTACTACACTGAGCAGGTCCTTAATGAAGAGATGGCGTTTAAGAAACAACTGTGTTGAAAATCTGTTTTATTACTTATTTGGCTTTTTATTTTTTGTTTAACAAGAAATAAAAATATATATATATTAAAAACATTATTATGGCCATTATCATGAATTTATAAGAAAAAAATCTTTCAATTTCTGGGGGGAGGGGGAGGAAAGTCGTGCCATACACATTTAGGCTTATTAGGATTGGCTGTTCCTGTCAATCATGAGGCAGAGTGCAATGTATGTATTTTTTATGGAAAGAATCTTTGGTCACAAATCATTCTTTTAAAAGATGTCATGAAAAGGGGCTAGTATGAAGGATAGATTTTGAAAGATGAGTTTTTTGTTGCTTCCTTTGGGGGTTAGTCTGTCACACGTCCTTAAGGGTACAGGAAAATTTCTTAACTCCTAAGTTCTAGGACTTCTGCCGATGTGCAGCATCCAGAGAGGAGGGAAAGCTATTGCAGTATCATTAGGGCCCCACGGCCAGCCTGCGGATTTAGGCAATCAGGTCTATCGTATCTCCTTGATGCACTGCAATTGCGTACATTCTGCATCAAGAACAGGTTTGGGCGAATCGGAGCCTTTCTTATAAATAACAGTTGATGTACTTACGGAATTCTAATCCCACACTGGAGAGACGCTCCACATGCACAAAAAGGAACTCATTAGCGGTCAGAGTTCATGGTCCAGGCAGTTTCCTCTACCCCAGTCTGTTAGGGAAATTACCAGCAGGAAAACCTCCACTGCGTTCTCCAGCTACAATTTAGTTTTGTTCTTACTCCGTGATTGCTTTTCAAGACTTGAAATTCCAATAAAATAATTTGATTTTTAATTACCTGAGTGTGTGGGGTAGCTGGTAGGTGCGATGCATGCAGGTGCCTGTGGAGGCCAGAAGAGGGTGCTGGATACTCTGGAGATGGAGCACTGCCGGTGCTTGGAACTAAACCAGAAAACCTTTATGAGCCCTTAACTGCTCAGACATTTCTCCAGCCCCTATAAAACAGTTTTGTATGGTTAAAACAGATGACATAGCATTTCTGCGTTACTAGAATATTTCTCGTATATTGTTTTTACTAATGGATTCATCCTCTCTAGCTACAAAGACTACACTGGATGAATCAGCTCCAGGCTATCTTGTGAGGACTGTGAGGGTCTGTACTTGGATTAGATGCAGCTGCGTCTCTTCAGTTACATTTGTCTTTGTTGTGAGCCTACCCAGTTGGGCTTTGCAGTTTCCAGTGTCTTATGTTACCTACAATCAGGATTTTGATTTCTGGTAAACACATGTGAAATATTGATGATAATCTTACCTCATCTTTTTTTTCTTGCAATCGGATGAGGGAGAATTCATATTTGTCCTTATATACCGTGTGTGTGTGTGTGTGTGTGTGTGTGTGTGCAATCGGATGAGGGAGAATTCATATTTGTCCTTATATACCGTGTGTGTGTGTGTGTGTGTGTGTGTGTGTGTGTGTGTGTGTGTAAATATATATATTCAACAAAGCACTTAGTAATTTAAGGTACAAGTAGATATCAGAACAAATGGAACAAAATGGCTCAATTTGTCACCTTTTTGGGTGATCATTTTAAAAAGTGTTTTGTTCTATCTGTTCTAGAATAATTTTTCCAGACATGTCCTTTTCTTGGTGTGTTTCACTAAGGAGCTATTTCTCACAAAAGATAGAATCACTTCGTTTCTTCCCAGTGTTATATTTTTACATTATTTATTTCCTCTTATGGATTGGAGCTCAGTTTCAGGGCTGCCCAGGCAGAACTGAGGATTGAGACCTTTTCCTGGAGGCTGTGAAGCCACTGTGCCTCTCTCGTTCTTGACTCTTTATGAAATCTCCCACAGGTCTGCAGGAACTCACTGGTAACCCACAGTGAGATCTGCAGGACTAATATGGCCTGCCGCATGACTCAGATCAGCGGCAAACTCTTCTCCCCGTAGTCAACAGATGAGCGAAGTAAACTGGGTGAGAAAGCAACACACAAGAAGGGACCAGAAGCAAATAGAGGTGATTCTTAATGAAGGCAAAGGTACTCGTTTGTTAAATTTAGTTTCCAGTTGCACTTGGTACTACGGTAGAGAGCAAGTTCAAAGGACAGTTTTTTTTCCCCCTTAAACTATTTGGGGATTTTGAGCACATAAGCATACATGTAAAACATTTGCTGAAAATTAATATGCTGGGTCTGTGACTTGGCGGCATAGCACTTGCCTAGCAAACATAAAGTCCTGGGTTCCGGTCTCCATGCTCTAGAAAGAAGAAAATATTTTTACAAAAATTAAATAGCAAACACCAAAGGGATGAATAGTCTTATTTTATAGACCATGGATAAAGATGGGCCAACATCACTACCTCCTATACATCTATCTATACATTAAATTCTTGCTGGAATTTCTCCCCTAGAGTTTAGTCTTAGGACTGTTTATAAAGTTTAACTGATATAACTTTAAAATTCATACATATATGTCAGTCTTTGAAAACTTTTATCCCTAAAAAATGTGTGTTTTGGCATGTACCTCTGATGCTAGACAATATTCTCTCTCCCCCAAGAAAACTTTCTCGCCCCAGTAATATTGACTCTTAAGAACCAACTAGTTTTACTAGGAAAGACTTTTTCGTTTTATTCTCCTCCCAGCATCTGCAGACTGATTTGAACCCCTCCTGTGGGTCCTGTATAACTAACTCTATGCACCCTTTTCATAGGCCCTGACATATTCTATGGCACGGCCATGCTCACTGCCTTCCTCATCCTATTTACATGGTGATTCATACAGTAGCAAAATTAGGAGTATCACATCCCAGGTCACATGTCAGGACACATCCCAGGTCACATGTCAGATACATCCCAGGTCATGTGGCAGGATACAACCCAGGTCCATCACAGGGCCATATTGTAGATCATGTCACGTGTGGTATTGAGTGTGCTGAGCTAGCTCTCTCTTCTTTTCTTCAGCCTGGTACCTCACCTAGCTGGTGAGTGTTCCCACTATGATTAACCTATACTAGATAATCCCAGAGATTTGTTTTCGTGTGGCTCCGAATCCCATCAATTTGACAAGATTACTCATCACAGTTTGTAGATTGATATAAAGATAGATTTTCACTTTTTGTAAAGCTGGTAGCCGGGAGAAATTTCTAGAATAGTGTCAGCTAAAGGAGAGAACAGAGAGGAAAAGGAGAGAGAGGCTATTTTGTACGGCTCGGAGAACGAACTGTGGTAGTTGTACTTCAGGTTTTTAATGAGAAAGTTCATTAAGTTCATAGTGGGATGGCTAAAGAAACTCCCTATCATACCAGGCCTCCATCTCGGTACCCATCAGCTGTTTGTCTCTGACCCCAGTCCCCAGAAGATAAATTCCCATAACCCTGACAACTCAGGGACAGTCACACAGAAATGTACACCTGTGACCCTTTACTTGTTATGATATAACTAACTGCATTTTGGCTTTTATAACCCGCTTATTTCAAGTCTGGCTCAGAGATTGTCATCCTGGTATCAGTTAATCAATAAATCTTTTTGTTGTAATTGGATTGAGTCTATGGTCTTTTACCAGGGGTCACAAACTCCATAGCACATAGTAGGTATAAAGCAAAAGAATAGTCATATATAGATAGTAAATCATTATTAAATTTGGGAAGGTTCTTTAAGGCACCCTGACTTCCCTATTTCTCTTAATTAACTTCATGACTATGACACATAATACTGTATCAGGCAAACTTTTCTGTTGGCTGTGGTAGAACCATTTTGACCAAGGCAAAGTATAACAGTTTATTTTTGTCTTGTAGTTTCAGAATCAGAGCTTATGATGGAAACATGAAACAGTCACAGTGGCTGGGGAGGGGAACCGGAGTTTCATATCTAGAACCTCAAGAGAAAATCAGAGGGCAGACAGGAAGTGAAGAAGGCTTTTTACTCTTAAAGCATACACCCAGTGACATACTTCCTCCAGCAAGGCTGTACCAGCTGAACCTTCCAAAAACAGTGCCACTCACTGAGAACTAACTGTTCAAATACCCAAGATTACGGTGACTATTTCTAAGGCAAACCACCATACCAATGAGAAGTATCTGTACTTCTCTTCATATGTGTATCTTATCCATGTAGCCAGGATAAGATTCCTTATAAAGTATTATCTTTCATGATAATGGAGGCTCAGAAATATCAAGACTAGAGCCTACAGGGTAGCGATCTAGTCTACAGAGATTCAGTGTAGTTAAAAGACCTGAGAGCTACAGAGTGGAGATCCAGTCTACTGTGTAGAGATTCGGTCTACAGGGTAGAGACCCAGCAAGGCAGATTGGTGTAGTTAAAAGACGTGAGAGCTACAGAAATAATGCAGTGAATTGTAGGCTGGGTCTTCAGGCCTGAGAACCAGGAGTGTGGAAGGCAGTGAGCCAGAGTCTCAGCTTGAGAGCATCTCAGCCTTTTTCTGTCCATCTATTTCAAGCCCTCAGTGAATTACACGAGGACTGTGTGGTGGTTTGAAAGAAAGTGGCCCCTAAAGGGAGTGGCACTATTGGGAGGCGTGGCTTTGTTGGAGTAGGTGTGGCATTGTTGGAGGAAGTATGTCACTGTGGAGGTTGGGCTTTGAGGTCTAAAATATGCTCAGGTCCCTACCAGTATCTCAGACTACTTTTTGTTGTCTGAGAGTCAAGATGTATGAACTCTTAGCTCCAGTACAATGTCTGCATGCTGCCATGTCCCACAATAATGATAATGGACTGAACCTCTGAACCGTAGGCAAGCCACCCCAATTAAATGTTTTCCTTTATAAGAGTTGCTGTGGTCATGGTGTCTCTTCACAGCAATAGAAACCCTAACTAAGACAGCCTGCCACACTGAGGAGGGCCATCTACTTTACATAGTGTGCGGATTCCAGTGCTAACCTCTTCTAGAAATGTAAGCACAAGAAATAATGTTTAACCAGAAATCTGGGTATTCTATGGTCTAGTCAAATTGGCTAAGACTAGCCGTGTGGGGAATTACTAACACGTACTGTCATGGTGCCCTTTGGTGTATTGTAATGAAACAGTTGCGTCTGGTACTGAAGTCATTACTGCTGGACACGTCAGGTAAATTTAGTGTCATAGAAAGAGTCGTACACAGGGTTAGATGACTTGTGTTCTTGGCCTCAGGTCAGTGTCTTCACCTCCTTAACACAGTTTTCTCATTTTCCCCCGGGTGTTAACTCTACCAGATTTAGTAGTGAAGCCAAATGGTTTTTTCACACATTTATCAATGTTTCCACTGTTAAACTTCATATATACCTTACTTGGCTCTGGCATCTGTACTATGGAGGGGATTGCTATGGAATACATGCACTATTTATTACATAAAGAATATTTTAAAAATATCTCTCAAACCACTAGGAAAGTGTTTTGCTTTTTTTTTTGTTTTGTTTTGTTTTTTTTTTAAGAAAGAAATGTAAATCAAAAGTAGGCTGCAGCTTAGTTTGGTAGCTAGAGCTAGACAGTGGTGATGAAGTCATTGCAACTATTTCTCCAGGATTCAATTTGCTAAAACCAATTTCCCTTTTTTAACCCAAGCAGACAGCCATGTCCCCAAGGGGTTCATTAACTCATTGTTCCGAGGCAACATTCTGCCTGCTGTTTGTTGGCAGCAGATGGGGAGGGCTCAACCTCACCTTTGTTGTTAATGCTTATAATCTTATTAAAAGCTAAAGAAATACACGTTCAGCTAACTTCTTCTATTACTAAAAACTGATTTACCAGCATCACATCAAATATTTACCTTGCCCTAAGCTATCAGTAATTACAAGTTGATATTGTTCAGGCTCAAACAAACACGGGGTAATGAATTTCTGCTAATTATTAGGCACTTATGAAAAATGTGATTTGCCCACTCCCAGAGTCATCATGGGCAGCTCATCTTCCTGCATCAGGGACAACTTCAATTGATACGAATGTATTCAAGTGCTGCCAGGAAGCACTTCACCGGTGTCAACCAGAAGTAATTACCAGTGTTTCTAGGAAAGTGATTAAAACGGCTTAAAATTAAGATTTTGGCTTGCAATAGTTATTTCTATGCAAATAGCCCATATTTTTCAACCGTTGTGGCTGTCTTAATTTAAAAAAAGCAGGCTAAAGTTTTAGAATAACAAGATAATTTTTTAAAACAAAAAACCACCAAAGCCTCATACTATTAAAAATGGCTCTGGTGTCAGCTGTAAATGAAAACCATTCCTCTCTTGCTGCATAGCATACTGGGCTTATAAAAAAGTTGCCATGCAGATTGTTAATGAAGTATGTATTTCCTGTGGATTGCAGGTGTTTTGTGTATTTCCTGTTTAACTGTGGGGAATGGAATCAGTTGGTTTCCTTCCTTGGAAGGGGCAGAGGGTGATTTCTTTTCCCTCCATGCCATCAAGGTGCCCCCAAAAGTGACTGATATTTCATTTCTATTTTGGAAGGAGGGAGAAACAGTTTCTTTCTTAAAGATAATTTTATTTTTAACTATGAGTTTATGTTTATGTCTGTGGCTTTGTGCACGTGAGTGCAGTACCTGGGGAGGCCAGAAGAGGGAGCTGCAGTTATAGTTACTGGTAGTTGTGAGTCACTGGACCATAGATGTCAGGGAACTAATTCTCCATCTCTGCAAGAATGGTATGAGCCTTTAACTTTGAACCATCTCTCCAGCCCTAAAGGCCCTTTTTCTCTGTAGTAAATATTTCTTGTTTCCTAATGTTCTGATTTAATCATGTATAGAGTTTCACAAAGCTACATTAGAGAACCTTTAATACTCTGTAACTCCCTCAAGCCCAACCTGGGAAGTTAATTTCATGAAGAAGGTAGGTATTCCCAATTTTCTCACCATTTATTTCTCCTCCCTTTGTGATCTGTTCTCAGCAGCTACCTCAGCTCAGCACACATACTGTCTAAGGTTAACAGGCAGGGTCTTTGCCATGTTAAGATGTCTCCGATGACTTAATCCAAGGGAGGAGCAGGGACAGATTCTAGCCATTGTCTCAGGGTAACAGGGAGGAGGGGGAGTCTATACTGGAGACAAGTTCAAATGAAAATATTCCTTCCGTTTGTGCATTGGAAGCTTTATTCAACTTGACCCTAGCTAATGTCATCTGGAACATTAATTTGAACCTCCGTTGAGAAGATCCCTCCATACAGATCTGGCTGTGTAGGGTATTTTCTCAATTAGTGATTGATAAGAGAGTGCCCAGCCCCTTGTAGGTGGTGCCATCCCTGGGCTGGTGGTCCTGGGTTCTATAGCAAGCCAGTAAGCAGCACCCCTCTGTGGCCTCTGCATCAGCTCCTGCCTCCAGGTTTCTGCTCAGTTTGACTTTCTATCTTGGCTTCCCTCAATGGACTGTGACCCACATAAGCCAAATAAGCCCTTTCCTCCCGAAGCTGCTTTGGTTGTGGGTTTCATCACAGCAATAGAAACCTTGACTGGAACCTTTGCTTCTCTTCCTCCTGGGCAAACTCAGTGGTCTTCATGACTTCTGCTACCTGTATATATGCTAATACCTTCCCACACCACTTTCTCTAGCCCATAGATTCATATTATATATATTGCCAAAACACGTCACAGTCCCAAAACTCCTCTCTCTCCCATAGCCTTCCTGGGACAATCATTAGATGGTTGGTGACCATAATTTTGACTATTACTAAGCTAGTTACCAGAGCTGTACAGCAGTGTCCAGTACTAATTGGCCATCACCCCCTGGTCCTCCGAGTTCTGTTTCCACGTTTAACTCCCAGTTCTTACCACCCCTCTCCAACCGGTGCTCACTTACACCTGTGTCTCTGTGTGTCTTGTTGGTCTAAGTCTCATACTTCTCGGTTACCTTTTCTATTTTTTTTTTTTTTATTGTCATTGGGTATAGTTAAAGTTCAAGCCTCTCATGATGATGTGTGAACATCAAAATTGTGCCTCATCCCCCCCCCGGGAGTCATTCATACCTCCAGGATCAGCTGCAATGTTACAAATTCTGTCTATATTTTTGAGTTGGAGCCAAACCTGTGTCTGGAATCGAAGGAAAAATGACTCATCGGGATTTTCATTTAAAAATGTAAGATTTTGTCCATCACAGCTTCGTTTGCATTGATTTGTGACTGGAAACATTACACCTAGTTATTTGTTACAGATCTTTTGGACATTCCTTTAAGTTTCATACCTGGAACGACAAGGATCTCACTAGCTTTATCCCACTCTGGCTCTTGTGATTCTGGAAAGTTCCGAGTTGAGTCTTGAATGAAGGAAGCCCAGCAGAAGGCCGCAGGAGACCTGAGTCTTGATGGCTTTGTTTGAACTCTGATGTTCCTGAAGTCTGTACCTGTATCTTCCAGTTTCAGGAAGTGATGTTTTCTCTCTGTTGCTGAAATCATTTTTCAGCTCCTGAATGGTGGGTGGGGCATATGAGGTCCCCGGGACCTGGCCCCTCCCTTTGATCGTCTGGCAGCATCCCTTCCTCTGCTTCTCATTTCTCAGCCGTGACGCAGAACATACCGATCCACGATGTTTCAGGGCTATGCATCTGTATTCGAAGGGTTCTGTCTTCTGAGAATGTTCTGTGCCTTCTGATAATGTTTCCAGAATGTTCTTCCTCTCTTGATCTATCTAATAAAAACATACTCATGCTACAATATGTAGTTTAAACATCACATCCACACTTTCTCTCTCATGTTTATGTTAGTGTGTGTGTGTATGTGTGCGTGTGTAAAAAGGTCAGAAGTCAGCATTAGCTGTCTTTATTAATCTCTTTCGATCTTACCTTTTGACCCAGAGTTTCTATTGAACCTGGAGCTCACAGATTTGACTAGGTTAGCTGGACAGCCAGCCAGAGAGTCCTTCCTGTCTCCTCTTGTGCTGGGATTACAGGAGTTTGCTGTTGGGGTTAACTGTTCATGTAGATGCTTGGGATCCCAATCAAGTCCTTATGTTTATATAGCCAGCACTATATACCACTATTTACCACTGAGCAAAGCACTCCCTGACCATTTTTATCAAGGTTTTAGAAACCAATTCAAATATATGAAATACAATGAATTCAGTTGGAATCCTAGTGAAGCCCATTTCAATTCGTCTCCCTTGCAAGAGCTGATATTTTCTTCCAGAATTCCATCTTACAAAATATAAAGCAATTAATTGTGGAAATAAAAGTTCCAGAGCAACATTGTGGTACCAAATTCTGGATGTCTCTTCAGAGAGACCATTGATAACTCTTGTCTTAATATAAACTGGCATGAAAATGGAGACGTCATAAAATGAATATGGTATTTAATAACATAGACGGTAAATGCTTACAGTTCTGTATTTCAGCAGGTCCTAGAAGCCTCATAACTAGGAGAAGAAAAATGAACAAAGGAAAAGTGTTTAGTTGGCCCTAGACATCTGTCTGAGATTTAGATACCATTCTCCAAAGAACGTTTTGGAGTATGAATTCAGTTAAACACACACAGCTTGTAAACGCTGTGTAACAGCCTTCCTGCCCCCCCCCCCATCCTGTTTTATATTGCATGCTTCATAGCTTGGAACAACTGGGCACCAGCTGCTGCATAGGAAAAGAATAATTTTTTTTTATAGCGTTCCAGACCCTCTACCTTCTTTCCTATATAGGTCTGCATTTTGCACTGTGTCTTCCTAGATTACAGGAATGTAGTGAAATCATAACAAGAGGAAGGCCAGGTGGGCATGCATGAGTCTTTCCCAAGACTCAGGGATTGGTTTTAGCAGCAGAACCCTTGTTCAAGTAGGTCAGGTGCATTCTGGGTAGAAAAGCTGCACACCAGAGTTCCTGTTTATTAATGCACACTCCTATACCTTCATGGTCTCTGGTTGCCAGTTGTGACTCTGTTGGGGTTCTGGGTTTTCCCCAGCCATCACTCAAGGTCACTTATGTGAGGAAAGGTAGGATCTACTGTGACTTAATGACACTGAATTGGCTCCTGGAAAAACAGTGGGAAGAGTACTGTTGAATTCAGCTTTGGCGTAGTTTTGAAGTGGATCCCTTCCCGGATTCCTGGCTGTATTCCTGATCTTACCATTAAAGAGTCACCTTTGCTCCATTTTTCCATGCTATCTATCCCCTTTATGTATAATGCTTCTCATCCCAGGGCGCCATGAAACCTTTCTTCAAACAAATCTGTGCTCCAAAACTACTCTTTATTCTTTCTAGGAAGCCATATCTGTTAGTGAAGGAGACCTAACCAGCCCTGTTGTCAAATCACTAAAGTTTCACACTTTGTGTTTTTGATCTATCTGGTTAACAATAATGTAGTCATGAATCACAAATTTATTAGAAGGTTAAAAAAAATCATATTACTATTCCATTTCTAAAAAATTTTCCACATCTATTAAGATGGTTACCAAATAGTTCTCCTTTAGTTTGTGAAATGTTACAAATTATACTTATGTATATTCTAAAATGAAATGTCCTTGCATATAGGAAAGGCTCTAACTTCATAATATATTAGAAGATAATGTGAAGATCTTGTCCATTATATTGTGTACAATTTAACTATTGAAAAGTTGAGTTTCAACCTTTCTTGTTCTGTTTTTTAAGATGAGGACTTTTCTCTGCTTTGAACATGCTTAATGTTTTCTAGTCGCAAGGATGTTCTCCCGTTCCTGGCATTGAAGAGCAGGCTGGGTCCGCCCTGGGCCACTCTGGGTATGGCTGTAGCATTCAAGCTGTTCCTACTTCTAAGTTATTCCATTTATAAGTCAAACATTTTGACTCAGATCACTCCATTTTGAGTACAGTGCCAACCACTGTCTTCTTCCAGCATACCAGGAGGCATACACTGATAAAACTGTGTGTGCCAATAAATATATCTATGATTATATAAACCCTATGAGAAACACCAGGGTTATAAGCTTATCAGACACACCTGGAGCACCCTAAGACTGAGACACCGCAGATAACCAATAGCCAATGACCTGACCTTCATGTCTTAGCCTCTGATATTTCAGGATATTTTTTTATTAAATATCCAATGTATCACCATAACACCGTCTCTCTTTCACTCTGCCTTCCCAGCACTGGGGTTATAAGTATGGTGGTACCATCATGCCTGGCTCTCTTGTGGGTTCTAGAAATTGGACTCAGGTCCTTACACTCCTGTAGGGAGGCCCAGTTGTCGCCTCAGTCATGTCTTAAGCATTTTCTTTGGATGTAACAAACACAGAGATTCCAGTTTATAAGTTGGAGACCAAATAGCCAATCTCCACGTGAGCGTGCTCTCCATCTGAGGTCTCCTCTTGTCCTTATCCATGACAGCTGTGAACGGACATGGTGAGTGTCTGGTATTCAGCCACGCAATTAAGTCCTCTGCCTTTCCCATTTTATTGTGCTTTATTCGGGAACACTTTAAAGAGAAATAGAGGCTCTCTGTTTGTTATAGCTTCCTTTGTGGGGAGTGTTCCAAGAAAAGGATGTTAAAGACACAGTTTGGACCTAAATTTGCTTTTATTTTTATACAGGTTCTTTCTTTATTGTCAAACAATACCCTCAACCAAGGCCTTTCCTTGGTCTTTCTCTCCCATCTAGAAGTGTTTTCTACCTGGCGCTTAGCCATTGGCTATTGGTTCTTCAGGCTTCTGGCAGCATCAGTTCAGTGTGGCAGGTCTCTGTCTTTCTCAGGAAGCTGGAGACCTCATGCTAGCCCCCATCCTATACATCCCGATTCATAGACTTCTTGGGTTTTCAGTGAATGTTTTAGAACCGACCCTAAGCCAAGGGGTCAAGTTCATTTACCCAAAGAGAGAACGTTTAAAAACAAAAACAAAAAGAAAAAACTGTTAGGCGTGGTAACTTAATCTTTGAATGAATCTGTACCTTGTGTTCTATACCAGTGACAGAGCTGAGGCTACTAGAAGTCGTGACAGCAAATCCCAAGGGTATGTGATAGAGAACTGATGTCAGATTCTCTTTTCCAATCAAGGTCTTCTATGAGTAAAGATAGTTCACTTCAAAAGATTCAATGAAGAAGGTACATCTAATTATCCAAAGGATGAGAAAAATGCAAAGCACTTTGCAGTCTCAAAGTTGCTGACCATGGACACTATGACTTGTTTATTTGCTAATAAAAAAAAAGGAAAAAAAAACTTAAGAAATTTTTTTTGGGGGAAAGATGTGTTCCTTAGTTTCTTAACATATCTAATATTTTAAGCGTAAAGTTTTAATAGGCAAATAACTTTTACATAATTTGTTTTATATTTATGTATTTAAACAATGATTTTATGCCTGTCCCAAATATTTATCTTTATCCACAAATTTTAACCTCTTTCTTTAAAAATTTCCCAACCTGTACATCCATAACTCCAAAACTTTATCAAGACCCCTTTGTTTTGACATTTTTAATTTAGAAAAATAACATGATAAGCTTATATTTGAGCTTTCTTTTGAGCATCCACTGGTGTTTCTGCTTGATCACATAGTTCTTTTTAATAGTTCAAGTATCAAGCTATGAGAAAGACAGTGTGTAAAAATATATCAGGTACAGATGCTCGAGAGCTGCATGGGAGCTTTGTAGCAGGATTTTCCAGTCAATGCACTAATGACATTTGGGGTTAGACAGGTGTTTGGGCTGTGGGTTGTCCTGTGTTTGGGCACACGGTGAGATGTTTAGTTGACAACATCCTTGGTTTCACTCAGAGATCAATAGATGCTCCAGTTAGGGCAACTAAAAATATCTGCTAATTGTCCTTGTGTGTTTAGGATAGTGGTGTAAAGTTTTTGAAAGCACAGGAAAAACATTCTAAGATTTCTTTTCCATGTTTATACATTGTCTCTTTTTTCAGTAACAACTTCCATGTGTATCAGGTTTTTTTTTTTTTTTTTTTTTTTTTTTTTTTTTTTTTTTTTTTTTTTTTTTTTTTTAGATTTGAAAATGCAGGTTCAATAATAACAAAACAGCACAATTTTCTCTGAGAACTGAATCAAGTGAAATTTCATGTAATATGGCTGTCAGTCATCGTGAATGTTTCTGCACTTAAATTATCACCACACTGCTCTGTGACAATTGTATTAAGTGCGTGGTAAAGCCCCTGTAGATATATTGCAGCTTTATTATTCATGTGCCCGTAGTATCAGGATTTAAAATGGCAGAAGGAAATAACATGAAAAAGATTCCAATGTGAGAGGGACATTAGCAATCAAAAGATAGACATGAACTTGGAGTCCATCAAGAAGACAGTCAAGCACTTTCACTTCAGGGTGTGTGTGTGTTAACACTTGTAGATAGCAGGGAAGGGTTTGCTTGAGGACGGGAGTGTGTTAGGTTATTGTTTTGGGGATATGTCTTCCTGCTCTGAAAACCTAGAAACTCATTCCCAAATAAAGACATAGTTTTGCAAACTTTCCTATACCTTATCTTCCCATCAATATTTTTGGGAGGAATTATTATACACATTTTATCAGTGTATAAAGCAACATCTGGGATATCTGACTCTTTCTTAAACTTGTAGGCCTGTGACAGGCTGAAGAGACATTTGTGACTTACATGGTCTTTTGGCACTGTGCCCTGCAGCCTGCCCCTCTAATCATTATTAGGAGGCCATTAAAACCCAAGTGGCAAACTTGGATAAATAGAATGTTAAAAGGTAAATTTATTAATTTTCAGTGAGAACAAATTTCATAGGAACAGACCCCTCATTCCTCATTGGAAAGTTGGTCAAAATCAAAGTTTTTAGTTCATCTCAGGAAAAAAAAAAAGCCTCAAGCATTTCTGCAGAGGCTCTGGCCTCAAGAGGAGGTTATGAGACTATTGATACCCAGCCTAGGCCAGCTCTGATTTTAGTTATGCCACAAACATAACATTATATTATTATATGAGCTTTGTTTAGGGTACTTGACTAGTTGTTAACTGTGGGGAGGCTCTCTAGCTATTAGGAAAGGGGATTTTGCCCAGTAAAAATGCATTTGAGAGCTCAGAGCTCAAGGAGATCCTATTTATTTTCCAATTCTTGTGAGAAGCTTTCCATAGTCTCCAGGACTGTGTATGTATGTGTGTGTGTGTGTAGTTACACACACACACACACACACACACACACACACACACACACACACACACACACACACACACACAGCATAGCTCCAAGGTCCAGACCTACCTGAAGCTGCTTAGCTCTTCCTAGCCCTCAGATCCAGAAGAGCAAGCCCAAAGTCCCAAAGAAACACAGAATCTTATATTAATTTCGTGCTGCTTGGCCTATGGCTCAGGCATATTGCTAGCTAACTGTCGCATCTTGACTCAGCCCATTTCTATTAATCTGTCTTGCCATGTGGCCTGTGGCTTATCTGTTTCTTTTACATGTTGATTCTTGGGTGGCTGGACGGAGTCTCTTTAACTCCACTCTTTTCTCCCTTTATCTATGCTCAGGTTTTCCTCCCTGCTTCTAAGATGCCTTGCTATAGGCCAAAACAGTTCCTTTATTATCTGGTGATAATTCACAATGTACAGAAAGACATCCCACATTATAGATACTCAATTAAAATTTTTTGTGGGTAAAGTTAGATGTCTCAGAGGATAAGAGTGCCTGCTGCAAAGTCTCTGGAACCCACAATGGTAGAAGGAGAGAATTGACTCCCCCAGGTTGCCCCCCGACTCCCACAGGGTATGGAAGTATGGGTACATACTGGAATAAAAGAAAACTTGAAAAATGCTTATATACCACAAAATAAGTTACATATATTTTTTTTCAACTTTGACCAACTAGTCAACAACTATATTCTGAGCAAATTCTATGCTAACCTCTCTCTCTTTTCTTTTTAAATGATGAGACAAAACATCATGTAGCCCAGGGTAGCCTTACATTCATTATATAGCCAAGGCTGACCTTGAATTTCTAATTCTCTTGCCTCTGCCTCCTGAGTGCTGGGATTATAGGCATGTGTTACCACACTGATTTATATGATGCTGGAGATCAAACCTAGGGCGTCATGCAAATCAGGCACTCTGCCAACTAACCCAGATTGTAAGGAACATTTATTGAGCTTTTATTAGCAAGAATAATCTAGCCATTATGCTCTTGAATAAACCTGTTAAATATTTATAGCTGGTCCTTTTTTTCCCCTGACTGATTGGTGACCATATTACATTGGTAGAATTTTAATATTACCCTGGCTTCTGCTATGTTCTGGGGGCTGTACTAAATGCTTGCACGTAAGTTGTAAGCTGTCTCTTAAAATGTTAAATTATATTCTATGCTACAGTTCTGATGCTAAAACTTGCACTTTGGAAGGTTTATTTTGTATTCAAATTCTATTGCATTTTAAATATTAGAAGTCATATAAGATGTTCTTACACGCTAACTTGGTTGTGCTAAAATGTCCACCCAGCTAGTAAAACTCTATTACTATTTCTGTGAAGGAGTCTCTGGAAGAGGTAGCATTCAGCAGAACTGACTGAGTAAGGGAGATGCTCCTGCCTCATCTAGGTAGATATCAACGATAATGTTGAATCTCTAGTAGAACAGAGTCAGAGGAAGAGTCCATTGTCAATTATCTTTCTATGTGAGCTGAGATTCCTGTATTCTTTTGCATTTAGAAAATACTATTCCTGCTTAGTGGGCTTTTAGGTTTAGATTTGAATGTACGTTAGCAGCTTCCCAGTTCTCAGGCTTTGAACTTGGGATGGGTTGTGTTGTGAGACTTGCTGGCCTACATAACTGTGTGAAAGGATTTCTATATTAAAATCTCCTCTTGAAGATCTATTTGTCTGTAGAGTCCTGAGTAGCACAGTGATATTCATGAATGCATGTATATAATATATTTACAGGCATACAAAATTCATGATAGATTTAAATGAATCCTAAAAATGAGAGACCCTGCAGAGAGATCCATGTCATCCCTCTGACCACAGCAAGAAAATGTTTGATATATTTTATTTTATGTGGTGACCTTCCTCAGTTCAAAATACTTGAGGGGTTGACACCCTACTATGAGACACAGTAAGAATCATTTCTTGGCAACTAAATATATTTTATTGAAAGTGAATTCGAAATATGTTGCAGAATTTACATCTTGAGCTCTCAGTGCTGGGAACAAGATTGACATCTGGTTGCACAAGATTTCCCCCCATCAATTTACAATGCAAAACCTGTCATCTAACTTAAATACAGTATTCAGAACAAGAAATCAGACTGTAAGGATGGTAAGGATGGGCGCCCCGTGTATTGGAATTGTTTGACAGCCTTCCAATTTTCTCTGGAGACAAAACAACCTTTCTACCAGCAAGAAAAGTTCCAGTGGGGACAGAAATAACCACAGATATATTTCAAATTAGGGCTGATGGAGATATTTTTCTCAAACTGAATGTAACAGTACACATTTGATGATTTAGGTGGACCTCCTTCCCATATTATTTGAATTACTTGATTAGCTTTTCAAATTCTGAAAGACAGGTGCAGTCTGGGAAATTGAAATAAGAAACCACAGTGTGAAGGAAACAATGGCATTTAAACTTCCAGAGCTGTCAATCAGAGGTGAACACTTCCTCCTCAGCAGAGTTTTCTGGGTTGAAGACGTGATAGACAAAACAATTCTGCTTGTTATTGCATAAATATTCAGTTGTGACATATCATAGAAAGGATTAATATTTATTAAGGGGTTATATAAACACTCACTGATACAAATTGAACCTTAAGACAATTCTTGGAGAATGGAAATGTCCCAGGACGGATAGTTCCATCAGCTTCCTGATAATGCAGGATAACAGGGCTGAGCTCAGTGTCCCAGTGGCTTCTTAATGGGGTCTGGCCGTGCCCTCCAGAGACACCTCCAAGCCTGGTCAGCTGACACCTGAATCACCACACTGTGTTCTTTTAATTATTTGTGTAATGATTTATAAAGAGAATGTGTGAACACTTTGGAAAAAGGGGTACCTCAAGTAAGCAGCTTCAGGGAAAAACAATAATAGTCTGAGGTACATTTTTCTTCTTTTCTTTCTAAGAACCCGGGAGGGAAGGCATATAGTTATTAGCATTTGTATTTATGCATGTCTTCTTATTTGTCTGAAATTATTTTATAAAATGTGTTTGTTACGGTCTCATTTAAAATCTATGTTCTAAAATCACTGAGTGTCAAGCCTCAAAGGGAAAGAGATCCTGGAAAGACAGGACCCACACCAAGTGAATGCCTCGCTTGCAATGGCTTTCTGCCTTCCATGCTTGTTCAGATCCTTAGCTCACCTGTGGTGAAGCAGATCTACATGAAAATATGACCATGTGCTAGCAGAGAATGGAGGGGAAATGTTACTCTGTTGAATGGAGAAGGCCTTTCTCTGCTTCCCAGGGAGAGCAGAAACATTAAAAATGTGCCCCAGGCCTTCATAGAGTACATCGTTTTATAACCAAACAGAAAGAAAATAAGATTGTAAGGAATATTTGCAAAAGCTAGTAGAGATACAACTTGGCTCCTGCTGGAACACTTTTATACACCAGCTTCAAAAGCTGACAGAACAGATAAATTAAGAAGTGAGTTATAAAGAATCAGAATGACCCACTCATCAATTTTCATACAGCTAATAATTTGCATCTAACAAGCTAAGGATAAATATTCCTTTCATGAAGTTTCCATATAACCATGACAGTGATAATGGCACCGGGCATTGTAAAAGGTTGTGTTTATTAAGTACTGACTGTGGTTCAGGCTGATCATGGCTGTGCTGTCTGTGCCCCGTGAATTAAGATAAATGCAGTTATTAAAGAGACTAACTTCTAGAGGCCACATAGCACCACAGTTTAAAACATTCAGAGAAAACATTCCATTTTCTCTTCTTTCACAGAAATTCCATGAAAATCTGCCATCAGATGTCTCCCAGGTCCCAAAGCAAATGGTTCCTGGTGGCCGCTTTATATTTTACCTCATGTCTTCCTTGTCCATCCTCCCTATGTCTCTGTGAATAGGAGTGATTTTTACCTTATCTCTGTTGTCTTTCATACTTCTTAGCTAATCATCTCCAGAGTAGGAGAGACCTACTGTGCGCAGGCTCTTATCTTTGATGGCTAGTGACTGAATTTGTTGAAATGTCTGGATGCTTACATAAACAAGACTAAAGCTCTATCTCTATATGGATGAGTCCCCAAAGAAGGTGGCAGAGCATGAGACTCGTGGGGGAAGTATTTGCTTGTGACTACTTGCCTGTTGGTGCCTGAGGTGAGAGTGCTCGCGTACACGAGACAGAAGTAATGTTTTAAATTTTCACAATTCTTAAGGCATTAAAACTAACTTTCTAGAGTAATTTAGCTCTGGGCATTCTTAAAAGAAGCCAAGACTCAGTAGGGTTCTTAAGAAAGGCCCTGGAGGCCCTCAGTGATGTCACAGTTACAGGGATCTGGGAAGCTGTAAGAGTCAATGAAAGGACAGTGTGGCCCAGCACGGCTCTCTGGAAAGATTAGTGATGATGAACACCAGATTTCCAGGAAAGCACCAGCAAGTAGCTTGTTTGCATAAATACTGATGTAATCCATAATTATGGAACTAGGAATCATGTGGCAAAATGCCACCCTTGTGTGAATCTGTACAATGGTACCTCTGAAACCAAGTGAGGCATTTGTGTGTGTCTGAGTGTGCGCCCACCTGTCAGTATTTGCCTGTGTGCTGGTGTGAACAAACTGTATCACATCTAGCTATGGTGCCTCACATTTTTCTCAACCTCTCTGCTTTCTGTGACTCTCCTTTGGTTTGCATTTGGACCGTCTCATGGACTTTTTTTTTTTTTTTTTAAATCAGTGTAGCCCTATCCAAAGTTGAGACTCATATTCATATTTACAACTTCAAGACCCACAGTCTCTGTTCTAAACACAATTATTGTTCACATCAAGGTGAATATTTACCCAGGAGCCTCTGTCCCATATCAATGACTTCTGTGACTGCTTGGGGTCTGGATTTTCTTCCATGGACCAGCAGTATGTCTGTTCTTGAAAGTACCCTTTATTTTCTCTTTGTAAATATCCATGGGTTTCAGTTTCACAGTGTTGGTGTGTCCATCCATCTGTCCATCTGTCTTTGTGTGTGTGTGTGTGTGTGTGTGTGTGTGTGTGTGTAGATAATTTGATATAGAAAATGCACTGACTTTAACACACATAACAAGGATACCAGAGAATGGTACATAAACATGGCCTTCTCTTCTTGAAAAAAGGCACCTAAGTCAGGTTACCATAGATACATAGTAAAAGGTAGAACATGGAGCCATAGAACAGGAAGGGTCCTGTGCAAGGCACAGAAGTACATGTACCTGGAGAGGATATGAAAGGAATACAGAGTTTCTCAACTTGACCCTAGAGATAGAAGCCCGTTTGCCTTACCACCAACTGTAACCAGGATCAGGAGACAATGCCTGGATCTCCTTTAGTTCATAGGTTATTGTTTCTATAAACTTCAGAGGCGTCTGTGAGGGAAGCAGGAAGGAGTAAGCCCAGTGTGCATCCCTACACTGGGTTCACATGGAAGTATTGAGAGGGAGAAAACACTTGGCACCATTACTTTGCCTTGTGGCCGGAGCAAGGACAGAGTACAGAGGGGCTGTGCCCTGTGCTCTTCTCTGTGTTGGCTCAGCAGTTAGTCAAGTACCTCAGAAACCAAGTTGTTCAAAACAACTAACCATGACTACTAACTACTTCCAGGAAGGACTAATATTGCTTTCTCAGGACTAGACTGTGGTTAGTTCTGGAGAGAATTTATTATTATGTAAGTAACTAATTTGAAAGTAACCCTGCCTCTAGAATTTCTCTGGCTTCTGCCTTGCAGGTGATTATTCTTAGATGAACATCTGCCAATGTAACATTGGGATACTTTTTGTTACAAGGGCTGAGCAGAGCTGGGCAGACAGATGCCAATGCCAGTGTTCTAAAACATCCACTTTGTTATTTACAAAGTACCCATCATTATGTATTTTGTTACAGTAACAGAAAATAGACTGACACAGACAGAAGAATTTGTGTCTTCCATTCTCTGAATGCAGTAGGAGGTTGGATACTTTGTCTTTATTTCCATCTTAAGTTCTAGGTGATAATGGAATCCTCCAGAAGGTCCACTGGGCTAAGTTCTTTGTCTAGTACCATTTCATTTATTCTCCACAGTATCCTCTCACAGTAGATACGTCTAATCTTCCCATCTTGAAGGTAAAAACACAGACAAGAATGGTTGGGACTCATTGAGGATCATATCCATTATGGCTATATATTCTTACTTGCCCCTATTGGACTTGAAACTGTAAAATCCTAACTGTGCATACTGCCTGTGAGAACATGGGGTTTCCAGGAAGCCTGTAGGTTTCTTCCCTTCCAGTTAGCTCTTACCTTTTGGGGGGAGTGCATGGAGGGACACAGAATGGCTGAGTCAGCAAATTACTCCTTGTCTTCAGGATCCACCCATGACCCCCTTAGTGGGTTCCCTGCTACCAGCCCTTGTTCCAGGGCTCTGATTTTCCCATTGATTGCTGCTTTGGGAATTGCTGATTAAATCTTGTAATAAGTTGAGAAGCAAGAAATTAACCTTCTCTAGGTGTTGGTTGGAATTTCAGATGGGAGAGCGTCTTGGGGGCAATAGCTGAAAAGAGAGGAAAGAATGGGAGGCTTGGTCTTGGAGACAAGAATGTAATCACATGCAGATGGTGCACACAACTTTAATCCCAGTACTTGAGGGAGGGGTAGGGGTGGGGAAAGGGGAAGGGGAAGGAGCAGGTGGATCTCCATGAGATGAGTTCAAACTCAACCAGGTCTACAAAATGAGTTCCAGGATAGCCAGGGTTGTACAGAGAAACCTTGTCTTTTATCAATGGCCTTGTGGATGCCTGACCTTCTCAGTGTATATTTTTTTTATTGTTGTTTTGTTTTGTTTTTTGGACAAGGTGTTTGGGGAAGGTATTGCATGAATTCTAGTTAGCATATAATGAAAACCCGGAACCAGATATTGGGGAAAAGCTGGAATATCAGAAACAAACCACAGCCACCCAGCCAACTCCTCAGACCTGTCTCCAGGAATCCTCCGACTGAATGTCTCTGGGAAAGTTGAAAAAGCCTCTTCTCTTGCTCTGCCCAGCTCTTAGCTTCATTGCTAAAGCTAGGATTAAAGGTTTGGGTTGTCCATCCCTGACTTGGCTTGGTTCTGTGGTTAACTCTGATACTCCAGATTAATTTTAGCAAATATATATCACCACAGAAAGGTATCATGATTCTTCCTGAAGCCTCCTGGGTGTTGTTCAGTTTAGGAAGTTCAACAGTGAAATGGTTGTGATCTTTAACATCAGACTAAATGTCACTCTGGGCCTTTGTAAGGTGAGGAGTGATGAAGTCATTGCCTATGGCTATGTGGATGAATAATATCTTAGATGCTAGCCAATACTGTCCCATGTGATTTTCTTTCTAATTGGAACTAGTATATAATCTAAAATGTGAGAAATTAGAGCTGGAGAGATGGTTCAGTGGTTAAGGCACTGGCTGCTTTTCCTGAGGACCTGGGTTTAATTCCCAGCACCGACATGATGGCTCACAACTGTCATAACTCAAGTTCCAGGGAATTATATACCCTCTTCTGGTGTCCACAGGCCAGGCACATATGTGATACACAGCCTTACAGACAAAGCACTCATACACATAAACCAAAATGTTAATGAGTGTGAGAAACTCACCCCTTGTAACCCAACATTTAAAAATCTTATAACATTTAAAAGTGACCTTGCTGTTTTAAAATAACTTTTCTCATTGATAAATACACAACTTTAATGTGAAGTATTTTTAAAGATAAAAAATATAGAAAAAATATTACTTTAACTTTAAAGATCTGTCATTACACTAAGGGAAAACAGTGGAGTTGGCTGTCTGAGATGAGTGATCACAGGAGGATTGAGAAAATTGTGCTCAAGGATGCATTTTCTCAGTCAGGAGGAAGCACCTTGTTTTAATTCAGGAAAGACTGACTTACTATTGTTGGGATCATGTTTGATCTGGCAGGATATGATAACGCTTTACCTGGTTAGCTGGCAGATGTCTGTGAATGGAGAGGCCTCATGGCCCATGGACGCAGGATGGTGGACAAGAGGCAGTGTCGGGCAGGAGACTCTCAGACTGTTTCTATGTAGAAGGACTTTATTGTTACAGTAACGGGGTGGGGAGGGGGAGAGAGAGGAATGGAAAGGGAGAGAAGGAGAGATGGGGAGGGGGAGAGGGGGGAGAGGGAAGGGGAGGGAAGGGGAGGGAAGGGGAGGGAAGGGGAGGGAAGGGGAGGAAAGGGGAGGGAGAGAGAGGGAGGGGGGAGAAAGAGAGTCACAGAGAATTTCAGGAGGAAAGAAGCAAGACAGACTGTCTTCTTAAATGGGGATTGATGTCAGAACTCGGGGCAGGGCATGGCTTCAGAGGCTAGAACAGACTCCTAACAACTATCATTTATTCAAAGCTTAAATTGCTTTTGCTTAGACCTCCCATCCATGGGAGAACTGGCTAGGCATGCAATCTCTACTAGAGTGCACTGAGAGCCAGCTCTCCTTTGGGTCATGCTTTATGCTTTCTGGGTCATGGCTTGCCTGCTTCTAAGACTTAGATAAGTGAGAACTGAGTGCAGCTTTCACGTGCTAACACATGTGTGGCTACACATCCTTAACACATACACTGTGCTGATTGACAGACGCTAGTCCCATTTTTATCTTTCAGAGGAATCAGAATCAATGACGATAAAAAGATTAGAACAGGGGGCTGAAGACCCCTGAAGAGATGGCTCAGTTAAGAGCATTTGCTGCTCTTGTAGAGGATCTGAGTTTAATTTCACACGGCAGCTCACAGCTCACAATCACCTATAACTCCAGGAGAGCTGACACTGTTGTGCCCATGTTGAGAATCCCCCTAAGACCACCAGGGAGCTGGATTCTGATGCAAACACACGAGGGTCAGTTTATTCTTTTGGACGGATTCAAACCCGGGCCCAAACCCTACGTCCCAATGCAGTGGAGGAATTTGGCCCCAAGCTCAGGGATGAGAAGGGTTTTAAAAGAAAAAATATCTAAGTGGGGTGTTACACGTCTTGGCATTTCAGGACTGGGTAAAGGGGTATGAGATGGAGTAATTCTTGGAAACTCTTGGTTAAGTTTTCAGAGTGAAATCAAGTTTTGAATCTTTTGGCTGTCAGGCACATTCCTGAGATTTTTCCTAGATTCTTCTTAGACCTCGATCCTTCCCTCAGGCACTAAAATGGTGTTTTCCCTGAGATAGTTTTGTAATGCTAAATCTATGCCTTCATAACACCTTCTTCCAACCTCCAAGGGCACCAGGCACACACTGTATGCAAGTAGGGAAACCACTCACGAATAGAAGGTAAAAATAATCTTTTAAAAAAGAAAAGTGAGAAAACACATGGGTATTGGGAAAGATATTTAGAAAAGGATATGCCATGGTTTGTAAATAAAACGTATTTCAAGGTAGATTCAGAGGCAGAAGTTTCCAGGTTTATTAACTCCACACCCCTGGACTCCAGATGTGATGCTCTCTACCCTGAGGCTCCTGATCCAGATGCTGGGAGAAAAGCTGTCGTAAGTCAACCCCATGTCTGTCATTGTCTGCTTTCTCCTCTTGATAGACCCTGGTGTTCTGCACTGGCTGTGGGGGCCTACGTGTTGGGGCCTATGTGTCGGCTTATTGTCCATATCACTAACGCAGTGTCTTGGGTGTTTGGTTATGGAAAAGCTGTCTTAAAGAACTACTCGTGTGTGGCAGGCTTCTCAGGGAGGCAGCTTTCTGTCCCTTAGCTTGCATTATATTGGAGCCATTTCAGGAAAATGCTGGGCTTCCTCCTGGGAGGAAGTCATGGTCACAGTGGGTGACACTTTTTCTTCCAGCTACAGCAGAGTGGCTGTTCATCCCTTAGGATGTGTGATCATCTGCGCAGGGTCTAGGCTTTCCTCCTGTGGCTTCAGCATGCAGCATGTAATCTGCGGAGGCTGCGGGTGTGTATGTGGGAAGTAAACAGCCTGGATTGGCACCTGTCACCTTAAATATCTAACAGTAATCGATAGCCAGAGTGCATGTTGAGTTGGAGACCTATTTGATATTTGAGAGATTTAGAATATGAATGTTTTTTAGCTCTTTGTCTTGGCAGAGGTGATGAATGATAAGTGATATCTGAGGTCATAAGACAGACCCAATTGAGTGAGTATGGTTAAAAGGATTTGAAAAGCATGATCTTCTCCAGAGACAGTTTGGCTCTTTATCTTTCAGTATACCTGACAAATAAAAGCCCCCCCCCCCCAAGCACTCCCTGGGGAAGGCACCTGCTGTGCACAGCAATGGGCATGACTTCTGTTTAAGACTCTGCTTTCTTTTAAATGAAACAGAGTTGGTAGCTGTTTCTCTGTGAAAACTGAAAAACTGTGTTTGGAAGATATTTCCTTCTTTTAAAAATGCCTTTCCCTTCTCCAAGAGTGAAATTTGTTATTTTGAGAAGACATGATTTTCAAGTTTCATAAAAGTAATTGTGATGTTTGTTATTTCATTGATACCATTCCTGGAGGTGAGTATCTCTAATTTGCTAAGGAAACTTTGTTGGTAAAATTAAGGATCTTGGTAGCAACCTTTGGAGGCACAAACTAGGTGTGTGTGTTTGCATGTGTGCGCTTGTGCATATGGGTATGTATGTGTGTACATGTGCATATGTGTGTGTATGTGTGTGCATGTGTGTGTGTATGTGTGTGCATATGTGTGTGTATGTGTATACATGTGCATGTGTGTGTGTATGCATGTGCGCGTGTGCATGTATTTAGGCCAGAGGAGGATGCCAGGTGTTCTGTCACCCTCTACCTTATTCCTTTGAGACAGGGTCTCCTACTGAACTTGGAAGTTGGCTGGCAGTCAAAAGCTACAGCAATCTCCATATCTCTACTCCTATCAACACTGGGGTCATAGGCATGTGCATAGCCACGCCTGACTTTGACATGAGTGCTGAAGGAGGGCTGTTGATCATTTTCAGACTAACAGTAATATCTGTCAGTTTGAATGCTTTTCCCACTGATAAGACATCTATTGTGCTTCAGGTATGGAGAATACTATAAGATCCTTCTTTACTTTGTTGCTTCTGAGTGGGGCAAATGAGATCCCGGGGGCTCACTGCTCATTGTTTTCCCTGAATATATTATTTATTTTACTCTGTGCATACCCTGCAAAGAGAAAAAGAAAAACATTTTTTATGATGTTTTCCCAAGAAAGCTATAACATTCCTCTGGGAAGTTTTATGTATTCATTAATTCACCAAAAACTTATTGAGGGTTTCTACTTTGCTAGGGATTGTATTAGTGCTGGGCCAGCAAAAGAGCTAGACCAAAAATTTACGCATAAAATCAGATATAGGTTATAAAACAAACAGCACCAATAGGTAGCTCTTATGGGTTTGTAGGGGAAGTGCGGCCCCCACGCCCTCAGCATGTCATTACTGACGTAGCCTTGGATGTTGTTCTGCGTGGAAATGGGTCTCTGTGTTTTCTCACTCCATCACATTTTGATTGAGTTATTCAGAAGAGGCTGTCATCTGTGATGTTTGCTGTTGTGCATCAGTTAGACAGGGCCTGGAATCACCTAGGTAGTGACGCTGACATTCTGTGAAGGAATTTCTGGATTAGGGCAATAGGCTGGGGACCAAGATTGAGAAAAAGAGAAACGACCCTCTGCTTCCTGACTGTGGACGGGCCATGGCCTGCCATCTTACTCTCATGCCTGTGGACGGGCCATGGCCTGCCATCTTACTCTCATGCCTGTGGATGGGCCATGGCCTACCATCTTACTCTCATGCCTGTGGACGGGCCATGGCCTGCCATCTCACTCTCATGCCTGTGGACGGGCCATGGCCTACCATCTTACTCTCATGCCTGTGGACGGGCCATGGCCTACCATCTTACTCTCATGCCTGTGGACGGGCCATGGCCTGCCATCTTACTCTCATGCCTGTGGACGGGCCATGGCCTACCATCTTACTCTCATGCCTGTGGACGGGCCATGGCCTGCCATCTTACTCTCATGCCTGTGGACGGGCCATGGCCTGCCATCTTACTCTCATGCCTGTGGACGGGCCATGGCCTGCCATCTTACTCTCATGCCTGTGGACGGGCCATGGCCTACCATCTTACTCTCATGGCTATGCCTTCCCTGTAATGGACCCTCTTTGTGAACTGCAAATCAATCTTTTTGTCCTTAGATGCCTTGGTCATACATTTTGTCACAGTTATAAGACAATTAGTACCACAACCTTCTGATGCCCCCTTGTCTGTTGAATGTGAAGATGAAGCCACATCTCTACATTTACATAAAGATCAAAGCAAAGGTTCCTTCCTTCCTTCCTTCCTTCCTTCCTTCCTTCCTTCCTTCCTTCCTTCCTTCCTTCCTTCCTTCCTTCCTTCCTTCCTAGAGCAACATTTCCTAATTCCACTTGACACACACACACACACACACACACACACACACACACACACACATACATTCTCAATTTATAACCTGCCTTAACTCATCAGCATCTCTCAAGGACTTTGGCAACCCCCAAATTAGATTAGAAGTTGGGGAGGGGATGTCTCTGAATGAGTTAACACAAAGCAACCACAGTTAGCAAAACCTCATTTCAAATATCTTGCAACTCTCTATTTCCTTTCTTCTTCTTCCTCCCCCTCCTCCTCCCCCTCCTCCTCCCCCTCCTCCTCCCCCTCCTCCTCCCCCTCCTCCTCCCCCTCCTCCTCCCCCTCCTCCTCCCCCTCCTCCTCCCCCTCCTCCTCCCCCTCCTCCTCCCCCTCCTCCTCCCCCTCCTCCTCCCCCTCCTCCTCCCCCTCCTCCTCCCCCTCCTCCTCCCCCTCCTCCTCCCCCTCCTCCTCCCCCTCCTCCTCCCCCTCCTCCTCCCCCTCCTCCTCCCCCTCCTCCTCCCCCTCCTCCTCCCCCTCCTCCTCCCCCTCCTCCTCCCCCTCCTCCTCCCCCTCCTCCTACTGCCTTATGTCTGTGTTTTGATAAAGAAGATTGAACATGCTAGTTTTGGGTCCTGCCAGCCTGGCTGCCAAAATCAATTACTTTACAGTGTACAGATAATATGATTGGGGAAGCGGGTGTGGTCAGGAGAGTAAACGGCACTTTTGTAAGCATTGATGATACGAGTGGCGAATGGGGTGTGTTGAGAGGGAAGAGCATTTCAGTAGATGTTAATATTCTTGATCAGCTTCAAGTTTGTGCCTTTAATTAAAAGTCAGTCAAAATTGTTTCTGGTCTGAAAGCAATCTTTTTCATTGAGGACTTATGGCTGGATTCTCTGTCTTCAACTTCTCCCCAGTACGGCTCCCACAGTCAGTCAAATAGTGGACTAATGTGTGAAATAGATTTCTGGGGACCAAAACACCCTGATAGCCAGGAAAATATAGTTTCTTTATAAGCATGTTTCTCCAAATGCAACATAAGATACGTGTTTTTAAAGTATGTATGAGGTAGCTTTAAGAACACATGGCAGAAACAGAAAGGGGGAAGTCAATACATTTATTACATTATATAGAATTTCTGTTCATACATAAAGATGACTGCCTCTTTGAGGGTATCTTTTGCAAAAATAAGAAACCAGCTTTGTTTTAAAGTCAGCCCTTTAGCATGTGTGCTTTCAGGCTTTTGGAACTACAAAAAGATAACAATAATTAAATAATTAAATAATTAAATAATTAATTCTAGAAAAATGGTCTTTCCCTGAGATAAAGTTTGGCAAATGTAAATCTATGCCTTCATAACCTACTTTTCTTCCATGGTTACAAGAAAGTGGCTATATTAACCAAAGCAAAAGGATATTCAGATAATATCATCAGATTCTTAGTTAAGGAGGCTATGATAGGTTTTAATCTTAGTTTTAATCATAAACTTGACATAACCTGAAGTCCCCTGGGAAGAGGATTTATCTCTATCTAGTTTTCCTGTGGGTGTGTCTGAGTGCCTTAGTTGATGTGGGAAATAAGCCCCAAATGGTGGCAGTAGCTTCTGGTAGTGCTGGGAGACAATGACATGAAATTTTTCTCACCCCAGCCTTCACTCTTTCTTCAGGCCTCTAGTGTGTACTGAAGACCAGCAGCACTCCAGGAATCCACAGGCCTTCGTTGCCAGATTGGAAGTGCTGAGACACCAGGATCTTATGGACCGAGCACCTGCTCCAGTGCGGGAGAGGCCATTGCTAGGCTACTCCATCTATCTCATAAAAGCCAACTTCATCCCTTTCTTATATATAAAAAATATATCTATTCTGTCCTTGAAGAGAATCCTGAATAATACGAGGGCCTTTCTTTTGTCTGCCTTACTCAACTTGTCTTCACAGGCCAGAGTATAGAGACAACTGTCTGTGACAGGACATTGTCTCCGTCCCGCTTAAGTCCATGCCCAGTTTTCACATTCTCACACTGTAATGGTTTGAATAGGAATGGACCCCATAGACTCCTGTGTTTGAACTCTTGGCCCACAGGGAGTGGCACTGTTAGGAGTATGGCTTTGTTGTTGGAGTAGGTGTGGCCTTGTTAGAGGAAGTGTGTCACCTTGAAGGTAGACTTTAAGGTCTTATATACTCATGCTATGCCTAGTGTGGCTCACAGTGCCCTTTGCTGCCTGTAGATCCAGATATAGGACTCTCAGCTCCTTCTCCAGCACTATGTCTGCCTGTGTGCTGCCATGCTTTTGGCCATGCTAATAATGAACTGAACCTCTGAAACTGTAAGCCGTCCCTAATTAAATGCTTTCTTTATAAGAGTTGCCATGATACTTTCCTTTGTTCTCTCTTTATCAAGAGAGAACTGTCCGTATTAGCAGAATAAAGAGGGGGGGGGAACAGGAGGATTAGCCAATGGTCTTTTTCACTCTTGGTGTTTTTGGCTTGCAGAAACGCAGCAGGGAAGATATAAAATCAGTCATCACTAGAGAAAGGTTTACAGTACGTTTTTATGACAGATTTCTGTCTGTGCAGCCAGCTAAACATGCATAGCTAACACTGCGTATTTGACATTTTGGTGAAATAAGTGCCCAAAGCAATCACATTTTGCTTGAGTCAACACCTGCTTGTTAATGCCTATCGTGTTTATAGGGAGGCAAGCACAGTCCATGGGTGGCCAAGATCTGTCTTGGGCCTCAGGTGGGCCATCTGTATGACCTCCAGGAGTTTGCTATAAGGTCTTACAACAGAGCTGAAGCGCATATTTGACTGTCCAAGCAGAGTTCACTCCTGACTGTGTTCGAGTACACAGCTGCTTCTGTGACACTCCACATTCAGAACAAGCTAGCTAATGATCTCTAGATGGTTGGTGCTTCATGTCAACTATCATGTGAAAGCAAATCCATAATATACTTAAAAGCATATTAAGCATCTGATGCTTAAAATGATGTAAACGCTCTGTATCAAGAAAATCAAACAGTGGCAGGAATTTTGTAAAATATTAGTGTCTCAACTTCCTGGAGTGAAGTTTGTTGATGGGATTATTTGAATCTGTCTATTCTTATAGAAAACATGATAGTGAGCTAGTACTTTTCAAGATCCACAATAGTGTTTCGAAACTTAAATCCCCTTATGCTATCCTTCAAATAAAATTAAGGACATTTGCCCTGGAAATTGAAATTATTTAATGGCTTTAAAATATAATATTATAGTAACTAGTCTACTGTGGCTCAATCCACAAAACTGAGCAATTTCAAAGCTCTTTAAAGATGGTTGATATATTATGGAGATGGTATCTGCAAAGTCAGAGATTGTAGATCATTTAAAGGTCTTAAAAGTGTGTGTGTGTTTACATCCATATGCACAGGGGGTGGGAGTATGGGACAGAGACAGCAGAGATTTTGTGTGTGTGGAAACTTCTTGAGAATATGTGACCCATGTTAAAAGCTATGGTGTTCAATGTGGTCATTTTTGGGATGCTAACTGGTTTCCAGACATGCTTCCAAAGATGCAACTATTTCCTTCTGCACATAGATTACAACCTAACTTGGAAATGGTAAACAGAATCAAGTAGAACTTGCAACAGATGAATTTCAGGGTTGACAGTTTTCATTCCCTGGACAATGAATTAGAAAATCTGTCCTTACTGACCCTAATGTACATTTGCACCAACGTGCCCTCCTGGGGAGAAAACTGAGTAGGTAGGAACGGAAACCCACAGAGCAAACAGGAAGTTGCCTTGTTAAATTGTTTTAAGTTTACTTTGCTCTTGCCTTGTAGGCTGGGCTGGCCTCACACTTGGGATGGGATCTTTGGTTCTTTCACCCCAGCCTTCACAAGTCGGAGCTGCATGTGCCAATAGTCCCAGGGGACAGACTGAGAATGAAATCTTCTTTAAAAGCATTTCTTTAAGAGACTGGTACTAATTTGGGGAGGTTGTTAGGGAGCCACAGAGCTGAGACCACATATGTCTAAAACTCAACTCTTTAGCTCCCAAATGAAGCCCATTGCCTCTCATTCCCACATCCTCCACTCAACCGTTCCTCAGCTCAGCTCATTTCAAGGCACCTGGGCAAGTCAGTGGCCTGATCTGAAAGTCTATTTTCCTTGACTTCCAGACTATCTTGTCTTGCACAGTTAGCTGCTAACTCTATTTTCTGGTTCTCCTCCTCTTGCCATTGAATGAGATTATTGGAGGTAGTTTTACACTGACTGAGACACCCTAAGACATCTTTCTAGATTTCATCTTCAAAGCTTTCTTATAATGGAGGTTATTCAGATTGGGAACCAAGGTAGAGACGTTAGGGAGAACAAGAGGGGGCGGGGGGGGGGTTTGGAATGAAGAGACAGGCTGGCATTTACCAAGGCCTAGCTTTGAATGTGACTCTTCAGTAGATGCTTATGAACATGAATTATTTTATTCATGTTTTATCAGATTTTGAGACAGAAATAATATCTGTTTATACCAGCTAGAAGGAAACTGAGACCTTCTATGTGCTTTCTCGAATATATTTAACTTGGCCCCCTAAACTAAGCCGAGGCAAAACTTCAACAGGTTAAAAAAAGATGGATAAAAGAAAAAAATTCAAATAAAATAATCCCAGCCAAAGGTTTAAGACAGGAAGAGAAGAAGCAAAAGGTAATAGAATTAGGGGGTAAATGTTAGAGATGAGAACACAAGAGCTTGGAGATGGAGGAGAAAGGTGTCTGACTTGGGCCTCTGAATAGGAGCTACCGGCTGTATAATTAGTACATGCTGATGCTGGACCTGGGAAGTGGGCTGAGTTATTCTCATTATACCATTTTCTTTCACTTTATTTCCTGGCAAGGAAATTAATGTTTAATATTGAAGTTCTTTACTTTTAACTCTACCCAAATGCCTTCCCACTCCTAGCACATCCTTTTAACCAGTTAATGTATATGGCAATAATCAACAGAACATAGACCTATAATTAGTAATAGCTCCATATGCAAAAAATGCCATTTCAGCATAAGGCATCTCAAAGTGACCACTTGCTTTAATTTTTAAATGTTTCCAGTTTCCTCTTTAAGGTATCGTGAATATCTACAAAGAGCCATGAAGGGTCTGAAAAATGCAGTAGTAATTCCTTGCACCTAGTGGATGGGATAGTCCATGGAAATTTTAAACACAGGTCTAGTCGAAGCCAGTAGACTGGCTGTGTCCTATACAGCTGAGGTGCTCAACTGTTTTATAAGAATGCTCAGACTTCTAACCGCCAGTGACATCATAGGAGCTGAGAACTCACAGTAGAATTCACATGGCAAAAGTAGATGATATGAAAAATGAGTTAGCTTACAACAAATGTGCAAAAATGGGCTGGTTTGATACCTATACTTAGCTTAGGAGCTCAGAATAAGTACGTCAAAGAGGCTATGCCCACATAGAAAATTCTTGACCATTTACAGAATGTTGAATTAGGGAAACATTTACCTTTCCTGTCAATCATCATCTCTGCCATTAAGTCAGCAGGCGATGGTGACTGAGGCCCAGAATACATCAATTTCCTCTTTTCTGTTAGCAGAGGGGTTAAAACTAACTCTCCAGGGCCCTTTAGTGCTCACATCCCAACACATACCAAGATCCAAATTTGTTCCGACAGTTCATTCTAGCTTATAAAGAAGAAGATAATAATTCATTTCCTTCCATATTCATGAAGATGAATGTCATAATAGTGCTCAGTGTTCACATTCTCTTTCTTTATGAATTGCAAGCCCAGAACTTGGGCTCTGCTGTCTTCACAGAAAAACAAATGACTTTCATGCATAATGAGGCTGGCATCTTGCTAATCTGTCTTGTACAAACAAAGCCTCTAAGGTATAGCAGTCATTCTTAACTACACATTTGTTTGGATTTTCTGACGTGCAACTGTAGTTGTATAAAAGACGCTTATGCTTCTATAATTCTAGAGAGAGACACTGATTTGCTACTGTTACTTTCCTGGAGATGGTTCTGTTAGCCAAAGCACAGCTGAATGGAATCGCCTGCAATGGATAGGTATTGTGAAAGAGGTAAAATTTCACCTGTCCGTTAGAACACGTCATATTTTCTAGTTAATTTGGTTTATAAGATAATCAGGCTATGAGGTCAAAACTCATCCTGCAACCTCAGGGAAGACCTCAGATCTGCCACACTGAGGAGAGTAAGATGAAAACCTGAGCACCGACCACTAAATGCGTCTTTCTCACCCGACTATTGCACTGCTCACGGCAGCCTCAGGCATCCCTGTTGAGACTGAAGAAATTTTACCCATGAGCCACGAAACTTGACTCACAAGAAGCAGATGATGCTAATAGTAAAAGCCAGAGGTGCTCAGAGTAAACCGAAGTTCCTGGAGCATGGGGTCTCTTTTCCTCTACTGCCTTTTATGAATGTTAGTCATAGTTAATAGTTTGTAGCTACAAGTTTTTCTGACTGGTCCAGGGCTCCTGGTCCAGACAAAGCTTGCAAAACTCAGCTGCTTACAAAATAATTACTCAGAGGCTTAATATTAATTACAAACTGTTTGGCTGATGGCTCAGGTTCATTACCAACTAGCTCTTAAAACTTAATTCAACCCATTTCTATTAATCTATGTATTGCTATGTGTTCTGTGGCTTTACCTGTGTCCTGTTACATCTTGCATCCTGGGCAGTAGCTTGTAACTCCTGCCTGACTCTGCCCTTCTTCATGTCTGCTTGAATTTCCTTTCTGCCTTTAAGCTGCCCTGCCATTGGCGAAAACAGTTTCTTTATTAACCAATGATAATAAAGCATATTCACACAATACAGAAAGACATCCCACACCAGGAGTTTATTAAATACCTTTGGCATCACTTTGTCTGACTAGACACCGTCCATGCTACTTACCAAGAGAATCTGTTCAGCCTGATTTTTCCCATGATGCCATATTCCATCCAAGGAGAAGACATAGTTCCTTGAAATTGATCTCAAGAACTTTTGTTGTGGACCTTACAGTGCATCATCATAACCTGACCACACTGAGTGTCTTAGTGACCAAGACAAACAAAACTCACTTGACTAAAGACCTGAAACTGGCTCATGGATGGAGAGATTCTGGCTCCATTGGTTCTGGGTCTCCATTGTTCTAGACAGAACATTCTGAGTGTAAATATGTGGAGGGCGTTGCATTGTTCACTCTTTTGTGAAGAAGGAATCAGAAATTAGTAACAGCAATGGGATAGGGTAGAAGAGCCACGGAGGACACGTCCCCATTTCTCTAATCCGTCCACTATGGCCCATGGTTCTACCACTGCCAATAGTCTGTTTAGAGTTTGAATGCATAAGTTGTGGTCAGAAGTTTCTCCGTCCTGCTAGGCTGGCCCTGCAGCCATTTAGTCCCAAATAATCACACAAAGTCTTCTATTTATTATAAACGATTTGACCTATGGCTGAGGCTTATAACTTGCTAACTCTTACTCTTACACTAACACATGATTCTTATCCATGTTTGCCCATGTGACTTGGCTTTCTCAGGGCATTCTCATCTTCTACATCTGGCTGGTATCTGCTCTGTTCTTCTTCTTCCCTGAATTCTCCTTGTCTGGTCACCCCACCTATACTTTCTGTTCACCCAGCTTCTGGCCAATCAACATTTTATTAAGCCAATATTTACACTGACAAATGTTTACAGTATACAAAAGCATAGTCCCACAGCAACCAGTGAATTACATATTGATTAGGTTAGAGCCCCCAGGCTCTAATCATCTCTCAAAATGGCCTCCTGACACTTAGCGGTGTGCATTGCTGAGGTACTATGCAATTCTTAATCAAGTTGACAACCATTATTACTTTTCTAAGTTGCTGAGTCTTTATGATGGACTCAGGAGAGAAGCACTATTATTGTTTTTATGCCCCAGCTATACAGTTTATGTTACCATGTAAAATCCAATTGCCAGGAATGGGTTCCATCCATTTTAAAGATGGAGGAACTAGAATACAGAAAGGCAAAGAAATACGATCAAATCCATGGAACCAATCAAAAGATGGATCCTGGATTCTGACAAGGCTGACTTAAAATTCTTTCTTTCTTCTGCCATTTGGCTGTTGATACAACTCTTGGCTTTGGGCTTGGATACAGACTCTTTTCCATTTTGGTGACCTCACTTTGGTTGAATTTTTTGGCTTTTAAATTTCTGGTGTATTTTTGTCTGTTTCCATTTTCTTGCTTTGGTGACTTAGCTTTCTCTGAGGTGAGAAGTAAAAGCAATACATTTCATCTTCTCCTATAGCTTATTATTCTTTGGTCCTGAGTATGCAAGAGAGAAAGTTCAACAGGCAGTTCTTATTGTCTCGGTTCAAGTGCTGGTAGAGCACGCTTTCAGAGCCGAGCCAATCAAGTGCCGGTAGAGCATGCTTTCAGAGCCGAGCCAATCAAGTGCCGGTAGAGCATGCTTTCAGAGCCGAGCCCAGTGACTGAAGATTAAGGACAGGATTGCTGTTTGTACCAGCTCTATGTCTGGTTAAAGGTGTCATGAAGGCACGTGCTACTTCGGTTTTCCGTGCCACTTGAAAAGATTGGACTGCTTGGCAGTGACATGGAGTGAGCAAAGTAGTTGCTAAATAGATGCAACAGAGGTAGAATTTGGTTCCAGATCCCCAGTCAGTCGTTACTGCTGGTCTACAGCTAGTCAAAGCTCATCCAGAGATCGAGTCTTCTTCATTCCTGTATTCTCAGTGAGTAGCACAGTGCCTGACATTGAGTTGACCGAGGAAATACTTGTTGAGTGAGTAAACAAACGCATATATGAAACAAACAATTTGGTGCATGCAGGAAGTGTGCCCAGTATTGTGTGGCTTGGACACAAGCCTTTTGCATCTACTATAATCTTCTACCTTTACTTGCCAAGACTTTCCTTGCAGTACTATGGATATAACTGTGTCAAATAAGGCAAGCATTTAAGGTGTTTGCAAGCATTTTGACAAATTCAACTGCAAAATTTTCAGTGAATAGTGAAGATTTTTTTGATTTGACTTCAAGAAATAAAATCTTGGGAAAAAATGAGGGAATAATTGCAGTATATTATCTTGAAGGTCTTGATTCAAATATAAAAGGTATTTTTATTTTCTGTGATTTGCAATGTTGAGACTATTACACTACATGTTAGTTTATCACCTGACAGGTTCCAATTAATTCATCTTGTATCATGAATTTGGAAGATGAAATTATATGCTTGCCTATGAAGCATTCTCTTGTACATAACAATGAATTAGGATAAGCAGAGGCGATTGAAATGCCCCTATCATCTGCATACCTAATTTTAATATTTTTCTGCACTTCACAGAAGCTTTCTAGAGAGTGTCTGGCAAACATAATGGAATGATTCAAGTCTTCTCTTTTGAGTTCTTGTTTACCTTCCTACTAGAGTGGTGGCCTTCAAAGCAATGGCCAGGAGCCCGGCATTGAGAGCCACTGGGGAAGCAGAGATTAACTCACACATTTCAGTAAGATTTTAGTAAGATATCAGGCACAATTGATTGGTACTGTGTAATAGTGGGGTTCTCGGTCCTGGGCGGCTAGAGGCCCAGAGATCCACAGACCTGCTGCCTGAGACTGCTTAGCTGCCCAGCCGCCCGGGTCCCCAGAAACGACTCAGACGCTTATATTAACTTCATGCTGTTTGGCCTATGGCTCAGGCACATTGCTAGCTAGCTCTTACATCTTAAATCAACCTGTTTCTATTAATCTGTCAGCCACGTGGCCCATGGCTCACCTGTGTTCCTTACATGTTTCTTCTTGGGCAGCTTCAGCTCATCTGCCTGACTCTGCCCTGCTTCTCCTACCTATGCTTTGATTTCTCCTCCTACTTCTTCTATGGTGCCTGCCATGGCCCAAAACAGCTCCTTTATTTAAAGATTGAGATTTAAAGCATACATAAGCGCATTCCCACATCAGTACTGGGCATCAACTCTGCATTTTTTTTTTTTTTGAAACCATAAGACTAATTTTTCTTTTACTTTAAAAACTAATCCAATAAAGAATAAACTTTTATTATTTCTTGGTCTCAAATACTATGCCCTTTATCCATAGAAATAAAGTGAATAACTAACCCCTATATGTATATTTCTGTCTGACACGTAGGGGTGAATATATTTATTTTCTGACTCTTTTTACATCTGAAAAATGAGAGAATCAGTTCTGATTCATTGCTTGCACATGCATTGGAAATTAACTGGTACACCAGGAAAAATTATACAAATAGTGAGTGTTTGAGATTGCTTTGCTTTTTATGTGTATTAACATTTGTCTACTTGCATACATGTATAACACATGTGCACAGCATACTTGGAGAGTGCCCAGGAGAGAGGGTCAGATCCCTGGGATTGGAGATAAGGAGGTTTGCAAGCTGCCTTGTGGGTATTGGGGCTTCTGTAAGAGCAGAGAGTGCTCTTCACTGCGGAGCCATCTCCCAGCTCTATCTACTCTTACTTTTTCTGAAGGAGGATATGCTTTTCTCTTGGCCTAAGACTGGTCTCATTGGGCTAAGTGAAAATGGGGAGGATGGAAAAATCAAAGATTCAAAGGCCCAAATTGCACTATATTTAAAAAAGGACTACAGAGGAGTGTTGGGTGGGCTTGGATGGAGACAGTATAATGAGTAAGTGCTGAGAGGTTCCGGCAACCCGGTTCTCCATTGGTTTAAATATTGAACACAGAGGGGTGCAGTATTAGTAAGGGTGTGGCTCTTCCCACAAGAATGAAATAGACAGTCTTCATGACTATTTGTCATGCATGTCTTCTATGTATCTTGCTATTCATTCTCAGTTTTCCCATCATGACAAACAATCGTGCTAGACATGATTTTATAACACATGGCCTTATTGAGGATGGGGTTTAAATTTTATAGACTGAAGCAGTCCTTTACAGAAACTCTTTAAAAAATTGTGTGTGTGTGTGCATGTGTGCGTGTGTGTGTGCATGCATATGTGCGTGTGTGCATGCATGTGTGTGTGTGCATGTGTGCGTGTGTGTGCATGTGTATGTGCATGTGTGCATGCATGTGTGTGTGTGCATGCATGTGTGTGTGTGCATGCGTGTGTGTATGTGCGTGTGTTTTGCCTACACGAATGTTTGTTCACTATTTAGAGCCTGGTAGTTGAGGCCACTAGAGAGCATTGGATCCCCAGAAACTCCATATTCTCAGAAACTCTTATTTTCTCCTTTAACATATTTATACATTCACAAATTTTTATAAGTTGACAAGGCTCCATTGGGAAAATCAACCAAGTCAGATCTTTCATGAGTACTATTATACAAGGTTAATATGATTTGAACACATGCCAGTGTGGATTTATTTTTCTTTTCTATCTTTAGAAGCATGAGACTTTATATCCTTTGCTTTGGTTCTCAAAAAAACCTTTACTTATTTTTCAGCATTAAGTCATTCCATCCTTATTAGTTATGATTTTTGTCTTAGTTTTGTCTTTCTTACTGTGATAAAGATCGTGGGTCAAAAGCAACTTGGAGAAGAGAGGGCTTATTCCACCTTACACTTTAGAGTAACAGTGCATCACCGAGGGAAGTCAGGGCATGGACCTGGAGTCAGGAACTGAAGCAGGAACCACAGAGGAGCACTGCCTACAGGCTTGCTCCGTCGGCTTTCTTAGAGAACCCGGGATCACCAGCCCAGTGGTGGCACCATCCACGGTGAGCCTGTTCTTTCCACATTAATCACTAATTGACAGAACACAGCATAGTCTTCTGCACAAGCTGATCCTGTGGGAGGTATACTCTCAGTTGAGGTTCCTTCTTCTCAAAAGACTCTAGCCTGTGTCATGTTTTGACATAAAAACTAACATGGAAACACTTTTAAAGCATAGATTTTTTTTTTTTGTACTTGATGTTGCCTGGTTATTTTATTTTATTTTATTTTGTAGCTTTCTATGTGGTGAGGTAGCATTTGTCTAGTGCATAGCATAAGATTTGTATACAACTGAAACAGTGTTTATGGACTAGTGGCACTCTCTGCTTGTAGGGACAGTATGATGACGATGATGATGACGATGATGATGATGTGTGTGTGTGCATATACCATGTGTATGCCAAGTTGCTGAAGCTTAGCTTTATTTCCCAGGTATTAACTCAAAACACTAATTTTGGTACTACCATAAGTTTGTTTGTTTGCTTTTAGAAAAGTCTGAATGTTAGAAAAGTTTGAATGTAAAATGTATCCCCATAAGAACATGTACTTGGACATGAGGGGAGTTCCAGTAGAGAGCGTTGTTTTGGAAGGTTGTTGGATCTCTAGGAGGAATGGCCTAGATAGAGAGATGGGTCATTGGGGCATTCAGGGATGAAGCTTGACAGAGTCTGCTCTTGCAGGTATTAGATCTTTTTGCATCCTGAATGCTAATGGGTATAGCCAACCTCCACACACTCCCACTGCGGTGGATGTTAGCTGCTCCTAATCTATGCCTCTTTACTGTGACAGTCTATACCCTCTAAAGCCCATAGAGATCCACCTGCCTCTTCCTCCTAAGTGCTGGGATTAAAGGTGTGTTCTACCATATCTGGCTATGTCTTTCAGATGCTTACAACCTGAAAAAGTCTTTCTAAAGTATAAATTTAATAAACATATGGGTTTGGGATAAACTGGTATGTTTCGGGATTTTAGTATTTTACTTTTTATCTCAAAAGTTTTCTTTCTGTTTAATTTTGTCTTCTTTTATATTTTGAGCAGAGGAAAAATATCCAAACAATTTTGATGACGTGTGTGCTAGCTCCCACCTCATGTGTCAATAAATTAAAAGATTAGCCATAGATGGAGAAGGGGCTGATCTCTGAGAGTTACAAACAGCTCCTTCCCAGCGTGGGATGAAAGTTCAGAGGTGAGGGAAAATATCCACCACATACTCATGTGGGGGAACAGTCAATATTCTCTCAGCTTTTTACTTGACCTGAGAAGTGTCAAGGAGATTGAAAATTTAATCAGGTGCTTGGAGCCAGGTGAAGTGGAAAATGATGCATGACTGAATGAACGGAGGAATTATAAATGGGAAAAACATCTCTTTCTTTCTACTTGTCTCTGTCTTCTCTCTTCCTCTTTCTCACTGTTCCCCTTTATTAATCTTTACTTTCTTTCCACAATTTGTCTTTTCCTGTACATGCATCCATCACGGTTGTACATTGTGGTAAGGTGGGTCAGGAAATGCTCCCCATTGACAGCATATCAGAGACTGGGAAGGCCCAGGAGTGGTTAGGACGTGGACTGTGTGTGTGTGTGTGTGTGTGTCCCCATCCATCCATGTGAGGAAGTCAACAGCTTGATCTTACTTTGATAGAAAGTCAGGTTAAGGCTATACAAGTTTATTTTTTCTCATTTCTCCTTTGTGGAAGACACAACCTTGTTAGTTAACCTTTGTGCCATTGTGACCAAATACCAGGCAGAAACAAATGATGGGAGGTAAGTTTTTCTTTTTTCTCTCCTTAGTTCAGAGGATTCCAGTCCATCGAGGAGTTCATGGTGATGGAAACATGTTGGGGATGATTCTCTTATCATGGAGGAGTAGAACGTTAGAAAGAGAAAATGGATAGAGCCAGAGCCAAGCTATAACCTTCCAAAACTTACTTCTAATGATTCTTTTGGTTAGATCGTACCACCTCCTGTTTCCCAGAATGATGCCTCTAATTGGGAAGAAGCATTCAGAACACAAACCATTGAGGGGCACTGAAAATTTATCCAAGAACACTGTTATGAATATGTCCTTCCCCATTAGAAGGATGTGTGGGACCACAGTAGAACTCAAAATAAAGATGTGTGGTGTTGGCTGTCATGCAAATCTATGTCAAAGAGCAAGAGAAATCTAAGCACAAAGTTGGGTTGACCCAATTGTCCAGGATGAGACTGTTCAATTTTCTAGGAAGGAGGAAGAAGTTCTGTCCATGGTTCTGAAGAAAGTGTCGCTTTGTGGTCAGAGCAGTAGATGGGCTTAGAGTTGGGGCTCAGGAACCTACATCTTGGTCCTTTGACAAATGGAGAGGTTTATTAGATTTTTGGGATAGGCTTATTGAACAAGAGAGTCCCTTAAAGATGGCTTATTTTAATTGTCCACAGTCTTAGAGCATTTGCTCTGTAGAAGCATAGTAAATGGAGGAACAAGAGGTATAAAAATGACCGAGACTTCTTTGTATACCTATTTGTTTTGACTTGTAAAGAATGATTCTGGGTAGCATTATGCCAGAAAGCTTAAAGAGATTATTAAAATATTTTTCCTTGGATGTAACAGAGGTTTATAACACTTTTAAATTACTGTCCAGAATGCAAACAGGCATGTTTTACTAGGTAACACGGTGTGGAATACACCGTGCAAAATGTTCTAGTATTAATCTGTGTTTTACCTCCTAGAATGCTAAATGATGAAATGCTTTTATCGTGTGCCCCCAAATTATGGTAAATCATAAAATGGTCACATGCTCTGTTGCCTTACGAGGGAAATTTTATTTTGACTATAAGACATTTCTAAGCTTTGTGAGTGATTGTTGGAAGGTGTTGTCTTTTGTACCACAGAGGAATTCTGGATAGAATTACAGCTCCCATCAACAAAAATGCAAGTGGAATAATTTTGTTTTGTGGTCATATTCTAAAGGCCAATGGGCCAGTGACTGTACTGAAAACACAAGCCTGTGGTAATCCCTATATGTATATTGCTTGTGGATGACCTCACTTGTTTTCCTCAGGACTTTTGCTTCTCAGACATTTACTACTGAATTAAGATATACTGATTACAGTAATAAGGCAATGAGGTGATTGACTATGCCACTGAGGTTTTTCAATATAGCAAAGGAGGCTTTCTAAATTGAAATATTATACAGAGGTCAAAAGGATTAGATAGATGTATCAAGTAATTTGATGACAAGGAAAAAAATCTTATAGATCAGTAGCAATGAGTTTTTGTAGTAAGAACACAAACACAATGATAATGAGAACAATGCTCTGTAAAGCTTTCAGGAATATATTTGAGCTAGAATAGTTCTCCAAGCGGAAAATAATGGAAACATTATGAATGTTTACTTAAAGTAGTTTCTCTGACCTGATACTCCCCAGCAATTGGCAAAAATGACAATTTATGCTTTCGCTCGTAAAACAGATACTATACTCTAGGAAGTTATAGATGTCTTCAGAGTAATATGACTCTCTGAAGCCTGTTAATTTCTAATACTCCTGGAACTTTTAACTATGGCCTCCCTGGGAATCTCATTTTTTCATGACAGATTTGTACTGACATTAACTGATATGTATTACACCTTTCTTGCAGCAGGCCTAAAATCAAGGCCACACCCAACAGATGTGGGTGGCAGATGTGTGTAGGCTTCACAGGTGTCAATATTACCTCATGTGTGTGCCATAGACTATTGTTCTCAGGAAGTGACATGGTTGTAACTGTATTGGAATGGGAGCAGATTTGATGATCGGCACAAGGTCATGTGGTGGGAACCGTTAGCTATTATTGTCTTCTACTTCAGGTGTTGGTATAAGGTACAGCTAGAAGTTTCTGACCCAGCCTAGTCCCAACGTCCAGACCCACCTGCAGTGGTTTAATTCCAAATAACCACACAAAGGCTTATGTTAATTACATGATGTTTGACCTATGGCTCAGGTTTATTACCAACTCACTCTTACAACTTAACTCAACCCGTTCTTATTAATCTGTACATCGCCATGTGGCTCTATGGCTTTACCTCTGTTCCATTATGTCTTGCAGCCTGAGTATCTTCTTGACTCTGCCCTCCTTCATCTTTTATCTATGCTTGGATTTCCTGCCTGCTCTAAGCTGCCATTAGCCAATACAGCCTCTTTATTGACAAGTGGTAACAAAGTCTATTCACAGCATACAGAAAGACATCCCACATCAGTAAGCCTTGCTGGCTTTGTTAAGGTTTCTTGGAGAATTGATTCTGTGCATATACAACATTTTCAGGGTAGGTAGGCAGCCTCCTGCTTGGAAATGTTGTTGGTGTCATGTGAGTGTAAAAGCAGGCTTCTGGCAGGATTCTCTCTCCTTTGGGGACTTTAGCCCACTCTCATAGAGGGGGGCAGTCAATTCAGTGCACTAATTTTAATGCTGATTGCATCTAAAGAGAAGATTAAAGCGACATCTACTCGTGTTTGAGCAAATGCCAGATTTGACACACAACATTAATCACACTACCATTGGACGGTGAAATTAGAGTAGAGATGTAGGAGGAGGAGAAGGGGCAGAGTACCCATGGTGAGGGATGCAAGGTTGTGTATTATCTCACTTCTACCCTACCATTGCACTTGGAGGTTGTTTCCAGAGACTTCTGACATAGCCCACTAATCGCTTTCTCTGCTTATGTTGTTCAGATGACGATGAATACTTTTCTTTTTCATCCTTTATGATTTTTACAGAAGGCAGAGTCTCTCTACAAGTAGAAAGGAGATGCGGCTTCTTATCTCACGCTGCTTGCTGAATGAACGAATCTGTTACTTCTCCTTTTGTTTGTTTATTGCATTTAGATATCTCTGGTCTAAGTATTTGTTCCTGAATTTCCCCCCAGGGATCACCTCTGCTTCTCTGTTGCCTACTATTGCTAATGATAACACGATGAAAAGGTTTATTTCAGCTTACAGCTTAGTCATAATGAAGGGAAGTCAGGGTGGGAACTCAAGGTAGGAACTGAAGCAGAGGGGAGAGAGGACTGTCTGCTAAGGGGTGGCACCACCCACAGTAGACTGGGCCATCCTGCACCAGCCATTAATCAAGAAAATGCTCCTACAGCCTAAAGGTCAGTCTGATGGAAGCAATTTTTCAGTGGATGACCTCCCTCCCAGATGACTCCAGTTTGCGTCACGTTGACCAAAAAAATCTACCACATTCTAAGTCTGACTCCCAAGACCTCATTCTTTAGAACTTATTTCTCTTTTAAGCTTCAAATGTAACATGAATTGCATTTTCTATTGCTTACTGTTATGTCCTAGACAAGTCTTTCAAATTCAACATGTCTGACATGAAATTAATCTCCTTTATTAAGTCAGGAGGTTCTTCTCCTTTGTTGTGTATCTGACAGGTCATGATCCCATCTCTGCCTTCTATACTCAGTGAGCCAAGACTTCACATTCATTTGTCCCACTTAAGATCTCTCAATTCATTCTATTTTTGTAGTCCCCTGTATGATGTCCTACTTCAGGATCAGATCTCTAAGTTATTTGAAGTGCATATTAAAATACCCATGACTATATCATTCTTCACCCAAAGTGCCCATCAGGGATGTGTGGCGAGATAGGTATATTTGCCTCCTGAGTCTCCGAGTGTTCTCACAGAGCTCAGCTTCTCAGGGTACGTATCTCACATTTGAGGGCTGACACTTTGGTATTTTCTGTAGATGAAGGTACTTTGTGCTTGATTCAGTTATGACCTAATTGGGCTTGGTGAGAGCTATTTAATATTCTGGAAAGAATTGCTTCAGGTCCCTTCTTTCCCATAATGAATTTTTTAAGGGCAACATTCAAAATCAAGGTCAGCTCACAAAGGCATCATTTGCCTTATGGTACCGGATGGAACTTCTATGCTAATCTTATTTGGAGTTAAAAAGTTTTTGTTTCATGAAAAAACTAGCTGTAATAGATACTATTAAAAACTATACTACATATAATACAAAGAATCCTAGTGACATTTGATCCCACAACAGAACCCGGTAGACTCTATGGATATCTGCTGTGGTCGTCCCGAGGCAGTTGGCCCATCAGAGAGCTGTCCTTAGCCCCGTGATGTGAAATCTCTTGTCTGCTTTTCTCATTTTAAGGCTACTATACATGTACATGCAATGCATTTTAGCCTATGCCAAACATCAAGTCTTTCAAGTGATTGGCAATGTAAAAATGTTTTTGCCTTGTTGAGTGTAGACCTGTCCACAGCCTCTTTCCTCTTGTCCAGTGGACATAGATTTGGCTTTAGCAAGGGGCTTTACTTTACTTTTCTCTTTTTAAAAAATATTTGAATATTTGAAAATAGGAACTCAAGAGTAGGTATGAAGCATTTCTGTTTCTGTTTTTTTTTTTTTTTCCACCCCAAAGGAAGGAAGGATCCTGGGTAGCAGAGTGAGATTAATTCCAATGCTGAAGGGTTTGGCTTTGAGTATATGAGGACACAGAGTAAAGTCGTGGTTGGCTCTAAGTGAGATGGGGGGCAGGTTTCTGTGTCTGTCCTTACTGTGGCACATCCCCCAGCACATTTCAAATGTACTAGATTTACATAACTGCTGCCCCCTGTCCTTCCAAGACTGTGTTGATAGGGTGTGAAGGATCTCTATTGCTGTATATGAGCCCAGTATGAACTTTCTTCTCTGTGATCATGATTAGAAAAAAACTGTGTCTGCAGAAGCCTTTCTCTTCCCCATTCGATCGACAGTTTCAGAACCTTCAGTTTCTCAAGGTTTAAGATTTCTTTTAAAAATAGTTACTATATGTGTGTGTGTGTGTGTGTGTGTGTGTGTGTGTGTGTGTGTGTGTGTGTGTGTATTATGTGTGTGTTGTGTGAGACATGACATGCATGGAGTTCAAAGGAGCATTTAAGGAGTCAATTATTCCCTTAAATCTTTACATTGGTTTTGAGGATTGAACAAAAAGTTACCAGTTTCTGGGAAGAATGCTGTTACCTGCTAAACCAGCTCACCAGCCCCAGGTGAGACTTCTGTTCTTTTAACACACCCAAAGCTAGGATAGTATTCTTTCTCTCTTTCTCTCCCTGGTACACATAAAGACAGTAGTATTTATGCTGAATGTTAAACCCTGCTAGTAAGAGTAACGTCCAGCAATCTCTTCCCTTTGGTACTCTCTATCTAGTGAGGGTGCTTGCAAAGAAGATGAGGTAAATGAGAAAGAAAAAAAAAAAAACAACAAACTTGTGAGCATCTATAACAACCACATTAATCAATCTCTATTTTGAATCTCTACCACTAACAGAATCAGATTGTTTTCTATATGTTGAATTTTGGCAATCTTTTACATCTTGTTCTGTTGATAATCTGCTGAGAATGCTAGTCTCTCTGAGGACACTAATTAGAATAACAATTAACACTTATAACAGCTCTTCCACTTCCTGGGCCACTCTACTCTTGTGTCACTCCTATCCTCTGATGGCTGTGCCGCTTTGATCTTTACGCACTGGCCTCTGGGTTGGTCCTGTAAGTGTAACAGACTTGTGCCTCCTGTGTGCTTGTGTAGCTCACTCTACTTTTCATTTCTTCTCAGAGAGAGGCTTTTAGGTTTGTATATAAATCTTGATGTCTGTTGGTTTTCTAATTAGTTGGCTTATGCTTTTATCTTTTAATCCTTCCCCCTTGCTTTCCTTGGGTTGATTTTATGCTTCCAACCTGGCTTTGGCATTCACTGTCTATTCTGACTCCCAAGGAAGAATGATGATTTTGAACTTTTTCTGGTACATCCATTTTTTTTTTCTCAAAGTCTGGATTGAAAAATATTAACACCTCCAAAAATTGTAATATGCAGTAGGATGTAGACTTTCCAAGTATTTTACTGATAAGAGAGGGTACCTTAAAGCAGTGGTGGAGAAAGTGGGAGAGGCAGCGTGGGGATGTGCCCAGCTCTTGAAGTACTTTGTTTAATTTCTCACTCTGCCTCTATGGATTATTTTGGTCCTGGGTCTATTTGCCTCTTTGAGGTTGAGGGGTGTGGCCCAGTCATGCATCAGTTTGTACACAGGGTGTAATGGGTATAACCGGTCTCTCTGGTTTCTTGTGGAATATCAGAAGTTCCCACAGCCGTGCCTAGCAGTAGAGAATTCAGTCTCTCTTTGTCAGACTTGTCCACGTTTTCAAAAAAACCTCACTCTCCATTTCCTCTGAATTGATCCTTTCCAGAATGCCTCTTTGGCTTAGTAAAGCTTCATTTGAGTACAAGAGAAATATGAGAGTGTTTTCCCTCTGACTACACAGACTTTGTTTCAAAGCCTATTTTATTAGTTTAAGCTTTTGATGTTAGGGAGAAAGCATGGGAAATGGGGACCGTGTAGAGAATGTCCACCCTGTAGGACATACTTGAAGTGGGTGCTCAGCTGTCAAGCTTTGTTAATTTTCTCTCTAAATGACCCTCACTCCCCAGGCAGAACAGTGACTGTGTTACATGCTACCTTTTAACATCGGAACACAGTGCAGCCACCACAGTATTGTGGCATTTCAGTATGTCCACCCCTTTAGTTTTTGCAAACGTTTAGAGGACTCCTCACATCATCCCTTGTCTCCCTGGGGCCACACTGAAGAGAAAGGAAAGCTACAAGTTGGGGTGGAGTTTAAAGAGTTGGGGGTTTGTGAGGGAGGAAAGGAGACTGACATTGGGTGCCTCCTGGATAATGAGTGCTGTTATATGGTTTCATCAATGTTTGTGGAATATCTGGATCACCACAATAAGCATAAGCAGGCAGGCTAGTGGTATTTGCGCTGTAGTTCTTCACTCTTTCACCATGTGACCATGCAGCACTCTTCCGTGTGACTCTCTTGGTCGGTGAATTGAATGCAAATATGTGCAAGCGAGGGCTTGAAAAGAGAAGGTTCTTTTTTAAAAATCGGCATTTGTGTGTGTGCGCGCATGTGTTTATACATAGATACACATGGGTATTTAAAAAGGGCCATAGTGGGGGGAGTTGGATCTCCTGGTGTCAGAATGACCAGAAGCTGTGAGCTACCCAATGAAGGAGCTTGGAACTCAATTCTATCTCTATGGAAGAATAGTATGCCATCTCTTTAGCACCACTGTATTATTCTCTTTTTAATATCTTTGTCACATCAAAAGAATGATTTCAGGCTACCTAGCTATAGGATGGAGACTCATGAATTGGGACTAACTCCCCTAGTTGTACAAGCTGAGGGCATCCTAGTTCAGGCAGCAGAAAGCCAAACATCAGCAGAGACAGCTCACATGTGTGAGCAGCCATGCTGCACACAAAAGTGTGCATATAGAAGCCTGACTGCTCTTATCCCCAACTAGCTGACCCCCATGTGTTTAGCTGACTCATGAGCTAAATCAGTGTTAATTGTCTACCACTGAAGATATGTGGTTATTTGTTCTGCAATAGTGGTGGTTCAACAAAGCTTATTCATTAATTAATATACCTAAAGCCAGATAAGTGACCATGTTGAGATTTAATCAGGGCTTTCTGATATCTTGAATTACATCATATGTCAATTATAGCCAAAAAATCAAAAATTTTATTAGTTTATTTAAATGATGGTGTCTTGCTGTATAATCTTGGCTGCTCTGGAACTCATAATTTTCCTATCTTAATCTCCTAAGTGCTAAAATTAAAGGTGTTCACCACCATGTCTAGATTTTTTTCTACTAGTATAGATATGTGTGTTGCGATGGCTGTTCTTGGTTGTTAACTTGTCTATGTCTGGAATGAACTATAATCCAAAAATGAAGGGGACACTTGTGATCTGGATCTTGGGGCAAGAAGAGAACATGCTTTTGGTCTAGATCTTGAGGCTGGGTGACATATGCCTTTAATCCAGACCGTGAGGCTGGAAGGCACACTTTTGGTCTAAGCCTCATTTTCTACTGGAAACTTGTATGGAAGAAGAATGGGAATGTTCTTCACCTGCTTGCCCTCACTTCCATGAGCACATTCATTTCCTTCTTCAGGATCCCGGCAGATCAGCTGAGACACCCAGCTTGTGGGACTGAGCAGATACAAGATTCTTGGACTTTCTGTTCATAGCTAGCCATTGTTGAACTGCAGCCTGTAAGTCAGTCCAATAAATTCCCATATATGTGCATATATGTATATTTATATATATTCTGTAAGCTCTGTGACTCTAGAGAACCCTAATATATGTGTGTGCATGTACATATGCATGCACGTGTGCATCCCCACATGTACACATTCTGCTCAAACGCAGGGCCTTGTGCTATGTAAACACTACTACTGAGCTACATCTTCTATCCAAGATAATCTGTGAAACAATACACTTGGCTATCCCTGCCTCCAGTGCTGACACTTTAGAAATACAACCAGAGAGGAAAAGAGAAATAGAAGTACATGTTCTTAGAGGAGAGCAAAGCTATTAAAAACTTGATATTTCTTCCATTTGCTAAATCTGTGGGTCCTTTCACTTATTCTAAGATGAAATCGCTCCTTGCTCAAGAATTCACTCCTTCAATTTCCACGGCATAAGCCATGAAAACTCTATGGAAACATAAAAAGAGAGCCGTACTTGGGTGAAGAAAATAAGATATTATGTAGTGTTTCTCTGTCCGTGTAAATGAGCAGATTAAGCATGAGTAGAACACTGAGAAGATCTCCATTTCCCCAACACAGAAATAGTGCTTTTGACCATTTTTTTATGTTTTAGTACATTTTCATCAACAATCTTTTATTATATATAAAAACCCTATCTCTATTGCTTATAGAAGTTTTAAAATCATTTCACAGCTGAGTGAAACCCTAAACAGAGCTATCTTAGTGTAATGAAGCAGAAAGCGATCGTATCTTAACAAGACTGGTATATGGTGACAAACAGCTCATAAAAACCCCATCTGCTACAAAATGCCTCTATTTTACTTGCCTTAGCATCTAAATAGTATATTTCCTATTGCTTTTCAGAAACAACAAAGGGAGATAAAGAGCCTTCCCCGCCATCAAATTGTTTTTTGACAAGAAAAGCACTCTGTTGCTAATGCACTGATGAAGCCTCTCCCAGGACCACCCCAGTCTTGCATGACTTCCAAGTGTACACTGGATGTTGTTGGACAACCCCCTTCTCCCTTCCAAGAGGGTCATATAGTGATGTAACAGCTGAGAATAGTCCATGTTCTGCTGTGTTTTCTTACAGAGTTTGTTTAGTAGAAAGAAGATGCAAGTCCAGAGTTTGGCTCCTTGGCTCTGTGAACAGTTGGTTAGTGTGTTGTTTGGAAAGGCCATTGCTCATGTTTTCCACTTTTGGTTTTGATGCAGTGCATATATATATCTATTTTCTTTGCATGGCTTCTTCAAAATGTGCTTTTTAAAAAATTTCTCACTAGTCTGATATATTTACCTTGGTCAGATAACCTTTTGTTTTGAAACAGTTAAGGTCAAATGACTTGATAAAATTATGAACTGAAATTTTTAATATTTTTCTTTGTCTAAACCAGACCATTTACTTTCTGTGGATTGTTTGTGTGTGTGTGTGTGTGTATGTATGTATGTATGTGTGTATATAGTGTGCGTATAGTATGTGTGTGTATATAGTATGTGTACATATAGTATTGTGTGTATAGTGTGTGTATATAGTATGTGTGCATATAGTATATGTGTATATAGTGTGTTTATATAGTGTGTGTGTATAGTATGTGTGCATATAGTATTGTGTGTATAGTGTGTGTATAGTATGTGTGCATATAGTATTGTGTGTATAGTGTGTGTATAGTATGTGTTCATATAGTATGTGTGTATATAGTATGTGTGCACATAGTATGTGTGTATGTAGTGTGTGTGTATAGTATGTGTTCATACAGTATGTGTGTGGATGATGGCGATGAAGTAAGTAATCAGGAGGAAGTTCTGGTTGCTTTTTAACACAGAAGTGCCTTCTGAGGTGATGTGGACCTGAGACATCCCCCCAAAGGATGGGGGACTAGTCCCATGAATGGAGTGTAGACAAAAGAGAAGGTGCAGTACAGTACAGTAGTGTATCGCCAATCTTTACTAATGATCTATAAAAAGTCCAGCCAGGAAGGGTCACTGGATACCACGCCTTTTCCTGTGTGCATGGATAAAGTGAGGATGTATTCTCAGTCAGCGTTGGGGTTGAAGAGGAAAACAGGCATCTTCTTTCATGATACCACAGTAGCCATTACTGTGGCCTGGTTTTAATCACTTGCGAGGTCTCAGGTGTGGTCGTAACTATGCTACTTCACTTTTACTCTTGGAAGATCACATGGTAAAAGCATCAGCGTCACCCTGCCTATTTTATTTTATTTTTTTTTAGTCACATGAAAACTTGATCAGGTTTCATGCTTTGTCCCTGGTTGTGGAACATGATTGAGCTTGAGTTTCATTTCCGCTCTCTTGAACCTCAGAGTTAGGGCCTTTCACCATAGAGCTACATGATCACGTGATCATGTTTTTATGCCTTTTCTAATCTTTGGAAGTTGTTTTTATACACTTTTTGTACGTGACTAAGCAGAGATGCATCTGTAAATGTTTTATTGTAATAAAAGTTTACATTGAGTGACCAGAATTTTAAATCAAATAACAACCAAGAAGAGAATATAAAATGCAGACTCATTAAAATGACATTTTAAGGACAGCTTTCAGCTACTAAATAGTCAAATGACGCAAGGTATAAAATACAATCATTGATTTTCAATGTGTTGTATGTTATTGATGCCAAGTATTGTATTATCCTTATTATAATACTTAGCTGGTAACTTGTAAAAACAAATGTTATGCACACTGGAAAGAGAGACAAATGGACAGGTGACCACAATCTGAATGTAGTTGGGAAATGGGATAGAGGGGGCAGTGCTCATTAAAACTAATGAGAAGGGCCAAAGGACAATTCCCCAAGGGCTGTCACTTACCAGGATGTGTTCAGTAATTCCATATGCTATTGTTTCTTGTTTTCATTATAAGAAATGGGGCTGGATCTTGGCCAACAGCTCAGGTGTCCATTAAATATTGTTTCTTCTTCAGGAAGAGCATTTAGTTTTTGTAAACTGTAGCTACTTTGGTGTTATCTTGGAGAAAAGTGCCAACAGGTCGGACTTTCCTTAGACTCTACCTCAGTTCTCTGAATTAGAAAGTGTCTTAGGCTGGAGATGCTAAAAACAAGACACATGTAAATACCTTCAATCCCTATGGATGTTTACATAGCAAGAACATAGGCTACGTCACGTTGCTTGTGAACGTGTGTGATGCCTGTGTGTGATATGTCTTGCCAGATTTCCAATCCCTTTTCATCCTCAAATGTTGCCATTCTTCCCTTCTTTCTTTAGGTATGCGAAGGCGTATCACTCTAATTTCCTTTGTAGTAATCACAAGTACCTTTGATAATAAAGCCATTCTTTCTAGGAAGCAAGTAGAATGAGATTTCTCTTCCAATTCCTCTCTGTTATCTGCTGCCATCTCTTATTCTCTTCTGGCTTCCATCTGTCTCCCATTCAAGATGATAGTTTTAGAGATGCTCTTTTCAGATGCTGCCATCCTTTATGGGCTTCTCTGGTGTTATAAAGACAGGCACATTTCACATTCTATAGCTCAGGATTAATGTGTCAGAGATTAAAGGGCCTGAGCAGCACATTGGCGTCTCTTGCTGGTCCCCAGCGCCATGGTCTCATTATACCCCAATGCCCTTATAGGTGCTGTTCCTGCCAAATTCACACAAGCAAGGCAGAAAAATATTAAGGGAGGTAAAATAGGTTATGGGATCATGGATGTGGCTTCTTGGATTTACAAAGGAAAGGGTCTTTCCTGGTAACAGTGGTCGTGTAAAGCAACAGCAGGCGTTTCAGGTATGAGGGAGAAGAACACAAGACCACACCATGTTAATAAAGATGAATGCCTGCCTTTGGCATTTCTTTTCCAGAGAGGAAGGAGTGCTGAATGAATAGAAGTGTTATGACATGCCTAAATAAGGTGTGGATCATGGGCTAAATTCCCATTCTCTCAAGTCTTAGGGACTTAGTGGCTTCTGGATGTGGCACCCAGCACAAATTCATGTTTACTTAGGGTAAAGTAGATATAAATGGGTCGTGGTAAGACCACCAGAAAGATGCTTATGTAGTCTTGTGTTGAGCTCTATAGCGAAACAATGGCTTTCAAAACGAAGAAAGGAAGGAATAGAGAAAGAGAGAAGTCATTCTTCCCAGGAATGTTAAACAGCTTTAGAGTGGATTAAATAAGCAGGTGGCAATAAAGTCTTTTTTATTTTCCTTTCTTATCCCTTGATGTTCCGGGTAGGCTTTTTGTTCATCGTCCCTGTTCCTTGCAAAGAAGCCTGCTCTAGCCTTTCCCCTTTTCCCACCCACTCCCATAAGAGGACGGGTTAATAGAACATGCAGACATTTAGTATGAATGACCCTAACAGTGTAGACCAATGGTGGTGGTACTGCTTCCCTGGAGGAACCATAAGCATCAGGCAAACTTCACAAACTCACACAGAACACAACACCTTGGCTCAGGAGCAGCTGGTAAATGTCACATGACCTTTAGCCTAGATGGTAAAGCAAATGGACACATTCCCTTCAGATGCTCCTTCCTTCCCACAGCTGTGGGGGGAGTCATCCCAAGGTAATGCGATGCTGCTGCTGCTGCTGCTGCTGCTGCTGCGGGAGCCGTGGTTCTTAAGGACAGAGATGGTGGGGGCCATGAGAAACAGGTTGAAATTATTTGGATGCCATCAACAGATACCGTTCTAGGTGGAAGAAACAATTGTTGGAAGGTTATGGAGAAATAGAATACTGAAAGAATTAGGTTCAGTGTAGAGACAGGACTGAGTGTGCTTCAGGAAGTTGTGGAGCAGTAATTCCTGCTTGTGCCTGATACAGTCTTGCGGTTAGTGGGTAGTGGTTCAGTGGGTGAATTCCAAGAAGAAGCACTTGACTGAATCACCATGGTCATATTTTCCCTTCCCTTTCTGTCATGGCTACCAGAGAACTCTTATGAGGAGAGGAGAGGAATTCCACGCCAATCAGCTCATAGAAGTGATTGTCCACTGTGTGGTGTGATACACTCTTGATTCTCTGCCTTATTTCCTGTGAATTTCAGTTTGTAGTTAATGTAGCCTGTGAAGGGAAGGAGAGGATATAGCTAGATAATGAAAATGGTCACCATCATGGCATTGTACATCTATGTAAGTATCCTACATGGGCACTGGGTGTGAATTTCTGGTCTGTTACTAGCAGAAGCAATGTTGAACTTTAACCCGCAGGAGGTGCTATTGTCTGACAGATTTTTGTCCATTTGGAAATCTGTCTTAGCTGCAGTGTTAGGCAGGGTTCTCCAGAGGAACAGAACTATTGGAAAAGCATCAGTGGCCATGTGCCTGCAGGAGACATTGAGGACCTAGCAGATTCTCCGTCCAAGAAGCTGGGTGTAGTGGCAGCATGAATGTAATATTGACAGTGTTGAAACTTCTCTGAGAATTGCTGGTACTAAGCTTGTGTTGAAAGGCCAGGAGAGCTGGATTCTGACATCAGTGAAACAAACAGGTCAGAAACTACCCATGGTTTCCATTGCTGTGATGAAACACCATGACCAAAAGCAAGCTGGGGAGGAGAGGGTTTATTTGGCTTACACCTCCACATTGCTGTTCATCACTGAAGGTAGTCAGGACAGGAACTCACACAGAGCTGGGATATGGAGGCGGGAGCTGATGCAGAGACCATGGAGGGCTTGCTCACTGTGGCTTGCTCAGCCTGCTTTCTTATAGAACCCAGGGCTACCAGCCCAGCAATACAACTATACACAGTGGGCTGGGCCCTCCTCTATCAATGTCTAATTAAAAATGCCTTACAACTATCTGGATCTTATGGATGTATTTTCTTAGTTAAGGTTCCCAAGTTTCATATGACTCTAGCTTGTCTCATTGACGTACAACCAGCCAGGACAACAACTGAATGGAAATTTTAACAGCAGCTAAAGATTGTATTATGTTTTATTTTTAAAACATTTGATGCTTGTAACGCCACAATTTCTAACCTTTCACTGAAAAAAAGAATAAAATAATTATCGTGCTTAATTGAAATCCTCTATGATCAAGCAATATGAGGAATTGAAGACAAAACCTGAATCTGTTATAAAATTTCACACCAGGAATTACTTTGTGCAGGTCATTAATATTTATAACTAAACCGTTCTTTGATGTTCATTAATAATGTACCTTGGGACTACACAAAGAATTATTCATACATATTATGGAAAAGGGGAAGAAGCCACAATTAAATCACAGTAATTAGCATGGATATTGGGTTAGGATGGGAAGGAATCACAAATTCTCACTGAACAGGCTCACTACTCTGTGAGCCTCAGAAGGCTGAGATTCAGCAAACAGAAGGGGAGGTGTGAGAGAGTAGCTTCTGGAGAAACAGCCTCTCCCAATCTGCAATGAGCGTGAACTTAGCACTGGTGAAACGCCTATATCCACTTGTTAGATTTTAAAAATATTTGTCTGCCATGGAGCACAGTGTTAATTTTTCCAATGAATTCAGTCAGGCCAGCCAGTTTCCACCATTTTACTCTTTAACGGAATTTAAAATGAAGAAATTAGAAAGCACACAATGTTTCACTATTTAAGAAATTGATAGCTTATTTTAATATTTAATCATCATGATAGTTAGGGCTCCTTTAATCTTCAGGCCAAGCAGTTTTGTCAAGTCTAAATTTATTAATAATTTAATTTTTCTTCCAGACTTGAAAGCTTTCACTGTGTCCTGGGCCATGGGGCTTGTATTAGTTACTTTCATGTTGCTTTGATAAAAACATCACATCTAAAAGCAACTTATAGAGAGAAGGGTTTATATGGGTTTATGGTTCCAGAGGGAAATATGTATCATGGCAGTAAAGCATCTCAGCAAAGGACCTGCATGGAGACAGGCACAAGGAGCCCCATGTTCACAGCTCAACCATCAACATGAAGAATAGAGAACTAGAAGAGCTATAAGGTTTTTAATCTTAAAGGATCCTGCTCCCAGTGGCATATTTCCTCCAGCAGGGCTCTACCATTTAAATCTCCCCAAACATCGCCCTCTGCTGGAGACCAAATGCCTAAACATCCCAGACTATGAGGTCATTTCTCATTCAATTCATCCCTGTACGTGAATGGAAAGGTATCATCAGCATTCACACTATTAATGCTGGGGCTTTGACCTAAGTCTTTTTTTTATTTCTTCTTTCCTATGTTACAGCCTTTAGAATTATGTTTATTATTTACATTTTAGTTGTTGAGACAAAGTCTTGCTGTGTAATCAAGGCCAATCTTTAACTCCTTAGTCCTCTGATTTGCAGAGTCCTGAGTTAAAGATGTGTGTCAACACATCTGGCTTTCTCTGTATGGTCAGATGATAACCCAGTGGTTGGGGTCCTTCTAGATTCTGCTCTTTGTTCTTTTCTTACTTTAGAGGATGAGGCTGGCACATACTGCAATTACCTCATCCTGATGCGTTCACTTCTCTTCCCTTTCCACTCTGAAACAAAGTCCTCTGTGACTTCAGTTGTTATGGAAAATATCCATTTCCCTCCCATTGCTTTAGTCAGAACCACTGTTACCTCACAGAGGTCAGGCATTTTTATATAACATTTATTACACACTGACCACATTCCCTCAATACACCCCAGATCTCTACTTTTTCTCTGTTCCCCTTCTGTTAGCCCCCTATGTTCCCTAGACAGCTTCATATCATATAATTTTAATGTAAGTGAATTATCATAATTATGTTCTGGAAAATACATACTTCTTCAAGGTTCTGTCTTCTACCTTTGTCCGTATGTCCGTGTTCTCGGTCATTTCTATGGAGAAGTCCTCTATCAGGTGGGGTTGGATCACTGCCTATGTATTTTGAATGTTTGCATTCTTCCAAAACTCAGGTGGAAACAAAAATCCCCATTTTTGTAATATTAAGAGGTAGGATCCTTAGTAGCTAATTGAGCCATGAGGGTAGCTCCCCTGTTAGAAGGACTTGTGTTACTCCGACAGATCCAAGGAGTCTATTACTTCCACCCTGTGAGGACTTCTCAAGAAGCTACCACCTCTTTTGGGAACAGAGGCAGCCCTGAGCAGACAACAGATCTGCTAGGGATTTGATCTTGTGCCTTGAAACCTTCAGAACTGCGATAAATGCATTTTTTTTTTTGTTGCCTATAAATTTCCCAGTGTGTTTGTTCTAACAGCCTGAATGGACCAAGACATTTTCCCTGATGTAAACTCGGCACCAGAGCAGCCATTTCATATTCACCATGTGGACAGGGCTTTGCTATATGTTGAAGGCATAGCTGTGGCCCAGGCTAGCCATGGTCTTGCCCTGTGGACTCTGGAGTTGTGTAAGGATACAGTCAACACAGCAAACACAAACTCTAACAGAAGCAGGATGATATGCTATGGTCTTGGGGGGAGTCAGGAAGAATTGCCTGGAAAAAGCAGCACCAAGACTTGGAGCAATGAAACACACAGACCTGGAATTGGGGGGAAGCACCCCAAAGGAAAGAATTTAGAGATGCTCTTTATGGCCTGACACAGGGTGTGAGTGAGGAGTCTGGATAAGTTTGGAGCAGTATCAGTTGTGTGGTACCTCAGAGCCATGAACGTTTTTCAGAAGTAGAAAGTATCGAAGGAATTTTAAGGAGGCGATGCCATAATTATCTTTGTTTTAAAACTCTCTGAGGATAAACTAGTTGGAGATAGAGTTTTGTGAATTTTCTGTTTTCCCGGGTATGACTCAGGGATATAGTCTCCTTAATTCCACTGGGTTGTATCTTTGTATCTTCTTTATACTCCTTGGATTCTTTGTTGAAGTTAGTGGTTGTTCTTTTTCAATGCTGGGTCCTGGGTTTCATCTAGGTCATTTTCACTGGCAAACATTTCTATGGGATTGGTGAGTTTTGGAGATGGGATACTGGCTTTATCGTTCATATTGCCTGTATTTTTGTGATCTGGGCATGTGGAGTTCTTTTGTTAGTTCTGTGTCTGGTGTGGACAGAATGGGTTGGGACAGAAGAGAGGATGTATGGATAGGTTGGACCCAGAGGCTGGAAATAACTTAGGTCAGTGATTCTCAACCTGTGGGTCTTGACCCTTGAAGGGCCAATGATCCTTTCACAGGGGTCACCTAGGACCAACAGAAAGCATAGATATTTGTATTACAATTCATACCAGTAGCAAAATTACAGTTATAAAGTAGCAATGAAATAATTTTGAGGTTGGGATTACCACATCATGAGGAACTGTATAAAAAGGTCACAGCATAAAGAAGGTTGACATCCACTAACTTAAGTGGAAAAAGAGACTGGGCTGGTGTGTAGGATGCTCATCCGAGTCTGAACCTGGAGTGTGGGGGGTAGATTTGGCTTGGTGGAGAAGTTGGATGTGGTGTGGAAGGGGGGTGATGGGTTGTGGGGTAGGCAAGTGGGACCTGGAAGAATCCTAGAGGATTCCTGCATAGGCAGGGATAGTTAGACTAGGCTTGGACCCTCAAAGTGGGACTTGGGCTGGGTCTGGTAGGCTGGGGAGTGTGCATAGAGGGGAAGGTCAGGCAGACTTACCAGGCAAGGCACTGCAAAAGGATATGCAGGATTTGTCTGGGTGGAGAGTGGAGAGATTGGATTCTGTGGATTTTCTATTGAGGTAAGAGGTAAGATACCAGAACAGAACAATTGGGTAAATGTCATCTCCAGGTAAATCGTGGTGTCATCATTGTGAAGAGTTGACAGACTCACTGAAGCACTGTCGTTGTGTAGTCCTTCAAAGGAATTAGGAAAGGAAGAAGAAAAAAAGAATACCAAGCAAAACGAGACAGAATTGACTAAAATATGACTTTTGGTTCATGGCTGTGGCTCAGACCTGTTTAAACAGTTTCAGCACAAGGTCATGGTAGTTTGAATATGGCCGTTACTTAGTTATGCTAACACAGGTTAAGTCATATCAACTAATTGAAATATCAAGGTAAGTCATTTCCAAGCTATCATACAATGGCTCTGCATCTTTTAATCTGTACATCTGTCTCCAGCCACTGCTTTCCGATGGTGGCTTATAGAGATATCTGTGGCAGGGTGAGGGATTTGGCAGCTAGTAGAGAATAGTGGCAATAATGGCCACATCCAACCTGGTATCATGTTCCTAAGGAATGAAAAGGGCAGAAATTAATTCTTTATGAGCTAAAGTTGGAGTTAAAATTCCATGTATGGCTTTGTGGTCATGTGGGACTGTGCACATGGTTTCAGCCCTGCTTTGCTTGGTCCCCCCTGGCTGTTTTCCTAAGTCTTTCCGTTTGGAATGAGAATGTGTGCTGCGTTTCACCATTGTTTGTTCAAAGTATATAAGTTTATTTTATCAGGACTCGAAGCTAAATGATTGCTTTCCGTCCCAGAGAAGTCTTTGAACTTGGACTTTGGAGAAAGTCTAGCCCTGTTAAGACTCTTGGAGATCGGCTAAAATCATTCTCTTCATTGTGAAAATAGACATGAGCTTTCTAGGGTCAGGGCTTAATAGAGGGAGGTGGGTCTGGAATATCCCTTGAAGGCTTATGAATGAAAGGTTTGGATGTGAGTAGATGAGCTTTCGGAAAACGATTGAGTCATGAGTAATCATCCTTCGATGGATTAATTTAGTGTCTTTCTTGGGAAAGTGGTGGGAGCTAGGAAGGAAATAGGTCAAGAAGGGGTCAGTGGGAAATGCTCTTGAAAGATACATTGTATTCCTGGTCTTTTCTCTCTGCCTTTGCTTCCCCACTTCCCTGAAGTGAGCAGCTTTTCTTCCACATGCATTTCTGCCATGAGCAGGAAACCATGAAGTAAATCCAAATAATCCATTCCTCCTTAGGTTTCTTATGCAACTTTTGACACAGGAATGAAAATTTGACCAGTATTGTACTTTGCTTTATTGTGTCTCAAGACCACTATTTCTGAAAATCGAAGGTTTGTGGCAACCCTACATTCAACAGGCTTATTGGCATCACTTTTCCTAACAGCTAAAATGACTTTTTTTCAGAAATAAAGTATTTTTAAATTAAGCTATATCTATTGGGTTTTAGACCTAACTCTATTGAAACTATACTATAGTATAAAGACAACTTTTGTGTATGCTGGACATTTTTTTGATTTATTTAAATATTATTTTACCTTAAAGTTTTGGAACACACATTTTGAGTTATGCCTGTGTTTGAAAGTCTATCATACTTTGATGGATTGTATTATCCAAATTTCCCTGGCAAGAAAAACAAGATTCATAATGTACAAGGCACTTGTTGCAATCACATAATTTTGAATGGTGGTATGTAGTTAAAGATGTGCATGTGTGTGTGCGCGCGCGCGTGTGTGTGTGTGTGTGTGTGTGTGTGTGTGTGTGTACATATATGAAGGACAGACATATCATCCCTCAATAATTTTCCACCTTTGTCTTGGAGACGGTTTCTCAATGGGAACCCGTGTCTCACTGATTTGGCTAGACTGGCTGGCACCAGAGATACTTCTTTCTCTGACTCCCAAACCATGGGATTACAAGTTCAAAATGCTACATCTAAAGATGTAGATGCCGTGGGTTCTGGCTCAGGACCTCATACTTCCAGGCAAGCACTTAACCGTCTAAGTCATCTCTCTTTCTAGCCCTCAGGTCCTATCTTCTTCACTATAATCTTGGGGGAATTCAGACTCTATTGTTTTATGTTTGTCAGCACTGGGGAGTTCTACTCAGATCAACAGTTTATGAAATGGTCTCGAAATAGAAACAGAGAAAATCACCTTGTGAAGCATTTTTGCAGGAGGATGAAGCATTCTACTGAGGTGATCATTCGAATAAGAGCATTAGAAAGATCAATTTTAATGGAAAATTTCCAAACATTCATTTTGTCATTTTCTGCTTAATTTATTCTTTTGTCTGTGGAGATGAAGTGCCCAGTAGATAGACTGCTTCCAGTGACTATGGATTGCATTAGTACCATGAGCAACTGCGATCACATGGGGACAGCTTCCTGGTGTTGTTTGTCAACGCTTGACTTTGTCCAGATGACTTCTCTGGCTTCATTTACCGAGTTCTGAATTCATCCTTGCCAGGCGGTCTGTCATCTGCCATTCTCTAGTTTTTAGAATATTATTAATATTATCCCTCACTCCCTTGATCATTTGGTATTTCTAATCTGTGGTCCAGGAAGTCAAATATTTTCGTTATTTGAATTCAAGAAGCTAATTTATTTCTTATATATATTTTTTATTGTGATTGTTTTCCTAGAAGTGAAAAGGAGAATTTAAATTGTGTGCATGAATGTTTGGATGGCTGGTGCAGAAACAGACGTTCAAATTGGATCTTGGCACATAGACTCTCTATGCTTGCTTAGTATTCTGGACCTGGTTTCTCTTCAAGGCTAAAAGTTAGGGACTAAACTGTGAGATAAACTTAACCCTCTGTTATCCCAGAATTATGGGCTGAAGCAGTATTTTAATCAGAGACTTACGTTGTGCAGACTCGGCTTCAGCAAGTCACTGGTTTTCAACTCTATTGCTGTGTCTGATTGCTCATGTAATATTAAACTTTAGTTGAACCTTAATTTCTAGAAATATGAATGACTCCTTTAAATGAGGATTTCAAGAGCTGATGAACTATGGAAAGTTGTTTCTTTATAACTACTGAAAATAGAAATAATGAATTATGCTCTTACAATAGACACAAACAATTAGTAGTTAATGTATTCATGCATTCTATTTTATTTTATGATGTACTTACTTGTGGTCTAATATATATCCCAAACACAATGCTAAAACTGCCCTCTTAATGTTTCAAATTCTTCCTTTTATTTTTGGGACTGTAATATGTTTCCATCATCATCCTTTATTTCCTCTCTTCAAACCTTCCCATATAGTTCTCCATGCTGTCTTTCAAATTCATGGCGTCTTTTTTTTCATTGATTACTGTGTTTTATTTATATATGTATACATATACATATATAAATAAAACCTGTTCAGCCTTATTTAATGTTGCTTCCACATAGATTAGCAACCAACAGTCCTATGCAGCTATAATGTCCACGAGCCACCACAAGAACCAACATGGAATAACAAACTTAAGGGTATAGTAGTGGCATACATTGGCTTTCTAATCAGACTTAAGGTCTGCTCAACAAGAGGGAAATTACGCTTGGTGCTGGACACTTAGCCAACTACCTCAGGCTAGTGAAGTTTTGAAAGAGAACCTATAACCACCCACTTTACCAAACCAGCATAATTAGGGATTCAAAAAGGCATTCAAATGAGAGCATGAAGCTCAGGGCACAGGAATGAGTGGCTGGAAACAGTGGCTAGTGAACATTGCCTTCAAGAAGCTCAGCATAAAACTACATTCTAAATGTTTGTCCTTAATACCCACAGATAATTGTAGTCCTTACTCCTCATCAAGGAAACTTCTCTTTGCAACAGATGGCGATTATTACAGACAACCACAACCAATCAAAACCCAGAGTTGCGAAGCTCAGTCCCAGTGCATGCATCTGCGAAACACTGTTGTACCTAAAGCCCAGGGAGCACTGTGGAAAAGGCTGTGTCTCCTAGGAATGTCAGAGGCCACGCCCATCAAGTCTCACTAACACGACTGCCCAAACATGAGCTCATCAAGACACCACTGGTGGACATGCTGGAGTGGGCTGGGGAAAGGCCATGAGGAACTACAGATCACTAAGGCATTCTGATAGTAGGGGAAACAGTCTTCTTGAGAGAAGAACACAAGTGATTATCTAATGCCCCCTTAATTTGATTTGCTTCCCCAACGTTATGTCTCAATAACATCACCACTAGTTATGACCTAAAAGTGATTTTCAATTTCCTTTATTCCTTTTCTTTTATAATAAACACATCAGCAAAGTCCTGTTGCTTCAGCCTCAATAGCAAAACACTACTTTCCCACCCTCTCCCCCACCAATGCCGTTTCCTTTCTGTCTGTTCTCACTGGTCTTCTCTCTTCCTACTTGTCTTGTTTACAAGAGTCTGATGCATATGCCTGTGCCCAGGCCCTTGCCTGCGCCTGTGCTTTTAACTACTGTACGTATGTCATTGCCTCTTGTCTGTTCACCAAGCTTCGGGGAAATCTCAACTCCCTACCATGGCCATCATGGAGCTCCTTAGGAACCTCTGTGAGCAGTTTTAGAAAAGGCATTCAAATGAGGGCATGAAGCTCAGGGCACAGGAATGAGCAGGTGGAAACAGTGGCTAGTGAACATTGCCTTCAAGAAGCTCCGCATGACGTAGAGAGGAAAATTGTAATAGCAGGGGCTGTGAGTCTGTAGGGAATGAATGCCCTGAGAGACTCTAACTAAACTGATGTCCCAGGACCTGACTCTTGGGCAATTCTCCCTATTCGGGTTACTTTTTATGGCCACTTAACACAAGCTAGAGTCACCTGAGAGAGGGGTCCTCAATTGAGAAATTCCTCTATTCTTCCTCATAGACAGAGCTGTGCTATTGGAAAGCCCGCAGGGCATTTTCTTAGTCAGGGATTGACACGGGAGGGCCAAGCCGATTTTGAGTTTTGCTGTCTGTCCCTGGGACAACGGTCCTAGGATCTATAAGAAAGCAGACTGAACAAGCCATGAGGAACAAGCCAATAAGCAGCACTCCTCCATGGCTCTGCATCAGCCCCTGCCTCCAGGTTCCTGCCCTGCTTGGGCTCCTGTCCTGACTTTCCTGGATGATGGACTGTGGTGTGGAGGTCTGTCAGGGTCTGTCTTCAGATTGGCTGGCAAAGAACTCAAGGCGGGTCTTCCCTCTCTCCGGGAGGAGTATGAGGGGAAAGGGAAGAAGCTGGTAGAGTGATCTTCAAGTTCACAGACAAAGTCTCTTCCTGAGTAGGAAAAGGTTCCACAGGCAGCAGGGGCAGGGAGCTGAGACCTTTGAAGCTGCTCTGTGAGGCTGGAGAACTGGTGTGGAAACATGGGAATGGCAAACCGCACTGAACCAAGGGAGCCTTTCGCTTGGTGCTCTGGCCTTTATTTTTGACTTCAGCCTTTACTGAGAGGGATGTTTGTAGCTTTGTCACAGATAGCTCAGTAAACACATTTTACCGTTTTAAAGCTAGCATTACTTACGGGTATATTTCCAAACCTTTGTAGTCAGCTTCTGATAACCAGTTTACAGATACTTTCACGGTGGAAAGTTTGCTCAAGAAAGTAAAAGTCCTATTCAGCAAGAAATAATTTCTCTTTTTGAAAGCATATTTGAAATGGCTGAAATTAAGATTCAGGGACTTTCTTCTAGACAATGGATTTGGCTATTCTATTGCCCGTAAACAATTTACTTACCCAAGCTTATCCCATAAAACACAGGTCAAAGAAGATATAGTCCAAATACCCAATTGCCATCCATTCATTGTTTGGTAAGAACGGCCATCTGAGCACATTATTCTGTATGTTACTGCTAGATATGCAATTTTCCCCCAAAGCCCCATATAAATTTTAAAAAATGAGTTCTTCCATTTTTTTCTAAAATATAGGAACATTTTATTTATTTAGTGATATTGAAGAAGGAAGGCTAGCATACAAATGGATGTTCTAAGAACTTAGCCCATATTGATGTGTTTTGAGTTGTTTCTAGTTTTTTTAGCAATCAAATCAGAAGATAAATTGACTCGGTGACTAGAGTGTAATTTGTCAGTAGTGTTAGCTTTTTTGGAATATATTTTTTTGTTGGTTTGTTTTTCAAGACAGGGTTTTTCTGTGTAGCCTTGGTTGTCTGGGAACTCACACTGTAGACCAGGCTGGACTCGGACTCACAGAGATCCATGTGTCTCTGCCTCCCAAGTGCTGGGATTAAAGACGTGTACCATCACCACTGGCTACAATACATTTTATAACCTTTCATTATAATCAAACAGTTGTGTTTTGAGTATATACCATTCCCACGAACTCCCTTACGTGTGTTTTCTAGGTTTTTTTTTTGTTTTTTTTTTTTTCTGTTGCTGTGGTAAACTCCAGGACCAAAAGCAACTTGGGGAAAAAAGGTTAGCGCCCATCATCAAGGGGACCTGGGCTAGCTCAAGGCAGGACCTGGAGGGAACAGTGATCATAGGGAATGGTTCTCATTGGCTGGATCCCTCTGGCTCGCTTGCTTAATTTTCTTTCATAGTCCAGACCCATCTGCCCGAGTGACACTGCTCACAGCCGGCTGGGCCCTCCTTCATCAATTAATTAAGGAAATGCCCTACAGATGAGCTCACAGTCCAATTTAATTGGACAAAATTCTCCATGTAAGATGTCTTCTTCCCAGTTGTGCCCAGATCGACAGCCATCACTGTGGGTAGAAGGAACAAAAGGATAACTAAGCTGAGCCTCTGCCACCGAGTGCTTGTGGTCTAGTGGATGAATGGTCTGTGAAAAACAGTAACTATAATGTTTATTATAGAGATTTAAAAGTCATTCTTACAGATTATTGGGTTTATTTCTGTTTCCGTTAGCATGTGTGTATCATACTGCATTAGCGACACAAAGCCAATACATACCAGCTTAAGCAAACAGAATTTATCACTAACATGAGAGAAAGTCTTCAGACAGGAATCAGACACCTCTGGATTCAGGATCAAAGAACTTCAACAGGTCGGTTCTCTTTATCCCTCAGCTCTGCAAAACTGTGTGGGACTCATCCAGACCTAACATCCTGCAGCTCAGGCCGGGAAGGCACACACTTCTACAAGTCCCCTCGCAGGGTGGGTGGGTTGGGCTCCTGTTTAGTGCTTAGCTTTAATGGGGGTAGAATCCTGCTGTCTAGCTCAGGCTTTCTATGGGATCCAGCCCCCTTGGAAACCACGTGGCTGAAGAGTGAGGCAAAGGCATTCTGAAGAGGGTGCAGAGGCATGTTGGTTGACTGGATGCTGAGAGCAGAGACAAGGGAAGGCCTCTCAGGTACCAGCTACCAGCTACTGTGAAGAGGTAGTTCCGCACACTCTCCTAACTCAGCAGTTTTCGTACAATCAAACATTTCCCTCTCCGTTAAGCCACCACGATTCTTAGTGCTTTGCATTCCCAAGCCTTACCCACAGGCGATAAAATATTGAAAACCTGAATAAAAGCGCTTTAAGAGTGCATTCAGTTATCATATTTCTAAATAGCTCTGAATTTAATGGTGTTTGAGGAAGCCGAGCATAGAAGAGGTTAGTTTTTACCCAGTTAAATAAATAAAATGTAAAAAAAGCCCTCAATAGATTACAAAGCCATAGATGGAGCTGCAGTCTATACTCCCTTCACCTCTGTGCTCTGTGCTTCTTACCATCCACTTAAAAAATAGTTTTTATTTTTTTGAGATTATAATTACATCATTTCTCCATTTCCTTTCTTCTCTCCAAGCTCTCTCACCCCTTTCTGAGCTCTCTTTCAAATTTATGGCCTCTTTTTTTCATTAATTGTTGTTACACACACACACACACACACACACACACACACACATACACACACACTCTCCCATAAACACTAAACAAGTACAAATTGCTCAGTGTTACTTATACGTTTGTTTGCCTGGCTGATCATTTGGTACTGGGTAACAAGTTTGTGTACCTCTCCCATTTTAACGGAAGTAATCGTAGCTGAGAGGATCCATTTCTAGAATTCTTTTTCCCCTTAAGGATCTCTGTTGAATGCAAGCCCCCTCTTGCATGTGTAACATAAAATGTCATTAGGGCTTCATGACAACTGCATTGGCTTTGTACTGCTGGACGTTGACTGTTAACGTTATTGAACTTGAAGGGTTATATTTAGACTTTCACAAGTGACATTTCTTTGCAAACCACCTTCTGCATAAATGACTTCAGATGACCCTCCCTCTGTTTATCTGCTTGTCTTCATTGCTCTCCATTTCTTCCTATTAATATAGGCTTGAAATAACCTAATTTTCTTGAAATTACCCTCAAACAATTTCCACAGCTTTTTTATTTATTTTTATACAAATTTGTATGATTAGAAGATCTACTAGGCCTCAAATGCAAATAGCGGATGCCATGCTTGAAGAAAGCTGGGGTAAAGCCACGTGTTAATCCATTTATCACGACAGAAAATGAGCATTAGTCCAGGGAAGGGCTGAGTAGATACTGTCAGTGGTAAGGTGAGGGAGAAATGAACTATGGAATTAGCATTTAAAATTCACAGCGTGAATCTGAATATTTGAAAAGAACTTATACATTGACCCTTCTGATGTTTAACAGGGAGAAGCATTCAATTTGCATTTCATTAAAACTACCAGAACTGAGATAGGGGGACCAGTCTCACTCATAATTAAAAACAGAACTTTGCCAAATCATTTCTAATGAAAGTTTTATATATTTCTCCAATTTATAATATGACACAGGTTCTTATTACATGAACTATAAGAACTACTGGTAGTTTATACATCGCATACATATGAATATGCATATACACATGTATATACATTTACTTAAAACTTAACATGACACATTTCTGCATGGTCATGTTGTCTGCTGACTGTTTTGCTAAGTGTATGATGTGTTGGGTGGACCTCAGTTTATGCAATGATAATTTTGCATTTTATCATGTAGGTTGAATTCAACTGCTCAATCTTGTGAGTAAAATGTCAATAAACCTATCTGTGCTCAAAATGTTACTTAAAATTAAGATTATTAATTGAGAACAAACATTTAGAGATTATAGTACTCTATTGAGGAGATGTTTATTTTGAAGCCTCCTAGAATGGTTTACTAAATTACCTGCTGTCAGACAAGCTGGGTGTTTTTACTCCAAGAATACAGTCTATGAATGAAGCTGTATGAAGAGATTTCTTAAATGTTTACTTGGAGAAAATTCCAATTAAAAAATACAAGTCTTGTAACCTCTGCTTCTCCGTAACATGGATTTGTTCTTGGAATGTACTTTTGTGCCCCCTTGCAGACATAGTGAATAGGAGGGAGTTCACTTTACCCATTATTATTTAAATGTTTCTAAGCACAAGTTTAACTTGTGACTGTGCATAGCCTAAACTCATATGACCTTGCTTAGCCTTCTGGATACCCTCAGAGTATAAATTGTCTGATGCGCTGAATAAAGTTTTAGTCCATCTTTTTAGGTTCCACTGTTTCAGGTTCATACTGTCAACTAGAGAGGTAACATCACTCATTCACATCTAAGGTTTCTTCTCTCCTGGCTTTGCTGTATCACATTCTGCACACCATCATTAACACTTGTGCAAGGTACATTCTGCCTTGAGGGAAACCTAATTTAATCAAAGATAATGATGAAAACTATTTGATTTTTAATCACTTTGTGAATGTGACTGAAGTTTAGTAGTTGTTCTTCATAAGGAAGGAATAAACTATGAGAGTTTACTAATGACCCTCCTGATATTATTTTATATAACACTTTTTATTCCTGTATGGTATATTTGAGTTTGGCTTTGATGAAGTTTAGAAATCCCTGGGTTTATTTAAAGTAATTACCATGTTGTGTACTTTTATTGGATTATTTTACCTGACTAAATTGAGGAGGGTATTGAATTTTTTTTTAAAAAAAGGACTGGGTAAAATAAATTAATGGACAAACAACAGCATCTTAGGGTTTTATCGTTGTGAAGAGACACCATGATTTCAGAAACTCTTATAAAGGAAAACATTTAACTGGGGCTGTCTTATAGTTCAGAGGTTTAGTCCATTATCATCATGGTGGGAAGCATGGCAGCATGCAGGCAGACACAGTGCTGGACAAGGAGCTGAGAGTTCTACATCTGGATCCTCAGTGAGCATAAAGAGAGTGAGACACTGGGCTGGCTTGAGCTTCTGAGACCTCAAAGCCTACCGTAATGACACACTTCCTCCAACAAAGCCATGCCTCCTAATGCCACTCCCTATGGGCCATTTTCACTCAAATACCCGTAAACAACAAAAGCAACAAAATAACGAACAAACCCAGAGCTCATCCCAGCTTTTCTGGACACACTGTAAGAACATTTCTTACCCTCTGGTCCCCAGTGTCCCCCTTTGTACAACAGTGAAGAACTGAGTCATATCCTGCCAATTCTTCTTTGCTGCTGTGTAGCTATGGGGCAAGTCCATAAATTAAATTTTGGCTAAGCTTCGTGGAGGTGTGGGGACAACTTAAATATCTCAACAACGAAACACACAGTATCCCTATCTTCCTATAGTAATGTGGTGAAATTAATGTATCTTTTATTTTTATTTTGTGTGTATGGGTGTAGTGGGATTATATTATTACATCGTAAATAATTGCCCTGCCTACTGGCTTAAAAAAAAAAAAAAACACTGACTGGCTGAAGGCAGACAGGAAGTGTGGGTGGGGCTACCAGACTAAGAAAACTCAGAACAGAAAGGACAGAGTAGAGATGCCATAGAGATGCTGGGGAAGCCAGCAGATGCAGAGGACAACTATGCTGCTCTGAGAAAAGGTCCTGTGCCGTATGGTTGAACTCAATAAGAATCATGTTTAAGAGCAAGAGCTAACTAGCATAATGCCAGAGCCATAGGTGATCAGCATAGAATTAATGTGAGTGTCTCTTTGTTTCTGTGGGACTGTGGGTCTGTGGGTCCAGGCTGGAAAGTCCAGGCTAGAAACATAATACTACATATGGGTGTTTTGCCTATATGTATATCTGTGTATATTGCCTTCAGATGCCAGGATAGGGATCCCCTTAGATTAGAGTTATAAATGGTTCTGATTCTGCGTAGGTGCCAGCAATCTACTCCAAGTCCTGTGGAAGAGCAGTCAATGTTCTTAATTGCTGAACCATCTCTTTAGCCCCAAATTAAAGTATCTTAGAGCTGTAAAACTACCTTAAGTTTTTGGAATGATAAGCTGAATTTAATAAAAGTAAAGATAAGTAAAACTATTTTACAAATGTCTTATTGGAATATGCAGATTCAGACATAGTAATTGTCAAAGTGAAGATATTAAGACATTGTGTGGAATTTAATGGCAGCATCTAAAAGTCATGACATTTTTTGTTTGATGTGCTGGGCCTAATTTATATGTAAATATAGGCTCTGTAATATTACCTAGACATTTGAATGCTGTCTGAATGACTTATTCAGGAAGCTGATGTAGATCTCTCAACATTGTGCTAGCAAGGTGTTCTATAAAACATAACCTATTATGTATATTTTCAGAAATACAAAGACCACGCACAGTGATTTTTATTTGAAATAGGTTCTATCCACATTGGAGTTTGTAATTATAATTAATTTCCAGTAAAATTACTTTTGTGCCATTTCTGAAGTTTTGTAGGAGAATTGGTAGCTAGAATAAGAACGATAACAAATTTCCATGGTGACCTTGATGGTATTATAAAGGCTCCACCCATGCTAGGGCATAGGAAATGCTACCCTAAATATGACATCTTGGCATGTTCAGTACTTTAAGCGGAAAGAAATTAAGAAGCCACAGTAGGAGAAAGTCTCCCCCACTTCTCTCTCGGATACCATCACATGGCAGGTGTCTTGGAAACCCAGTATCCAGGGATGTTAGCTACAGACTCTGAGGATATCAGTGGATAGGCCTTGCCAGCTCTCCTCTAGAGAGAGCACCCCAGTTACATCACGTTATCCTCTTTATGAAGACGTCTATATAACTGTCAATTCCTCGTCACTTATGAAAGCCAAAGTGAAGACCCAAGTATAAGGGCTGAACATTCTAGAAGGAATCTAGGGGACAACTTTGACAATGGTCTCTGCAATAATTCGAACATCAACACCAAAAGCTCAGACTACAAAAGTAGAAAACAACCCCCCCCAACCAAAAATCCCCGAACAAACAAAAAGGCAAACAGTAGCCCAGTTCTAAAGGATGGAAAGACAATACCTGATAGGCGTAAAAACATACCTGTAAGTTATGCATCTGATAAGAGGGTCATATTCAATCTTATGGAGAATTCTTACAATTTAATAGCAGAAAAGTAAATAATGCAGTTAAAAATAGGCAACGACCTGAACAGACGTTTCTCATATGAAACACAAAGATGGCCGCCATGGTTATGGAAAGATGCTCAGTGTCAGAAATCACCGGGGATGTGTACATCTTCTCTCTTACCTATTCAAGATCGTTATTCTAAGAAAGATGAGCTGTAACAGACATTGGGGAGAGTGTTGGGTAAAGGAAACCCTACGCATGTAGATTGGGGCCAGTTGTTATGAAAACAGTTTGGCACTTCTTAAAGATAAAATTACAGGTGACTGACTCATCAACCCCTCTTCTGAGCATGTGCACTAAGGAGAGGAAATCAGTCTTTTTTCTTCTGAAGATATTGGCAGCTCTCGGTTAATTTGAGCATTCTTTCCAAGAGTCAAAATGGTGTGACTTTCATGCTCATTGATGATAAATGAATAGGGAAGGTATACCACACACAAAAGGATGTTATTCAGCCCTGAGAAGGGAGATACCACTACTTGTTACAATATGACTGTGGAGAAGATATTATGCTGTATGAAATGAGCCAAACATAGGCAGAAAAATATTCCATGACTCACTTATGGGTGGAATTTTTATTAAGTCAAGTACACAGAAATAGAGAATAATTTAGTGGCTACCAGAAATGTGGGTAATCTAAAGGATAAGGAGATGTACCAAAGAGACAAGAGAACCGTTTGAGATTTAATGTACAGCATGAGGGCCAACACTAATAAAATTATAATTGAAGAGTTTTTTAAAAATGGGATTTTAGCAGTTTTTGCTACTCCTTCCCTAATTATGAGCTTTGTTCACTGCAGTAACAATTTACTATTTCTGTGCCTCTCATAACTTATACATTTTATAACTTATACACAATTTAAATAAATAAGCTGGTTTATTTTTGTGTGTATGCATGTGTTTTTACACTTCTGAAGGCTCTCACATCATCAACACGTTTCTCTTCTCTCTCATTAATCTAGTTATTATTATAAAGAGGTTAACTATGACTCTTTTCCTGTCTCACCATACGTAGTGTGTGTAATTTGAAATTCTAACTTCCAATCTTCTTTGGGTGCCAGTTTTCTGAAGACCATCAGCTGAATTCTGACTAGTTTGTAGCAGATGAGCAGTCATCAGCACAACCTAATTAGCCTCAAGCACTTGAGCAGACTCTTGTAGAGAGGGCTTAGTTGTACGTATGATAAGCATAGGGGCTTGCTGATGCTCAGAGGCTTTCATGGTCCTCACAGTCAGTCATCAGCCAACTCCTCCCCTCATTTACAGGGCCATCTGCTTTGCCTGATGTAAAAAATATGCCCAGAGAAGGGACTATTTGATAATTGGTATTCATCTTTCTGTATAGGCTATTTCTTCACAGGCTTTGAATATGAGCAGCTCAAGATAGCCTTTGTTGGTTCCACATATCTGAAGCCCTAATTATAAAAAATGTAACTTTGTGATAATAGCTTTGTGATTTTTTTTGAAAAAAGAAATGGTGCATATTCTCATCCCTCATCAGAGAAGCCTCTTTTGTTGGTGGATGGTGGTTAAAATAGAGATTTACTATCTTAGTTGGGATTTCTATTGATGTGAAGAGACACCATGATCACAGCAATTTTATAGAGAAAAAGATATAACTGATGTGGTAGCTGACAGTTCAGAGGTTCAGTTTATTATGATCATGGCAGGGAGCATGACAGTATGTAGGCAGACATGGTGCTGGCAACAGGATATGGTTTGTGATACTGGCCAATATCCTGATCAAAGGAAACCTCAAAGCCCACCCCTACAGTGTCAGGCTTCCTCCAACAAGACCATACCTATAAACAAAGCCACACCTAACAACGCCACTCCCTATGAGCTTATGAGAGCCAATTACATCCAAACTACCACACTTACATTTGCCTCAAATAGAGACAATAAATAAATGATGGTAGAATGTTCAGCTCCAAATATGACATCTACCTCACACTGCCTTCTCCCGAGGCTCAGGAACATCTCAGAAGAAGGCAGAAAGATTGTGTGCATTGGGGAAGACTGGAGTTAAACAAAGCCTACTGCACATGACAGGACTGTTAGACCCATGAACTCGCAGGAGCTGCAGTTGCTTGCCCAGGATCTTCATAGGATCAAGCCAGTCAACATTCCATCATGGATGAAGGAGGACTTCACAGGCTGCTAAGGGTGAGTCAGTTTTCTTAAAGAATGGGTCCCTAGTAGGTTATCCCAGTGACTGACCCCACATCCATGTGCATCTAGCCAGCACTAATTGGGGCTATGAAAGGGGGTGTAGGAGAGGAAATTGGGAGGGGGACACAAGAGAAGGAGTGTTGAGGATTAAATAATAGGGAGTGGATTTGATCAAAATATATACATGTAGGAAAGTCTCACTAAATAAATATATAATATATTTAAAAGTATCATAAGAGAACAGGGAAACGGAACACACACTTGAGTAAATATCTTCATCCAGGGGGCTGAATCACATTAAGAGAGGCTACACACAAAGTTGAAATTGACATTTATAGAGTCAAGAGCTCTAAAGGTGGCTTTACATATTAACCCCAGCAACCTGGAGTCCTAGCATCCTTCTGGTTTACTTGTCGACCTTTACTTTTTAAAATGCTTTAAATATCTTTATGCTCCCGACTTCTGGAGCTTGCTTGTTTCTGTCTGAGTGATTTGTTGGGTAAAGCTTTGAAAATGACTTCTAAGGGTTGATCTTTTGTCAGGAGCCTGCTTCTTGAAGGATGATACCCCAGGAATTTGGATCCAAACTTACTTGTTTATAATATCAGAAATTGCTGAGGTACAAACATCTCTTGGATTTTGACTACCAAACGTAGGATCCAGTTTTGTGGCGCTGGGAGGGTTCTCCGGGTTCTTACACAAGGTGATAACCATAGTTTTGCATCTTCCACAAGGAATTACACACACAGAGAACCAGTAGTATAGAGTTGTTAAAAGTGAGAGTAGAAATAAAGAGCATAATTCAGAAAATGGGATGGGCTCATGGGGCTGGGGAGAGCCCTGAGCTTTTTTTCTGTAGGCTTTTATTTTTTTATTTTTTAAATGGATGTAGGTAGAAGGAAAAGCCAATCTCTAGAGATGGGAATGGAGTGGATCCTTACTCTGATTGACACATGGGCCGGTATGTAATTTTAGACAGCCTGTTCTTGCACTGGTAGATCCATAATTTTAAGCAAATGTTCATCGTTTCATGCACTTGCATGAGATAATAACCAAGTTTTATTTGTCTTCTGACCATCATTTTAAAGACAGATTGGCTTTAACTATGCTTATGTTCAACTCTGGTCTAAGCTGGCTTCAAAAGAATTTTATTTTCAAAAATCTTTTATTTATGTGTATGAGTATGCGCACCAACTACTGTGTACATATGAAGTGAGTGCAGATGCCCAAGGAGGGTAGAAGAAAGGATTTCAGATCCCTGAAACTGGATTTAAAGGTGCTTGTGAGCCACCAGCTAAGGGTGTTGGGAACTTTGTGGTCCTCTGGAAAGGCATTAAGTGCTCCTAACCACTGAGCCATCTTTCCAGCTCCATCTCCTCAAATCTCCCACAGTTCCTCCTCTGTCTATTTTTCTTTTTCTCTTGTGGCAAGGTATCACTATGAAGCTGTTGTTAGCCTTGAGCTTTCTATGTAGACAGACTGGCCTTGAACTCATAAGGATCTGCCTAAGTTGGTCTAAGTGCTGGGGTTAAAGGTATGCACCATTATACCGGCTCCCCAATCTCTTCTTTTGCCAGGATGTATCTGACCAGAAATCACCTATATGATGGGAGTTGCCCCGGTTGCTGGACTATCTTGATGTATTCCTGCTTAATTTCATTTCCCAAGTGGCAAATCTCACTCTTTTTAGTAGAATTATAATATTCTTGGGAAAATGAAAATTGGAAATTGCCAATGAAATCCTAGGGTCTGCTAAATGTTCATACAGATGTGTAGCATCTTAAACTAAGAAGCAAACAAGTGGATTGGATTTTCTAATAATTCATCAGACAGACAAGTAGAGTTAGGGTTAAGATAGGGGGCTGGAAAATAAGGTATTAGGATGATTTTCTGGTGATGGAAGCAAAGCAATTATGCGGAAAAATCATGCTTGACATGTACCCAGTTTCCAGAAGAGCATTTAGGGAGCTGATACCTGCAAGGAAGACATGTGTGACTGGGCACAGGATGGCTCTCCCTGATTGGCCAGGACCAAAGTAGCCAGACCCATTGTTAGGTTTTGTTTTAGTCTCAATTATTTTGGGGGTCATGGTTAACTCTTCATATGGTTCGCATGTGATGACTGGCAAATGTGGCTTTGTGGATTTGTTTGGCCACATATCCATCAGTTCAAAAAATCTCTAACAAATTAAGTAAATTTTCTTGAAGGTCCCAAATTTATAAAGACACATTTTTGATAAATATCTAACAGGAATCAGAACTATAAATCTTGTAAAAATATATCATTTAATTTTTTAAAATACATTTTGGTTCTATATCCCCCAAATTCCTCTCATATCCTCCCTACCTCTCCACCTACCCAGTTTCATGCTCTTTCTCTCTTCCTCTCTACTCTCAAAACATAAAACAAAGCAATCCAACAAAAATAAAAGATAAATAAAAGATGAAAATCAAACCAGACAAACTAAAAGCAGAGGAAGAAGAAATGATGAAGAAGGAGAGAATGAAAAGAGAAAAACAGAATTCCCGAAACAAAATAGAGGAACACAAGAGCCCTGGAGTCTATTTTTTGTTGGCCAACTATTCCCGGTCATGGGCCTGCCCTGAAGTGTAGTGGTTATACCCAATGACACTCCATTTGAAAAACTGGTTTTCCCTTTCTCAATAGCTTCTTGGTTAAGGCTGGGACTTTGTATCCACTCTTCCTCCTTGGTGTTGAGATTTGTCTGGTTTGAACCTGTGCGGGTCTCATGCAAGAGGCATAAGTCAACCTGACAAATAGTTTCTTTTTACCCTATGGCTCCCCGAGCGTTTATATCTGAAAATGAGCGATGCCGATGACTGTTGTTTAATATGTTTATTTATTTATGGAGGATGTCAGATCAGATTGGCTGGTAGAGAAAATTTGGGCTTTGGGTGAGACTAGCAGAAGTTAGAAAAATTTAAAATCGGTATCTTGTTCCCCTTGTAGAGCAAGCAAAATCAACTTTAAAATAATACAAAAATAAGTATCTCTGTGTGCTTCCATTTCCTCATCCCGGCATTGCAGATGGGCCAGTGCAAAGAATGTTCAAATTGCTTGTATAACTTGGCACCCTCACCCCATCACTAACTGGCCTGGAATTCACTCTGTAGTCCAAGCATGCTCAGACTCATGCCTCAGTCTCTCAAGTGCTGAGATTACAGGTGTCACCCAGTTGTCTTTGCTGCTCTCAAGAACTTCCCTTCTTTTCTCCTTGTATCTGTGAGTGGTACAGTGAACTTCACACAGTACAGAAAAACAATATGCAGACCTCCTTCTTTGTAAGATACACAGGTCAGAAAAGAAAGCTACTCATCGTTTAAGCTCCTTTTAAAAAACAAATTTCTTCTTTATATTATTTAGTGACCAAGATAATGGCATTGGTAAAATATTTTTCAGCTCATTGTATGACTCATAACGCAAAACTATAATCTTTACTTCCATTAGAAAAAATCAGTGCCTATATTTTGCCAATGAGAACGGAATCACTGTCCTGGATGTTACCAAGCAGAGTTGTACCTGGTAGCTAGAAAGTCACAAGATGATGGAGCCCCATAAGAGCATGTGTGTGTGTGTGTGTGTGTGTGTGTGTGTGTGTGTGTGTGTGTGTGTGTATGTGTGTGTGTGAGCCCAAACTGTTTCCAAAAATCAAAATAACATTTCTGAGACTTTTGAATGAGGGTGATCTGTCTTGGTGCTTCCAGGGTGGACCTGGTGCTCATGAGCGTAATGTTGCTTGATGAACTGGAGTTAAATACGGAGTCAGTGCTTCTGGGCACCAGGGCAGGACCGAGCATTAAATATCACTTCAGGAAAAAAAAAAAAGTATTTGCACACATGCTGACAGTTCATTTCCAGGTGGGACCTCACGCCTGCTCCGTGCATGGTAACTTCAATCTTCCCACTGTGAAATTGTAGACAGCTTGTCTGTGGAGGCTCAGCCAAGCCTATTAATATTTATACATTCTATTCACACTCCAGTCAGAGCATATAAGGTGGAGATCTTTCTGATTTGGAAGCTATTAAGATTCATGACCCCTTTAGCTATTTACTTCATGTTGTGTGAGAGCTGCCGCAATCAGCTTACACTTAAGAAGAAGGTACAAATCATTTCACTCAAATATTGTCCTGCATCGTGACCATTTGTAGTCCATCAAAAGTGTTAAGAACGTTAATGCATTCTTTTATCTCAAGAAACAGATTATTAGATGAGACATTCTTCTCTTGGGATGGGATAGGATTGCTACACCAAAAATTGCTTCTTAAATCCAAATTAGTGACGCGGATTAAAGCTTCATATGTTATTAAGAAGCAATATCTAATCAATTTTCCTTCTTGGGAGCAGACACGGATTGAACAGATGATGAGAACAAGGTCTTGGATGGGATAGAACAAAGACAGTCCAATATCTAGGTAGGCATATTGTCTGTCTCTGAAGAAACCAATTCTCTTAACATATTAAGAGAATTGTACCTCTGGTTTACAAAGTATTGTGGAGTTGGAGATAGGCCTTATATTTAATTAATTTGTGGAATTATTTGGTGTGTCTTATTGGAATCTCTAAGATAGCTAATCCTGTTCTATTGAAATAGTCTTATTCAACCGAAAGAAAAAAAATGAGAACATTAAAAGAAAATGGCTAGAGAGAAGGAGAGAGAATGAGTATTTGTTCAGAACTTATCACATACTGAGTGTTTTGAGGTGATTCATTACTTGGAATCATACAACAATCCCTGAAGAAGGCGCCATCTTCACAGGCTGAAATCTTAAAGAGGCCAAGACCACACATTTAGTAAATAGACTGCTAACACTGAATCTGTCATAATTCCAGGACGTTTAAAAGATACTGTCTGATTTACATTTCTCAAGGGCACCATGGGATGGTGGTTTGTTCTAGGTACTTCTTGCCGTGACAAATCTGATCCAAGGCAGCAGCTTTCAGGAACCCAAAGATGGGAGAAGAAAGACCACTGACCCAAAGCATCATGGCCAAGTTAATTATAGCAAACTTTTTAATTTAGGTACATGGGCTGTCTGCTCCTAAGGTAGTAGTGTTCAAGAGGTCATCATTAGATGTGAGAAAGACAAGCTCAGGGGTAGGGGATTTCCAAACTGGAGAGGGGCAGGTGGGGTTTCAGGAGCAGAACATAACAGATGGTCAAAACAGGGCAATCATAACAGGTGGTCGTAACAAGGTGATTATAGGGGGTCATATAACCCTTAGAAACAAAGGTAGGATTGAAAAATGGTTATACACAACTTTCTTAAACAAAGACATAATTGCCATTCCTGGAACAGGTAGTACAGAACCATTTGTAGTTAAGGTTAAGGGGGAGCATAGCCTAGTCCTTGAGAAACAGGTTTGATCATAAACAAGAATGAACTTGATGTGTCTTTCCTATAATAAGATAGCTTGCAGTCCTAATACGGGGGCAGGATATTTCTTTAGAGCCCAGACAGGAAATCAGGGCAGAAACTGAAGCAAGAGACCAGGGAGGAACAATGAGCCCTGGCTTGCTTCTCCTGGCTTGCCCAGTTTGCTTCCTTATACATAGCAGGACCATCTGCTTATGTGTGGTACCGCTCAATGGATTTGATCTTCCCACATCAGTCATTAATCAAGAAACTTCCCATACACTTGCCTATGGCTGGTGTGATAGAGACATTTCTCAACTCAGGCTTCTTCTTCCCAAATGACCCTAGTTTGTGTCAGGTTGACAAAACGCTAGCCAACACCCAAAGGCTACAATCTGGGTAGATTTCCACCTGTATGTGAAAGTTTCTGCAATAAAATATGAGGCTATGAATGCCCCCAAATAACCCGTTGGTTTGCTCTGACTTGTTGTATGTGGTTTCTGGTCTGGACTTTCTGGCCTAGCCTCGAGGTTTGGACCGCAGACCCACAGAACCTGCAGCAGACCTGCAGAGACACACATATGCTTATATTAATTTTATGCTGATTGACCTGGGGCTCAGGCATATAACTTACTAACTCTTTACCATTAAACTAAACCATGGTTCTTAACCTGTTCAACCATGAGGCTTGGTACCTTTTCTCAGAGCAGCATAGGTGTCCTCTGCATCTGCTTCTCTGGTGTGTCTGTGGCATCTCTACTCTGTTCTTTCTGTTCCCAGAGTTTTCTTAGTCTTTTAGTGATGTGTGAATGTCTTTCTGTATGCTGTGAATATCAATCTTTAAAAGGAGCTGTTTTGGCCCATGGCAGGCGCCATAGAAAATGTAGGGGGGGGGGTGGAGAATCATAATAGGTAGGAAAGGAAGGGCGGAGTCAGAGCAGATCGAGTCAGCTGCCCAAAGGAGCAACATGTAAGGAACACAGGTGAGCCACGGGCTACGTGGCAGATAGATTAACGAAAATGGGTTGAGTTAAGATGTAAGAGCTAGCTAGCAATGTGCCTGAGCCATAGGCCAAACAGCATGAACTTAATACAAACGTCTGAATCATTTTTGGGGGGCCTAAGCAGAGGTGGGCAGCTAAGTGGTCTGGGATCACAGGTCTGGGATCTGGACCTCTGGCTGCCTGGGACCCGGAAACCTTATCGTAACATGGTAGCCCCGCCCACACTTCCTGTCTGCCTTCGGCCAATCAGCATTTTTATTAAACAAGTATGTGGGACAAATACTTAAAATGTAACATAATCCCACTACACTGACTGATCTTTTGTTTCTCAACCTTCAATTTGCAGGAAAGAAAATCCCAAAGTACTCCTTTAAAAAAAAAATCACAATTTCTTTCTTTAACCTCCTCCCGTTTATCATCTCCTTGTCACTGGCCCACCACCCATAGGATAACTTATTGAAATTACACTGGCCAATGCACTTTTTATTTTCTCTCCTTAAATTGTCGCATAAAACACATATCTAGGGTCAAAGACCACAATACTTTTGCAGCCATTCCTTTGCAAACAAAGTTCTAGAGGACTTTTCTCCAACATTTCAAAACTGAAAAATACTAATTTTTTTTAATGAATCAATTGCTTAATTGATAGTATTCCTGTTTGTTCTGAAGATGAGTCATATTGAAGTATGACATTTCTTTATATTACATGATGTTTCTACTGCTGAACACTGTGGATATTCTAACATTCTCCCTTCTTGTCTAAGGCGTGTTAGGGGCAGAAGCTCTTTAGAACTGGGGTCTGGGGGAAATCAATGGTTTCTATCGTGAGTATAAGGTATTAGCATCGACCGTTTGTACTATCCCAAATAAGAGACTACGGCGGCTCACATCTAAGTTTATTCAGTGTTTAGTTAATTTTACCAAACACTGAAATAAACTTGAGGGGGAAAAGCCTAAGAAAATAAAATAATTTCTTTTATAATAAAAAATTAAATAAGATTAATGAAAAACATGGAAGTTGTTTCAATGCCCAAATCAAAGCAAGCTTTGAAGCACCATTGCCTTTCTGTTGTTTTAGTGACTGCCTTTCCCCCATCTGGTTTTCTGAAGGGTGGGCAGGGGATGAAAGCTGACAGGCAGAGTAACTGCTTAGAGCCTTGATGTCATGTCCCGCACGCAGTCTTGCTCTGCTTGATGCAGAGGAAAGGTTTCTGCTTGAGAACTGTGTCTCCCTTTTGAGAATTAACCTTAAAGACAAGGGGGTCCTGTTTCATCACATTTGCAGTCCGTGAGGTCACCTGGAGATAATTAACTCTGTCAAGATGGAAAAGAAGAATGGTGAACGAACAAGCAAACAAAATCCCAAGCAACACTGGCCGTCATGGAGACATCGGAATGACCCAGGCTTTGTGTAGGACGTGGTGTAAACCCCGGTTGACTAGTCTCAAGTCTCCAGCAGTCCCTGTTAGTAGGAGGCTAACGGGAACAGATGTCAGTTTCTGTTCTGTTTTGTAGCCATGCATTCATAAGACACCCCACTGTAGTTAAAGCCATGCATCTTGTCACCAGGAAAAGTCTGAAGTGAGATTTTTAAAATGTCTTCAGTCATCTGTTTATCCACCTTAGTTATCCTTCAACAGAGCTACTTATGCTATGTCAAAAGTATCCAAGGGCCTATGCGTTCTTTAGTTAATTTCAAAATGAAGGGGAAATGACACAGGCTCGCTCCCTAATCGTATCTGAAGTATGATTGCAGAAGCCATTCGCGTTGGTATTTTAGAAGCACCGATAAAGACAAATATCTAGCATGGTATGAATGGGATTATTAACCTTATTAAAATATTGATAATCGTTGTCACACAGCTGCCATGTAACAAAACCATAATTCTACCTCTGGTCTTTTGACCTCAGAGTCTAATTTTAATTTTGAAGATTTATTTTATTTTATTTACATGTATGTATATGAATCTGCATATTTATGCTGCAAGTGTACATACAGGTCCTTTTAGAGGCCAGAAGATGGTATCCAATCACCCGGAGCTGTAGTGACAGGTGATTGAGTGGTCTGTCTTGGGTGCAGGAAATGAAACTTGGATTCTCTGGGACAATAGGCCTGAGCTGTCTCTCTGACACCCACCCCCATTTTTTCCTTATTTGCTGTATCATACCATTTCTGACACTTTCTGAGGACTTAACCCAAACTCTTTTACAGGCTAACTAATTGCCCCTTCTCATGGCCATTTCCATGGTGAATCTCCACTGGAGATATACCTCCCTTTACATGTGATGGACTCAGCCTAGGGCTATCTCTTTTCAGAGCAAGCTGAGTACTCTACACACATTATTTTAATCCATTACTTTTTGTAATTGTTGTGTGGCTGGCACTTTTGTATTTCCTGACTTGTTTAGTGAGCAGCTATTATCCTGGACTTAGTGACCTGTCACTTCCCACTTTAACACACATAGCTTTGAAAGAAACATTAGAAATAAAATTCATACCTTCAGTCCTTTTCATATGTCTTATAGAAAGAAAAGACAAGTTAAAGAAACCCAACTTTAAAAATGGCTTTGGGGAATCTTTTCTCAATCACTAGAAAAACCAGTCATGGTAATCTAAACTGGCTTTTGTGAGATGTTTGCTGCTCAAAAGACGAGAGTGTCCTGTGCAAATACTTTTAAAGCCAGGCTAGTGGAATACCTGTTATGTCAGGATCAGATCCAAAGTTTTTAAATTGTAATTGTTTTTAAGAAAACATATACATCCCTCTCAGTTTAGATACTTGTATTCTCTGGAGAATCCATACAACAATAACAACAGCCAGCAATCGCCAGCACCTAAAATATGTCCATCTGTACTTTCCAGAACCAGCTAAATTGTTAGTGATTGCAGAACAACTACTTGATGTCTTGGTCTGTTTTCTGCTGCTGTAATAGATAACTCTAAATGACCATTTGTTCCTTATAGTTCAAAGGTTGGGGAATTCAAGAGCATAGGTATTTGTGATGCCTTCTTGCTGCATCATAGCATAGGCAGAGAGTGTCGGGGTGATACATGGCGGGTATGCAAGGTCACAAAGGCTCAGATCTCTCTCCCTCTTTGTAGAAAAAGCCACTGATCCCATCATATGGTCTTACCCTCTCCCAAAGACCCCATTTCTCATACTCGCAACAGAAATTTGGAGTTTAAATTTCTAACATATGTTTTTGGAGGACATGGTCATAGCAAAGCAACTGATTAGCTGAAGTCCTATCACCAGGGAGGCAGGTTCAAAGCTACGTTGGCCCTAACCAAGTGTGATGTATGATTTTCCTTTCTTATACCAATTCTCTGCTTGTTACAGACTCAGCTTCCTGGTTCACTCCTTTTAAAAACTGGTTATATTTAATAAGATTAAGTACCCCAGAGGTAAAGAAGCCATAACATATGGCCTAAATATTGAAATCTATGTAATAAAAATATTTCCTCTGGGAAAGCTCAAAAAGCCTTCTTTAACATTTTCTGAACAATCCTATTCTAAGAAAGTCTGCATTTAAAATTCTAAAATGTCTAAATCATGGTTGTAAAAATTGGGAGAACTTGTGCCCTGCTGATATTTCAAAGTAGACAAGCTTAGAAAATTCAGTGTTATGAGGAGAGAGATTGAAGAGAGTTTTATAAAGTTCAAATATTACTCTTTTATTTGATCGGTCTTTCTCTATCCACAGACAATTTTTTCTCCTAAGCTTGATTCCCTAGTCTCAGCTCTAGAAATCATTTTGTGTGTGGGTGGGGAATGATTTCATTATTAGATTTCTTTAAAAAAAAAAAAAGATGTGTACTGAGGACTGTAAAATACTTCTTTTTCTTTTGTGACAGTTGTACATGGGCTCCTAGAACACAGTTTGTGGGGTTCTTTCCTAGACCTCCTTTTCAGCCAGGTGTGGTCATGTGACTGAGCACTGGCCTAGGCAGGATGAGGCAGTGAGTACAGTATTTGGGAACTCATTCTTAGAGGGACCCTGTGTGGCTTTATTCCCACCATTTTATTTGTTGCATTAGATTTCTGTCCCAGACTTTCCAGCTGAGCCTCATGGCCCAGATCCGCAGACCCACAGTCCCGTAGTCTCACTGAATCACACAGACACTTACATTAATTGTATGGGGCCCAGACATATATAATATATATATATATATATATATATATATATATATATATATGTATATATAACTTGCTAACTCTTAACCCTTAAACTAACCGATGACTCTTATCCTTTTTAGCCATGTGGCTCGGTACCTTTTCTCAGAGCAGCATAATTGTTCTCTGCATCTGCTGGCTTTTCTGACCTGGTGCCTCTGTGGCATTTCTGCTCTGTTCTTCCCAGTCTGGTAGCCCTGCCCACACTTCCTGTCTGCCTTTGGCCAATCAGTGTTTTTATTAAACTAGGAAGCAGGATAATTATTGATAATGTACCACAATCCCCCTACAATTTTATCATCTAGTGCTTCAATGTAGAATAAGGGGCACTACTAGGGACCCCGTGGCTGAGGGCTGAATTCTAGGTCTGGTTGAGTAATGAGAAAGAGCCCCATTTTAGGATTTGCAAAGCTGTGTTGCCCTGTTGACCTGAGAGAAAGGTCATTCTGTGATATTTCAGATACTGCCATTTTTTGGCCTGTGATGCATGTAGCTAAGTCTATATATTCCTTAACACATACAGAGAATGCAGGACTTTTTGCTTGTTTAGAACAAAATAGATCCAGAAAATTCTCCTACGCATATATGACCATTTGGTCTATGGTGTTAAACTTACAATACTCCAGCAGCCAGGAACCAGGCAAACAGGCTTTCCGGGGTTCCAGCAGCCCCTTATCAATGGGGTTGGCCACGCCCCGCCTCAGGGGCCCGGGACCCTGGGTAAGCATCCTCGGATCTTATCAGCTGACACCTGAATACCACCTGTGTAACTGGAAGGGAGGGGAAACGGTGCACCCATGAATCCAGGGTTCTTTCACTACACATCAAGTCTTTTACAATCATTTAAAGGTCTTTAAGCAAGAGGCGTGACTGCAAGACTATCTCATCCAGACAACAGCAATCAGCTACCTAATTTATCTTTCCTTTGAGAGGAGAAGGTTTGCTGATGGCGGTTAGTGGGGGAGTGTTACCTACTCTGGAGTCTTTTAAAGTGAGCATGTACCTGGTGGATAATGTGAGGACATTTCAAGCCAACTTCAGTTGGAAGTAAATCTTAGCAAACCTCGTGATTTAAACACATGTTCATGTGTCACTAAAACCTGGATTGTTCTTAAAGGTTCAGGGGATGAGAACCGTGTAAGGAGGCCTGGGGTATAGGGAGGTAAAACAGATTAACACAGAACCAAAGTCTTGAGACAGATGTTCTGAAATGGCAGAGAAATAAAAGCCAACCCAGAGATTATGTGGTCCCAATTTTGGATCTGACTAGGGCATTTTGCCATGTTTTCCAGGTTAGTGGATAGTTTCTGTGATGGTTTATATGATTTTGTAAGTTGACAGGAGCTAGGAGACAGAGTATTGGCTTCTTGATTGGATTAATTGTGGTGGGAAGATTGACCCTAAATCTGGGTGTCACCAGTTCATGGACAGGGGTCCCCAACTGAATAAAGAGCAGAGTTGAGCCCAGCTTCTTCCTTCTGCTTCTTGACTCATACAATGAGATCAGCTGGCCCAAGGTCCTACCGCCGGCCCCATCTATCCCACTGTGATGGACTGTATTTATGAGCTGTGAACCAACTCATTCCCCTTCCTTTCCCTAAGTTCTTAGTGGATATTTTTGTCATAGCAAAGAGAAAAACAACTGAGAGATTTTCGGTATATATCAGCCACACAGTTTGTAGGACATATGGCAAACCCAGACTTTTTATTTTGTGCCTTTCCCACAGAAAGAACTTAGTGCTTTTTCAGTCTGTATAATTGCTCAGGAAATAAAATAATCACACACACACACAGAGTGGTATGAGTATGTATTATATATATGTATGTGTGTATGTATGTATGTATGTATGTGTGTGTATGTATGTGTGTGTATGTATGTATGTATGTGTGTGCATGTATGTATGTGTGTGTATGTATGTATGTATGTATGTGTGTGTACGTATGTGTGTGCGTGTATGTGTGTGTGTATGTATGTATGTGTGTGCATGTATGTATGTGTGTGTGCATGTATGTGTGTGTATGTATGTATGTGTGTGCATGTATGTATGTGTGTGTGCATGTATGTATGTGTGTATGTATGTGTGTGCATGTATGTATGTGTGTGTGCATGTATGTATGTGTGTGTATATATGTGTGTGTGTATGTACGTGTATGTATGTATGTGTGTGTGTATGTATGTATAAAAGACTATTTGAAGCTACAAGGGAAAAACACCAAATGACACACAAAGGCTGACCTATTAGAATAACACTTATTTTCAATCGAGACTCCAAAGTCCAAAACCATGGACAGATGTTCTAAGAACTCTTAAGATTACAGATGGCAGCCCAGATTACTATGCTCAGCAAAACCTTCAATCACAATAGAGGGAGAAAGAAAGTCTATCTATAATAAAACCAAATTGAAACACTATTCAAAAATCCAGACCTACAAAAGGCACTCGCCATAAGGAAAACTTCAACCATACCTCCCCTTCACCATCAAGGAAAAAAATTCCACAAGGAATAAACAATCCCAGACCAGGAAACTAAAGAGGGGAAACCTTACCACCGCCACAACAGAAGAAGAATGAACAAGCACACCTCACGGATGACTCTAAGCACCAATGGTCTCAATTCTCTAATACAAAGAATCATCAAAACAAGATAAATTGTATAATAAATTAAAAGAATAAAATGTGCAATTAATGCTTTTTACTCTTTCTCATGAGCACCCATGGTGCAGGTGAAAACACTTACGTACTATTTGAATAGTGTTAACCTAATGGTTCACTTTTCCTCCATTCTATTTTTTTGTTACACATGTATGTAAGGGAGACCAGGAGTCCCAAATAATCACACAAAGGCTTTTATTAATTACATTCTGCTTGGTCTATGGCTCAGGCATATTGCTAGTTAGCTCTTGCGTCTTAACACAACCCAATTCCATGAATCTGTCTTGCCACGTGGCCCGTGCTCACCTGTTTCTTTACATCTTACTTCTTGGGTGGCTGGACCATGGCTCTCTTGACTCAGCTCTTCTCCTTTATCTATGATCAGATTTCTTGCCTGATTCTAAGATGCCTGCCATGAGCCCAAACAGTCCTTTTATTGACCAATGATAGTCACATCATACAGAAGGACATCCCACATCACGTGTGTGTGTATAGTGTGCTTGCTATAGTGTGATCATATTCATGTGTGTAGGTGTATATGTGCATGTATACATCTATGTGCAGAGGCTAAAGTTGATGTCAGCTGTCAGCTCCAGTTCTCCACTTTATTTGTCAAGGAAGATCTGTATGTAGCTGATCTCGGTGCTCAGAGACTCTGGCTAGCCATCTTCCTTTGGGGTCCTCAGTCATTGACTCTTGAATGTGGGCCAACATTGGCTGCCACACCTGCTTGGTTTTTACATGGATTCTGGGGATCTGAACTCTAGTCCTTGTGCTTGAGTGACAAGCTCCTTACTCACTGAGTCCCATTCTCTCACCCTTCTCTCCTCTGCCTTCCCCTCTTTCCTGAACCCAGAGGGTCATACATTTTAGACATTCCATCAATGAAGCACATCTTTAATCCTTGTTCACCTTCCACTTAACTTATATACATTATGTATTACATGTATTATATGTGAATTAAATGTTTATCTAAAAACCTATATCACACACAAATATGTGGCCGGGATCCCTATGTAATGCACCACTGTAGTTACTATCACAGGAAACTTGCTTTGCAGGTTTATTGAATATTGAGTGAGTATAGGAAGGCTGAATGTCTAACTTTCAAAATCCTGGCTCACTTATTACATTTAATTATATATGTGAAATAATGATTATGTTTGAGATAATTATTTAGGAACATATACTAATGTCTCTTCTCTTATTCTTCATTGTATCAACAGTACATGGGCAAAAATTGTTTCAGCTCCCTAGGTTTTATAAACAAAAACATTTGGGAATGAGTTGCCTTGTCTTTCTTTAGTGTGACAACTGCCTCAAGTATTTCCTTGAGGAGACATCTCAGATAATTCTCAATATCTAGTCATCTAGGTGAATGGTTCTCAACTCGTGGGTTGCGACCTCTTGCATTGAATGACCCCTTTACAGCAGTCTCCTAAGACCATTAGAAATATCAGATATTTACATTATTCATAACAGTAGCAAAATTACAGCTGTGAAGTAGCAACAAAAATAATTTTATGATTGGGATCATACATACCCCGAAGAACTGTATTAATGTGTGGCAGCGTTAGGAACGTTGGGAGCCGCTGCTCTAGGTCATACAGATGGTGTCATAATGCTGGGCCTGGTGAGGAGAGCTGGAAAGTACAAAAGAACAGAGTTTACTGTGGACAACTGATCTTAAGCGTTAATTTTTGAGCCTGCTCTAGAGGCTGCAGCATATGACTGCTGTGCTGTTCTGCTCTCAGTCACAGTGCATCCCAGAGTAGAGACTGTCAAGCACGCAGCTGCCAACATGCCAGATGTTCCTGAAAATATACATGTTTCTTATGCTGGAAACTTATATGAAGAACCAACTCTTCCCCCCCACCCCGTAATAGACTACACTTGAGTTTTACTAAGAGAATCTTATCATGGTTTTCCAGATAAAGAGCTTTACTCCCCACGCCCCCCCCCCATATCCAGCCCCAGCCACTTTGAGAATGTCCCAGAGTAGAGTTATGCAGAAAACAGAGGTATGCTAATGAGGTAGAAAGGCAAGACACACTCAATAGTACCAGCGAGTTATGTATGGAGCTAATTGTTACCAGTCTGCCCTAAATAAGATACGGAGGTGGCATGGTTAGCTGCTCTTTGACCCTTAAAATCCTGTTTGCTCTTCTGAAAAAATTCTAAGATCACGAGACTACTATTTTTTCTAAAGCTTAGGCTGCATGTCTCAAAACACAGAAGAAACCACAATAATTAGAATGATTCTTTTTCTTTTAAAATGATTTTATTTCAGGTGCTATGTTAATGACTCTGCCACAGTAAGTCTCAAAATAGTGAACAGAGTTGAGATAGAATTTCTTGAACTCTGTCTCATGGAATGAGAAGGCTGGATGCAGTTTTTCAGAGTACTGGGGAGTAATGAAGCCCTTAAGTGCTGGATACTACACGCCAAGGTGAGCCCTGCAGCACCTCTCTCTTAGGGTTGTCCTTTTTGAGTATGGGTAGGGTCTATGACTGCTTTCTCATCAATTAAATTTGTTAAAGGTGATAAAAAAATCACCCCTGAGATTTTTTTTTAATGTAACAGTTATTTTTCTCTCCTCTCCTCCTCCCTCCCTCCCCTCCCTCCCTCCCTCCCTTCACCACATCCCCTTCTCTCTCAATTAAGTTGGTCTAGAACTCACTATATTGAACAGACTTTGTTCTGATTTTCATACCTCTGCCTCTGGAGCACTGGGATTACAGATGTGTGCCATGATCTGCTAACAAAGAATCTTGACAGACTAGTGACTCCCCTGCTGGTTTGGAGGGGCATAAGCTAAATTGTGAGCTGCAGCTGGAGTCGGGGACCTGTGCCTGGACGTTTGGTCCTGGGGGATCTTTAGCTGTCAGTCAGTGAGAAATCAAGGCCTTTTCTCCTAGCAAGGTAGAGAAATGATTTCTGTCAGCAAGCTTAATGAACTTAGAAGGAAATTCTTCCCAAGGTGAACACACAGCTTGGCTGGTGACTTCATTATAGCCTTGTTAGAGCCTGAGTAGAGGACCCATTTAAGCTTTATCCCAACTCCTGAGCCTTGGAAAACATGAAATAATAACTGTTTTCTAAAAATCTTTATTTTTATATGTACAAGTGTTTTGCCTGATTGTATGTCTGTGCACCATGTGCCTGCCTGGTGTCCAAAGAGGGCAGAAGACAGTCTCCTGAATACAGGAGTTATATACAATTGTGAGCCACCACGTGGGTGCTGGGAAATGAACGCAGATCCCCTGAAAGCACCGCCAGTGGTTTTAACTGGTGAGCTATCTCTCCAGCTCCATAAATGTGTGCTTTAAAATGCCAAGCTTATGGAACTTTGTTATTCAACAAGAAAAGCTAATATAGCCTAATGCTGGTCAAGATTTTATTTTTTTAATTAAAGAAAAATTATTCAGAGATTGGGAAATAGCTCAGTTAGTGAAATGCTTATCTAGCATGAAGACCTGAGTTCAATCCTCAGTTCCGTCATGAACTGTGCTGGTGTGTACTCGTAATCTTAGCTCTGGGAAGACACTGAGCATTGGATCCCTGGGGTTTGCTGACCAGCCAGTATCCTTAATCTGCAAGTCTGAGGTCTCCATGAGAGACGCTATTTCAAAAAACTGAGGTTGACCTCTAGCCTTTACACACACACACACAAGCATCCTCCCTTACATGTGTACCTCCCCATGTGCGCGTGCACACACACACATATACACACACACATACTCATAAATGATGAAAAGAAATAAAATTATCTGGTGATTACAATAATTACTGAAGAGAAGCTTTATGAGGAAGACTGTTCTGATAGCAGGTACTATGTGCAGAGGACCTACAACCATGGAGTTCTGTAGTTTGGGTGGGAAATCTGGACGGTTTTGACAACAGCATGGGCAAAGTAGAAACTCATGGTCAGGGGACAGGGCAAGAGCTGATGGATAGAAGATTACTAAGACAAACCAGCAGTAGTGTGAGAGGTTAAACCAAGCCAACAGGGTATTTGTCAGAGGAACTAGTCTAGATATAAATGGCTGACTGGTGGCGGCAAGTCCTTACTATTTATTCTTGTTTATACTGAAGTTTATAAGAGCCACACAGATGAGGCTAGGAGAAGGTTCAGAATCCTGACTAAAGTTTGATCAAGCAACAAATGTTCATCAGTCCACAGCATATCAATGCTCTGATGTTAGCAAAGAGTCAAATACATCCATGCATCCATCACTTGACTTGGGAGAATGAGCAGTCCCAAGAGACTGACTAAATATTTTGCTTCTCAGATAAATATTTTGCATTCATGTAATCAGAGTCTAAGACTACTCGTTTGAATATCAAAGAAGTATTTGAGAGTAATTAAAATAATTATTTACAGGCAGTGTGTGTGACAGACACAGAGAGGCATAGAAATGGCAAGCAGAAAGGCTTGAGATTGGCATCATTCTGAGAAAGGACATCATTGGGTTATGGGTAGCAATTGGAGATTGGATATCAGAAACACTACAGGGAAAGGAAATTTAAATACAGTCTCATGAGCTAGTGAGATGGCTGACTGGGTAAAGGTAGTTGTCACTAAGCTTAGTAACCTGAGCCAGATTCTCAGGAATCACAGTAAAAAGAGAACTGACTCCTACAGATATATGTTTGACCTCTACCTATGTGCTGCAGTGCACAAGTGTATACACATACACACACGAGTATTGCCCTTGGTCTGGCAGCATTTTTTTTTTCTGTAGTGCAAGATGTCCACAGTGTTTGGAGGCACAGGTAAAAGTCTTGAACAATGGGATCTTGTTTGGGTAATAGAGAGACCTGTTTAAGAATAAGTGTGAACAGATGCGGCATGAGTGTTATCCAGGTAAGGAACCATTAGAGGCTTTGTGCGGAAGAGGAAGGCTTGAACCGATGCCCTGACACAGCAGAGTAGTCAGGATTGCTGATTTTGGGGTGAGCTGGGAATAGGCCATGAAAGAATCTTCAAAAGGTACATTATAACATAATTTTAAGACAGTTAAAATATCAGCTAAAACATTTTAAGACTTTGGGAAAGATTCATACTAATATAATTCATAATACTAATGGGGGTTTTATTATCCATTATGAAATTATTTGACACCATTACTGATCTAAAGGTAAGAAAAGGTTACTTCTGAAATATAATTAACCTGTTTTCACTTGGGAAGAATAGGCAGTTAAAAATAGAGTTACGATCCTCATCTGTATCTTTGGGCAGATTCATCTCGTGAATGAATAGAAATTTCATAGAACAATGGAGGCTGTCTCTTTATTAATTTTGTAGGGAGCTGTTCAAATATGGGAGGTTCAAAGATTCCTTTGAACATATATATATATATATATATATAATGGAATACATAATTCACATCTAATTTTAGTATTATTGTTTTGACTCAAGTTCGTCGAGGGCAAGGTGAGCAACCAGAGGGCACAGGACAGACCCCTGACAGCTGCGGGGTTTGGTGACAGCAGACGATGAGGAAAAGCTCTATAGTTTTCCATCCATCTTCATAATATTGAATTTCTGACCCTCCTGACACATCTTTACTTTCTACCTTGAGGCTATGAAGAGCTTTGGAACTTTGATTTCTCAACAGCCTCCCTCTGACTTTATTACCTAGTTACCCTTCCAAGGGCAGGCGTTCAGATGAAGCCCTGTCAGTGTCTGCCACACAGTCCATCTCACCTGAGCAACTCCAGATGCTCTCAGTGCCCCCCCCCCCCCCCCCCCCCCCCCCCCCCCCCGCCTTTGATCTCAGCCCTTCCCGGTCGCAGCTCCCAGTGTTCTCAGAACATCTGGCCCTGGGTACAGTGTTTCCTCTATTTTTTTTTTTTTTTTATTTTGTTTTTTCCCTCTGCTGAGTGCTGGGTCAAATACTGATTCCCGAAGGAAGTCTACAGCAGGTATCTGTAATTCAAACACCTTGTTTGCGCTTGCATATGGAGTAAGGAATCCTGATGTCACAAATAATGAATGGACCAAATTACAACTTCCTCCTTTATGACTTCCGTGAGGGCAGGATTATTCTCAATTTCATATCCTTAAAACTAGTGTGCCAGAAGCTACCCTAAAAGCCTTTTTAAAAGTATACTTTTACAGTTCTCCATGTTCATTGTATCAATGACTGAACAGAAACTTAGAGGTCATCAGTGATTTATTCGAGGCTGCTCAGCCCCCCCAGGCAGACCTGTGATCTGAACCGGCAGGCAGTCTGGATTCATAGCCTTCTCTCTTATATGCACCTTCCCTGAAGCCTCACAGCACTTCATGGTGGATCTGCTGTGCTTTTACTGGATCAGCGACTCCAGGTTTTTAGGAAAGGTAACAGAGGGGCAGTGAGACATGACCAGGCCCACATTCGGGCTCTTGCAGAAGCTTCGGTTGTCATAGAGACAGTTGGGTCCAACTGGAGACTTTTCTGAACAGGGTTAGTATCTTTAGCACAATGGTAGATGATTTAATATTCTACAGTTCATCATGGTCTATCTTTGAGGCCAGGGAAGGCCCTGTATGTGAAAGACAGGGGTGAACAGAAAAAGCAGGAACCTTGTACTTTAAAATTTTTCTTTTACTATTTATAGTATTTTTATCTTTTGAAATTATATTGTAATTACATCATTTCCCCTTTCGCCTCCCCCCCCCACCTTCTCCTTCACCCCATCTCTTTTTCAAATTTATCTGTTTATCCCTAAACACATAAACATAATATGTGGTGATATATTTTATATTTTAATAAAATTAGCCCGGGATATCAGAGGACAGAAACATCCATAGTCAAGCCTTGAGTCAGAGAGTGGTGACTCATGCCTTTAATCCCATCACTCAAGAGACAGATCTTTCTGTATTTCTGTGAGTTCAAGGCCTCAAACCTAAACAGTAGTAGCTCACACCTTTAATCCTAACTCTAGGATTATAATACAGAATTGAACCAGAAATGAAGCAACTGGGCAGGAAAGATATTTAAGGCAGGTATAGGTAGACATCCTTGTATTCCGTAGGAGCAACCATCCAGGCTGAGGATTCTTGAAGAGAGCTTTTACCCTGTTTGGTCTGAGAAGTAGGCTGGGTGAGAATCAACTGTAGTCTGTATATTCTCTCTGATATTCCAACTTTTCCCAAATATGTGGCTCTGGGTTCTCATTATGTACTAACTAGAATTTGTGGAAAAATAATATACTTACTCTGTATAATGCTACCTGTATATATAAAAATAGTTTTCAAGATACAAAATATTTTATATACTTAGAAGCATTTCACAAGCAACACAAATTAATTAAACACCTTTGTGCTGCAGCAAAATCTGTGTGAGCTATACCCTCAAAGTAGATGCAGTTCCTAGGTATGATTGCAGGGCATCCCAGGATATAAGCTAACTCATACTCACATAGAGAAAATATGCTGTACTTGTATATGTGCTTTATATTTGGTTCCTGGAACCCCAGCCTTATAAACATCATTAGCCATATGATAAAGATACAGCCACTGTAAATATTTATGGCCATTTAAAATGGTAGAATTGTGATCCAGATGCTATAAAACAAGCATAAATGTACTATATAGTTGCTGTAGTTGAAGTTCTAATGTTGTATCATGTACATATAACACTTAAAAATGTAATTCCATTCTATCGTAACTTTGATTAAAAACCAATATGCCAGCTTTGATTAACATTAAACACTTAATTGACAATAATTTTCTATGCCTTCTGGAGTTGTGAAGGGCTTTGCTGCAATTATTTTGAAAGCCCAGTTTCTCATAATCCCTGTTCAAAGAACTTCTGCTAATGCCTTCTTTTTATAGTTTCTGAATTTTGCTGTAGCAAGCAGAGACATTGAAAATAGTTACACTTCCTTAATTTGACCTCATACTACTGTGGTAGTTGCTGAAATGTTGCTGATTTTTTTTTTTTTGGTCATTGTGCTGCAGCTTATCCATGTGCAAAGCCCTTAGGAAGCTAGAATTAACCCTTGCATTCTCCTCCTGCCCCCACTGCAGGTTTACTTAAGTTCAGGCACAGTTAAAGCAACCAGCAAACCATGGGAGTGTCATCCCTTTCCTGGCGTTTGGTTAACACCAATCAAATGCTCATGGATGACCTCAACCGCACCCTTCCGCTGAACATTGTTCCACTGATTCATTATGATTTCTACTTGGAAATCCTTCAGCATATTGCATAACACAAAATCAATTTCTTCCTTTAAAAAAATAATTGGGTGTGTGTATGATGTGTATATATGTATCCTCATATGATGTGTGTGTACACATATCTGTATGAGAGACAGTGTGCATATAGATATGTCATTGTGTGTGTGTGTGTGTGTGTGTGTGTGTGTGTGTGTGTGTGTATCAGAGGGAAACCTCAGTTTTGTTTTGTTTTGCTTTTTCAAAGACAAGGTTTCTTTGTATAATCTTGGCTATCCTGGAGCTTGCTCTGTAGAGCAGGTTGACCACTGAGAGATCTACCTGCCTCCCAAGCACTGGAATTAGAGGCATGCACCACCACTCCTGGTTTTTACCTCAAGTATCAAACCATGATTTCCACCTTGCATTGAGACAAGGTCTTTATGTGTGTTGTTGTGCGTGCCAGGCTAGTTGGCATGTAAGTTTCTCTGGGTTCTTTTGCTCCCCCCACAATGTCATCATAGGAATGCTGGGCTCATGCATATGTGCTACTGTGCCTGACTTTAAGTAGGTTCTAGAGTTTGAACTCAAGTCTCCATACTTATGCAGCAAATAAAATGTTCTAGCTTGGGTTTCTCTCTTTCAATATCTTCTTTTCTCCCTGTTTATTCATTTACCTAGTAACATCCATTCTATTTTGAGTGGATGGATAAGTGAAATAAAAATTAAGTCATTGGCATAGGCTTTAAAGACAGAGTAACAACAGAACAACTCAAATCTAAGTGGTACCTATATTACTTAGAACTCAATTCAGGCAACAGAAATTGATGGGGGATTTATCTGAAAGGAATTTACTACAGGAGGTAGATATTTACAGAAGCACTGGATGGTTTGGGTATGGAAGATAGAGGCTTATGTTTGAGATATTTTTATTAAAAGTTATAAGACTAAACTATGACCTAAGGTTAGAAACTGCAGCTGCCGCCATCATTACTGTGCCTGTCACTTCCTTACAGCCTTGTAGCTGTTAGGCCATTGTAGATACACAGGGAACCACAGCTGAAAACTCTGATTTCATTTCTTTTCTGCCTTCCAGTCTCACGGAGATGTATCTTCATTGGCAAAACTCATGGGCAAAAGTTGTGTCATAGCTGCAAGAGAGGCGGGAAGACATAGGTTTCAGCCTCCAATTTAGAGCCCAGTGGATGTGTTAGAAGCAGCTGAACATTGTTGATGAGTGGCATATACATTCCCCAGAATAGATCATACTGTGAAATTGCTCAAAGGGTCACGAGGCTGTGCCCTAATACTAGAGGAAGATTAATATCATGTAATAAGGGTAAGAGAGAGGGGGAAAAGTACAGACAATAATTTTTGTTTTCAAGATACAGAGAGAAACATGGTTAACAATATAAATTCCATGGAAAAGCATTGAATGTAACAGACACCAAGGAAGAAAAGAGAAGACAGAGATGATGATGGTGGGGTGGTGGTGGTGCTTGTATGTAGTAAAAAGTTTCTGGCCTGTCCAGCCTGAGGTCCAGACCCGCAGGCACACACAGACACTTATATTAATTTTATGCTGATCGGCCTATGGCTCTGGCACATTGCTTGCTAGCTCTTACTTTTAAACTAACCCATGATTCTTATCCTGTTCAGCCATGCAACTCGGTACCTTTTCTCAGAGCAGCATAGTTGACCTCTGCCTCTATTGGCTTCTCTGGCATCTCTGCTCTGTTCTTCCTGTTCCCAGAGTTTTCTTAGTCTGGTAGCCCCGCCCACACTTCCTATCTGCCTATAGCCAATCAGCATTTTTATTAAACCAGTAGGCGGTACAATTATTTACAATGTAGCAACATAATCCCACAATGCTTGTAAATCCGGAAACATTTTGGGAAGAAATTGAACACTGATCTTGGTTGTGAAGCATGAATAAATTTACATGTTGGCCTAGGTAGAAGGTAGAAACAAGACACAGAGCATGTAGGAAGACCAATTTCAGATTTATATGACTTGAATCTGTATTCATAGACAACTGGCTCTCATCCCTGGGAGGCACATTTCAGGTTCTAGCTGAAGAGATTTTATTGTGTTTTTATTCATTATCAGTCTTTTGTAAGATGATTGCAAATAGAGTATAATCTGTTTTTATGTCAATCTATCTACATATTAGATTTGTTAATCTCTAATTACCCATCAATATACTAGTTATATGATTAGATATATTATCTCTCATAAAATAAGAGTCAAGAAGGCAGGAACAGCTGGATAATTCTGGCTCTCATTCTCTCATGAGGTCACAGTCAACCTGTTCACCAGGCAGGGATTTCTGAAGGGTCTAAGGATCCATGTCCAATTTCATCCATGTGGATGCTGGCATGGAGCCTCAAAGCCTCATCATGTGGGCCCCTTCTGGTAGGGGTCATGGCTTAGAAGTTGACCATGGTGAGCAAATGATCCAGTGAGTGAGAGATATAAACAACCAAGTTAAGATAACTCTGAATTATACCCAAGTCACTTCTTTGGCAAGGATTCTCTTGGATATATCTTTGTAGATTTCATAATTGCATTTTGAAAAATATGGCATCACTTATGATTCATTTTACTTGTTATTCTGCTGCATTGTGGGAAGGAGGTTAATTAGAAGTCACTTTGAAGACTGACCTCTACCTTATATAACCCCCAGTGGGTTAGTATTATCATGGCAGGGAAGAGTTCACTCTTTTGAGAGTTGCAGACCGATAACCTTTGGGACAGGTTCTGGCCCTGTGACTCTATTGTTCCAGGAAGGTTAGAATAGTAATTGAAGTACTTGGTGAGACTTTAATTTATTACCAGAGTGTCATTGAGATATACATATGGAGGTATACATACTCTCCAAATATTATTCCTTACATTCTTATTTATAAGCCAATAGTATCAGTAATTGAACAAAAGTAAAAATTATAGCATGAAGATAAATTCCCAAAGCTTGGAAATAAACTTGAATGGTGGTAATTGTCTTTTGTTGTTCTGTTGGGTAATACCACAAACATAGGCTTCCTTGGAATGAGACCTTTGCTTGTTAAGAATATTTTTTTGTACACACATACACTCACAAATATATATACATTGTGTGTATATATATATATATATATGCCTATAAATGAATCTGTTAAGAATTGAGAATGTAAGAATAACTGACATATATACATACATATATAAAAGTTATGTAATATACATGTGAACATATCACATAATATATTAATATATACATAATGCACACATATATTACATAACTATGGAATTTCTATTTATCTAGAATTTGTAGTAATGTTTGAATTCAGTATATGTTTTCTGAAGGCTTAGAGTTTGTATTTACATACTAAGGCGGTAAAGAGCTAGATAGGCTTAGGCTTAAGCATTAGATAAACTATGGCCAAATCCAACCTGTCAGCTATCTAACATTTCTTCCATATTTATTTTTCTGTTAACTGCCAAGACTTTTGTGATGAAATGGCAGAGTATTATAGCTATAACAGAGGTCTTACAATTCATAAAACCTTGTCTTTTTTACTATCCCTTCATAGACAAAGCCTACTGACCTCTGCTCTAGTTAGAAAGATGCGCTTTCTCTGTATGCTGATGTATTTGGTGTGTGAGCCTGATAGGACATGGGATTGGATGTCCCTGTTTATGATATTGATTAACCAAGGCTGGGCATCTAGAAAGAGGTCCAAGATGTTAGTTTGCTATTTGAGGAGCAGCTGGAGAGAAATTAGTTGTTTGGTTTTTGTCACGTAGAAGTCTCAGTTGCTTTACTAACAGGTAGGATCTTTTTGTTGTTGTTGTTAAGGGTTGAAGGACCAATTGACATGGCAATGTACCACTGAAATTGTTACAAACAAAGCAAGAGGCAATGCTGTGGTCAGAGCAGACATGTGAATCCATGCTCAGGAGATGATTCTTCCTTTTGTATAGGACAGCTGTCCGTGGAGCTGTGTCACGAACCTCATAGACTCAGCACAACACAGATGTAACCTGAGATTTTTAGGAAAACCAGCAGAAGATGCGTATGACTCCACTATTGATTTGGTGAATTTAGACTCTTGTGGTGAGATTCTCCATACAATTTGGTTTTAGGTGAGTTCAAGGAGACTTTTGGCAGAGAGCAGGGTACAGAGAGAGACTGGAGTGGGGGGGGGGGCGCTGAAGAAATAGCTCAGCAGTTTAGAACACTGACTACTCTTGCAGAGGACCTGAGTTTAGTTCCTGGCACCTACATGGTGGTTCATAACTGAATGTAACTTCAGGCCCTGGGGATCTGACCCCCCCCTTCTGGGTTTTGTGAGTACTGCACCCACATTCATACACATACATATACACATACACTTAAGTAAAAGCAAAATACATCTTTGATAAAACATAGACTGACTAGTTTCTAGATAATCACTGTTTTAAAAGGTGGTAAATATGTGGGCTTGTGACCGAGGGAATCTTCTAAAATCCTATGGTGTCAGTATAACAATTATGTACTACCAGATATTAGAAAGTAGTCAAAAGAAACCCAAAAATGGTTTTCTGCAAAGGAAGCATAGTCTCAAGGTAAACAAATAATAATCAATAGATGGTAACGGGATGTTTTCAATAGTAGAGTGAGAGAATGCACTATACTGTGAAGCTAGTCACAAATCATATTTCAGAACAATTTTAGCAGATAATTCCTTGTTTTGCTTTTTGTTTTGTTTTTAAAGACTCTCCTTTAAGGTATTTCAATGATTACTAGAGAAAACCGCAGAGACTCTGGGTCTAGAAATAGCAGGATAGTGGTTCTGGTTTCCCTTTCAGCTAAGGAGATGAACTCTGGAATGATGCAAGGCCTCCACAATCCATAGTTGTTCATCTGCCTCCACATTCCACAGATGTTCATCTGCAGAGTCAAAGGCATGAAGGACAGCCACGGTAGAACCATGAAGAATCATCACAGATCCAGGGTCAACAAGCCGAGCAGCTCTGTGATACTCACTAACATTCACATCAGAGCCTAGATCCTTCCCCTCAACTACTCGGACCCTCAGGGCCACAATTTCAGTTATGTACCCGAGGAACAGTTCAAGTCTACAAGTATCCAACAGAGCTTAGAGTCCTCATACCAAACTCACGTTGACTTTAGTCTTTTAATCTTCTTTCAGTGTTTTAAAGATTCCTGGTCTTTTCTACCCTCCATTCTATTATCTGCCAATTCTGTTTACCCACAACAGAGTATCCTCATCATTACAGTAGCTGCTTCCCTGCCCCGAACCACTGTCATCTCTAATCACTTCTTAGTTGGCCTCCTCTTCGGTCCACTTACTACGCGCTAGCCCTGGATTTAGTTGTCTTTAACTCAATGGCCCGAATTATTATTTTAATAAATCAGAACATATCATTTTCCAATGGTTCCCCAAGACCAGTCAGTACAAAAGACCGTCTTATGATAAGCAAAACTCAACATATTTTTTCTTTGTCTTCTCCTATTTTTCTCCAGCATCTCTGCTGCAGCTGGCATGGTTTATTCCCGATAACATGCCAGTTACATTTTTGCCACCCACCATACCTTTCAATATTGCTCCTGCTATTGTCTCACTTGCTGTAGACTTTCACTCAGAGCCTTTTCCCGCAAAGCTTCCTGTAGGCAACACTCCAACTCACCATGCTTCTCCCTCGTGTTATTTTACTTTGCTTTATCATCCTACATTTTAACTCACTTTCTTGATTAGTTTATTCTCTGCAAAATCCCAAGAACCAAGGACAGCTCCTGGCTCAAAATAGACGATAAGTATTTGCTGGCAAACTGCATGGATGAACATCAGGCATCTACTACTTATGTGGTTAGAAGGTTCTTGGGTTTGACTCTGTCACCTTTATTCTTCACCCCGGGTTTGAAGAGTTTATTTTGAGACCAGAAACCTTATACCAGCATGGGGGATCCTTGCCTTCATTTATATCTACTGTTAGGAAGAATATTCTTGTTCGAAGGACATCAAATACAGCCTCTTTCTTAGGGAGATGACTCCTTTGACAAGTAGGGCCTCTCTGGGAATCTTGTCAGGATCATATTCCTAAGAAGCTTGTTAATGCCTAGAATGAGATAGCAAATACCTGTGGGATAGATATGGTATAGCTCAGAATGGGAAATTTTATGTAAGTAGATGGATACACGTGTGTGGGCTGTTTATGCTATTTTTTTGCTCATAAAATGAAGGACACACTCCTTTATCCACCTCTTCTCTCCTGGAGCACTCAAGCCCCCCCCCCCCCCCCGAGTTTCATGAGTTTTTGTCTCTCTTAGTCAACATGCACTGAGCGGTAATGGATGTCACACATCAAAGGCTTCCAGATCTTAAGGGTGGGTATTTCTGTGCATACGGAGCCTGACTCTATTGGAAAATCTGTAACTACAGTTACATACAGTTGGGAATATCTCAGGAAGCCAATGATATTTGAAGGCGTGGCTTGATGGTAAGTTAAGAGACCTTGGGTTAGAATATGGGATACCTTCTTTCAGGATACAGCAGTTAAAGAGGAGCCTGTGTCCAGATACCTTCCTTGTCGTGGGATCCTGAGCAAAGCACCCCCTTCTTCTTACCTCTCAGTTTTCTTGTTCAAATGGGGGCCAGGGTTTGATTTTCTCTGCTGTCTTCTGGTGTAATGTGGTTAAAAAGTTATGACTCCTCACCGTCCTTACTCATCATATAATGTAATATCTTTCACTTGTATAATGTATTACATCTGAAGGATCCACTGCTGATTTTATCTGCTAAGAACCATGGGGACCAGTCACTTTCCAGGGACTGGTGTTTAGGAAACCGTGGTGGAGGAACTGATGCCTGAGGATGGAAGGCAGGTGTAAAGACAGAAGATGAAGAAAGGCAAGAGGAAAAGGTGATGTTTTACTTCTAGAAATAATAAAAATCTGGTTGTTTGCATGTTTCTTAACATTACCCACATTGAAAAGTAAGCTTTGTTGCTTAAACTGTAATTTCACAGTCAATTAACTTCCTACGCATTGTTTTTTTTTTTTTTTTTTTTTTTGAGCTGTCGTTTTAGGTACCCACATCTCATAAACTGTTTTCTATCTCTTTAGGATGATTTAAATGTAGCCTCCAGAGAACCTAGTTTATGGGGAAGAATGCTACAGTCAAGTCCAAAGTGTGAAACAGGTCTCTAGTCACAGGAGTCTGAGGTGAGCCTGGAACACATGAAACCCTGTTTTAAAAGGGCAAGACTAAGATATGAACGCATCTTAAGTATGGCCAGTCTTTGACTCTGGGCTACCAGAGCACAGCATCTGGCTCTTAGAAAGCCACCCTCCTTCATTGATGACTTTTGATATAGTGCAGCCCAATGAGGAAACACCTCCAAGAAAATGGCATGTGATATTTGTGAATGTCTGTGAACAATGAACACATGGAACTTGTATGAGCTTCTTGGTTTCTGAAACAGATAAAAGGATGTAGTACTAGGATGCATGTCAGAATTGTCATGATTGACAGGAGTTGGAGCAGTGACATCGGATGAATCAAGCCAGCTTGTGTGGTTGTCAGCTGCACTTGAAAAATGACGGGTGACCATTGCTGTGTCTTCTAAGATTCTGACATACTTAATTTGAGTCTTTTTATTTTTTTAAAGATTTATTTTTATTAATGTGACACACCTGGTGTGTGGTGGTGGGGTGTGTCTGTGGTATATGTGTGTATGTGTGTGGTGTGTCTGTGTGTGTGGTATATGTGTGTGTGTGCATTTGTGTGTGTGATGTACTTGTAGAGACCAGAAGAGGGCGCCAAATCTTTTGGGACTGGCATTTACAGTGCGGGAGAACAGTTAGAACAGAAAGTCCTCTTAACCACTCAGCCATCTCTCCAGCCCTTAATTTGAAATTAAAACAAAACAAATCCTTGTTTCCAGAGAAGAATCAAGGGGAGCCATGAAAACACACATTTTTTTTTTCTCTTGCAAATACTTTACAATATATATCCAACACAGATTTAAAAGGTTGGCAAATTGGCCTGGTGTCTCCTCTTGTCAGGGTTTTCTACCAGGGGTGAGAGGTGGGTAAACACTAGCCCACACTAATGGCTTCTCCAACCATTCTGGGTGGAAAAAAATACTTTAGGGGTCATCACTCAGTGTTTTAGTTCTTGTCTGGACAGGGCTGTAAAACTCCACAGAACGAGTTTGTATTCTATGCTTTATGTCCTATATATATTCATTCAGCTCCATAAATTATAAGAATAAAAATAAGTGCTGATACAACACATCCATCCATTTAATATTTAGCAGATTGTAGTGGTGCCTTCAATACTTTTACCCACAGGTATTTTATGGTGTTTGGAGTTTTTATGTCGGTCTCTCAGAGACAGACTTTGAGTTGAAATTTTGTGTTTTCAAGAGCATCAATTCTGAGTGCCCCTCTGGGGTCATTCTTCAGCCATTGAGTGACTCATAGCTGACTTACCCCAGGGGCCTCTTTAAGGCCATTTTTCTGTTGCATTAGTCTGTTCCCTTTGGGTAGCATCCAGCACTCTCCACTGCTGTGTATACTTTTCCAATTTCATACAATTTATGGGGAACTCTTTTCAGATAGGTCTTTCTGAAACTCTGCCCCCACAATGTCTCCCACTTGCTTTTAAAACTTAAAGTACTTCTCAAATTAAGTCTCAGCCTCTCATCCTGGAACTCAAGGTCTTGTACCAGCAGAGAGACACATTCTAGTGTCTCCTATTTGCAGAGCAAGCAACAAACCAGGAAAGTTGCAAACAAAGGATTCTTTGGGGCTCATGCATTCTCCATTATTGCTTTATCTGTTTTATTTATAGCAAGGCTTCTGAGGAAAATACTTTGTAATTTGTCTCCAGATTTGCATTCTTGGCATGGCTGCAGCCTGACCCTTCTTATGCACGACTATATCCATGGCTACCTTTCCAGTGGCCACTCTGATGACTTCTGAACTTGACCCCTTACCAGTGTTTAGTGCATTCCTGTCTTCCTTCTGCCTCCAGTGACCATACTCAACATTTTTTGGTATCTCTTAAATTAGAACTTAAAACATTGAAGTGTTTCCAAGCTGATTCTATCTTCCCCTTCTTTCTTACAACAACAACCACCTTACCTCATTTTACTCAATCTCATGGCTTTACATATTCTCTCTACAGATAATCTACTAATTTTTATATCTCTAATAATTCTCCTGGACTCCAGGTTCTTTAAACCAACTGAGTTCTTTTAATATCCCTTTGGATATTGTATCTTACACAGCAGGCTACCTTCTTAGTAGTTATTTCCTCCTATGACCTAATATCTGGGTAATATTTGGGCTAGCAATGCATATAGCTAAAAACTGCATTTTTCAGGGTCATAGTTCCTTTACAGCTATAGGCAACCATGGTGAATGTCAACTAAAATAGTCTGGAATTCCTTAACATGGACATACATCTTTTCTCATTTTGTTTCCTTCTGAAACCTGCACAGAAAGTTGGAGCCAGTGTACATATAAGTGTGGGAGGATCATAAAGATGGAAATAGTTTCTTGTTGGTGCTTGAGTGAGAAAGGGAAGCCTCCTCAAGTCTCCCTCCCAACACTGGGATGTTAACCTTCTTGTCATCCTTGTTCCCAGGTCCTTCCTACCATGTTTCTGCACGTAGTTCTTATCCACGAGAAAAACAGATATTAGACAAGCAAAGTAAAACACGTACAAATAAACCAACAAAACCAAGAACATCTGTAAGACAGTCTTCCTGTGTTCCAAACGAGCCCTTTTGTTTCAAGTCTTCCATTTTAGTAAGAAGTCAAAAGCCTCACCGACACCCTCCCCCCTCCCTTCTCCTCTCTTCCTGCTTCAGCAGCAATCAGCAGGTCCATCCCCAGGATTGCTGCCTCTCTCCTCTTGCTCCTGCCTCCCTGATCCTCACCTCTGCTTATTTTTTCCTCATGGACCTACTTTCAACTTGTCTTCCTGTTTCTGTCTTTGTTTCTCCATAACACATGCGCGCACACACACACACACACACACACACACACACACACACACACACACACACACACACGCGCGCGCGCGGGGCATCAGTTAGCTAGCATGTGGGAACCCTCGTGTACACTGCGCGCGCGTGCGCGCGCGGGGCATCAGTTAGCTAGCATGTGGGAACCCTCGTGTACACCGAATAGAATTCAGTGACTTACTATCATAATTGGAAGACTGACTTAGCCTGTCCTGTGATCTCTTCTGACTTCACCCTCTCTCCTCTCAACCCATCTCCCTGTGTGCCTCCTTCATTCACTGGCCGCCTTCCTGCCTTAGAATGAGAAGCATTGTACAGTTGTGCCCTCGGGGAATATGCTCTGGCTGCTTTCTCTGCTTCATGCCTGCAGGTTGACTCCTTTTGGTAATTCAGGTCCCAGTTTAGACACATCTCCTAAAAGAAGCCTCCTTCAGCATCTTAATAGGAAGCAGCAGCATCCTGGACCAAACATGTCCACCCTCCTGTTCACCTCCAAGGCAGACCAAATCTTGCTCAAAGCTTCTGCTTTCCAGGAAGTCTTTTGATGACTCCATGCCCAAAGTTATTCTGTGCCTCCTTCTCCAAAACACGATGAACATGGCCTTGTGCGCTTCTGGGTTGTTTGGATATTTATGCTTAATTTTCCTTCACTGAGTAGGAATTTCTGATCATGACAGATTTTGAATATTTTTTAAATAACCTCAGTGCTTGCTCACTGGAGAGCTTAAAAATATGCATTAGTCTAGGGATGCTCAGATTTCTGTAAATTATGCCTTTATCTGCTTTTGTCTTTACCCCATATGCTTTTTTGGGTAGACTTTTTATTTCCTTGATTATGAAGAGGATCCCCTAATGTTTTAATCTTACTTTTGCTCTCTGTGGCTTGAAGCATGGTAACTTGTGGTGCCCTAGGGGATAATGCATGGCATACAATAATTTTCTTTCAGTTGAATTTAGAATTGAAAGCGAATCTACTTACAATATTGATTGGAATTATCCTTGTTCACAAATATGAATACATGTTAGTAGATGAGGCAAAGCCTTGAATGTGACTTTGAACTCTAGCTTTTAAAATTTTGTTTCAAAGTAGGAGAAAGCTGAATTTGTTTCTATTCGAAGTGATGCCATGGAGCGTTTTCAGGAGTGCCTGAAGTTCTGGGTGATTTTTCCACAAGTGATTGGTGATTATGGATTTGTGAAGGTCCGCCTATGCTTCTTTTCTGGTATCCATGGTAACCAAAATGTGACATATCTTTGAAAGGCTTGATGGGGCAACTAAGGGAATCCTCCTTAGTGTCAGGTCAGCTGGTTCATTTGATGTTCCAGTGTCCGTTTCCAGCCTCATCAGGCCTCTGTCCTTACAAGGATGAACACAGCACTGCTGGGAGTTCCAAAAGAGCACCGGATCCCCCATTTTGTTGTTGCTAATTTGTAAGAGAACAGCTTGGTTAAATTTAGTTACAGTTCAACCCAAACTAGTAGAAGTGCTCAGCTTTTCTCAAATTGTTCTCTTTTTTTTTTGGATTGGCCAACTCAGTAATCCTACAAAGGCAGCCTACTCAATCCTACTTAAGATCAATTTTTGCTTTGAATTCAGAAAAGTTCAGCTGAAATTTAAATTGAATCTGTAACGAGAAGGATGAATTTTTAATAATATGGAAGATCAAAACCTAGAGAAATTTAAATTTAAATTGGGGTGATCACAGAACACTCTCTGATGCAGTCACTGTATTTTTAAGGGGATTATAAAATGTTCCATATGTTTACAAGGAGGCGATAATGAGCAATAACCTCCAAATAGGCATTTAAGAGACATAAAGTAAATTTAATTTTACCCCTCCTTATTGGTAAAAAATAAAGAAAGGCTTCAACGTAGCAATTTGAAAATGAAGAGAGCATGTCTGTGTGAACTACTTTAAGTCAGTAGAGGTCGCTCTAAAAGACCGGCCGTGGCCATATTTCTTATAGAGAAGATGTTTCCTTACTTTTTAGCTTTCCGATGTGCATTTTAACTTTAGCTGGTGCACAAGAAGATATTTGCTCTCGGTACTGTGTTCATCAATGCTGCATCTCTTTTTACCCAGTGTGCTCTGCGCGTGGAGGTAGCAATGGTGCTTCTCAGCGAAATGGTCATCTGAGCTGAAGGACCTTTGCCAAACGTTGCTTTACTTCTTAGGTGTGGACACCGGCAGATGATGCATATGTTGGTATTGCTAGTTTTCCTTGAACAGATGGCAAAAATGATAAACTAAAAACATATGCGCCGCATCACAAACATTTCCCCTTGAGTGATTTGGCAGACTGACAGTTATTAGACAAGGAACACAAAGGTGTTTAGAGCCCTGGAAAAAAGTTAACCCTTACAAGTACAGAGACTGGGATGCCTAGGTATTTGTAGATTTAACAGTTAAAAAACAAATAGAGAGTTTTCCCTCCTTGAAAAGATGAGATTTAAAAATTTTTTTTTTGCTCTGTGGGAAATGGATGATTTACACCAACTTGGGGCTGAGTATGCTTTATTATAATAGCCAAAAAGTATCTGCACGGGCTTCTTTTTGAGTTTAAATGCTTAGAAAATCCCGAGTACCTGAACGTGGACTGCTGAGGGATCCCGAAAGTAGATGTCTTCTAAAAGGCTTTTCTGAGATAGTCTCTGTGTCTTCTTAGTTTCTCTACAGAGAAACTCTTCACTTGTCTTGATGTGTCTGAGCTTCTTTATCTAGTAGCTGATGGAAGATAAACCTGGTTCTTTCTTTCTTTCCTTTTTTTTCTGGCAGTTACAGATAAAGTTGCTACAAATAGCTGTGGGCAGGGTGTGTATTTTATGGACACCTGTAGTAGGAGGTTTCTGGCCTGGACTTTCTAGCCTAGCCTCGAGGTTTAGGCCCACAGACCCACAGACCCGCAGAGACCCATACTTTGATTAATTTGAAGCTGACTGACCTAAGGCCCAGGCATATCACTTGCTAACTCTTTACTCTTAATCTAACCCATGATTCTTATCCTGTTCAGCCATTCGGCTCAGTACCTTTTCTCAGAGCAGCATGGTTCTCCTCTGCTTCTTCCGGCTTCTCTCTGGCATTCTGCTCTGTTCTTCCTGTTCCCAGAGTTCTCTTAGTCTGGTAGCCCCGCCCATACTTCCTGCCTGCCTTTGGCCAGTCAGTACTTTTTATTAAACCGGTGGGTGGGACAATTATTTATAATGAAACAATACAATCTCCCACAGACACCAGTTCTCCACTTACCATTGTAAGTTTTTTACTTACCAACTTTTAACTACCATGGGATGCAATGGCTGGATTGTATCAGTTTATGTTCAGAATTGTAGTTAAATGCCGAAGCATCTCACAGAGGGGTATCATACCATGTTTTACATTCTCACCAAAAAGGAAGGAGGGTTCCTGCTGCTTCACACCCTCACCAGCATTTAGCATTGTCCTTGTTTTTATTTGGGCTTTTATAACAATCTCATGGCTGTTTTAACTTACAGGTCCCTCGTAGCATATTTTATGTCTTTTTTTTTTTTTTTTAAATGTAACCTCTTTGGCAAGATGTCTTTGGCTCCATCCACCACACACTAGTCAAATGATGTTCTGCCAGAGTTACATCCCTTGCCCTGTAGAATAATGAATTCTTATTTCTTCTTTGTTGGTTTTTGATAGCTCCGTGTACACCGCAGACATACGTCCTTGATCAGATGAGTGTTTCTCAAGCATATTCTTTTAGTGGGTACACTTTATTTGGTCTATGGCTTGTCTTCATTTGATAAGCTAGACTGTTGGAAGTTTGAAAAATATTTTGAAATAGAAGAAGTGCCAGTATAGTTGTATTGGGCCAAGGGAGCTGAGTGATGAGGAAGGGTTTCCAGGAGAGCAAGGTTGTGACCGATGGCTTTCCTTTAGAACATGTGGGAAGTGTTGTGATGAACTTCAACCAGTTCCAACCAGCTTTGTGGTGGTGAGATCGGTCTTGAGTGGGAGACTTCTGAGTCTATGATTGTTTAGAAGCAGCTTTTCTGTTCCTTGGTGGCTCTGGGCATTAGATAAATGGCTAATATTTGTGAAGGAAATGTTGCAGCTGGCAGGGTTAGTTTATGAATGACATCATGGACATGGGCAGGTGCCTTATTCTGGCTTATCTCCCATCTCATTCAGCTTTCTGTTTGGGAATGGAAGGGGCAGGGTTATCTTCCATGTCATATTTTTAAAAAAGCTGGTTTGGTGACCCTACACACTCTGAATTGGAGAGGAAATTGGCTTGCATAGAAAAGTGTTTAGAACACTTGCCAGCTGCCATTTTGTTTGTATTAGTGACTTTTCTATTGCTGAGATAAAAATATCGTGTCCAAGGCAACTTATAGAAGAGTTTGTAGCTGTTCTTTTAAAATTAGGGGTTATTGATCCAGAGAGTCCCAGTAGCAGAGTGGAGGTAGCAGGCTGCAGGGGCCTGGACAAGCAGCTGAGAATTCACATATGGAACCACAAACAGGAAGTAGAGAAAAAAAACCCTCAAAATGGCGTGAGCCTTTTGAAATCTCAAAGCCTGTACCCAGTGACATATTTCCTCCACCTCCCAGCCCTCCCTAAACTGACTGGTCACCAACTGTGCAGACATCTGGGACTTAAGAGGACATCTCATTCAATCTGCTACAGCAATGATCCTCAACCTTCCTAATGCTTCGACCCTTTAGTATAATTCTTCATGTTGTGTTGACCCCCAACCATAAAATTATTTTTGTTGCTGCTTTATAACTGTAATTTTGCTGTTACGCATTATAATATTAATATCTGACATACCAAAGGAGTTGCAACCCTCGGGTTGAGAAGTGCTCTGCTACTGTGTTGACTTCAGAACATATTTGCGTTTTTGTGGTGACGGAGACAGGAGCGTAATAGGAGTTTATTAATGCCGATCGGATGGATGATCAAAGGGCTTGATTTCCTAACCTAGTGCATAGCTTCAACATGATTCCAAGGGGAACAATTTCTTACTTTAGGAAATGCAGTGTTTTTTTTAAACGTGACTAAGATTTACCTACCCCTCTCAGCCTCCTCATCTGTGTCCTATCGGTAATTGCGAATTCACAGTGACACACAACCTGGACAGTGTGAACAACAGAAAAAAGACCTTGCTAGCTGACCTCACCACCTTCTCTAAAATGTGATCTCTCCGAAGTCCGCCCTCTTCTGGAACCACCCACTCACCATACAAGGGGAATACCCTGGAGCTCCAGGCTTGTGGTTTTATTCTGTTATTCATCTCTTCTCTTCAGTTCCACGGTGTTGACAAATTCTCAGTTGCTTTTCTGGAAGGCTCTCCCCTGTCTTCCAAGAGGGTCCTTAGCATTCAGTGCAATGCATTACATCACTTTTGTGCACATACCTCTTCTGTGGTCAAATCCCTCCTCTGGTATCTGTTTTCCTTGTCTGGCTCTATCACACTGTTTATTTAACGTTAGCATTTTAAATACAATCCTTGTCCACTTAGCGACTGGCACTTTAATTACAGAGAGCCTCTGTGAGCCTGTTGATACAGCTGCCCAAGACTCTTCCTTACCTTGACATGCTTTGCCAATCCTATTTATATCTCTTTACAATTTTTTTCTTTCAAAATACTAAAAAAAACTCTTCTAGATTTCCACAGTAAAAAAAAAAATGGTTAAATAGATTATACTGCATTAAAAGGACATTTATGAAAATTTAATACCACAGGGAAATGACTGTTGCTGTTAATTATTGTGTCCAAATCCATATAGCATGATTCCAAGTATGTAAACGATAGCCAGGAAAATATCTACGAGCTATCTATGGGATAAGAAAATTAGGCACAGGCATGAATATGAATTCTCTTTGGGAGTTAACATTATTTCTCTCCCCTTTCTTGGTGAAGAGAGATGTTTTGTTTCCAAATCCTTCTGTGTTAAGAAGATCAAGTCTTATTCCACTTATTTCCAGTAGGGGCCACTGTGGCTCTTTAGTATTTTAAATTTTTCTTTTTATTTATTTATTTTAGGGTTTCTTCTTTCTTTTTTTCTTTTTCTTTTTTTTTTTTTTTTCCTTTTAAACTTGGCATTCCTGTTAGGAGAGGGAAAAAGCATTCTGTCATGGTTATTATTTTTAGCAAAGTTAAGGGAAATATTCAAATGATAGCCTCCTTTTTTTTTTTTTTTTTTTTTTTTTTTGATACAAAAAAAACCATTTTCCAGAGCAATTGTTCTTTTTCCAGCTTCTGCATCCCAGGCTGTAACTATCAGAAACAGTTCTATCTTACACTGATGACCCAAATTTAATTTATTAGTGTGAAGCATTATCACTATTCCATTTATTCTGCCATTAAGACGGAATTGCACCCATGCCTTCCACAGCGTGATGGCAGAACAGCCCTCTCCACTTGCAGATTACTGCCTTTTTTTCTTCTTTTCTCCCCCAGAAGGTGGCTTCCCAGCAGTACAAAAATACAGCTTCTGAGAAAGTTCATCAATAATGAAGCATTAAAATTAATTAATGACACATGAGCTATGCAGGCATAAGGATTTTCTCTAAGGTCAATGTAGGAGATCCAACAAATTCTAACATTGCTCCATCTTTAAAAGATCCCTTCCTCCCCTGAAAATTCAGTAGACATATAGACTACATTTATTTTTTGAAAAAAGAAAAAGATCAAATATTAAGAAATATAGCCTCCAAGTATTAAGAAGATACACGCTGAGTATAACATCCAAGCGCCCAAGCAATATGATAATCAAGGTTCTTATTTTTCCTCCTGGAGTTCTAACTTCATTTCACTTGGAACCAAGAAGCCTTAAATATTATATTGCTTTGAAAATCTCATCTTTTTCCTCTCATTTTTTTTTTTCCTACTCATAGCCTTGAAAAATGGTGTCCCGGTCACCTCACAAGATCATATTTATATCTCACAGCCCGGGGCTATTTGGTTGCTGGCATATTCTTCTTCCTAGAGCCTTATGACTACATTCACAGGCGTCTCTCCACACTCCCACTGCCTCTCAATGAACTTTAAAAATCAATTCTCTGTTATTTGCTCCAGACCTCACATTTAGCAGGATTTGAGGGACAGGGGCAGGTGCCGCAACTCAGACCTTCACTAACCACCTCTACAGTCTACAAAATGCTTCGACAATCTACATAAGTTCTGTCAAGGCCTGGGCTTTAGTTGCACTTCCTGTAAAACCAATCTCCATTCTTGCTTGACAGGGGTGAGGGTGGTGGGGTGAGGTGGGGTGGGGTGGGTGAGGAGGAACTCTTTCACAACTGGGCTTCTCTAAAATGAGATGAGAGATGGTTTTCTTGACACAATTAATGACGTGTAGCTGAGACTTTTCTCTTTTGAAAAATTCTTTTTATTGTATTTTCCCTTCAAAGGATGAATTCACCCTTTGCTCTGGAACTCCGAGTCATCAGAAGTGACTTAAAAATATTGTCGTGGGACTCTGCTGTATGAGGCTTCTGGCCCGGACTTTCGGGCCTAACCTCAAGGTTTAGGCCCACAGACCCGCAGTCCCACAGAGAGACACAGATTCTTTCAATAGTTTTTGGCTGATCAGTCTAAGGCTCAGGCATATCACTTGCTAGCTCTCTACCCTTCATCTAACCCATAACTCATCCTGTTCAGCCATGGGGCTCAGTACCTTTTCTTTAAAACAGCATGGTTGTTCTCTGTTTCTCTCTGGCATTTTGCTCTCAGAGTTTAGTCTGGTAGCCCCGCCCACACTTCCTGCCTGCCTTTGGCCAATCAGCGCTTTTTATTAAACCAATGGGTGGGACAATTATTTACCATGAAACAAAACAATCCCCTATAACTCTTCCTTGTGCTTTATCTCTCATTAAGCCCAGTGTTTCCACAGTCTTAATATTCAAAGATGGCAGCTTTTGGCATGAGGGCGGTATGCCAGAGTAGTTTTGGAATTGGTAAAACTGCAATTCTAGTCCTTCTTTTACCACTAACAAGTGACTTCCATTGTCCAATTAAACTGATTTTGAGATTATTAAACTGAGGGAGCTAATGATGGTAATGAGCTAATGCACATATGATAAACACACTGCTGATGATAAGCACGTGGTTACAATGATTAACAGCAACAGTGGTGTCCGATCACGCGATTACCATGCCAATGCAGTAAAGGAACATTCTGATTGAGAGGTGACCTGTGGTTAAAGCAGTGTCCCCCGAACACAGCCGTCTTGTGAAGACAGTATGTGGTACACAGGGACATTCATTCAGTGACTACAGGTAGCATTCTAGATCTAGGTCATGGGTATACTCTAGACTGCAGGAAGGCATCCATGTTGTCATGGTTCTCACCTTCTAGTGAGGGGAAAGAGGGAGAATTCATCTCTTTTCCTCAGAGAATGAGAAGTACCACGGAAGAAGAGTAGAGTAGCCCATGTTGGCATGTGGTCAGGGAAAGTCTCTCTGAGGAAATGGCATTTAAGAAAGTCTGATGATGAATTGAAAGCACCCAAGTAAAGACTAGGGGATGGTGGAGGGATGGCATGGAGGAGAGAGCAAAGCCCCCCAGAGGAACGGGTTTGTAACGTTGAGGGACTTCTAAAGCCTGTTGGCAAGGTCAACAGGGCCTTGTCAGCCTTAGTGAGTCAGTGTGGAGATACGAATAATGATAAGAAGAATAGAAATAGTAATAATAATAATAATGATAATAATAGAGGTTTTCTTGAAATCATCCAGAAGAGGAGAGAAGTATTGTAAGCATTGATCCTGAGGCTTCCTGTATTCTGAGAGGAGCTCAATGTCTTCTGCTCCTGTGAGGGTCATGGTGCTTACCTTGTTCCAAGGAGGGTGAACATGGTGATTCTCCTCCTCCTCCTCCACTTCCTTCCTCACTCTTCTATCCTTCAGTCTCCATCTTAAGAGACGTCTCTCTCCCTTCCCTTCCTTCTTGACATTCCTCAAGTTCTTCCAAGTCTACTCAAAATGCTGCCCAATGTTACCCCGGAGTCTCTTCCTTGTCTGTCTCTTCTCTCTAGGCTCTCATCACCTCGGCTAGGGCGGAGTTGTAGACTCACCACCTGCGTTTTCGCTCCTGTCCCTCCCTGTCCCACACACCGTTGTACCTTAGCATGACACTCTGTTACAAATGCTCAGCCTCCTTCTGACAGCTTTCATTTACCAGATGAATACATTCTAAAGCATTTGTTTATCCTGGATGTTTCTATACTTCACTGGAATTCCGAACCATAACTCTTCCTTCAGTGTAACTGAACCACATCTTATTTTGTAATGAGACCATGAGGTTTACTTTGTTCCCCAACGTTTGCCAACATTGTTCTCTGTGACGAAAAATCCTATCCTTCAAACCTACCAGTTGTTCTGGGACCACCTCTTGTCAGCATGACACAGATTAAGGTAGAAAAGATTGGCTTTGGCTCATGGATGCTGTGGCTTGTCATGAGGGTCAACTGAGATCATGGCAGTGAGAGTCGGCGGCAGAGGCTTCACATCATGGCCGACAGGAAAGCATGGAATGCTAAAGAAACTGGGATCAGGTGTGACCTTCAGAAACTCAGGGTTAAGTCTCCACTGACCTGTCAGCTAAGTCCTTCCTCCTTAGATCCCACAACCTCCCCATGTAGTAAAACACCAGCCTGGGTGTAAGCATTCAAAACAAGACCTTGTAAAGGGAGAGTTTAGATTCACACCCTAATAAACGCCTTCATGAGGTCTCTCCTCATCCTTCAACCTGAGAGGACTCTCAGCGCCAATCCTAAAGGCACTTTGCCCAAGTCTCTCCCATGGTGCTTACTTTTCCAGTCTTCAGTGGAACTCGCAGTGACCTTCTAACTACAATCTTTCCAGATCCTGGCCCTGACCTTCCTTTGATGGTCTGGCCTCAACTTGGCTCATTCTTTTGCATCAGGGTAAGCTATACACACAGAGTAGGTGGAGAGATAAATACCAAATGTCAGGTAAAATATAACCAGGAAAGTGAGAGAAACAACAGAGGGTGTCTCTCATAACCATCAGAAACATCTGGTAGTGGATGAAGCAGAGGTGATCCTTGGCCAACCAGGGCCTAGTTAAAATCAGTAAGGAAATAAACCCAAGAATTTCTGTGCGAACTGGATAAAATATAAGCTGTTATTTTCTACTTTGATCTTATTAATTTATTGATAGGGATATTAGTAACAGGATTGAGCATATGTAGATAGCTAATATTGGCTAACTAATTAAAGATTATGATTAACTAGTCTAATCCTCATACTGATTAGTGAAATGATGGCTCTCTCTCCGTATTGGTGTGACCTAAGACAGCACAGGCCTGACCTTTGGTGTTTTGCTTCCCTATGAAGTGGTCAACAAATACTGTCAATTATTTCCTTGTTGATATTTTATTAAAAGCCAACCAGCAGTCACAACTTGCTAATCTTATTTAAGGGGGGGCTAACAAGTGTTGGTCCGTACTGGAACAATGAAGGTATAGAGTAACTGTGGAGTATCAACTGTATGTGTGCAATGAATGGATGAGATACTTGTGAAATGTGAGTTTCTGCTGTGTTAAGTGTTCTACTGAAAGAATGTTCAAGAAGATCTGGTAAATCTACACTTTCTGGTGTGATATATTGTATATTTAATAAAATCAGTCTGGAATATCAGAGGACAGAGTCACCCACAGTCAAGCCATGAAGGTCAGGGAGTGGTGACCCACGCCTTGAATCCCATCTCTAAGGAGACAGAGATCCTTCTGAATCTCTGAGTTCAAAACCTAATAGGCAGGCAGTGGCAGCTCACACCTTTAATCCTAACTCTAGGATTATGATACAGACTTGAGCCAGGACATAAAATATCTGGACAGGGAAAGAAATATAAGGCAGGAGAAGGCAGAATTTCAGGCATTCTGTAGAGTAACCAGTCAGGCTGAGGACCTGTGCAGACAGCACTTACCCTATTCAGCCTGAGAAGTTGGCTGGGTGAGAAGTATCTGTGGTCTGTTGTTATAATATGGTTTTTGGTCCCGGTCTAGCCAGAGGTCCAGACCCACAGATCTGTGGTCCCAGACTGCTTAGCTGCCCGCTGCTGCTCAAACCCCCCAGAATGATTCAGATGCTTATAGTAATTTCATGCTGTTTGGCCTATGGCTCAGGCACATTGCTAGCTTGCTCTAACATCTTAATTCAACCTATTTCCATTAATCTGTCTACCACGTGGCCCGTGGCTCACCTGTGTTCCTTTCATGTTGCTCCTTTGGGCAGCTGGCTTGGTCTGTCTGACTCCGCCCTTTTCCTACCTATTCTGATTCCCCACCTACTTCTTCTACAGTGCCTGCCATGGTCAAAAGAGTCCTTTATTTAAAAGATTGATACACACAGCATACAGAAAGACATCCTCACATCAGCTGTTTCCTCTCTCTGATATTCCAGCTGATTTTTATTAAATATACAATATATGTGGTGAAATATTTTATATTGGTCAATCTAATCCTTTCTTGAGAGTCCATGACTAGGAAAGTGACTCCTTCTGTGTTGTCAAGAAGCTTGGGCTGTTAGAGGATTGGCTGAGGGACGCTTGGGCTGTTAGGGGATTGGCTGAGAGACAATGAAGTAGGCATTCAATTTGGAAAGGACAGATGCTAATTTCAAGGGTACCAAAAACTAACAATCAGTTTCATCACCTTCTGAGCAGGTGCTTTTTAACTTCTAATTAGTCAACATGAAATGAAAACCCAGTGGCTTTCAGTGCGGCATTTTGTCTGGATTGCACTGGATCAAACATTTTGTTTATGCCTGGAGGAAAATGAAAAGGTGGACAACTTATTCTGTTCCAGAGAGAAGAAATTTGATGCATTCAAGTTTCTTAAAGGTATGAAAATGGACAGTACTGTATTATAGAGTAGAAAGTAGTATTCATATACGTGTTTAAAGATTTAAAATAAAACAAAATCTTAAATTAAACTGGACTTCTTTCCACTTTGCACAGTTTTCCCAGGCCCTTAAGAACTTAGATTTTTTTTCCCTTTTCAAGTGAATTATTTTAGAAACAATAGGTTTAGGTGTCAAGCTACTATTAACCCTTAACACCGTAGCTTGTTGGAATATTTGTTTCACCAATAGAGCAGGAAAGATAGGCACAGAGTGGCCTTGGATGGTGGGTGCATGGGGCCAGGTTGATATGAAGCATAAAGTATATTTCCTCTGGGAGGTGACAGCTCCTGGAGACTGGGCACCATTTTAGAATCTTTGAAAAAGAGGTATCAACAAGGAAAATACCAGGACCTAAGTTTTGCTTTGCCGTTTGGCCATGCACACCATCACAGCATTTTCTTTTTTCAACCCAGGTAGTCTCTCACACAGCTGTAGAATGATGGCACCTTATTTTAATCTTAGACTACTCCTGCATCACAGTTTGCCTCCAGCACCATGAAGCTAGTTGGTACATGATTCAACGCTTGATCTAAGTCCTTAGTTGGGTAGATTTTTCTTTTAAAATGTATTTATTATTATTATTGTTTTGCTGTTGATGGAAATTGTGGTGATGGTTATCTCTCTCTCTCTCTCTCTCTCCCCCTCTGTACCATAGATGAGTGTTATGCCAGGTGCATAAAACAATGTTTAGGAGTCAGTTCTCTCTTTCTACAATAAATCTGGACATTAAACTTGGGGCAGGGCTGTTTGGCAAGTACTGTTACCCCTGGATCCATTTTGCTTGATAGATATATTTTTTTATGAGATCTTAGAGGTTACTCTTTATACCTGTGGATCAGCTAAGTGAACAAGGCCATCAGCTCCATGGATGTGTGCCTTGCAAGGCTGTTCTGTTATTTAGAAGGGCCTTTGAGAGACCACCACCTTGAGATCTTTGTCCAAGGTGCTCTGCACACACATTTCATATTGGGGCCTGCAAATTATGTGGTGGATCTGATCAGTATGCTTGCAAACCCAGTAGGGAAAGAGAACGGGGCTGATTCTTAGGATTCTTCTTTTTTTAATTCTTGTTCTGGGGATGTGACTAGTGGCGCTCTGCTCCCACACCCTTTGCCGTCCTTCATGTACCAGAGATTTGTCCCCCTTCTAGGCTGTTCCAGCTCTGTCTTTAGACTTCATTTTGTTCCTTATCTTCATCCTGAATCTTCATGTTTCCTCTTTAAAGCAATTCTCTTTTGTTCTATTCTCCACACTGCTGCCGACAGCTAGACATTATCTCCTATGTACTTAGAGGCCATTATTGTAACCCCTCCGCATGCTTCCAGGCTAAGAGAGTCTCATTCTTTAATCCATCATCTTGAATGCCTCCCCCCCTCCCCTTTTAATTGATGCTTTCTCAAAGAGCAGCTAGCCTGTTCAGGTAGCATGGTGAAAATCAGGGCACAATTAACTTCACATCTAGCTACAATTTTGCCAAGGAAAGGAACAGGCGGGAACTGGCACCCACAGAAGCCACTTTCTGGAATGAATCTAAAATTAGCTAAATTTTGTAATTACAAAGTAATTTGAAAATCAAGTCGTTAAAGTAAAGCATTGATCAGCAACAGGAAGAAAGGACAGGGGAGCATAGAAAGATCCGTGGAAAACAGCCTTCCCTGAAGAACAGTGGTAGTTTCTGAGAGGAAATAGGTAACTGTTAGAATTGCCACAGCCGAGTCGGAGTCTTTGAGAGGTGAGAAGACAGCCTTATCAAGTGAACGCAGCAACAGCTCACGTGAGCTATTTCCATACATATATCCGCAAGGAGACATAAAGAGATCTGTAAGATTTTTATGTTTGGGCTACAGTGTTCAGAAACAGAATACAAACAGGTACAATGATGGGAAGGAGGCCTTGATGTAGGTGCAGTGTCAGGTAATCCACTTCCGAGGGGCAGTGATTTAATTTCCACAAAACAGTGGCTTAATTGAATACACTCAAGGTGGTGGGTGGCCTCAGGAAGACTTTTTTCTTTTCTTCTCTCTCTTTTTTCCCCTTGATAGAATAGATTTGAATGCATCTCTGAGGTTGATAATCTGGTGCTGGCTGATGAGAAAGAGCAGCCTCACTCAGCACGGGCATCCAGTCTCTTCTAGAGATGGCCCCAGGAGGACCATGGTGTCCAGTTGGGTGACAGTGCACTTGTGGAGGTGAGGTGAAAGGCAGGAAGCCCACCACCAGATCCTCATTGTTACCCACCTCACTTTTCCTGTGTATAAAAAAACACTGGAAAGTTAGTCTCCTTGAGCATTGCTGATAGAACAGTCTAACAGATGGGCTGGTACCTTGAAAAGTTGTAATATATTGCTTTTATGCATTTAAAATAGTTCATTAATAGGAAACATCACTCTGTACTGGCAGGATGGGCATTTACCGCAGCTCTATGCCCTCTGGTTGGGGAGAATCAAAGGGATCCCTTTGGGAAGTCTGCAGACAAGTTGGGAAACAAGGCTAATACGGTCAGTGGCCAAGTCCTACATGTTATACGGAAAGTCTGAGTGACAGGGTACTTTGAAGAGGTGTATACCACAAGCTCCGAAGTTGGCACCTCTATTTGAATCCTAATTTATGGTGAAGGTCAAATACCTCTGATGTGGGATGTCTTTCTGTATGCTGTGAATATTCTTTATTAAAGGAACTGTCTGGTCTATGGTGGGCATCTTAGAAGCAGCCAGGGAAATCAGAGCATGGATAGGGGAAGGAGGGCGGAGTCAAAAGAGATGCCATCCAACTACCCAAGAATCAACATGTAAAAGTAACACAGGTAAGCCACGGGCCACATGGCAGGACAGATTAATGGAAATGGGTTGAGTTAAGATGCAGAGCTAACCAGAAATATGCCTGAGCCATAGACCAAGCAGAACATGATTAATATAAGCGTCTGAATCATTTTGGGGGCCTAAGTGGCAGCGGGCAGGTCTGGACCTTGGAACTAGACTGAGCCAGAAAGTTCATATCACATATCTCACTTCTGTCTTCTGATCTGTTGACTGAGGGATGGCTCACAGTTCTGAGGGTTGTTGTGTGGATCTGTAGATTAACTAGATGTTAACAGCTAGCATATACTACAGTCAGTGTGTTTGACATCAGATGTACCACCAAGATCCTCTCTCCCACCCTCCTTCTCTCCTCTCTTCATTTTTTACCTCCCTCAGCAATATTAGACCATTTGTTCCTTGGAGCTGCCTTTGGGAAATGAGCATGTGATTCTAGGCAAGGACATTGAACTTGAAAGGATGGAAAGAGCATCTGGGATGGATTAGGAAAGTCTCCCCAGAAATGAGAGAAGACTTGAACTTGTGCTTAAAAAATAAAGGGATTCAGTCAAAGTCAGAATGACAGGAGAGGGGTTCCTATTTGGCATAGAGGGGGAGTAGGCTGAGCAGTGTGAGATGAGAAAGGCTGGACTAGACGATCCCTGAGTTCCTGCATAGTGCAGCTGGATTGTAGACTATGGGCCTAGGGAAAGGCTGGACTGGACGATAACTGATTTCCTAGACAACACAGTCGGATTGCAGCCAAGGGGAGTGAGAGATCACTAGTGAGAGCTTTAGAAAGAATACTCTGATTTTTTTTATCTACAGCGCATGTTTATCAAAAGTTAAAAGCACCTGGAAGAGGAAAACTAGGTGGAGAGTTAATGAATGGGATTCAAGGACCAGACTCAATTAATGGAAGGTCTGAACCAAGAGAGCCTTCAAAAGGAGGAAGCAAGACTAACTGGTGGTTGAATGAAGTATGTAAATGAAGTGGGAATGATGGTTCTGAGGTTTCACACTGTGGAAATTTGAAGAATCATGTCCTTTAGCATTGCCTTATTTTAGTGATTTATTTAACAAGTGCTTTCACAGTGTTTCTATGTGTGAGTTTCGGGACCACATTAAAAGAAAGAAAAGAAAACAGTCTCTTTCCTCAAAGAATGCACACACTTATTTATGTTTATGGTACTGATAATTGTGTGTGCCGGGTATTGGTATAGGCAGCTACACACACGGATAGATGAATTAGGAAGGCCCAAGACAGAAGCAGCCTTTGAACAAGGTCTTGTCCATGATTAGGAATTTTGAACAGGGGACTGGAAGATATCACAGACACAAAAAGATGAGAGAATAGGTTGGTGGAGTTGGGGAGGGCATTTGACTCTTTCTCATTAGGGAAGTATCAGTGATGCAAAGATACCTTGAGGGAGGGATCTGGCACGGGGGTAGAAAGAAGGAACTCAGTTATGAACAGTCAGTGCTGGAGGTTAGGATCTGAGAGCCATGGGCTTTATGAGAATTTGTGAGGCTATTGGAGGAAATGGATTTTTAATGGAGACAACCGATTCATGTTTCAGATTCTTGAAGACAATCTTGTCCTGACTCTTCATGAACCAGGTCATACCATTTGCATGGGTTCCTTATTCTGATCCTCTTGTTACATACTATGTTTTTGAATGTTGGTTCTTTAGAAAGAAGAGCCAGAATCCAAAATGTAGGTGCAAATATCTTCTCAGAGGGACAGTTTAGGTAGCAGGAGAGAGAGAGAGAGAGACACTGAGAGACACAGACCAAGACAGAGTCGTGAGGTATGTAGGAAAGGAGGTAACAGAAGTGTATTTTTAGTCAGCCTCCACTTGGGTGACAACATCCATCCATCCATGCAGGGGGAGGGGAGCCATATGACTATATCTCTGTCTGAGAAACATTTATCCAATGATTCTCTTTGTAGACCTTCGGACCTCCAACCCTCTAATCTTTACATGGAGACTTATTATTAATTATGAAAACTCATCCTATAGCTTAGACTCGTTCCTAATTAGCTCTTATAATTTCTATTCATCTATGTGTTGCCATGTGCTCTGGCTTTTACCTCTCGTCCGGCTTGTCTTATTCCCTCTCCATCGACTGTGACTTTACCTTTCATCTTCCCAGAGCTCTCTGTCCCCAAAAGTCCCACCTAACCTTTCCCTGCATAGCTAATTGCCGTTCAGCTCTTTATTAAACCAGTTTCGGTGACACGTCTTCACGCAGTGTAAAGGAATATTCCACAATGCTCCTTCTCTCTGGTTACTGTTTTTCCCAGTGGGGTATTGCCTTTCCATTCCCAAGTTAGAAATACTGGAAGGTGGTGGGGAAGCCCTTACAGCTTCACCTCTTCTCAACAATTCCTGGGAGGAAGTCAAAGGAAGACCAGAGTGGGAGCTGAGGGAAGTGCATCTGTTCTGAGGTCACTTCTAGGCTGAGAGACAGGAGGGCCCAGGAGAATGCCGAAGAAGCAAGCGTTCTCCAGGCACCTGCTCTCTACCAGGTCTCCATGGAGTTTTTGCATGTACTCCGATCTCCAACACTCCTCTCTAGAGCTGGTCCTCGGGATGTGTAATTTCTGCTCCTCTATCAGGGGAAATTTCTCAGATGAGAGGAGAGAGGATGAGAGTGTTAAACCAAGTTAAGATTTGCGACAGAAGTACCCACATCAGGAATCTATTTTCCAAACACTGTCACCAGGGAACTTCAACCACAAGCCCCAGAATTTGACAGTCTTTAGGTGAAGTACTAGAGGGTATGAAGAATGCTAAAGGGTGAAGAATTGTCCTTAACAAGGATTCTCTTTATTTGGGGAGTTTGAAGACACAGCCCAACAATACCTGTGAAATATTGCTGGGGAGAGGCACAAGCTGGCTGCAAAATTTAACAGTCCTTGCATTTCTGACTTCAGGTCCACCATGAAACCAGTAGACATTCCTTTCACTAGAAGCCACATTTGGTGCATTTTATTTTAGACAAATGTTTCTTGTTTTAAAATGACAGCCTATTTTTACTGGTACGTGCGTTTGAGTGTTTGAAGCCGCCGTTCTGTCTCTTAAGAACCTTAAGCTTTCCCGTGGGCACCGCTTGCGCATGCGCAGCACTTGCATGCGCAGGGAGACCCTGACTATAGAAGGTTAAACTGAAGATGATAGTAGAATATTTTTCTTTTTCTTTTCCTCGGCAAGGACACTGTAGAGACTTCGTAAACAAAAGCCAAAATGTGCACAGCCCAGAAGTGGTTTCATCTGAAAAAAAAAAACAAAAACAAAAACAACCAACCAAAACTGTTTTCTTTAAACATGGCGAATTGAAGAATACTTCAGAAAAATAAGGAGCAGGTGGTGGTTACAGCCTGCAGGGCAGAAGGCCTGGAAGAAAGACAGACAGCACCTCCTTATCTGGGTGCTTTGGGATGGTCACGCTGTTCCAAGCATCACTTTAGGCCTTAGACATGGGGCAGCTCTAGACCTCGGAGCCCCAAGAGGCCCGGACCTCCTGACTAACATATGGGAAGGATTTAGAGACAAGGGAGAAGCCTAGAAATCTAATGCAAAAAGAAATTATGTGGCTAACAGCTGGAATTCATGAGCTCCATATTAAAGAAGGATGGATAGCAAGAAATGTAAAACACCCCAAATTAATAGCTTGAGGACCAAGATGCCTTCCTAAAGAGTCCTGGCTTCTTAAGCAAAATGCCCATGTTTGCTTTTGCAAGGGGTAGCTATGGCTGTATTTGGTATGAATTTAGATTTATTGAATTCAAGAATAAATTTGGCAAGACTAATTAATCGGAGAAAACAAAACTGTAGTTGGCTCACATCCTCACTTGTCATTCAAGTCTCTCTCAATGAGGCTTGCTAATATTGAGTGGGGATTATTATTACTCAATATTTTTCTAACTTATCTCTTTATACTAAAATGCATTCGACAAACTCCTTTGGTTTATGAGAACAGGGCTGCGCAGATTACTTGTTCAGCTCATACTGTGACAGACAAAAATCTTATGCTTAGCCCCACACCAACACACATGATCCCGTACTCTGCAGTGAGGTTCTTAACCCTAGGCCAGCATTCAAGTTATCCCTGGAGCTTTTGAGATTTCCCAATCCCCATAGGCTTCATGAGGTATGATTACCGAGTTATCTGATCAGCCCAGTTAGGAGGGCTGCATTCAGAAAAGAAAAATGAGACCTCAGTTCTCACCCACCCAGTACAAATGCTTCTTTGCCTTGGAGAAAGGGCAAGTGAATATTTTGAAGGTAAATAGGGCCAAAGATGGAAAGCCTTAGGATCTCCCCAGCCTTGTGGGATGCAAACATTGGAGATCAGTTGCCTCATTTTGACTGGAAGCATATAAGGAAGCAGTAGTTCACCTGCAAAGGTGCTGGCCAAGTACCAAGCAATTGCCCGTACCTAAGATATTGATAGTTGCAGGTTAGACATACAGCCTAGTGGTGGGGTCACTTTCTAAGGATGTATCCTTAGGTGATGTCACTGCACAAATGCCATGGAATACACTTACACAAATGATGATAACTGTGATGTTAGATGATGGGTGTGGTCTCATGGACTACCATCATCTACCTCATCTGCCCTTGACTGAAACATTATGTGTCATATGGCTGCGCTTCTGCCACAGAATGGAACCAGGCCCAAACTGATGAAAGACATCGACCACTACCAGATACATTGCACTTAATTTTTGGTTTCTAAATGAATTAAGCAAAAAAGTGAACACAGAAAATCCCAGAGCAGCCAATGTAACTCATCTTTAACAATCAGAATTCAGGAAAGTGGTTTATTTGTTAAAACACTTGGGAGAACATGCTTTGAATTCTGTGATCTTAGTGACGTCAGGTCACTAAGCTCCTCTGAGCTCTTGTTTCCCCACATATTTGCAAAGAATAGCGCTGCTTTCATCACAGAGAATTTAGAGGCTTTAAAAACTTTGTAAAATGATTAGGTCCGTGCCTGTCAATAGGAAATAGCCTACAAGTTTCAGAGTAATTTCTGTCTCTTGCATCCATGTGACTTTAAAATTTAATCAGTAAAGGACATGAAGGCCCTAATGATATCTTAAGTAAACCGAGTTCTAAGTGTATGGAACTTCACTTCATTGAAAAGCAAGGTGAGTGCATAGTGCATTCTGCCCTGTCTAACAGTGTCCTTTAGATGTCCTTGGGATCAGGAGTGACTTGTGGTAAGGACAAGATTGAATGTCAGGAACTCTCCACAGTGGGGCAGCAGGGCAGTCAGCTCCAGAATTTGGAAACCAGGTGAATAAAAATGTCCTCTGCTCCTAGCAGGTTGGGACAAAGATATGAAAGTCACTTTTGAGATTGACTTTGAGTGGAGTCAGCAAGCCCGGGTTATAACCAAATTAATGACATTAACATATCTAAAGGAAGAACTTGTCATTGGAATTGCAGTTGGCCAGCAGCAGCAACAGCACAGAACCCGGGAATTTGGAGTAAATATTGGCAAATGTCCAGGAACTCTCCAGGTGCTGAGAAGCCTTCTCTGATGAACTTTGAGTACACCTAACTTCACAGGATCATCCACAGCTGGTAGATAGATTTCACAAGCTGCCTTAACCTAATGTCATTACATATGCAAAACAGATGTGTGAAGTATAATTTTATATATTATTATTATTATTATTATTATTATTATTATTATACTCCTCAAATAGTTTCCTTCTAGAGAAAAGGTGCATTCAAACAGAGGCTGAGATGTAGAACCTTTTCCTTGCCCACTTGGGCTTTTCAGGGTTTCCCTTGTATCCTCCCAGGGGCCAGCCAATGAGTGGGCAAGGAAAGGCAAGAGGTAGGCAAAGGGCCTTAGCCCTCCTCTCAAGAACACTTGCTCCATCTTACAGAGCTACCAGTGATGATTCTGTATGGATCATTGGTTTATCTTGACTGGCATTTATTTTAAAATTTATTGAACTAAATCTTCAGTCATTAGAATTTAGACTCATACTCTGAGGCTCAAAAATGAATTATCTCCAATGATTGCTAATATACAAGTGCATATGGTCCATCCCTACCTGGTATGTAACGTCTAACTGAAATCCTTTCTTTCTCACTGGAAACAATTAAGCAGCAGGAGGCAAGGGTTTTTGCTTCATCTAGTAGATTGAGGTAAGCGCATTTTGCAGGACATGTCTTTAACAAAGGGTCCCATAAGCAAAAAGTGGTTGAAAATATACAGACCAGATGGTTCCTAAAGATTCTTCTTGTCCATAAAACTTTGTCTTTAGGATTCTACTTTTGCCGCTATTAGACATCTTCTGATTATACAGGAACAAACTTGTGCTGGTCCTTGCTACATTCACCTTCTATTTTCAACATAGATGCTTCTAAGTTCGTTCTCTGCCTCTGCTTTGCAACTATTATCCTGTCCTAGAATTACGTGTCGAACACACTAAACGCTCATAGGGTTGGCCAAATCCAGAACCTCCTTTCAGTGTCTTTGGATTTGTGCCTCAGGCATGAGAACTTTGACAGAGTTCTAAAGTTGCTTTTGGATGTCCACAAAAAACTTTGGACAATAGTTCTACCTCGTGCTTTTTATATTGCTAAGAATTGGATAAGGGAATAGAGATAATCCCAATACCTAGGAGTCTTGGAGACACATTGACAATCTCCACGACAGGAGACATACTGTCATTTCGAGGTTGTCTCTTGGTGTCTTATCACAGAAAAGTAACTAAGTCATGTATGGAGATATGGCTCACTCAAATATATAGATGGTGTTAGATATAATATATGGTGTTTCGGGAAGAAATGGTGAATGAGGTGTCCTATGATATCAGCTGCCCCATTCTGAAAATGCTGGTCAGGCTGCTCTGAGGGAGAACCATCAGGAGACACGGGGTACTGCTGTTGTGCTCAGAGTCCAGACCCTCAAAAAGATCACCAAGAGACTGCAACAGCAAAGAGTCTCTTCTTTGACAAGATAGTTTGGGTCATTCTGTCTGACACAGCAGTGGAGTTGGAGTGTCCCTGAGCAGCAGGAGACAAGGGATTTCAGTGGAGGGAGGGCTTTCGGGCCTTCAAAGCTTGGGGTTACAGTCCTAGGATTGGTCCAAGCTTGGGTTGGGATACCTGTTATGAATTCACTGGTTGCTTTAAATTCTAGGGATGTTTCAACATTTAGCAGTGGTTGTTAAGATGTTGTTAGAGGAAGTGTGCCGCTGAGGTTGAGTTTGAGGTTTCAAATGTCAATACCATGCTCGTATTTCACTCTCTGCCTGTAGATTAGGATGTAGTGCCCAGCTACCCCTCCAGCATCATGCCTGCATGCTGCCATGCTCTATGTCATGTTGCTAATGTACTAAATCTCTGTGACATATACTAATTAAAATATTAGTAGCTAATTTAAATCTAAAATTTAAGTAAAAGGAAAGCTAGATACTAATTCCGAGTTGACTATCATGTTGCCTTTGGAAATTCTATTACATCTTAATTTTTTTTACTTTATTTATTTACTCTCGGATGTGTGTTCGTGCCATAGCATGCCTGTGAATGTCAGAGCCACCTTGCAGGAGTCAGGTTTTTCTGTCCACTATGTGAATCCTGGAATTGAACTCAAGCAATCAGGCTTGTTGGCAGGTGCCTGATGTGGGAATGCCTTTCTGTACGCTGTGAATCTCAATCTTTAAATAAAGGAGCTGTTTTGGGCCATGACAGGCACCATAGAAGAAGTAGTAGGAGGAATCAGAATAGGTAGGAAAGGAAGGGCAGAGTCAGAGGCAGATCAAGCTGAAGCCCAAAGGAGCAACATGTAGGAGCACAGGTGAGCCACGGGCCACGTGGCAGACAGATTAATAGAAATGGGTTGATTTAAGATGTAAGAGCTAGCTAGTAAAGTGCCTGAGCCATAAGCCAAACAGCATGGACTTAATATAAGCGTCTGAGTCATTTCTGGGGGCCTGAGCGAGTGGCAGCGGGTGGCTAAGGGGTCTGGCATGGCAGGTCTGTGGGTCCAGGCCCCTGGCCGCCTGGGACCGAGTAACCCCACTACTACAGGTGCCTTTACCCACTGAGCCATCTTACTGCTGCTATTGTACAAAAAAATTAAAATATTTAAATTCCCATGATTTCTTTTGCTCAATTTGGAAAATAAGTTAAAAATCATCACTTATGATATTCTTACAATTTCCTTCAGGCTCACAGTTCTTTAATTTTTTTTTAAAATTATGAATAAGAGATTTATTTCTTTGTCTTGCTTTTTGTCAGGCTTTTAAAATTTTGGTTTTTGAGAATTTCATATATGAGCACTGTATTTGCATAATTACCTCTTTCTCCTTCCAGCTCCTGTGCCTAACTCTTGCTAATATTAATGGGCTCTTATTCTTTAATTATTATTGTTACATACATGTATAATGCATACAAATTTATGAACACAATCTGCCGAGTTCATTTAGTGCTGCTCGTAAGCATATTTATTGAGAGCTGACTGCTTGGGGTTCAAAAGCCTATCAGGGCACTTATCCCTAGATAAGACTAATGAATTCTATTCTCAGTAACCAGTAACTGTTTATACCTCCTTAACTAGGGGTGAGGGGTCTTGTGAGCCCCTCCCCGAGCCACGCTGGCTCATCAACTGGTGCTGTAATTTTTCAGGTCTTATTTCGGAGACTATATTGTTGATAGTTTTCTGGTACAGCTTTGAAGTATATATAGAAGACACTATTTTGCCACAGATGTCCCAATCTCCCATCTTTCAGAGCCCTCTTCTTCAGTGTTCCAGAACCTTCAGTCTGGTGGTTATATTGTAGATGTATCAGCTGGGGCTGGGCACCTGACAATCAGTTGTTTATTGAATTTTTATCAGCTCTGGATATTTATAATGGTCTCCATCTGCTACAAAAAAAAGCTTCTTTTCATGAGGGGTTAGGGCTACATTTATCTGTGGCTCGAAAGATAAATTATTTAGAGTGCAGTTGGAAATTATACTGGTTTGGGAAAATAACAGTCATAGGGTTTCCTTTAGAATTCTTGGCCTTACCAGCCACAGATAATGAGCTATATTTACGGTGTTAGCTATGGATTCTCAGCTACCACATGGGCCTGAAGTTCAATTAGATGGATGTTGTTTATCTCATGATATAAGCGCTATTATTGTACCTTTGGGATTATCCTGCAATTCTGGTTACTGTTGTGGTTTGTAGGTATCAGGGCTGGGTAGGACTGCTGACTGCCTTCATTCCTTGGCAGTTTACAGAACTCTTTATGGTACTAGGAGATCTTAGCATCCTCAGAGAGGAGACTTCCTGATCAGTTCTAGCTTGATTCTTCCAAGTTCTGTGTCCAAGGTGTGATGTCTTTATCAGTAGGGACTCACCTTCAGTTTCTAAGAGGCCACTAAGGGCACTGGCAGTAACCTATACTGTTTTGAGGTACTTCTTTGGCCAGTAACTTGAAAGAAGGTTTTCCATGTCTGACACTGGGGTTATTGCTAGATGGCTTTTGTGGGGAGCGTTGTCATTCCAAGTGGCCATAACTTTATATATATGTATAAATATATATATATATGCAGACACACATGCATATATATATATATATATGTAATTTTAAGGTAACATATAATAAGATTTCTTATGGTATTTTCAAACAGCCTCAGTATTACGTATCCCTCTCTTCCCCTTTTAAGGTAATTTTCACTTCCTGTCACATTTCCCTGCTTATAGAGTTCTTTAATTTTAAAACAGGTGTGATGTTTATTGATGTTTACTGTTTACCCCAGGACTCAGAACGGGGCCTGGAACACAGGGGACACATGGTATGTATTTTCTAAGTTAAGGAATTGTAGTGTGTTTGACATAGTTTGACTTTATATCCAAGTCTCTATGGTCTCAGCATCCACTCACTGACTTATTTCACTGGTGGTTTAATTGAATATGACCACCGAGATAAGAGTTTCTGAGGCATCAAGAAGTATGCTTCTGGTGATGCTAACATCACTCTGTCTTTTCTAATTTTGAGATGCCTTATTCAATTAGAACCCCACCTACGTTTGCCTTCCCTAAACAGTGGCAGAACCCTCTGAATAATGCAGAAAAAGTTGAATAGACAATGAGCATAGCTCCATCAGGTAAACCACTAGTGCAAACAGGTACATTCACAGACAGACATGGCTGTGAGATGCAGAAATGAAACGGGTGAATGAAATGTCCTTTTTGGTAACTGGTCAGACAGCCTTCAGGGAGACCTACACAGGATCCTGGAATGATGCACATTCTTCTCTGTGAGTCCAAAGCAGAGAGACAGAGCATACAGGAGATCCACTTAGATCCTTATATTATGAATTATGGTCAGACTTAAGTAAAGCCGGAATTCCTACTTCCTAATCAACCGTGAAGCCACCAGCCATTCCCTTTTGTTAATATTATATTTCAATGCATTTATTGAAGGCAAACCTCTTGTATATTTCAGCCTTTTACACGTGTGTATTTTAGCGTTTTATGTTACCCCTCCCTCTAGAGAGTCATGTTTTTTTATACATCACTATTTTTTTTTTTTTTGCATTTAGTGTATTAAAAGAGATTTTAAAGGTGAAATGAAAGGGAGCAGAGGAACCCATGAGGGCTTTTGCTGAGAACTCCAGAGAAGTGCTGAGTCAGCTGGCTGTGCTGTCTAGTGGGACCCCCAGAGAGTGCCTGTTGCTCTGCAGCCTAAATTCATTCCAGTGTCTCTGGTTCCACACTGGTTTATGACCAATGACTAATGCTTCACCCACGAGTCATTAAACCCACTCTGCACTCTCTTGATTCCCTAATCTTCTTGGAATTCATTCCTTGCGTCCAATGGTCCAGTGCCCTAGCTTAGTATTTGGATGACTGAGTGAACAGAAATGGCAATAAAAATATATATGTGATATAACAGTTTAAAATGCAATCCCCTTTAGGGAGAGCTTTTGGGCAAATAAAATTCCTCCCAAACCATTTCAAATCTCTTGAAATATTTGAAGCATTTTGGTTTCCTTTGCACCTTCATAAGAGGTCAACAAATATTCTAAGAATATCTGCTAGCTCTGCATATTCTTGCTTTGCTCCAGAATTCACTTCACTGCTCAGCTCTATGTCCTAATGTTTCTGATTAACTGTGTTAATGGGAAAAGGCAGAGAGAGGCATGGGTAGCCTAAAATAGATAGCAACTTATGAATATGAATGAGTTTGATGTACTAGAAAACTACTTTAACAGGAGGGTAGAGCTTCCCTGATGAAGGGGAAAGATGTCCAGCATTCGGGGGCTGCAGAGATGGCTCAGTGGTAGCGAGGGCTCTTCGCTCTCCTCCAAAGTTCAGTTCCCAGCACTTTCTAATCTAGCTTTAGGAGATCAGCCGTGCTCTTCTGGTTGACTAGCACACACGTGTATACACACAAATAAATAATAAAGTAAACTTTAAAAAAATATGTTCAACTTATTGACTACTACACAATGCCCCAAATTGATATTACTTAAGAGCTACTATTTTTATAGAAAGAACTGTGGGGATGACCTGGTAGCCATGCTAAGATTTTGGCAGACTAACCCCAGGAAGTTGGCTTAGAGTAGGAAAGGAGGAGGGCGTAAATGAGGCAGAGGAGTGTTTTGCTGACAGACGTGAGGTAGAAGCTGGGAGAGGCTATACATTTACTTGTTAGTGCTGATTGGCGCTTAGCTTTATCCATTCCAACATGTCCAAAGGATAAGGCCTCAGCACTAAGCAGAGAAGTCTACCTTAAGCTCAAGTGACTATTTTACAAGGAGGTAGGAAGAACACAGGGATGGGAAATCCAGACGGTTGATGCTGAGGTATTCAGGTCATCAACATCCCATCAGTCTCTTCTAGACAAACAGTATAGAGAAGCATCTGGGCCACATGGCGAAGGCTGAGAATGCGGAGTGTGTAGTAGGGTAGAGTGTTGGGAGTCAGGTAAGAGGATCCAAACTAGCCGCAAATAAAAGGGATTGATGCTAATGCTGTGCATTCTGCAAACCTGAATACTTACGATGCCGGAAGAATTATAAACACAAATAACAAGGAGATTGTGCTACTGTTGTTCTCATGAGCTTTCCCATAAGCTCAGTCATAGTTAAAGAACAAAAAATAGGGATAGGAAAGTTATTATTGGTGTTAAAAAAAAATCTGTCTTTAGGTTGCAGGATGCTACTTAGCATAACCAATTACTACTGCCCAAGTTAAGGCCACAGGAGTTATACGCTGTGGGTTGATGTATTTTTTCTGGATTGTCCCAGAGATGACATGCATTAGAACCAGATACATATTATTTTGATTTCATCCTTTATCTCCACTGCAAGGTGTGGATGCGTAATAGAGAGGCCAGGTGATGGGGTATACAAATTTTCCGTGTGTCTTTCCAGTGATTCAAAGAGGGACTGTCCTTTGTGAGGTATTCTGCAAAAGAAAGCTGGCTCGGCTACTTGGAAATCCATGTCTTATACGTCCTAGTATTTATTGACATGTGAAATGAACAGCGCTGTGTCATTTGTGGGTCACATTATAGCACCCCCATGTCTATGCTATATACCACCCCCATACCACCTCCATGTCTACTTAATGAGACTCAGCCCTGGAACCCTTTCTCTTCACTTTCCAAGTAGAAAATAAATATTTGGTTTTCCCCTTTGTAAGTCCATCTTTGAAAGATTACTGCTGGGGAGTTCTGGTCAGAAGGAGTGTGATTATAAGACCACGGAACTCCAAATAGACTAGGAAGAACCATTTCTTGAGGATGCTAATGTTCTGATAAGTTTCACCCCATTTTCTAATACCAGCCTTTGGAAGATATTAGCCTGAGGTCTCCAAGGTCAATTGTATGAATGAAAAAGAAGCATATGAAGAAACAGTATGTCTTTTGTGATTGGATCCACCTACAGGTTCGTAATCCTGAGATCTTGAGGGCAGGCATAGGGTTTGCAAGCCCATGGGTGATATGCGTGGTGCAGGCTCACAAAGTCAGGCGAATACCCAGGTTTCAACCACCTGAAGCTTCTAGAACAATCTGCAAGCAGAGCAGAGTTCACGCATGGTGAGACCATTGATTTGACCTCTGCTCAAAGTTCCCTTTCTTTGTGATTTCTCACCAGCAGCACATTGCTGGTCACTAATCTCCTGCTGTCAAAGTCCTGCTTTTACAAGTGTCCAAGCAAATCGATTTTGAGTATTGATCATTGGGCAACTGCTAATTGCTATAGCTTAGGACTGGGATGAGAAGTGAATGAAAAAGGTCTGTTTATCTATCTTTGCCAGGTACAGTCTTATGAAAAGCTCACTTTAAAAAATATTAGCAATTCATTTTTAACATAGGAAAAAGAAGCTTGTTGAACATGAGATGGTTTGTTTGCATTCAATGGGAGGTTGCCTTTGGATCGTGTCAACATATGCAGCTTCTTCCACTTATTTTCTCTTTTGTTTTAATTTATCAGCTGTCTCTTTGCAAGACAGGAGGCTTAATTTTCAAATAAGATTACTTTCTCTAATACTAGGCAGCCCATCTTCTTCTCTCCAGAGCACATGTTCCCAGAACCCAGGACTCAGAGGGTATATTTCTCTCTGATTTTATGCATGTGGAACAAAGAACCGGAAGCAGATCTTCTGGTAGAAACTTTCGTGATTCCTTGTTGGTTAATCTACCAGCAGAAATGTGAAAATGATTTCATGACTAGAAATGTTTTTATTTTTCTTGGCAACTTGAGGGTTCAGCCTTTGTTGGATGTCCATTGAGTCACAGGGAGACAGTTCAGTTGCAATGATTTGCTGCTGGGAGAATCAGCGATTCAGCAGACTCTGTGACTGCATTATTCATAGGAACTCAGAATTGAGATGGGGGAGGGGGGAATTAGCTGTGATCTCTGAAGAGGCCAATTCTGAATGCTCAAGAGCCATGGATTTTAAAATGGGCTATCTGTTGACACCCTGAAATAAAACATTTTTAATTTAGTTCCACCATGAAATCTACAGCAGTGCCTACAGCTTAAGAGCGATAGAGTGATGTCTACAGTTGAGCCTAAAGTGTTGCTTATACTTCCTGCTATTGCTATGAGAATCTCTCTCTCCCCTCTCTCTCTCTCTCTCTCCTCTCTCTCTCTCTCCCCCTCCTCTCTCTCTCTCTCTCTCTCTCTCTCTCTCTCTCTCTCTCTCTCTTCCCCTCCCTCCCTCCCTCTCCTTTATCTTCTCTCCCACCACCACATATACTTAGGACAACCTTATTTCCCACTGTACTCTGACTATTAGGTATAGTTTAAGGCAATATTGTCCAATGTCATGGCCATGAGGTGCAAGTGGCTACCAACCACTTAAAATGCATCTTTCTGAACTGAGAGATGCTGTGAAGTAGAAAGTACACATTAGATTTCAAAAGTCATGCTATCATACTACCCTATAACAGACTTGACTCTTGATTACAGCAGTGGACTCATCTTTAATGGCCTATGCACATGCGAGTAAAGCTATCGATGAGACTTCTCTAGAAGGCTCACACGATGCCTTCTGGCTCTATGAGGGCTAGTCACCAAGGAGGAAGTTTCTGTTGACCATGTTTCTTGCAGATTGTTAGTGACTGAAGTTTCCCCTTAACCTTACTCTTTAGACTCATCATTGTGTTAATGTGTGGTGTTAACCTCATCACACAGTTGTCTACATATGCTCAATGGCATTCTCTTGCCTGCCATTGACCCTCAGTGTATGAATCCCTCCACTTCACATGTTGCCCAGATGTTGAAGCTTAGACATACTCCTACTTGGTTTAACCAAGGAGAAGGTCATATCATAAATTTCTGGAATGTGTCCGTCTTTAAAGTGTGACACGAGCTTTATAGAAACTGATATAGACGACAGTGCCTTGGTCCCATTTATCATTCTCAACCACAGTTGAAACATGCCTTCTGGTCCTAAGTTGAGAAGCTAGAGAACATTGTACCTCCTAGTGGAGAAAAGGCATGTGTGCAGCTGAGGTAGAGGGCAGGGCAGGCCCGTGGAAGGAGAAGGAGAGCTGTAGACGAGGTATTGGGAACTTTGATGCCATGAACTCACTTTTGGGGACAGGGTCCTTTGGATTTCAGTGGTCATGCACTGGTCAGCAGATAAGAAAGAAGGAAGGGTGAAGACACAGCAGATCTCCATACCACATAATCTGGAGCAGAGCTTCCTAATCTTCCTAATACTGCGACCCTTTAACTCAGTTCCCCAAGCTGTGTTGACCCCCTCCCCACCATGGAATTATTTTGGTGTTCTTTATAACTGTAATTTTGCTACTGTTATGAATCATAATGTAGATAACTGATATGCCCCTCCGGGGAAAGGGTCATTCTATTCTCAAAGGATTACAGCCCATAGGTTGAGAACCTACTGCTTTAAAGGTTAGACTAGGACGTCTTAGGTAATCAGAGCTTACCAGGACTCGAGACAGTGCCTGTTTAGACAACATCATCATAGGTACAGAGTATCCCACATTACAAAGTAACAGAAACTCTCCTGTCTCCTCACAGTAACACCCTTGAAAACTTGTGAAAAAGAGCACCCCAGGTGACCAATTTAATGTGACCTGAGTTTCAGTTAGAGACAAAACTAACCAACCACCAAACAAACAAAACCTTGTATTTATGAGTTTTGACTTCAAACATGAAAATATGTACATATGTTTAACAGTAAGATTGAAAATCTGGGGATGTTTGGGGCAGATTTCCATGCAACATCAGAACTAATCCAACAGAGAGTTTTGAAAATTTTCATTTCACTGCTATAAATTTACACAGACCTTGAGCAATAGATCCCGAAGGAATGGTGTCTAGACATAGATAAGGCTGTTCATACCCAGAGAGCATTGGACCCACAGAATATTTATGGCCAACTCTTTTCAATGACAGAAATATTGGGATAAATTTTAAAAACTTCATATATAGGTCAGTTCTTATAAATGAGAAGTCTGATTTAGAGAATTAGAAGTCAATGTCTCAATTGTGAGTATTCATATACATGATTTTAATCACCAAACACATATCTAGTATTTTCAGGCATCATGTTGGACCCTGGGGAAAAAATGGTTTACAATTTTTCTGTTGGTTCATGTAAAGGTTGTTATATAAGCTCATGAAGTCACTGTGGCTCCCCAGTCTTCTCATGAAGTCATTGTGGCCCCCCCAATCTGATCTTTTGCAAAATACGTGGGTCCTGGGTGCGTGCCTATAATCCTAGCATTCCAGATCCAGAGGCAGGGGGACAAGGAGCCCCAGGCCAGCATGAGCTAGGTAAGATATGGTCTCAAGAAACAACGGCAAAAGGAAGTTGAGGGTTCGTATGTTTAAAGTCCTAGGATGTGGGTTAAATAAATGTTTTTAAGGTTTCAGAGGAGGCTTGAAAGCTGATGTACCATTTGAGTACTGCTTTGGCTTAAGATGTTGCCTTGACTTACAAAGAGAGATGTGTGTCTCTGTCTCAAGCAAAGAAAACAGGAAGGTAAGCCACTGAGGCTCACTGGTAGAGGCAATGCCTAGCTATTCCTATTTAACTATTTCTAGTACAGAATTTCCCATCAGGCATGGGGTTGGGATAACCTCTCCCAGTTGTAGGAAAGGCTGGATTATGTAGTCTTTAGGCTGGGAATATTACTGCCTTCAGTCGATTGGGTTTTAAGAGCCATAATGAAATAGAGAGTGGATAGAATACTCACTGTACATAAAAATAACAATTGCGTTAGATCATTTAAACAAAGAAAAAATTATTTAAGATTATTTTAAGAAGAGGAAGAGAAAGAGCGTGGCTTTGCCACAGTGCATTGGAGGATTCTCAACAATGACTCATCTGATGGAAGATTTAGGAGGGAGATTGATTGCTATGACTAGTCCACCTGTGACAATAACTGACCATTCTGTGACAAGCTCCTGCACTTCCACAGAGCCTACATTATAGAACCTCCCAGTTTATCACTAAGGACGCCTGTCAGGTCTTTGATGCATTCCTAGGCTCAAGACTGGCATCCTAGATGTTAGGAGAGAGAATAGGTAAGTATAAGATTTTTAAGCTCTAAGGTTGAGTCAACCCATAGATCTATACTTGATCATGTCTCTGCCATAGGATTCTTCATTTCTGCAACAGTTTTGTTTACAATATTGATGTCTTAAAAAAATCTTTATAGGTAGGGCATGCTTCAGGTCGAATAACTTTCTGAGCTGTCCACAGTTTTGGATCTGAGTTAATGAAGTTTGTATTTAACACAGCTATGAAGGGCTAGGGTTGTGGTGGATGCAGGCTAACAACAACGGACTATGAATTGGGACTGGGGACATGCCTGGGGCCAGGAGAGAAGAAGTTTCCGGTTATCAGGGCAATTATCAATCTCTCTGTGTGTATGAAAATCCTGTGTGCCTGAGAACAGCCAAGGACCCGTGTATCTAATCATGCCCCACTGGAAATGGAGCCATTCAGCGTCCTGTATGACTTGAGTCTGTCTTCTCCCTACTAAAGCTGACAAGTTCTACTCATATTTTATTCTCTGTAACCTGGAAAATGAAAGGTCCCATTTGGACTGTGGGAGATGCATCCCATGCCTTTGCATGCAAGGTGGGTTACACATGAATGTTTTCTTAATGTGCCTCAGTCATGTTCAGAGACACAGGGAAGGGAAGGGAACAGGCCTGGTAGGTTATTGAGTCCACTGCCCTTCCTTTGCAGTGATTGAAACTGCCTTTCTGGAGCATGCCTTTTGGAATTTTGAGCAAACTAATTTTCTCTGTCCCCAGGAGCTGATACTTGTCACAACTCCATTTCAGAAGAAATTTTCTAACATGGGAGACCTCATTGTTGAGATATTTCCCTGCATTCGTTCTATCTAATTTTTCCTTGGCTAACCAGGCCAGTCTGTGAGATCAGACCCCATCACAGGGCTGGGGTGGAAAAGCAAAACCCCAAAGATAATTGAGTTATGTTAGGATTTTACTCTATGAGCTGTATTTCAGGGGCTGTGATTTTACATTTAATATGTTCCCAAACCCATGAAATAAGAAATTAAATTATATTCCTATGTGCATTTATTGTTTAATTTATTTAGTGTTCCCAAACTCGAATACCTTGAATAGTTTAATTGCTTTCATTTGTATATTCTATTTATAATGCTGAAAAAAGCCCCAGATAATATAAAGCCATTTTAATTTAGTTCATGTAAAGATAAAAGATACTTACTACCATGGGACTTGTTGCTGCAAAAAGTTGATGATGAGAAAACATTCTAGGTTGATTTAATAGGAGACAAGGAATATATAATACCTTGCAGGATACATTTTTACCAAAAGTCTGAGTGACCAAGTGGAAGCACTCACATGTCAATGCTGAAATGACTACTTAGACTTCTGGGTAGCAAGAAGGGGGGGTGTGCTTTCTATAAGATTGAGAAGAGAGATGTTGGTTGCCTGCATACAATAGAGGAATCTATTTTCTGTTTAGAAAGTTGGGATCCAAATCAAAAGATAGGAATATAAAACTGTCCTCTGCTGCTAGGAGTGTGTGTGTGTGTGTGTGTGTGTGTGTGTGAGAGAGAGAGAGAGAGAGAGAGAGAGAGAGAGAGAGAGAGAGAGAGAGAGAGAGAGAGAGAGAGAGAGAGAGAGAGAGAGAGAGAGAAACAATGTCTAGACAAGGAACAAGCTAAGGCTAAGCTACGGCTAAGGAAGTACACACATGGTACATAGTTGGCACCTGGAAACATCTTAATGAATGACTCTCTCCTTGCTGATTTGTTGACAAAAGACTCTCCCGCACACACTGAGCAGATCTGTGAGGAGAAACTGTTAATTTTCTATTACTGGTAACAGACTCTGAAACAAATATTTCTAACTGGAAGAGAGTGGATCAGAGATCAGCTAACACACGCACACACGCACACACGCACACATGCACACATGCACACATGCACACACGCACACACGCACACACGCACACATGCACACACGCACACATGCACACACGCACGCAGGGGAGGGAGAGAAAGACTCACACTTACGCTTCCGATGTGAGGGCTTAGAAATTTGTAGCCAGCAGGCCAGGGAGCCTTGCTACGTTGTTTCTCCTTGTGAACACTTCAATGGTAAACTCTGGGTCAAGTCTGTATACTTAACAAGCTCATGTTTGTCTTTTACTCAAATAGTCTTACCGCTCCTTCATGTGCCTGTTCACTTATAACAGAGACTGTAGTGCGGGACAGCTATCCTCCACCATTTCACTACCCTTACAGCAGCACAAGCTTCTTGCTCTTTTTTTTTCCTGTTCTTTATCTGGCACACCCCATCACTTGGCTGTTCTAGTAAAAAGCAAGTGAACACAGGAAATAGCCTGACTTCTCGAACTCCCGCATAGCCAACACACAGTGCAAGCCATGCAGGCGAGCAGCGAGAGAGCAAAGACTTCTAATGACCAATTAATTAAATTTATAATGATTTTATCTACAGTCAGAAATAGGGCAGTACACACCAGCGTAGTACAGACAATGGTCACTGAACATGACACCTTTCAAAATGACCAGCTGCTCTAAAACAGAAGGCAAGCTTTTACTGTAAAGAGCTAAATTCAATGTGTTATCATTCTTTCAGTCCAAAGATATAACGTGTGGTGATATATTTTATATGCTTAATATAAGTAGTCTGAGATATCAGAGGACAGAGCCACCCACAGAACCAAGTCATGAAGGTCAGGGAGTGGTGACCCACACCTTTAATCCCATCACTGAGGAGGCAGAGATCCATGGGTTGTGGTACCCATCTTTAATACCAGCACCTGTGATCCCAGGCTTCTGCTCTTGTGCTTGGGAAACACTCACCTTTAACCCTAGCACTGGGAAGGTTGAACCGGGAAGTGAGATGGCTGGGCAGGGAAAGAAAAGCTAAGGCTGGAGGAGGCGGGACTTCTTCCCTTGGCCACTTCCCTTTTCAGCTGAGGAAGTTTGGAGTTGGAGGATTCCTGGAGACAGGCCTGAGGAGCTGGCTGGGTGAGAAGTGGCTGTGGCTTGTTTCTGATTCTGTCTGATATCTCAGCTTCTTCTCAACATCTGACTCTGGGCTTTTATTGTAATACCAGATAGAATTCGTACAGTAGTAATGAGAGGGTTTGCAACAAGCACAGGCCTGAGAAGTAAATGACAGTGTCTCCGGGGAGAAGGGACGATTGTGCTCCTTGGGATAGATATGAAAACACTAGTCAGCAAGTTGATTGTTTCAGTCTCTCCGTCTAAACTATTTTCACCAGTTAGGCTTAGGGTGCCTAATTAATGCAGCACTGAGTTGATATTTAATATGGATAGAAATTACATTCTTATACTCTGATAAATCCCAAACAACTCCAACATGTAGCACATTATTTCCCTACTAGAATCTTCTGCACCTTCTACTATATTTTAATATAGCTCTTTACAACTATTAAACTCTTTGAACATATAGAACAATGTGAATTTAAAGTGTGAATAAGGGCCTAGAAAAATGGCTCAGGTTAAGAGCACTGGCTACCCTTTCGAAAGTCCTGAGTTCAAGTCCCAGCAACCACATGGTGGCTCACAACCACCTATAATGAGATCTGGTGCCCTTTTCTGGCATGTAGGCACACATGCAGACAGAACACTGTATACACAATAAGTAAATCTTTAAAAAAAAGTGTGGCATAAATTAAATGCTTTCCATAGGTTTAGAGTGTAACTGAAGTTGGTTGTGTGCACAGGGTGGACCGGGAGGCAATGGGAGGCAGGATATTGTGTTAGCCTAGTCTGGCTACTTCAAACTTTGCTTCAGTTTACAAAGAGGCTCTACTTTTTGGTGTCTCCTTCGCAGACTGTAAACTGCTTTGGGATGTCTGTAGGTCCTGAGAAGGGCTGGGTTTCCAGTGAAGGTCTCATGTGTATCAGTACTGATGACATCACTGGTGGGTGTTCATCAGGAAGGTGACCTTCACTGTGGGAGAGCCTTCATTCTTCATTGCTGTTCTCATGACTTCCTTGGAATCTCTTACTTATGATTTTTTCTTTGAAATAGTTCTTAGGATTCCAAAGGTTGTTTTAAATATTTAGTTTTTTGAGAACCAAAAATGAGCTGATAAATGTTTATCTTTAACAACACTCCTGTCTAATTTTTTTGTAGCTGGATAGTATATATACCTTTTTAGATTTTTTAAAAAAATTTTGTTTTAGTTTTTGGAAATTTGATTTGTGTGTGGAGAAGTACAGATGATTTTGTAATTCATTCCAGGATGGGCTTGATCAGGCTTTGTTTTCTTGGAACTTCGGTTTGGAGAGGTGTTCTCTCACACCCACCTTGAGTCCTTGTAGCTATGAGTCTAATTTATTCTCCTTTATCAACCATCTATTCAATGCCTTTTATCTCACCTTCAATAGGTGTGTCGTTTCCCTGACTCGTGAGAACTGTGCATTGCTTACTTCTCTATCATTCTGTTAGTGCCCCACATACTACCTGATGAATTATATGCCCAGTACAGCTTGTTAGATCATCCCTTTCCTAGCTTGCTTTATACTGTATAGACATGCTCCAGGCATCATTTTCCTTTTCCAGTAGCCCTGCTTCTGCTGGCCGCCTTTGTGCACACAAAGAAGGTGAACTTACTCTTAGTTTCTGTAGATTGTAGTGAGATTATGCTACATTGTAAATAATTGTCTCACCTACTGGTTTAATAAAAATCTGATTGGCTGAAGGCAGACAGGAAGTATGGGCGGGGCTACCACATGGGGAAAAATTCTAGGAACAGGAAGAGCAGAGCAGAGATGCTAGAGGAGATGCAGAGGAAAGAAGTTGAAAAGCTGCTGAGAAAAGGTACTGAGCTGCATGACTGAACAGGATAAGAGTCATGGGTTAGTTTAAGAGCAAGAGTTAGCTAGCAGTATGCCAGAGCCATAGGCTGATCAGCAAAACATTAATACAAACACCTGTGTGTTTCTGTGGGACAGCGGGTAGAACCTCGGGGCTAGGCTGGAAAGGCTGAGCCAGAAACATAATACTACAGTAGGTCTTCCTTGCCTTAGGCCAGCAACATCGGACACAAGCTGGGAGTGATGTTTGGTTAAGGAATAAAGGAGGGAATCCATCTTTAATCAATTCCAGGGAGTTGATAATGCTTGTTTGGAGGGCTGGGGCAATCATGCTCTTTATTCAGTGTTGGTCATCAACTACATGTGTTGCTGGTTGCCAGGACATGTTGCATCCACACAGTTATAGACTTAGGATGAGGTGGACTTTGTGGGGACAGCAGGGACACAGCCTTTGGGTTTCCAGGTGAACATTTTTGTGTGGCTAGTCCACAATACAACTGGAATTTCCAGCAACAGAAACCAACACATTTCTTCATTGCTTGAACTGATTTACAATGTTTTTCTGAACCAAAATTTGCGTGATTGGGTTACTATACATTCAGAGTTCTTGTATAGTGACATCTTGGCAGTCTCTTAGATTGATTTTTCTCCGTATCTAATTCCTTACCCTTTTTAGTTTTTTATTATTATTAATTCTAATCCATGTTTATTAGTGATGGCCAGTTGTTTGGGGACCTCTCACAGCAGTGCTTCCGATCCCTTCATTTTAAAATGAAATTAAGCACCAGTAAGACTAGACGATGCCCCAGAGATCATGTAGTCCCCGTCCTGATAGGTAGACATTCTATGTATGTCGTAAGGTTATCATTAGCAATGTTAATCAGTAAGTCATTCTGCAGATTATGAAGTGTTGACCTTTGCCCCTCACTAATAGAGATGTTTTTCTAGACAGCTTTTCTTCTGTTAGTTAACTGTCTCCTCTCGCTCTTGCACTTGGGAGTCTTTGGTTGTTCTAGTGGCCTCTTGTTGACTGTTTACGATGTTTCAGGAAAGGAAGAGACTCAGAAAGGCTGTCGACTGCACCAGCTCAGGAGCTCTGCTCTTCACAGAACTGTAAATCCATGTCACGGAGCGTGGTTGAATAGCTATGGTTGCGTGGCTGGCAGCCACAGCTCTTTTTAATTGATGTATTATAGCCTTTCTGTACTCGCAATAACTAAAACTAAAACTTTATTTAAAAAGTCAGGCAGGCAACCATGAGTGAGAAGATAAATTTATAAATCATACATAGTCTGGTTAGCTGAATTTTTATTTTATTTTTAACCAGATGGATATTCTGAAGATCTTTCTATTTGTTAAGAGGTTTTTGTTGGTTGGTTTGATTCTAAATAACATAAGTTTATATAGTTTTCCCAATAAATTTAACAAATTTCCTAAAAATTTAATGGAAGAAAATAATCTTTATCCCTACAAGCTGTGCTTTATGTTTATATTTTATATTTAGTCTTTCTCTTCAGTAATGAAGGCAAAGACCCAGGGGCAACAATTATGAGTTGTGCTGAACTTTCGATATTCTTTTTTGTCAGACGATAAGCGTCTTTCCTTCTTACCTAGGGGACATGCAGAACCATTTATACCTTCTGTTACCTTAAGAATGGGTGGCAATGGGCTTTTTCTGGTTGATGAAATAGCACCAAGCAAAGGCAATTTCCGTGGGGGGAAACTTTAATTCCTGAGTTTGAGTATCTATTTCACTCTTTTTGTTCGTCATGCACTCAGTGCGTGTCTGTCTGTCTGTCTGCCTGCCTGCCTGCCTGCCTGCCTGCCTGCCTGTGGGTTTGTGAGTGTGTGTGGGAGGGAAGATTTATTGTATTTGGCCACTGAGATGTAGCCTGCTTCCACAGTGTATCCTGGCCTTCTCTAGTGACCCGGAAGGTAGAAGCTTCGAAATTAACTTCTTCCCCTCATGTTTTCCCTTACCTGGAATAAATTTCCCCTTTCTGCTTTACTTTGGGAGAATAACTCTGAAATGTCCACCACAGGCTTGTGTGTTAAATGCTTAGTTCCCCTGGTGGTGGGTGGTGATAGTTTTGGAAGGTTGTAGAAACTTGGAGAAGTGAGGGTTCCAGAGGAAGGAAGTAGATAACAGGTATACCTTTTATTTTGATTGCCTGTGTAGGCACCATATCTGTTTAGCATGCATGGAGGTTCTCTTAGGCCACCTTGTGGATTAAGATTAGGTCATCAGACCTATGTGCTGAAGTTTCTGCCTGATGAGCCACCCTGCCCACCATGAGGGTGTCTTCAAAGGTACTACCTGGTGTTATGTCATCCTATGCTCCTTTCTATCCACCATGAAGCTCATGTTTTATTGCCAGAGTCGTGATGCTTTTGCCCAGCACATGGGCAAGCAATGATGAAGTGAGCTCTCTGAAACTGTGAGCCAAAAGGAATAGTTTCTTCTGAAAGCTTTTCTCTTGGATAATTTAGTCACAGCTACTCGAAAGTAACTAATGTAATTGCTTTAAAAATGGGGATTAATGAGAGACCACCTGTGTAGAGGTTTGGCCTTCATGTTCAGTGAGCTCCAGGATTTGATGGATTTTAAAGTGTCTCCTCTATGGGTTTTCTAACATTTAGCTTTGCTCTTAAAGACAGAATTCAGAAAAGGCTTAATTAATTGAAGGTTTCAGTATGTTCTGCCTTTCCCTAATGGCATATGCAAGCTGTGCATATAAATTGATGTGTCTGATGCTTGTATGTGGTTTTACAAAATGAGGCTTATTGGTTGAAAATGTGTTCTAAAGTAGAGCAGTGGTACATATTGTATATACTATAATGACACCAAGCAGTAGCTTGTCATTCACATTATTTATGATTTAAGGCTTCTGTCAATGTTGACATTATTTCTGATTTAGGCTGACATTCAGTTTTAGATAGAATTTGGATTGAACAATGTTATTTGAGGCTCCATGGAGATTCCTTCAAGGTAGACTTGTGAGACAATCATTTTATAAAACAGACCCTGAAAAGAAATTATATCAGACTCAGAATTAACTCATTCTTGGGAAAAGAAAACTATAATTGATTAATTTTGTATGTGCATTTATGTGCATGCATGTGAATGCAAGTATGTGGAGGTCAGAGGTCAACTTAGGGATGTCATTCTTCGAAAGACATCCACATTGCTTATAGAATTAAGGTCTCTCATGTCCTGGAGTTCACCACATAGCTGGCCAATGAGCACCAGTGGTTTGCTTGTCTCTGCCTCCAGGCATTGGAATTACAGATGTCACCACTCCACATGGCTATTGACATGGCTATGGTGGATCGAATTTAGATCTTCATATCATACAGCAAATACCTTACCAATGGAGCTATCTCTTTAGACTGGAAAAATCAAATAAAAAAAAAACCTTTTGAGAATTTGTAGTTTTCTGGCTGCAGCATAAATTTCCTAAAATCAAAATTCATTCATTTGTTAACTGTTTGCTTAAAAATATACAAACTCATTTCCTGATTCGGATGACTCTGCCTATCCTGATGAAGGGGGAGAGAGGCACATGGATTAAACCAAAGCATAAATAATCTCAAATCACGTATAGAGTAATACATTGATAATAATAAGCTAATGATTATACGAGTGATTTAAAAATAGGCCCTTTTTTAAAATCACAATGCTTATTGATTTAGCAAGTGTTACATTATTATCAGTATTACAGCTTGTTCTGGATATGGAAGGTTTTGCACTCTGATCACATCATCAGAGTGGAGAATTTTAGGGCTGAAGATACACAGTTGCCAAATATTCCTGTTGTGTTAGGTTTGAGAGCTAAATTCTTGCTGTTCCCTGACCACTTTGTGTTGAAAGCAAAAAATCACTGGGGTGGAGCAAAGCTGGGGAGTGAGGGATCATCCAGTCCTGGTTTTAGCTAAATGGAAACTTTATCCTGTTTCTGTCAAGCAGATGCAAATACCATCTCTGTTTTCTTCACTCCTAGATCCAAACTGGTCAAACTGGATCCCCAGCGCAGAGCATGGATGAGTTGTTCAGCAGTGGAAATGGAGGGTTAATGGGACCGTTACTTAGAGCAAAGGCTTTTCAAGCTCACAAGGTCTACTCCAGCAGTTCTCAACCTGTGGGTCACGACCCCTTCTGGATGTCATATATCTGATATCTTGTGTATCAGATATTTACATTAAAATTCATAACAGTAGTAAAATTACAGTTATTAAGTGGCAACAAGAATAATTTGATGGCTGGGGGTTACCAACATGAGGAACTGTGTTAAAGGGTTACACAGTTAGGAAGGTTGAGAACCAGTAGAAACTCATAGATTTAGGATCACTGGGTCCCTTCAGCATGGGCACAAATGAGCTAGATGGGAAGAGGTGTACAAGGGACAGTATTGCCATGTCTTGACTCCCAGGGAAAACTTCAATGACACTATAGTATCAGATTTCCAAATATTTTTTTTGTCTTGATTTGTTAATACCAGTTTCATCCTGACTTGCAGATATCATAATGGCTCCTAAGCCATATTTTAACTATAATAAGTAATGTAATAATATATAATATTTTAATATTGTCAAACTTGCATAGAGTAGACCTGCTCACTTTCCACCAGTTCATTCTATGTCGCTGTGGCTCTGTCTCAGCTTCCAGATCTCACATATATCACTGACACAGTTTTTGAGTAGATCTGGTTCTGACAGGATTCACATAAACTCACGTGGCACTTAATCTTATAGTGGGGGAAATGTTATCATCATATTACAGTTATTCTATTGACTAGCAAATTCCCTGAAGTCAGTCATGGAAATGGAGTGATCACTCATATTCTGAAATGCAAGATGGTTTTCAAGAAGGCATATAGTCTAATGGAAAGCGCTTTAGACACATGATCGCAATTCTTATTACAACAGGAAACCATTAATTAAATGCCTTTTTGTATGCATCCCTAAGCTTATCTCCACACAGTGAGCTACGTAGAATCCATGTTGTGCTTTACAAAGTTTTCAACTATGATTTACTGGAATATGTACAAATATTAATAGACATCGCAGAGGTTAGATACTACCATTGCATAGAGCTCAAGGATTTAATTTGGGAAAGGAAGAGGTAGGAAATAGCAAGGCATGAGATCAGAACTTTCTTCATACAGAGTCTCGGACAGCAGCCATGTGGCTTCTGCAGGAGACTTAAGTATGTGATGAGGAAAGGGGGACTTCAGGAAGAATGTACTTAGTACACATTTTATGACTTTTCTCCTGCTCTGAGCAGCATCCAGCTCTTGTGCGGCTGTTCTATTACCAGTGAGGCTATAGAGCATTAGGAGAGGTGAAGACACATACCTAAGTGTCTTTGTGATTCAGGTCTTCATAATCTGGTAGGAAGAGAGGGGCCCTGGAGTTAAGAGAGAAGAACTTCGAGGTTCCCACTGAGAAGAGACTGCTGTCACGGGAGAAGGTAGGAGAAAAGCAGAAGAAAGCTAACCAAGGAGGTCAGCACAGCCTTAGGACTAGCCTCAGGGAACTTGGGAACTGAGGTCTTTGTCCTTCAGAAAAGACAAAGCAAGATTGGATTAGGTTCCACAGTGATTAAAATCAATTTATATTAATATGCTAAGCATACGGTGTGTAGCTCGGTTACTTTGTTCCTTTAAACTTCTCTACTAATGTTATACTCTTGTGACAGTAGAGATAATTAGTTTTCTATCAATATGGATTTATCATTAGATGATGAATTACGCTTGGATCATTACTAACAGAAGAGTCGTCTAGTTGATCCCGATGCCTGCAAATGGTTTCACTTTTTGTTTGGGTAGAAGAGATTTCAGACAGACATCTGATGGCACAGGTTGTTAAGTGGAACTTTTATTTTTGGGATGGATGGAAAGAACAGAGTGGAGGGTGTTGAACTTTCCAGCTAAAACCTAAGAGTGAAATGCAATTTTGAAACCCCTTTGAGATGGAGAGTGTTCCCCCTTAGATCGCTAGTTGCAAGACAGTCTAGAAAGACCTTTTATAAAGATCTTGCTTCTTGATCACTTTTCATGTAATAACTCATGATCTTATTATTCTGGAATTCAGAAACATGAATAAGAGAGATTTTTTTTTTCTTTTTCTCATCCTCCTCAGGCACAGAGGAGGATGAGAAAAAATAACATGCACTTGAATGAAGTATCTTGACATCTGTCTGCAGACTCTTCTCCTTGCCTACCCTCTGTAGAACTGCCTTCTCCGTCTTAGGAGGCTATGGATGGGTGTCAGGAATTTAACCTAATCACCACTCTAGAGATGTGCTCTGCAGCCTGGACATGCTCTCAGGGCAGATTGAGTGAGGAGCAGGTCAGTTCCCTCTAGGCAGAGACTGGACATCCATCCCACTCCCAGAATAAATACACATAACATTCTGGTTGATGTCCGGGAAGGCTTCCTGCCAATATCCTGGACAATATGGTTCCAGGAACTCGAGAGCTGTCTCTCATCATTGGGAGGACTGGGACAGAGCCTCCCCACTTCCCTTATTGCGTGGCTCTATCATTCTTCTTCCCAACTGGCCTCCTGTATCCTAGCAAGCTTATCTGTCATTCAGCTCCCTCTGCCTTTCCTCCAGGAGAACATGATTATGCCCTTAGCTCCTCCTGCTTGTGCCTTGTGTCCCTGAGATGTCTCATTTGATTATGCCTTTGTTGTTATTGAAATTCAGCTCCTTTGTGCTTCTATGAAGTGGGGGAGAGTCTCAGCTTGTTGTCAGGGTGGATAAGAAGTAAGTTACCTCTTTAACTTCAGCTAAGTCTTCTTCGAGGCTGACATGACAAGTTCCTCCTCTATTTGGAGCTGAGTGTGTGTTATAGTGAATTAATCTTCTTAGGGATACTGTATTCATACTTTGACTTTGCCTCCCTCATACAACATAATAATCTGACCTTATCAAGAAAAACATATTTCTTCCCTCCTGCCATAATTTTTATTAGTAAAACCCCTGTGGGATTGATTTAAAGAAAATAACCCATTGGTATCCATTCATGATGAGTGTGTACCATGCTCCAATAGTTTCTCTCCAACATCTAACTCTCTCCTTTATTATATGGCCTGGGGTTCACCTCCATCTTGTGGGATGGGAATTTCTATTCTATCTCACTGCCTATGAAAAACCCATAGGCCTCTCTTTCCTATATGCTCGTGTATATCCTGGTGAAGTATCAAAGGTATACTTTTACATCAGTCCCCCTTTGCTAACAAAGAGAAATTATGATTGAACAATGACACAGATTATTGAGATCAGAGGAGGAAAATATGCTTGAATTTTTTTAATTTGACATTTCTTCATGGATGTATATATGGGATCTGGTACATGGTGAGGTGAGGTACTAGATTGAAGTTATAAACTGGGAAATTAATTGTTTTTGCAATAAGGTTGATAATATGAATATACTTTTCCTGAAAAATGTTAGGAAAGGTCAAGAAGAATGTGAACACACTTCTGACTGAATCTTTAATATCCAAGGCCAGTGTTGTTGCCTCTTTCCACCTCTTCATCTTTCTCATGCATGTTTTATTTCAAAACTGACACCTTGTTCAGTTCTGCTCCATGGGATACAAGGAGCAAGATATGTACATGCACATTCTCAGGGACACACGGGCACACACACACACCATACACAAACACACCACACACACAGATGCGCACACACACACATACACACACACACACATACACAGAGAGAGAGAGAGAGAGAGAGAGAGAGAGAGAGAGAGAGAGAGATGCACTCTACACCACTACCATTTATAAGGCGGCTGTGTATCAGCGAAATACATTTCTCTCTATATCTGAACTGTCATTTTTCGCCTCCAAATTCTCATCTTATACATTTCATCTAGTTTATATAATCCAAAGGGAAATAAGTTATATAAAAACAAATGTCAAAATGACTGCACTCTGAATTCACTAACGTAAGCAGAGCTATTTCTGATGATACTCGCAGTCGACGTCCAGCCATGGGGGACTAAATTGACTTTAATTTCTGTGTGATGAATGAATCTTAGGCTGAGCTATGAAGTCAATTTGGTTAAGATCCACTGCCCTAGTTAAATTTCCAAAGAAGAAAACTTAAGCATGCAGGTCACTCATGAGGTTTTATATTATTAGTGGGTAGGAGTTTATTTCTTCTTGTACAGGAGGAGGAATCATCTGTTATTCCTCGTGTATATTTATCAAGCCAGTGTGCTGGCTACTGGCTGAGGTTTCTTAAAAAAAAATCTGCAGAGGAGGCTTGTGATGAAAACTGAAACCTTTTGAAAAGAGGTATTGAGTATGCCTCTCTCTATGAATAAGAATAAAGGAGGATTTCTTGCTAAGCCTGTGTGACCGAAGATAGCACACCTCATCCCAATAATAGGATTTCTTCTGTTGTTCTTCTGTAGGAGCCACAAAAACAGTTTGGAAGGGCCAGGCTTTAGATATATTTAGCACTTTAAGCAAATGGATATCGTGCGTGTTATTAAAGTAGTTAGATTTGAGTTCATATATATATATATAAGACCATTAGAAGATTTTCATTTTAGTACCTGTCTGCTGTTCACAGACTGGATAATTTATACAGTGTTTGGTGACTTCTGAGCGCACAGGATATTCGATGGAAGGAAGAAGAACAGTCGGACCAGTCTAAAATCTTTACAAGATAGACATGGCTGTTGCTGTGGTTGAGGCAGGAAAGGCATTCGTGGAGCTTCAGAGAAAGTGTTTAGGAGGCTGGGCATTTGGAGGCGAGATGTAGGGTTTGAATACTGGCCATGTTTTATATTGATCTTGAGAGTTCTGGGTCCGTTTTCCTCTTGTAAAATAGATATTGCAGTGCTCATATTTATGAGTTGGCAAGATTACTGCAAATTCTTAGTGAGCATAAAATAGTTCTTGGCACATGATAGCTGTTCAATAATCGGAAATGATCATCACCGCCATTGCCACACTCATCAGTATGACACAGGGGATGACAATTAAGGACTTTGGTGCATAGTTGGGATTTTACTTTCAGCGCGTGAGTGCTAGGTTTTCCTGATAGAGGGATCCAGCTAATAAATTAGTTAGAGCAAAAATGTGGAAAGAACATACGGACTGTGAACAGTTCAAAAGGAAGCTCTGGGTCTTGGATAAGGCTTGTTTAGTTTTGGTTTTGATCAGATATGTTTTTGACATGTATTTGACTATTTAACATCAAACCAGTGTACCATCATTAGTGTTCTGGTTCCAGCTGATACTGCTTCCCGTTAGTTTTCACGAAGCCTATGCAATTCATTAATGATTCTATTATTCTTTGTTTGAAATGTCTTTTTTCTTCAAATTAATTTTATTCCACTGGGCCATTTATAAACTACCAAGCCTTTTTTTTAAAATAACACTTGATAATCTTAGGAAAATTGATAATGTCTGTATTCAATTCTTGTAGCACTGTAGCCTTCCCTTCTCTCTGACCCCATATTCAGTCTGCACTATTAACATACCACATCCTTTATTAGGCATCGGGAATGCCAGCGGTCAACTTGCCTAGCCACCAGAGAATTTCAGTTACCTCTTAGAATTGTGAGGGTGAAAATGAACAGAATGGCTGATGGGGTCTGGATATCCTGGGGTTTTGTAGGAGGTGCATTATGATCAGCCAAGAGAGGAGGTTTCTTACAAAGAGTTTTGATCAACCTTAGTGGTGAGTAGGTGTCGATGGTGATGAAACAGATGAAGTGCGCCCATGGATGGAAGCTGGAAAAGGATGAGGGTACGATGATAAAACACTGCTCCCCCAGCACAGTGGGAATAAAAAACATGGAGTGATTTTACCTCTTAGACCTTCTATGCAGGAACATAACCCAAGTGAATTCATAGCTTAGATAAAGCTGGCCGTATAAGGAGTAATGAATAAATGAACACAGCATTCATTTTTAAAGATTACTTAAATGTTTAAAAACATTATTTGGCGGTCCATTATCTACTAAACATAATTCTTATGAAAAAAGAGAATTAAAATTACCTTTTAGATTTAGACTTTTGATATCCTAGGGCTATCTCTTTGAGACCATTAGAAAAAATAGATAAAGGAACCAGGGAAAATAGGAGAGGCAATAATTTACTTTAAGGAGCTAAGAAATTAGAATGAAAATTCAGTGCTATACTTACACAAACAGAACAAAAGAATATTCTTTATTAAGAATCTATGCCTTTTATAGGAATATATGAGTGTATATTATATAGATGTGCATATATGTTTATTTATTGAACAGTAGATTTCCATATGGTCTTTTCAAACCTGTTTAGTTTTAATTGTCTTTTTTTTTTTTTTTGGCCCTTCTTATGCTCTACCCTCCCATACATCTCCCATCTTTTCCCATTTCCCCTTTAAATCTCCCATTTTTACCTCTTGTTATACACACACACACACACACACACACACACACACACACACACACACACACACACACACACACACACACACACACACACACACACACACACACACACACACATATATATATATACTAGTAGCTATAGTTTGCCAAATAAAAAGCCCGGTATCAAATTGCAGTACCTCCCCTTACATTGTTGGTCAGGGATGTTCTGGAGATCCTTGCTTTTTCCTACCAAACAATACTGTTATTGGCTGTCGACCAGAACTGGATGGTAAGGTTCTATTGCTGGTGGCACCACACACTTTGGTCACAAGACATGGAGAAATTAAGTTGGTACTAATAAAGACGTTTCCTTCCTAGCTAGCTTTTATAGTATTAGAAGATGCTGTGCAGGCTCCAGGGGGAAATGTCATCCACAGTGGTACCCAGTTCTCACTGTGTGAGGTACAATAATAATTGCCATGGCCATGGAATAGCGCCATGAGTGTTATAGGGGTAATCAACTGTTTTCTGATTGGATAAAAGGAGCTCCTGGGGAGCAAACACATGTCTTGTTCTGTAAATCTGGCCCCAAACTTATGGTTAGGAAGTCACAAACTGCTAAATGGACATAGTATCAATTTGCCCTTTAAATTTTTATCTTTATGCCCATGGATTAATTCAGTGGTTTGCTCTGAGATGATGCTCTTGTACACTGTAAATATTCGTCACTGTAAGTATTGATTTAATAAAACATTGATTGACCAGAAGCTAGGTAGACAGGAAGTATAGGCAGGATGTGGCGATATATATTTAATAAAATTAAGCTGGAATATCAGAAACAAACCACAGCCGCCCAGACAACTCCTCAGGCCCGTCTCCAGGAATCCTCCAACTGAATGTCTCTGAGTCCTTAGACGAAAAAAGATAAAGATAAGTATAAGCAGGGATAGCTGACTAGGAGAATTCTGAAAGACAGAAGAGCAAAGCAGAGATGCCAGTAGATGCAGAGGAAGCAGGATGAGAAGCTGCTCTGAGAAAAGGTACCAAGCCGCGTGGCTAATCATGGGTTAGGTTAAGAGTAAGAGTCAGCAATATGCCTGAGCCATAGAACAAACCGCATGTAATTAATGTAAGGCTTCGTGTGATTATTTGGGACTTCTGGTCTGGCTCTCAGGGACAGGCCAGTTGGAAACTTCTTACTACGGTAGGGCAACCAGAAAAGGAGAATTCTGGGAACAGGAAGAGCAGGGCAGGTGCCAGCCAGATGAAGAGGAAGCACGACAGGAATGCCGTACTGGATAAAGGTACCAAGCCACGTGGCTAAACATGGATAAAAATCATGAGTTAATTTAAGGAAAAGAGCTAGAGTGTGATAAGCCTGAACTACTGGTCTATCATCTACTATAATATTAAGCCTTTGAGTCAGTTATTGTATAATCGGCTGTGGGCCTTCAGGTCTGGTTTGGTTTAATAATGGTTCTGGAAGATAACTAATCATATTGCAGAGAACTACGAGTCAGTGAAGGGCTCAGTCACAAATATTTGTATTACACCCTGCCCCAGCCCTGAAGGCTTGGGGACCATCTTGTAAGAAGGGGCAGAATGATTATAAATGCCAGAGGTCAGGGAGGACTGAATCAAAACTACTGGATATTACAGGACCACTGCCCTCATGAACTCATTTGTCCGGCTGAAGGCTGCACTAGATTAACATACCTGATGTTCTGTCGGGGGAGGGGCACTCATGAACCTCTCTACCCGTAACCGAGGACCTGTTGACTGTTGTTGATAGCTTCTGGGGGAAGGAGTTTCCTTTAGGCTTTGTACCTTGTAGCTGACCACTCCTTATAGGAATGACTGTAACAAATAAGCCTGAGTGGACATGAAGTTAAGAGGGGGTTGGGAGATGAGAAGGTCTGGAGTTAGGGAAGGAGTGAGCAGAGAGTATGACCAAAACATATTATATAATATATAATATATAAATTCTCAGAAGAATTAATAAAAGCGTGATATTAAAATATATATCTACAAAGGAATATATGGCCTAATATTCAGAAGATGGAACTGAATTATACATATAATACTAATCATTGATGCAATTGTTTTTACTTAGCAGTGAAAGGAATATCATAAGACAAGAATTATTTATTTATTCACTTGTTTTTGAGGTGGGTCTTGCTATGGAGTCCAGCCTGTCTTGAATTTGTGAGCCTCTTGTCTTGGCCTCCCAAGTGGTGGGTTTATAAACATAATAAATACTGCTTTGTTCAGTTTAAATCAGCTATTTTAAAATTTAATTTAATTTTACAGTATTATCTGTCTTTCCCTCCTCCATACCGAGAAAAAACTAACATGCAGAAATGGTGTACTTAGGAGCATCTGTGGAGGAACAGACAGGAGAGATTTTGAAAAACACTGTAACAAAGGGGCATCTAGCACATATTTGACATTAGCCTCATCATTCATATCCTCAAGGACTGTCAGCCAAAAAAACACTTTTTATGAATCCCCCAAGAGCCACTGGCATTATAATCTAAAATACCTCAAATCAAAGGAAATGGGGAAACCAGAGTGTGATAGCTCCCATTTTCAAATAACGTGGAGGCTAGAGATGGTTCTAAAACCAGCTTGTGTCACGGCATGGAAGATCGTGAAATTCTTGCTTCCTGTCCCCCTTAGTCAGGCAAGTTGGGAATGACAGTACGATTATTTGTAGGTCTGAGATGTAAGTATAAAATGACCTCATGCATCTTTATTTGAAGACAGTAGTTTTTAATGCACAGTCCTTCCATTTACACCTCAGTACTTTCTCTGTCATCCTGAAAATAATCCAAGGCCAAGACAGAAGGCTCACAAGTTCAAGACAGGCTGAGCTACCGAGCAAGACTTACCTCAAAAGCAAATGAAGTAAATAATTATTGTCTTATAATTTCTTTACAAAATGTACATGCGTTTTTGTTGCTTCCAATAAAATAAACATTTCCTTAATCATGAAATTTTAATATCATTAATTTGTTTATTTGAATGACTTCTTCAATGGCCACAAGATAAAATTGGAGAAAAAAAAAGTTGGTCTTAAGTTAATGGATTTATCGTACATTTACTATGGAATTATAGGTTGTCGTAAATATCAGCAAGAGTATGGATGAGGCTACGTGCTGCTGCTCCTGATTTAAATATGGACATCTAGATAACAACAGGATGGGGGCACATTGCTGTGAGATGGTGCTCTTTTTGCACGTCGTATATATTTGTAACTCCTATTGGTTTAATAAAATGCTGATTGGTCAAGTAGCTAGACAGGAAGTAGAGGTGGGGCAACCAGACTAGGAGAATTCTGGGAACTGGGACAACAGAGCAGCAGCTGACAGCAAGGCACAGAGGAAGCAGGATGAGAAGGATGCGCTGATCAAAAGGTATCATGCACGTGGCTGAACATAAATAGAAATAGGCGCTAACTTAAAGCATAAGAGTTAGCAAGTAATAAGCCTGAGCCATAGACCAAACAGCTTGTAATTAATATAAACCTTTCCGTGGTTATTTGGGACTAAGTGGCTGTGGGACTGTAGGTCTGAACCTAGGGGCTAGGCGGGGCTGCAAACATCTGAGTACAACACATAGATAAGAAACACGGTCAAGAGGCAGAGGTAAAAGCATGGGAGAGTTTTGTGTGAAGTATGTTGAAGATTTCAGAGGGAGACATACGTGAGTGTTCTCCTGATGCATAACAAATTAACCATAAGCCTGGAGCCTTAAAACAACACACATTTGCTATATATAATTTTAGAGGCTTGTGAGAGCATAGGCTTGTCCTGTGGGCATGGCTGCCGGTCTCCTTTCGCTGGGTTGCCTAGGTTACCTCCTAGCAGATGCTTCTGCAGCTTCTTTCCTGTGGACTCTGACAGCAGTCAGCCTCTGTTGTCCTTTACAATTCTGATCCACACTGCTGAAGAAAATCCTCCAAACTTTAACTGATATCTGTATCCCCTCCTGGATTCCACCCTCAACCCAGAGATGCTTCACCGATTCTCTTATGATCCTCTTCAGCCAATATGTTTCAAGGCAGATGTCCGACCTTATCTGTTAACTACATTCTATGTCTGCTGCCGCATTGGCAGGAAATTTAAAGTGGTCACATGTGAAATATGTGGACTCCGCAGCTGGCCCTTAAAAAGTCTCTCCAGTGTGGTTCCATCTTTGCCCGTCTCAGAGGATGGTGCATCTCTTATGGTACAGCATTACCATCCCCTTCACTCGTGTGTAATCTTGTGATGGAGTGACCAGAAGTTCTGTACATGCAGTCTGAAGTCCTGCTGGATATCTCACATGCCTCGTAGTCAAAACCTGAGCTGAATTCCAAGTTCATCTTCTTTAGCAAAAAAAATCACATCTAAGGGGTGGTTATTACAGAATTATAAGAGCCTTGCTCAGCATTATATGTCTATATAAATTGTATATTCTAGATGGCATAGCCTATTCCATAGAGAGAATGGATGGTAATTGTAGTTGGGAGATGCAAGCCACTGATGCTGGCTCCTTTTTGAGATCTTCAGAAATGATCTGTGTTGGTCGTACAAGCCTTCTGCATTCTCTGTTAAAGGCCAACTCTTCAACATGTCCAATGAACCAAGCAGAGAACCATTCACAAGTCTGGCAGACCTTAGAACTCATGTCTGCCTTGTGGTCAGGCAGCATTTCTGAGCAGCAACACAAGTGGGGTCCAGAGACATCTAAATGATTTCAGTTCAACATTTTTGCCTGACAAGCCATCATTGGAAGAAGCTCGGTTGTAATTGAGTGAGACAGCTACTTGTTATGAAAACACTTTTCAAAATTAGGCTTTTAGCTAGTTCACATACAAAGTTCCATGGCAGTTTACTATAGGGGGAATCAGGGTTTGAGTCTGGAGGTCTCTTCAGGTCAAATCTATTTTGTTTAATATCCTATAATCTTTATCTTTTTGAAAGTGGAATGCGCATGAATTACAAGTGCATTGGGATTATAGAGATACAATGCTGAACTATCCCTGGATCAGCACTACCGGCATCATCCAGGGAATTGTAACTTCTGTCTTTCCTTCTCACAGGAGAGACCCCAAATCAGAATCTCCTGAGGTGTGCGACCCCACCCATGTGTGATTTAGTAGATTATCTGGGAGATTCCCATCTGTTCTCAATCATCCCCTTTAGAAGAGCAAGGCAGCCCTGTTCATGAATAAATTTGTTTCTTAGTAGGGGAGTTAGAATATCATCTTAGATTGATTATCTTAGAAAACAAGCTGGCAGAATGAACCCAGCTTCTTGGAGGGTTAGAACCCAGGAGCATGGAGCAGAAAGGGATTGTATGGAGAACTGATCTCTGTGTGAACTGGATCCAAGTAATGTGGAAGAATTTGGTTTGTAGTCACTTTGAGTTCACATGCTCTGGTTCCTGTCACACGGAAACTGGATCTTTTTTGCACTTGTAATGGACTCAAAAATTTCCCCAAGTGATAGTTTGAAAAGGTATATGGCTTTGTGAGCAGTGACTTGAAGGATGCATTAATCTAGTCGTGATAAATTTTAAAAGCAATGTACAGTAGATGCAGAATGTTATTTTTGAATAATAGAATCATGATACTTTAAAAAGCTAAGGATTCTAAAAATCAGAAATGATGGACCAAATATAAAAATCTTATGTTTGGGGGCTGAGGAGACGGCTTCATGGTCAAAGTATTTGCCAAAGAAGGACCCACCTGAGTTAGGATCTCCAGAACACATTTAAACCAGACTGTGGTATATGCCTATAAGCTAAGCACTCTGAAATGTGATAGATATGGGGTAGTAACTGCAGGATCCCCAGGAACTCCCAGGCCAGCTAGCCTGGCATACACAGTGATGCACAATATCAGTCAGGAGAGAAAGGTCCTGGGTATTTTAGCTGAACACATATGTAATATGAATCAATGATATATTGTAATTACTATTTATAGGTGTACAGTTTTTATTAATTTATTTGTTAGCTTACATAATGATAGTTTACTGAGTCTACCATGAACCCGATGCTCTACAGAACAAAAGAATAAAAGTTTGAGTAAATCAGACATTTAAAGAAAACAGCAAGGGCAGCCGCACAGGATGGATCTTTGTGAGGTGAAGGATGATGGGAAGGCCCTAGATCTCTGGGGGGGGGGGGGGGGGGGGCGTGCCATTGAGTGGAATTGTGGACCTGTGGCTTTCTTTTTCTCTCTTTGCTTTCTGGTTCACGAATAACGGTATACATTCCCACCAGAGCCCCCAAAGCACTGAAACTAGTTGATCTTTGTCTGGCATCTCTAGAACTATGGGCCAAAACAAACATATTCTCTTTGTAAGTTATCTTAACACTTTTGTTACAGTAACACCAGGCTGACTAATATGGAGTGGATAAGGATACAAAAATCCACAGTGATAATACTATTTTTTATGTCTCTTGCCAATCCCACGTCTTTGGTATGGTGCTCCACTGAGGGTGAGACATTCTTTCTAAAACTCAGATGACAGAAAAAAGCTTCACAAGGTGGTCCTTAAAGTTCAACACAGAAGGAGGTGCACATGAAAGGGGTGGGGAGGGTGTCTTGCTAAAACCCAGAGTGCCAGGTTCTAAGCACCAGAGTTCTTGGTTAAATTGATTTCAACGATTTGGAATTAGTTCCAAGAATTTTCGTTTCTAGCAAACTTTCCCAGGTGATGCGGGTGCAATAGTACGGGAGCCTCTATTTGATAACCACCAGTTTAATGCGATGGGCTTTAGAGGGCTAGGACCAGAGGATGTTTGGCTCTGAGAATGCTTTAATGAGACAAGATAATTGCCTTGAAGTGTCTTCAAGAGTGATGTATGTAAAAGTAGATTAAATTTATTCTTTGTTCTCTCTGAAGTAGAGCACGAATTATTTGGTGTGGACAGAAACAGAGCCTAAATAATGTTCATTCCTCAGATGGACTTAAGACACGATGGACTGCTCAGCGGGAACATAATTCCTTCAGGGGCTTTGAAGACTACAAACCTGGTGGTGACCTATTGGAGTATTACACAGACAGAAGAAACCCAATCATCAGCAGAGACAAAGGGGGTCAGGGCAAAGTCAGGGAGAAGGTACTTCTGGGTCACCACTGTCTCTCTGCTTCTAGTCTTTGCTGAAGCATGGTGCTTGGTCTTTGAACTTTGGAGGGGTCATCACTGCCACCCAAGAGTAAATTTTGTGTGTGAATAAGCTAGCTTCTTACTTTAATATTCGAATCATAAACCTTAATGGGCCAAGGTAATGAGCTGCCTATGGTAGGAGGGAGCAGCGTGGAGAACATCCCTTGCAGTTGCTAGAATCATCTCCAGGGGGCTGTATGATGAGCAGAGGCTGGATTAGGTGAAAGGTGAGTAATGGGGGAGGGTGGAGACTCAGCAGTGTCTTGAGACCCCCAACAAAACCACAGAGCGGATTTCCCAATGCAAAATCAAAGGGTTTGTTTGTTTGATCAGCCCAGGCAAGGGCTTCTTCAGTATTCCAATTACAGCCAGTGAAAGAGGAAGCCCTGAGTCCTGATTACAAAGGGCTTATACAGGGAAAATCCACAAGCAGGGACCTGCATGTCTTGGCGTGCTAGAATTGGGAAAGGGGACATACAGTGAGGCAATCTTTTGAAATTATCGGTCAGGCTATAGGCACAAAATTGGTTATAGACCGCTGACAGAATTTAGGGCACGATATGGGATGTCTGCAGAGACATCTGGCTCTTGTTAAATTTTACTACCATGCCTCCTGTTTGTGTCTGGGAAGTTACTTTGAACTCTGCTGTCACAACACATTTTGGGGGGCTTCAGTTCAGCACCTGGTCACATATGAGGCCCGTTCTCAGGATGGTGTTGGTCTCTCTCTTTCACTCTCTCCTCTTCTAGTGACTTAGGGACACCCAATCATGGGTGTCAGGATCTGCCTTGGTGGGCTGGGCATCTACCCTGCGTAAAATAGCCCTCTTCTATATCTTGGTTGAGGATTTTATAAGATCAAGAGTCTATTTTTTTCTAGTATTAAAGGGCATTATAGGTAGTCATTTTGTCTCCTATGCCAGAACGTTTCTTTTTAAATCGGTATTTCAACTTATTATGGGCAGGGGACAGAGGAGGAAGTATTCTCTTCTGTAACTACTTCAAGCTGATACTGGGGCATTGTTGTCAGGGCCCAATGGTAAAAGGCTGTGCAATGGAGCATTTGTCAGAAGCATGTAGTTATCTGACCCAGGAAACACATCACGTTGTCTGGAATGGTCCAGTGGTTCACATCAGCTTTCAGCAAGTCCAGAGCCCATAGTCCTTTGGAGCAGGCTGTATATGCCAGCCACGTGAAAACATGTTGTAACAAGTTAAAGCTAGAAAAAGAAGTTAAAATGTATGTACATACTTACAACTTTTAGGTTTATAGTCTCTGCAGTTGGGAAGGGCAGTAGTACCAAGACAGGAGAGAGAAAAATACCATCCTTGGGAATAGATAGTTGGGGAAAGCTTAGGCTATACTTATCTGGAGCTCCTATGACCTTTGTGAAGTGGGTTTGAATTTTATGACTCTCTTGATTCTCTGGAGCTTATACAAATTACAAAATAACATAAGAATTTTAGCTATATTAGTATTCCTAATCTCTCGAAAGACCTAGTAGCTTTAGAAAAAGCAAGGTACGTGTGTGCGCCACACACACACACACACACACACACACACACACACACACACACACACACACACACACACACACACACAAACTAGCAAGCTCTATCCTTGCAGAAGGATCTGGTCATTTGATGCTGCCACACTGACAAAGTTATAGCTATCCTAACTGTCATTACTCAGAGATCTGAGAAGAATAAATATGTCTGAGTGTAACCGAGCAGCTTCCAAAATACTAAAAATGACAGAGACCAGTCCATACCCAGTTAGCCATACCCAGGTCTCCACATCAGTTTTTGGCTGCCAGGCACATGAGGTGGGAGTTTTTCTCATGATAGAGGCACATAGAGGAGAAGACTGACTTTACTTTGTTTAGGCAAAAGAGTGTAATCATTTCTCTATGTCCTGCTGCTTTTCCACAGTCTGGGACGGGTCCTGGTGGCAGGCACTGTACTAGGGCATCTTGCCCAGATCAGCACAACCACAATCCAGATGGTGCCTTGTAATCTTCAGAGACCCTGGGTCACTGTTAGGATCTGGAGGTCTCTGTCTGATATAATAAACTTTCAAATAAACATTTTAAATGTCATATTCTGCAGATCTCTGAAATATGAGGGCTGCCCAGGTATATCTGAATAGACAAACTTTGTTTCTAGTTACTTGTAAGCTCAGCCTTAAAAACATATACACAGGACTAAATAAAACTCATCCCTGTAATTAATTACATCAGTACTTAGCATGGTTGCAAAGGACTTTGCTTATTTAAGGATGACTGACTACTTGTGTCTCCTAACAGACTTTAATGTTAGCAGCTTTCCATAATACTAGGACTTCACAATTTATTTCTGTCAGGATTGGCCCTAAAATTAATGATATTGAATTGAAACTTTTTCTAGTATCAAAAATAAAAACTTTATATGACTCAGTTTATCCAAATATATTAAGGTTAACAAAGTTAGCTAAGGCCAGGAATCTAGACATACATTCTTAAGACTGAGTAGACCTTGAGTAGGGAGAGACATTTTCTATGTCACTGTTTTTCAACTTCCCAGTGCTTTGACCTTTAATAAAATTCCCTATGTGATAGTGACCCCCCAATTACAACTGAAGTTTTTCCATTGTTATAAATTCCAATGCAAGCTTCTAACATACAAGTGGTCCTAGGTTATCCCTGTAAAAATGTCTTTTTAACTCCGAAAGGGTGGGAACTTATGGGCTCCAATGCTGTTCCAAACCCTTCTTCATGAATTTAAAACCATTATCACCTGGCTGACTCTTTAATCTCAAAGTTTAGCTGTCAGAACAAGGTGCAATTCTAACATCTTATTAAACAAGCATTGTTTTCAAGCCAAAATACTTGAGGCTTGTTGCTTCCTTATTCTAGAAGGAGATACAATGAGCAGAGAGCTCGTAAGGACTGAGAAATATACTCTTTAACCTAAGCATGTTTTTCTAAACAATAGTTACATTCACATACACATACACACAGAATTGGATCCAAGTTACATACATACATATGGAGAGTTAAAGCTAGCTATAACACATAGTATTAAATCGATGTCACATATGCGTCCATATAACCATGCATTTATCATAAACATTTTGCAGTAAAGAATCATGAGCTTTTTTAAAAATGAATAAAACCAAACAGAATTAACCAACTATGGATAAACTTTTAACTTATTTTATAGTTTATTTTAAAATTTAGCACTTACAGGTACGAGAAACCACAGCAAACATAACCCACATCACCTCTGGCCTCTACAACGTTCTGCAGACTTCCAGTCTCTCCCTCTGGTTCCTCCGGCATCTTTACTTCAGACATCTTTTCTTTCCCTTTCCCTCTCTTTATTATTCCAGTCTTCTTCCTTCTCCCTCATTTTCTGGACAACACAAAAATTCTTACCAGTCTCTTTGTGATTTCCTTCAGTAGTCTAGAAGATATTGTATGGCTAAAATATTTTAAGCCAGAACAGAAACATGCATACACCATAGCAACATACTACCAATGGGAAGCATCTGAAACTACAGTAGGTTTTTTTCTTTATCTTAACCAATAACAATTTGTAACCAACCCCTCTAAAAGATGACAAATATTTATAACTCACTGGGTCTGAATGATCAAGGCAGCAGTCTCCGAAGCTCAGCAACTATAGGCAGTGACTCTCTGCCCTTGGAGTCAAACCTTGGCCAGGTTTGGTGGTTATGGGAGCCCTACCCTCCAGCATGGGTTGGGAAGGCAAGAAACTTAGGGACAAAAGGCTGTTATTAATCCAGCAAAGATGGCTGCCAGACATGTGGCTGACCAAAGATGGCCACAGCTTAGCCATGTGGCTGACTAAAAATGGTGGTAATCCAAAATGCAATCATATCATATGCTATATAAAAAATTATCCATGTATAGATTTCTAATCAGTTTTCAGCTTCACTAGATTTAATTTTAGTGAATTTTCAACCATATTTAACAAGATAATTTTATAAGCTTCAAGGTACAGAGTATTCACATAGATTATGTTTAATAATTATTTTCATTGTGTCAGCGTTGTTTACATCAAAGAAGACACTTGAACTTCTGCTAAATTCTAATCCCTGACCATAAGTGCAATCCTAGCAGCTGTGGGTGGTGACTGGCTGCTATCAGTAGCCGAGATAGCAAAAAATTATATATATTTAAACCATTTCAGTTTCGATTTTATGCTTGCAACAAAACTGATGAACGCGTGGGAAAACACAGACAAAACTTTCTAACAAAACAAACACATGAGAAATAGACAAAACTTTCTGAAAGACAAAGCTTTTCAATTAGAAATGGGAACAGATGGGAAGGCAACACCTTGCTACATTGTCGTAAAAAGACACAGTAGCGCAGTGTGCTGCCTAGCCATTTTTTCTCTTTAGGATACCAAGTGTAAAAAACAGCTCTGCAGGCCATTGCCTGTACTCCCAGTCAGAGAGCAAGGGAGCAAGGAAAGGGGGGGGGGGGGGTAAATAGCCTACATTTCCTATCCTTTCCAACCTGCCTCTTCAGATGGGGCTGAGGCTCTTCATTGGCATCTGCCTCTTCAGCTGGGGCTGAGACACGTTCCCCAGAATTCTGTGAGATTGAGGTGGAAGCTGGATTTCACCTCTTTTCTGTTGCCAACACTTTCACCTGTTGAGGCAAGAAAGGTTTAACTCAAGAGGGGAGAATCTGTCCCATGTTAGTTGGCAGCATCGAGCCAAACATCAGTGTCACACAAACACATGAAAGTCAAGACAATGACAGGGGCCCAACAGGACTAACAGTATCTTGAGCACAGAATCAACAGGCCTGAGTGTCTGAAAACTGTGAAATGGGAGGTTCTCTACCCTCCAGAAGGGATTTGGAATCCCTTCAGGCAATGAGGTTTGGACCATCTTCCAGACCCCTGCAATCTGAACCCCTACCATGTCTGCTTTGGCTCCACTGATTTCCTCAGAGCAAAGTACCTCAGAGGAATCCATGTCTCCTACTTTGGCTCCAGCTCCACTGGTTGCCTCAGGGCAGAATGCCTGGGAGGATTCCACTTCTCCAGTTTACAGAAGTCAAAAGTGACAGAGCAGAACAAAGACAATAGAAAACAGCAGTCTAGAGATACACAAATCGGTCTGAAACCTTTGGGACTGGGGTCCGCGAAGTCATTCGGGATCCAGGACGAGCCCTCAAATGTTGTACCTGTGTCTCGAGACCTCCAGCAAGACCACAGGGCCTGACTTTCTGATGCAAAAACAAAGGTTTCTTTTATTACAGCCCGGGCAAGGACTTTCTCCTTCACTTGCTGTTGGAGTTGCTGGAAGAAGCCCTTGCTCAGGCTCTTTGTTTTTACGTTGGTAAGCTGTCTTTGTGGTGTTGTTGGGATCTTGTGACATGGGCATAACGGACCAAGTAGAGGAATCCAGGGTGGTTTAGAAGTGTGGTTTAAGAGGGAGGAGGGAAGATAATGGTACGGCACATTATGGCTCAAATCAAACAGGGTGGGATTAAAGCTCAAGGGAAGAAGCTGGTCTTGAATGGTCTGGAGAAAGTTTCACCTGAGGGGCTGAAGGGAGAGAGACTCGGTGGAAATTCATGTAAATATGGAACAAGATGTTCTTGAGAGAGAACAGAGAATCCTGGCTTGTGATAGTTGGTCAGGAAGCTTGAAGAATTGCTGATGGAGATTGGAAAGTCTCAGATTGGGAATTCAAGAGGGACCCTGAGGTGGATTCTCTTTTTTTGTAAGAAATTTATCAGAGTTTTCAATGCCATGGACAAAGGTCCTAAAGTGAGCCTGTGAGACAAACTGGGGATTCTTTCTGGGTTTCTTAGCAGGAGGGAAAGAAGGCTTTTGTGCCATCCCACTTAGTTACTCAGTAGCTCAGGGCATGGCAGGCTGGTGGCTTTTACCTTTTGGGGGAAGGGAGAAAGATCCAGTTCTTCTTGACTGAAGAGTCACAGCAGGGAGTTTGTCAATTTCCCCTGGTTCAGTTACCTGGGGATCTGTAGAATTCTTTCTGAGAAGTGAGGATTACAGACTCACAGATTGTCACAGCAAGGTACTGCTCACCCCCCCCCCCCAAACAGCAGGGGAGATTTAACAAAGAGGCCTGAATTACTCCTGACAGAAACCTACCTGGTTTTCCACAGTCACTCAGGGGAGAAGAGGGTGTTGACTATAGACATAACAAAGGCTCCTGAGACAGAAAAGGCAGGTAACACTGGCGATTTAAGGGGAAGCAGGTGGACCAGAAGCCTGGGAGAACCCTGGATAGATTTCATGGGGCATGAAGGAAGACATGATGGTGATGAGATACATTGGTAGAACTAGTTAGAAAGAGATGTCACATGAAAATGCCGTGTCCAGGGAGCTGGGCATAATGGAGAAGACAGATGAACAAGAGAAATGTTGAGAAGTTTCATCTATCTGTCTGTCTGTCTATCTATCTATCTATCTATCTATCTATTTATTTTTGTAAGTAATTGAGTGATGTATTTAAGATCATATCAAGTTTAGCTCATCATTTTCCAAAATTTGTCCCTTGAAATATTGTTTTAGGGGTTTTTCATAGTTGTGTGAAAAAGAATACCACTTTATCTTGTCTTTCACACCTTTGATGGTTTGTTATTCTTAGATGGCTAGCTGGCAAGTTTTTCACAGAGGACATTTTGACACATTGTAAGGAACAGTGTTTTATGGACACCAGCTTGAGATGAAAAACCTGGTATAGAGTTCTGCCCTTGAGGAGGATCTCAGCGAAGCACCCCTCTTCTATCAGAAGGCCTACACCGAGGACTGGTTGGAATTCACCTCACCAGTCATCAGTTTCCTTGAGATGAACTGTGTCCTCAAGACTATACAGAGTGCAGGCTGCCCTTTGTGTGTGTTAAATGCTTTAGCTTCCATTGTAAGTCATTCTCAGCACAGACACAAGCTGAGCTGCCTGGATTTGAATTCCGATTCTATCATTTTTTTACTACTTGTATGTTTAAGATAGTGTTATTTTCATCTGTATGCTTCAGTTTTGTTTTTTCTTCAACTAGAAAAAAATCTTCATTTAAAAAATGTAGAAATAATAGTTCCAGTCTCAGTCTCATAGAAGTGATGTGACAATAAGGAAATTATGATATGTAAAGCATTTACAGAAGGGTATATCACAGCAGATATTTTGCTACACCAATACCACTCCACCTCTTTCTCTACCACTACTATCATTACCATCAGCGTTACCATCATTATCACGAACCCCACCATCAGCAGCAGCAGTACCACCAACAACATCACTATCGGCACCAACAACACCATCACCATCAGCACCAACACCATCACCATCAGCACCAACACCAACACCATCAGCATCAGCACCAACACCATCACCATCAGCACCAACACCATCAATATCAGCATCAGCACCAACACCATCAGCATTAGCACCAACACCATCAGCATCAGCACCAACACCATCAGCATCAGCACCAACACCATCAGCATTAGCACCAACACCATCAATATCAGCATCAGCACCAACACCATCAGCATTAGCACCAATACCATCAGCATCAGCACCAACACCATCAGCATCAGCACCAACACCATCAGCATTAGCACCAACACCATCACCATCAGCACCAACACCATCAATATCAGCATCAGCACCAACACCATCAGCATCAGCACCAACACCATCACCATCAGCACCAACACCATCAATATCAGCATCAGCACCAACACCATCACCATCAGCACCAACACCATCAATATCAGCATCAGCACCAACACCATCAGCATTAGCACCAACACCATCAATATCAGCATCAGCACCAACACCATCAGCATTAGCACCAACACCATCAATATCAGCATCAGCACCAATACCATCAGCATCAGCACCAACACCATCAATATCAGCATCAGCACCAACACCATCAGCATTAGCACCAACACCATCAGCATTAGCACCAACACCATCAATATCAGCATCAGCACCAACACCATCAGCATCAGCACCAACACCATCAGCATCAGCACCAACACCATCAATATCAGCACCAACACCATCAGCATCAGCACCAACACCATCAGCACCAACACCATCAATATCAGCACCAACACCATCAGCATCAGCACCAACACCATCAGCATCAGCACCAACACCATCAGCATCAGCACCAACACCATCAGCATCAGCACCAACACCATCAGCACCAACACCATCAGCATCAGCACCAACACCATCAGCATTAGCACCAACACCATCAATATCAGCATCAGCACCAACACCATCAGCATCAGCACCAACACCATCAGCATCAGCACCAACACCATCAGCATTAGCACCAACACCATCAGCATCAGCATCAGCACCAACACCATCAGCATCAGCACCATCACCATCACCATCAGCACCAACACCATCAGCACCAGCACCAACACCATCAGCATTAGCACCAACACCATCAATATCAGCATCAGCACCAATACCACCAGCATCAGCACCAACACAATTAGCATCATCATCAGCATCAGCATCAGCACCAACACCATCAGCATCAGCACCAACACCATCAGCATTAGCACCATCAGCATCAGCATCAGCACCAACACCATCAATATCAGCATCAGCACCAACACCATCAGTATCAGCACCAACACAATTAGCATCATCATCAGCATCAGCACCAATACCAACACCATCAGCATCAGCACCAATACCACCAGCATCAGCACCAACACAATTAGCATCAGCACCAACACCATCAGCACCAACACCATCAGCACCAGCATCAGCACCAACACCATCAGCATCAGCACCATCAGCGCCAACACCATCAGCACCAGCATCAGCACCAAAACCACCAGCATCAGCACCAACACCATCAGCACCAGCACCAGCAGAGAGGTAGCCTTCTGTAATTTAGAAAGGCTCAGTGGCTTTGCAAATGAAAGCTGACTTTGGGAATGCTTTTCCCTAGAGAGTTTGAGTTGAAGTAATAATAGATACAAGTTGGTTGGCCTTGCAGAAACTGCTATTAACTGTGTGCTTCTCACCACACACATTTCCAAAATATCGCTAATACTTTGATCTTCAGAGTGAACTTCAGCAATGTATTGCTGTCTTTTAAGTCTAAAGTTCCTTGTATCATGGTGACTCCTCCCTTAACCATAATTTATGTTTATTGTTATTTCACAACTATAATTTTGCTACTGTTATGAATCATAATGTAATATCAGTGTTTTCTGACTGTCTTAGGTGACCCCTATGAAAAGACCAGTTGACCCCAAGAGTTTGCAGCCCACAGGCTAACCTGGGTGGAGGCACCTGGTGGTTGGAATATGTCCTAGATACCAGGGTGTCTTTGACTACTCTTCAGAATCTACTCTGAGATGGCAGACAAAGGTGATGAATGCTGCTTCTCTCTGTGAGGGAAAGGTACGTTTACAAGCAATTTTGGAAAGAGTGAGTCAGAACTACAGCTTTGTTGTAACTACCGTATGAGGGTGGAAGATCCAATTTAAAGTATTGTCTACAGAGTGTCCTGAAAAACTAGAGAGACTAGGTGAAGCTGTAGATAAGTGGATGCATGGATGGATGGATGCATGGATGGATGGATGAATAAAACAAAGATACTTTAGACACAGACACATGCTGCCATGCCCTGGCCTTTTACCTAACTACTGGGTCCCTAACTAAGCTTCTCATGCTAGTACATACTTTACAGACTGACCTATCTTTCCAGAGTTTTAAAATTACCGCTGGATTTCTGGGACCTTAATAATAATGTACTTTGGTTTTATGTTATGACTGCAATTTTTAAAAACATGTTTATCTTGTTTTACATTAATTGAACTACATGTTTGAATTTATCTTTTTTCCAGTGTTTAAAATATATTTAGCCTAAATTTTAATAGTTTTAAGTCTGTCAGTTAACTAGTATTTCTTATTTATCACAGCCAATCATTTCAACCTCTTCTTTTGCATCTTTAGAATATTGTTGTTCCGTTCCTTCTTGGCAATTCCTACCTGAAGCTGCTAGGTTGGACTTCTTTTTGCTTGAACTCAAAGTGAGATGCAGGTAATACTGAGCTTTGCCAGCTGGGACCAAGTGGGTGGAGGAGGATTGTCCTTATTATTGTCTAGGGTGGAATTTAAGTCCTTTCCAAATGCTTGGCTCCCAATTCCCATTCTCAGTGCCTATGAGGCTCTCTTCCAGTTAAACTTCTGCTACTTGGAGAAAGAAATCTTCCTTGCTACCTGATTCTTTTGGACCCTTGATGCATGAAATACCACAATCTCCACTGTTCACTTTTCCTAGGACCGCTGTGTGTTTACTTCTGTCTCAGTTACTTTTCTGATGCTCTGCTAAAACATTATGACCAAGGAAACTTATGAAGGGTTGATCTGGGTTTATAGTTCTAGAAAGTTAGAGTCCATCAATCAGGCAACAGGAAGTCATGGTGACTGAGCAGCAAGCTCAGAACTCATATCTTAAAGCTGCAAACAAAAGGCAGAGAGAATAAAGTGGGAATGATGTTTGGTTTTTGAGACCTCAAAGCCCACCCCTAGTAACATACTTCCCTCAGGAGGCCACACCTCCTAAGCGTCTCCTATCTGTCAGCTGAGGATCAAGGTAAATGCTCAAGACTATGAGGACGTCTTATCCAAACTACCCCAACTTACGTGTGCAAACATGTGCATCTAATCCTCCAAGAATCATGTTCTCTTGCCTTTTTTTCCTGTCACTGTTTGCTTCTCTTTTTCTCTATGTTGCTTTACAAGGATCCTTGTTGCTGACCAATGATAGATGATAGTTTGGTCTTGGAGTGAGGTAATGTTGGGTTTAATCACATTTAAACGATACAACATTTGTCTAAGAAAGACAAGAATGGATCAGCTCTAAGTGCTTCAAAAATTATGCTTCTAGATTTTAAACATTCCCTCTTTACAACTGTATAAGCAATTGTTAGGGTACTTAAATTTGTCCATGCCTCTATCCTGATTATTTTCATAGCTTCTATTTGTTTGAGAAATAAGCTGGAAATTTGATTATCTCCAATAATGAGACTTAGCGTCTGGAACATGACTCTTAGAAAAGTAATTGGCTTTTAATGCTTTTCCTCATGATCTTTACAGCTCTATTTGAATTCAGTAGGAATGCAAGAAACTTGGGAATTAGTTTTTTATTTATTATTTTTTTGATAGTGAGAGCCTTGATTCAGGAAAAATTATTTATAAACCATCACTTCATTCCTTATATTGACAGAAAGCTATCTCCTCTTAGTCACATGACAAATTATAGCACATGTCCTCATTTCAAGATAGTAACATACATGTGCAGGCTCTAGCCATTCTAAATAATTTGAATAAACATGGGCATCCAGACCACTGTGGGTTATATTTAAATCATGGACCATTTCAATTTACATGGGTTTCAGGTTTCATTTATTCAAAACAATATACTGGGATGCTTCTTTATTTAATACCCTTGAAGCTGATATTTTTAAATCTTATGATATAGAGTTGATGTGTTTCTGGAACAACAAAAACCTTGTATTAGTAATTTACCATTATTGACATTTGTTACAATGAAGTTTTATGACCCTGGGCGGCTAGAGGTCCAGACCCACAGACCTGCCGTCCCAGAGCACCTAGCCGCCTGCCACTATTTAGGCCCCCCAAAGTGACTCAAACACTTACATTAAGTTCATGCTGTTTGGACCTCTGGCCAGATGGGGTCAGAAATCTCATTGTAACAGACATTTTTGTCTTTTAGTTTAGTTACTGCTGAACAGCAGAACTGATACCTAATAAAAGTAAGGAAGCGAAACCCTCAGAGAGAATTCTTTTTAGAGGAGAAATTGAAAGCCATAGGATATGCCTGACCATACCTATTGCTTGGTTTTACCAATGATTTTCATGCTAAATCACTACAAAACTTTACAGAGAATGGGCTTTGAAGATAAGTAAAAAATCTGCTTCAAAGACACATTAAATGTCTTTGATTTTCGAAGATTAAAAAGATAACTATTTTGGTCTTCTTATTAGAGTCATTTTTGGCCATATTTCAGGAGGAAGTTGAATGATTTTTTTTTTCTAAATAACTCACCTAATTTCAGATATCCTAAAAAAAATCCTCAACTTTTTGTTCCTTTTTTTTTTTTTTTTTTTTTTTTTTGCATGGTTGTAAGAATGAGCTCTGAAAACAAGTACATAATGTAACATTGGTGAAGATAGACACCGTCAGCCAAAGTACCATAGTTTTATGGGACCAGGGGCTACCATTGTCCCCCAATTCTCCCCAATGATGGCTCCTGTTGCCTCAATGCATTTTCTTTGAGTATTATGCTTTGGGGACTTCCAGGTTCCTCACTAACAAGGCCTTGGTAGTGTATCATTAGCCACTCTGACAGAAAGATCCTTAGGGAATATGGAATTGAACCAGGAAGTGTAGGCTCTCCAGGCAGACAACTAAGAGAGACAATAAACCTCTGTACAACTCCTCATTTTCCAGCAGGTACATCTCTGGACTGTCAAATGTTTTCTTATAAAATCTTTCAAGAGCCCTGCAATTCAGATCAGGTAGAGGAAAAAGGTCTAGTGATTTGCCCAAGGCTGTACAGCTCATTAGCAATATGCTAGAATGACCAAGGCGGCGATGACTATACCACTTGGCTTCTCATGGGGTATTGCCAAGCCTACTCCACATAAGAATACTTCCTGGCCTTGTGAGATAAACGGTAATGACAACAGGCACCAAAGTCCCATACACAAGGGTCGTTTCAGTGTTTGTGAAATGACAGTGATTATCTGACTGAGATTTCAGCCCAAAAGAAAAATAAAATGAAAAATCCGTCCAGTACTGGAAGATAACATAGATGAAATATCTCTGCAAAGATAACAAAGAAATATTTTTGAAGTATCAGATAATAAAAGCATCACTTACAAATTTAGTGTCCCAAATGGCTGCCTCAGAAACCTTTGAGCTTAGTGACAAAGGATGTTGGCTTAGCTGTGCCAAGCTAATGACACAGAGGAGGGAGATCAATATCCATTAGTCAAAACTTCATGGATTAAAAGAATAAACACGGCAGGCAGAACATAAAAGCTAATGAAATTTTAAGTGATTCCATAACTGCTTAAAAACCATTGAATCATCATATGTCAACATAACAGGCATAAGATTTGGGGTGGGGAAAGATTCTCAAAAGCAAAATAAGAATCCAGTGCTGCTTATGCTCTGGGATTGCATATAGATTGAACAGTAAACAGAAGAGTCTTCTTCTTAGATGGTCAGTGTTCAGTTCTGCTGCTACTCCTTCTCACGCCCTCCCCACATAGATTCAGAGTTGCATGTATGTAATGCATTGCTGGTTGGGTTTATGCATTCTCTCTCTCTCTCTCTCTCTCTCTCTCTCTCTCTCCCTCCCTCCCTCCCTCCCTCCCTCCCTCCCTCCCTCCCCATCTCTGCATGTCTTTCTCTCTGGATTTCCTTCTCCTTCTCTGCTATGCTGAGATTACAAATGCATCATGTCTGCCCCCTTCTTTCTTTCATGGGTTTGGGGGACAAGACTCTATTGACTGAGCCATCTCCCAAACTTCAGATACTGACATCTTGAATGTGGAGTAGAGTGTGGTAACTGCCTTCGAAGAGCTTCAGACTTCATGCAAAGGCAGACTTTGGAAGGGGGAGACGAACATTCCCCAGTGCTGTTCATTCTGTTTGAAGAGAACGTCTGTCTGTCGTCTTTACCTGCTATCTGGCTAGGATGTGAAAACCAACAGAGGGAAGTGTAGATCTGGATTCAGCCGGACTTTTCTGCCTGTGGGAGACAGCCGTGAATCTAAAGAAAAATAGCTTATTTTGTGTTTTTCCTTATTTCTTCTCCCCATGGCTTGTGGGTTTCTCTCAACATTGCAGCATACTTCAATTTTAATGACAAAGCCTGTGATAATTTGTCCAGGGACCACACTCATCTCAGTCTGCTTTGTTCCTCTTTAAAGTCTTGGTGGAGGCTGAATTTATACAAAACGTTTTAAAGTGACTCAGACAAAACCAGATGTAACTCATCTGAAAAAGAAAATTATGTAGGTAAATTTGCAAACAACAGAAAGCAAGATAAAGCAATCTTTTGCCCATCCCACAAAGAAACTCTCATAGACACACCAATGAGCTACATGCAGTGTGCTGCCTCTGACCTTTCCCTAGCTGGCCTGGTAATGGGTTATTCTTGGTTGTAGTGTCCTGCCATAAATAATTATCTGTTTTCATCATCTTTGTACTCTTGGTGAATGAATCCAGGTGTAAGAGCCGGAGAAAGTTCTGTCCAGTAATTTCTGAGAGAACATGGTTTATACCTTCCTTCTTTTGCGTACCTCTCCTCTTCATTCAGAATACTTTCAAGGAGTTCCTTTTATTTGCCAGTTCCAGGTTCCAAGGGCTGTGGACACTGCAGATACAGCCTTCACAGGCACCACTTGGGGATGGGGTGGGGAGGGTGGTGCCAATGGGGGAGACAGTTTCAGCGGTGCCTGGTGAGGGAAATGGAATCAAGACCGTGTCACCTAGGAAACAAGTGTTGGCTTAGGGAGCGAGTAGGATGTATTCAGGCAGAGGGCAGGGACAGATGGTCAAGGATTCAACCTGAGGAGCAGCAATGTGAGTGGCCATCTCCATGTGAACAGGAAAAGCAGACTACTGAGTGGGAGAAGCAGGAGGCAAGGCTGGGGAAATAACTGGTACCATATCCTAAAGAACCCTCTTCTAGTCACTGATGGCTTTTCTCTCCTCTTGCAGAGACACAGCTAGGGACAAGACTTGGGCCTCTAGGCTGAATCACCTTTCGTATAAATGAGAGGTTTATCTTTATTAGACTTACGTGTCAGCTTGAAATTTGAAATGAGGGGGTGTACAACCTGAGGGTTTTCTCTTGTGTCTGATCCAATACACAGAGAGAAGCAACTTTGCTTTGGGGGCTCAAGAGCCACTAGGATTGTGTATTTTCATTAAGAATTAACTGTTGCCTAACATCAGAGACTTAGAAAGATGGAGGGAAGCTGTTCTTGGCTTCTTATTGCAAGAGATTTTGTGAGAAAAAACATGTTCTACTTATTGGTTCTTATAAACCAGAGTATTTCTCAATTGACCAAAGGATATTGATGCTCTGTAAGTTATTAACATTTTCATATTTCTAAGTATGGTGTATGTGTGCGTACATGTGTGTGCATGTTTGCATGCACACTAGAGGTGTCCACAGCTGAGTGTACTAACATTGTTCACTTGTGAGAAGCACCACGGGTGTGGTGAAGCTTCCTCCTGTGGACTCCTCTGTGAAGAAGGACAATACTATCTGGACACATAAGGCTGTGACAAGGACATTTATCAGCCTCTGTTTTCACCTGGAGATGTCTTCTTTGAAGGGGAGAAAAGTGGCTTTTCTAGGCTGGAGATGGCAGAACCTGCTATTACGTCAAAAGCATCTTTCTGCCCTGTGAATTAGCTGTCACTCTCTCCTGATCATGAGGCTGAAGGACCATTGACCTTTAGGTAGTCATTAAAAGACTATATTTTTTAAGAGTTTTGTGGGAAGAATTGCTGAAGAGGAAAAGTTTGATCAAAAATAAATGTACTTTTTTCAGGCCTAGCTAGTGGGGCTAGGCAGAGCATGTGGCTTGTTTACTCTATGTCCATTTTCCATTTCCTTTTCTCACTAATATTTCTTTTTCTTAGGATGAAGATATAACTAGATGAAAGGAAGGGTCTGTTTATTCCCAAGTATCTCTTGTACCTGGGACCTGATATGAATTTGGCCAATAAACACAATTCACAGTGTCATATTTCTGAAATTTTCTCACTATGGAAACTGCACTTTCTAACTTCCCCATGCTCTTCATTCCTTCTTTCTGCCTGAAATCTGGACATGGTATTTGGGCACTAGAGGCAGTTAGGAAGTTCCTAAGGGAATCACAGGAATGTTGGACCTGAAATCCTGGGGCTTCTGAGCCAGGGTGGCAGCTGCTACCCTCAAATTTCATCTTAATTGACGACAGCTGACGCTTACATGTATAAATCACAGCAAACAAATTTCTACTAATTGCAGACAAACCCAATTCTTGTCAGGCATACCTGCTTCCACAGAAGAAGGGATCAACAGTGAAGAATCATCTTGGGAATGGCATCAAGGACATTCTTTCAGGACATAAATGCAGAGGTCTGTCTACTCATGGTAGAAGCTCAACAAGAGTCTGGATCAGTGAGAAGAAATTATACATGCCAAGTGTTCTGATCTCTCCCCATGCCCAAGACACAGCCTGGGCACTGCTAATGTCTTTGTTTCAGTCTGACTTAATTCTAAAGAACTAGTTTTGGTTAAATTATCACTGAGCATCAGAAGCCTATGAGATAGTGGCGCTATGCCTAATACAGCTTGGCTTTATTCTTCTCTTGTTAGAAGGAATAAGGACTAGGGTGTGATGTGAGGGAGGATGAGTATAGCTGTGCCTCTCATTACTTAGTTCATCAAATCATTATTCCTAGAGCCTGCTATGCACTAGGCCCAGAGTCAAATTCTGCGAGATAATGATGAACATTACAGATGCCATCTTTATCTTATGGTTCAAACTCAGGACCATATTTTTAGATTATTAAATGCGTACATGTCAGATATTCTATTAGATGATTGTATAAGTTATCATATATATTCTTCATATAATTCTATCATTATACATCACTTAATATTTTATCTTTCCCTCCCTCCCTCCCTCTCTCCCTCCCTCCCTCGCTCCGTCTCCCTTCCTTCCTTCCTTCCTTCCTTCCTTCCTTCCTTCCTTCCTTCCTTCCTTCCTTCCTTCCTTCCTTCCTTCCTTCCTTCCTTCTTTCTTTCAAGTCAGTGTATCTCTGTATATAGTCTCATCTGTCCTGGAACTCACGTTGTACACTAGGCTTGCCTTGAACTCAGAAATTCACCTGCCTCTGCCTTCTGAGTTCTGGAATTAAAGGTGTGTATCATTACCGAAAGCTCTATTTAGAAGTAAAAAGTACTAGAGCAGTTTTCTGAGTGTTATAATTTCCAGAAGGGTTTCTGTCTGACTTCTAGGTTATAGTGACATCCACCTTGAAAATCCCTGTTGCTTATGTTTCTGTGAGGAAATATGTAAACTCACAGACTCCAGTGCAGGCATAATGATTAATAAAAATAAAGGTGAAAATAGACACTGGGTGGGGTTGAAAACAGGCTTCTTTAGGTATCAGGAAGGAGGAGATAGAGCATCCTATGCACAGCAGAGAGGGAGGTGTGCTGAGATGGTGTGATGGATGTACACTCTCTTTATTGCCATAGACTGGTATCTTCTTGCTATCTATTTGAGATATTTTCAGCAAACCCCCTTCTTTTCTTGTGACTTTTGCTAGTTCTTCGGGGTAGCGATTTTCTTCAAGAAGGAAATACCCTTCTCCTGGAGGCTAGAGAGAGGCTTGTAGTACTCAAGAGGCTAAGAGAACTTATTGAGGCTCAAGAAATACATAAAATTATAAGATCAACAAGACCTGTGTGGTGTTTTGACTAAGAATGGCCTCTATGGACTCATGTATTTGAATGCCAGCCACCAGAGAGTAGAACCGTCTGAAAGAGTTAGAAGGATTAGAGATGTGTCCTTATTGGAGAGAGGGCGTTGAGATTTCAAAAGCCGTGCCAGGCCCAATCTCTCTCTCTCCCTCTGCCTGTGGATCCTTAGGATGTAGCCCTCAGCTACTATTCCAGCCCCTGCGTGTATGTTGCTATGCTCCCTACCATGGTGATAGTGGATTAACCCTCTAAAACCATAAACAAGGCCACCCCCGCCCCAATTAAATTGTTTCTCTTTTAGGAATTGTTTCTGTCATGGTGTCTCTTCACAGCAGTAGAACAGTGACTAAGATAGCTGGTCTCAAAGTTGCATATGCAATGAACAGTGAAGATTCTCTTTGGTGGAGCTTCTTGTAAACTGGGCAGAGAGCTCCATGAATTCGGTTTTTATTCTGAAGGTAATTCCCAGAAGTCCATTTGTTCACTAAGCTAGACTCAGATGGAATATTTTCTTTGGTCTGTAATTCGAGAATAAATGTTTGTTTCGATGTCTCTAGAAAACATCACCCAATGTAGGAAAAGACCAGGTTTGGTATTAGATAAGGTCAAAGAAGAACAGTTTTATCATACAATGGGTAGAAATAACAGATGTCAAACAAAAATTGTATGTTTCAAAATAGTTCAGGCTTGATAATCAGAACGGGATGAGACAAGGTCACTGCCTTAGGTTTTCTATGGCTATGACCAAACACCATGACCAAAAGCAAGTTGTGTGGGGTTTATCTGGCTCACACCCCCACATTGCTATTCATCACTGAAGGACGTCAGGACTGGAATGGAAACAAAGCTGGATCCAGGAGGCAGAAGCTGATGCAGAGGCTATGGAGGGCTTGCTCCTAAGGGCTTACTCAGTCTGCTTTCATGTTGAACCCAGGATCAACAGTGCAGGGGTGATACCACCCACAACTGGCTATACCCTCCCTCATCAATCACTAATTTTTTTTTTAAATATATTAACAGCTAGAATTTATGGAGACGTTTCCTCAACTGAGGTTCCTTCTTTCAGATGACTCCAGCTTGTGCCAAGTTGGTGTAAACTAAGCAGTGCAGTCACATAAGGCAGAGCTTTGGCTGTCTGATAGGAAAGAGAAGAGAAGCCTTTCCAGCACCATGTTTGAGATTTCTATTCTATACTTTGTAGAACTGGATCTCCTACTTCTGGTGCCATATATATATATATCCCATACATTCATTATATTTCTCTCACAAAATTTTTGTGTCCCTCCTAGAGCATATTTAAACTTTAAGTTAATTTGAGGTTGAGCTGTCTGGCTTTTCTTTTATACAAGAAAAGACTTCATTGGAGTATTCAGAAGCTTTTTCAAAAGAGAAATGGGGAAATCTAGAAGTTGTTTACCTAACTGTGCCGGGGATTGTCTGACCTATGACTTAAATTTGCAAATAGATACTCTCCCAGGATTAGTTTTCTTTCTTCTGAGAACATTTCACTGTCCATGATGACAGTCGTACTTGTAGTTCATCCCAAGTGGGGTCTGATTGAGTTGACCCTGTCTATTTAGCATGGACACCACAGCAGAATCCAAAGACGAAACCAATCAGCTAGGTAGGAGCAGTTCTTTGTTTTCTGATTAGTTGATCAGGGGCAAGGATATTTTCCCTTAGATTTTCTGTAAGACAGCCAATCTGCCATGATATTTTGGTGATAGGAGCTTTCCTTGAGAAAAGCATCTGTGTTACTTCAAACAAAGTATTTGAAAGAGAAAGAGCAATTATACATTGCCCGAGGAAGCCTTTAAAAAAAAATAGAGATAAATCTTCAAAAACTCAAGTTGAAAAATTAGCCATGATTTTCTTTCTCCCACAGAGACAGCACAGAACATTCAAAATATTGCTTCTTCACATTTGGCTTCCATATTCTGTTTTACAGGGAACCTCCTGAGGTGATTAAAACCAACCTCGTGGTCCCTTCCCTTTCTGTAGAGGATCACTGAGATCTTATTCTCTCAGGTTTACATCCTACTCAGTCAGATGTGATCATCATTTATCTCCAGATGTTTTGAGATAATGGCTTTCTATTTCTCACTTTTATTTTTTCAATAACACTTCCTCTAATTCTTGTATAATTTAACAAATTAAATCACATCTTTCTTCAGACTTCCTTTTTAGTTTAAGTTTTGCTATCTCTTTCAAAAATCTCTTTTCAATGCCTTCTTAATGATACAGAAATTTTAGATGTAATTCAGACTAAATTCCCATAACATTAATGCATACACTAGTATTTCAAGGACACAGGAAGTTCTTATGAGCTATTTTAAAATGTACTTTAATGTTCTTGGTTTCTACTTAAAACTGCTTAAAGTATACATTTCCATTTTTCTTAAGTTTTAGAAAATGCGGACTGGATATTATTTAAACACTTAAATGTTTACTTTTATCGAAAGTAAAATGTTGAGTAATTAAAAAAATAGAGTATCCATCTACTTCTCATATTGATGTTCTTTTATATCCAAGTTTATTTAGTTCTAACCTGTGTCATTCTAGGAGGTTTGAGGTCCTACATCGGTGTTCTTTGGGATAAAAGTTGCAGTTCTAATATGTGGGAACATTGTTTTCTCACAAAATGCTGGGAGTCTGTGTGGAAGTTTTCCTTAAAAAAAAAAAAAAGGCTTCTTAGAAAAGGGTTTATTTAACTCAACATGCATTTGCTAAGCACAAGTATGTTTCTGGACTTGAGTAAGAGATTCAAAGATGGATGAAATTGCATCCTTTCCCTCAAGCTGCTTGGAAGAGGTATATCATCAGAGCAAGGTATCAGCTGTGGGAGAATGTGAAATGGGAAGAATAATTGTAACTGAGAAAATGTGGACAGGAGTCTAAGGAGCTGACAGCATCGCTGGATAAAGAATGTGATGGTTAATCTTATTTTCAATTGGGCTGGATTTGAAATCACCCCAGAAGTGAAGTGTATCTCTGTGCATGCCTGCAAAGACCTGTGCAGAGTGGTCTAACTTATTATGAAGATAAGACCCACCCTGAATTTGAACAGCAACAACCCATTGATTTCAGCCCCAGGTTGATTGAAAAAGGAGGAAGCCAACCAAATACCTGCACTCCCATTTGTTAGCTTCCTGGCTGCCTCTGCTGCTGTGCCTGTCTCACCTCAAGGCACTGCACAGTTCTGAACCATGACTCAAATGAGCTCCTTTTCCAATAAGCTGATTTCTGTTAGATATTTGCAGGCAAAGAGAAGGCAAGGAGCTGGACTCTATTGGTAAGGTCACGTGAGAAAGTCTTCACACAGGCTCTACTGGGAAGGTCTTGTGGGAAAGTAGTCACACCAGAGCTGTATAGGGAAGGTCATGTGAGAAAGTCTTCACACAGGCTCTATTGGTAAGGTCATGTGAGAAAGTCTTCACACAGGCTCTACTGGGAAGGTCTTGTGGGAAAGTAGTCACACCAGAGCTGTATAGGGAAGGTCATGTGAGAAAGTCTTCACACAGGCTCTATTGGTAAGGTCATGTGAGAAAGTCTTCACACAGGCTCTACTGGGAAGGTCTTGTGGGAAAGTAGTCACACCAGAGCTGTATAGGGAAGGTCATGTGAGAAAGTCTTCACACAGGCTCTACTGGGAAGGTCTTGTGGGAAAGTTGTTATACCAGGGCTATGTTAGGTGGAGATCATGTCGGAAAGTCTTTGAATCAGAGTGGATGGAGGTAAAGCCCAAAAGGAGAGTAGACGTTTAGTCAGGTACAGGTGAAGAGCTATGGTCTAAATCTGTTACCCTGAAGTTTATATATTTGAAATTTAGTATTCAGATCTATAAACTAAGGATTATTTCAAACTTAGAGGATCATTCAGACATACTTAAGATTAGATGGCATAGGACTATGACCTCATGATGCTGATAGTAATTTTGAAGGAGAGAAACTTCAGCTATCACATTGACTCTATGTCATTCCATGTAATGATGCTACCTAAAGACCCTCAGTCAATGTCATCAATCTCTTGAACTTCTCAGCATCTGGGTTAAATGAGCATTTATCCTCTATAAACTACAAAATCTCAGGTGCTTTATAATAACAAGACGAAGTAGATTAAGCCAAAGGCCAAGTATTTCAGTTAGAGGACAAACCTCAGGCAATGACAGCTCTGTGTGCAGAGAGGTTAGAGACCCAGAGCTTGTTAGCACCATCCCATCTGGTTATAAAATAATCAACAGCACCTGTGAAGGCTGTTACATCAGCCTACAATGGTTGATTAAATAATGCACCCCAAATATATTGATATCCCAAGCCTCAGAATTTAGTAATATTAGCAGATGGAGTGAAATACCACCTCCAACAGGAAAAGAGGGGTAAATTAAGGATTCTGAGAGAGACTATCCTGGTTATCTCCATGGGGTCTACCTAAGGGAAATCTCATATTCCAAGGGAGAGGTAAGGAGAGGTTTGATGCAGGGAACAGAGCAGAAGGGGGAGGGGGAGGGGAGAAAGAGAGGGAGGGGAGAGGAGAGAGATCTGAAGATGGAGGAAGGGGATCTGAACCAAGAAATACAGCTCCATTAATACACTAAATAGGCAAGGTGTGGATTCCTTCTAGAGGGTTCATTGTGTACAGCCCTGCCAACGTCTTGACTTTAACTTGGTGAAATGAATTTCAAGGTTTTTGGCATTCATTATGCCACAGGAGGGAGCAGACATGCTCACTAAATACTCACCAATGACCTACAATATTCAAGACACTGTGTAAAGATATTCTGATTTTCCTCTTGATGTAGAAGGACAAAGACATTTCAATAAAGGCGAATTGTCAGAATTCCTGGAGTCATCATGGAAGAATGGGTTAGTAAGATTGTAAAAATGAAATATAGCCTGTTATAAAATAAATATTGATGGACAAGCAGGTCTGTGACACACACAAATTCATGGAGGCTATAACTGCTTGCATAAGACCTGTATAAGATCAATCCAATTAAATTCACTGTATGGCTAAGGAAGAGGTTCATGAAGCCCTACCCTGAGCTGAGAAACTATTGGCAAATGTTAGCTTTTCGGGGTTGGAGAGTTTGTTTACTTAGGGATTTGGCCCCTGGGGTCTACTCATGTTCTGTAGCTGGTTCTATACTCATGCCTATACGGGCAGTGCTAGGTAGACTCTGTTATAAAAAGAGCGGGCACATGAGGTTTGGTGGAAATATGGGGAAAAATTCAGAGGAAACAGGAGGTGGAATTGATTGAAACACATTTTTGTATGCTTGTATAACAGTCTCAGACTTTTTTTTTCAAAGAAAAACAATTATGCATCGGGTCCATTTGGAAAAGGAGACTCTTAAGCCAGTTGGTCAGATTAAGAAAGATGATAAAATGGGGCAGAAAAGGAATAAAAGTTGTAAGTAGACATGTGGTAGAAAGGTTTCCATGAGGTGAAGAGAATGGGCTTTGAGAGAGAAAGACTGTTTGAGGAACAAGAAATGGTCTCTATTCCATCTGTAACATAAAACACCAGAGTTGGCTTGGAAGGGAACTTGGATGACAAGGAGCATCTTGTCATCTCCTGTTTCTGCTTCGTCTTTGATGACTGAGCACCAGGGAGGGCATTTACGTCTTCAGTTTATATTTGACATGTCTGGTTAGCCACACCTTTTGATGGAAGCAATAGATGTTGTATATTAAGATATATATATATATGTATATATACATACATACACACATGATGTGGGAATGCGTTTATGCATGCTGTGAATCTCAATCTTTAAATAAAGGAGCTGTTTTGAGCCATGGCAGGCACCATAGAAAAAGTAGGAGGAGAGATCAGAGCTTAGGTAGGAGAAGCAGGGTGAAGTCAGGCAGATCGAGCCAGCCGCCCAAGGAGCAACATGTAAGGAACACGGGTGAGCCACAGGCCACGTGGCCCACAGATTAATAGAAATGAGTTGATTTAAGATGTAAGAGCTAGCTAGCAATGTGCCTGAGCCATAGGCCAAACAGCATGAAGTTAATAAAAGCGTCTGGGTTATTTCTGGGGACCCGGGCGGTGGTGGGTTCCTAAGCAGTCTCGGGCGGCAGGTCTGTGGGTCCAGGTCTCCGGCCGCCCGGGACCGAGAACCCCACTACAACACACACACATATATATACATATATATAACACACATATACATACACACACACACACACATGCAGTGGAAAATTACACCAGTTGTTTGAAGAGTCTCATCTACCACTGGACTAACGTTATGTACTGTGGTAACCTGAATCATACCACAAATTCTTAAAACATACTCTTAAAACTCTAAACTTGAAAATTAAAACTCTATCTAAAGGCAAAGAGCTTTCCCCTGGAACTTAAACAGCTGTTGATGCTGATGCTGTGCTTTGAGACAGTATCTCACACTTGATAAACTGGGATAGCTTATGTGTTGTGTACCTCCTCAGTGCAACTGAAACCTTCTAATGCTGTATGGATGTGAGGAATTACATAAACAAGAAAGACTGGGTCTGTGTGGTGGTAGCTCAGATGTGGGCTCTTGAAGCCATGTCTTATGCCTGTACCTTCAATGTGAGAAATCCAGGCAGGGGAGAGAAGTGACTCCCATAAGTTATTCTCTGATCTCTACACACATACCACAACGTGTGCGCACACACACACACACACACACACACACACACACGTCAAATTAATAAATACATGCATAAATACATAAATAAAAATCATTAAACAAAATTTTAAAGACTGATAGATTTATAAGAAAGTAATGGTACCCCAAGAAGAATGATACTTAGGAGTTAAATCTTAGGAAGAAGAGCCCTTACTCTCAGAATGAAATATTAAAGTGTAATACTTAAGAATATTTCCCCCCCCCCATTATTTTGCTCATGTAATTTGTTTGCAGCAGGCATGATTTAGAAAATATTTTTCTGGGCATTTCCTCGATGGCTGGCACTGGGCTATTGCCACACCGTGTGTGTGTGTGTGTGTGTGTGTGTGTGTGTGTGTGTGTGTGTGTGTGTGTGTGTGTGTGTGTGTGTGTGTGTGTGTGTGTGAGTGTAAATAGATTGGGGGGTTAATCTCTTTCTAATGTGGGTATTGGGGATAGAATTCAAGTTACGGGATTTGGAGGGCTTGGACAAGTGTCCAAGTCTCCTGTTCCAAGGGATACTTTCTCATTTCTGCTGTAAGGTGATCAGTCTCTTGAATAGAAGTAGTTCGGTCACACTGAAAACCCTCAGACTATGAGAATGGAGTCTTCACTTGCCCTCACTCAACATCAGAGTTCCTCTAGCAAACCATGCCAAGGAGGGGTGGAGAACCAGAAGAATGTGCAGAGGCCTGGGGATCGGGATCGTGGGGTCGGCTGGTACACCTTCCCAGCTCAGCACGCTATTTCTTACATTCCGTCACATCTGGCACTTTATGCCTTTAACCGCTCAGAGGAGAAACAACAAAACAAAAAGACCTTCAGAAATCTTCTGTACAATAGTCAGTCAGGATTTGCTTCATGGCGTAACCTGAATGGGACATATTAATGGTGTTTCAAGGACATTGGAAATCACATGCTTGAAGTTAGCAACAAAAATCATCACCACCAAAAAAATAAATAAATAAATAAATCATACACTGAATAAGGGCTTTTAAAGACTCCCTTGATATGAGATCATTCTTTAATAAAGGAACTGTCTTGGTCTATGGCTGGCACCTTAGCAGAGGTGGGAAATCGAAGCATAGATAGGAGAAGGAGGGCAGAGTCAGAGAGACACCATCTAGCTGCCCAAGAATCAACATGTGAAGTTACACAGCTAAGCCACGGGCCACGTGGCAAGACAGATGAATGGAAATGGGTTGAATTAAGATGCAAGAGCTAGCTAGCAATATGTCTGAGACATAGGCAAGAAGAATGAAATTAATATACATAAGCCTTTGTGTGGTTATTTGGGGCTGAGAGGGTCTGAACCTCTGGGTTAGGCTGGAAAGGCTGGGCCAGAACCGCCTTCTACATTCTCCTTCAGACAGGGTCCAAGATAAAGGAAGAAACATTCATGTTTTTATTTCCCTTTCCTAAGAGACCCTTCCTCACATGTGAAAGTTTACCCCAAAGTGTACAGGACATTCATTTGTGTGAATAATTATGTTCAGGCAGGAAAGCCTTCTCCCTGAGTGAATCTCTCTGGGACAATGCCTATTATCCACTGAATGTTCTTCAGGGCAGAAGATGCTCTAGTTCCCCCATTTCTCTGGGGGAAGTGCCCTATGCCTCGGATTCTCACTAAGAACAACTGTCCATAAAAATGTCTATTAAATATGAGCCCTCTGTGGCAAAGAGGCTGCGGCTCCTGTGACAAAGTTTGGGCTGACTATCTACAAATGCGTTCGTAATTACAGAAAAGAGTTCAGTTATTCATTCTCTTTCCTCTTCCCTAAGAAGTTACTTGGGACTGGCTATTGAAGCTTCAAATTCCCACTCAGCACCGAAAGCCCCAAATCCAAGGTTCACTTATGATTTGCCACTCAGCTTCTTCTGTGAACGCACTTGGTTAGCTTGGATATTGATTGCATCAGCAGGGACTTGGCTCCCTCATGGAGTGGACATTTTGTGTACATTCGTGTGTGCAGATATTTTAAACCACTCTGAACACTAGGCATATACATCATAGGCAGGGATTTAGAACATTTTTAAAAATGCACAGAATGACCACAGGGGTTGAGCTTCCTGTGTTGAATTGACTGCAACAGAAACAAAGTAATAATGGATTCAAGAAGACAGGTGCTCTGTCTTGTGCCTTGCAAGGGGTGGGTTGAGGCCAGGGCTGCAGGGCTGATGGGTAGGACAGTCATCAGTTTTTTCCTGAAGGCTATTATGGTCTCCCATGGTCTACAGGAGGGAGCATTGTTCTTCATCCACAGAAACTGGCTTATAGCAGAAGCTCGAGTCTCTCTTCCGCGTGACTCCTAAGAATACAACACATAGCACATGCAGCAACACACACTGCCATCAGTGACTTTTGTTTGCCGTTGCTTATTTATTTTCCTACTACATTAGATAAATTGTGAACTTATTAAATACATGGTGACAAGTTAATTAATGAGACTCAGCGAGACATGGGGCCGAATTAGCACTCTTAGGATAAATGGGGTTCAAAGCTCTAATTACTTGAATTTTGAAGTTGTAATGAGACTACTGACATGTGTAAACCTTTAAGTTGTGTCATTAATTATATTACACGATGATTTTAGAAACCTCCATATTATTTTTTTAAGCATAACTGGAATGATACAAAGACATTTTATAAGTGTAGAGCTTAAATTTTGATAACTGAATGCTTTGAACATCAAGGGCACAATTCAGGATATAATTTAAATCTTTAAAGGTTCATCTGATTTACACCTTTGTGATGAGTTTCGTAGCCATGCTTAAATCCTGTGACCCGTGAGTCCCAATCATCTAAATGAACACACTGCTCCTGAGACTCTAGCACCTAACAGTCTTGGAGGAGTCTTAGAAATTTATATATTTTTATTTTTAAAGGTGATTTGTTTATTTTTATTACTATTGTTTTAACAAATTATGTGTGTATGGGTATTTTGTCTGCATGTATATCTCTGTACCATGTAAGCACAGTGCCCTTAGAGGCCAGAAGATGGTGTCAGATCCCTATAAACTACAGTTATAGGTGGTTATGAGCCACCCCGTGGAACTGGGAATCAAACCTGGGTCCTCTGAAAGAGCAGCCAGTGCTCTTAATCACAGAGACATCTCAAGTGAGACACTTGCACACACACACACATGCATACACACACATACATAGACATGCACACAAACATGCACACATACATACATATACACACAGACACACATACACGTATACACACATATACACATGCATATATACACACGCATACACACACACACACTCAACTTTTCCAAACACTAAGAATCTGTCTTAGATAACTATTATATTACAAAATATCCCTGTCTGTGTCAAATTTTAAAAAAAGAAGGTTATAGCTAACATAAGAAGAACCATATACAATAGGTACAATAATTATATACAATATATACAAACAATAAATGAGTAATGTCCAGTCCATTAACAATTGACAATTCAAAGGAAATATTTCACTAATTATCCTATTTGGATGAGTCCAAAGGATTATACCTAATTCACTTTCTTTCTAACTTGTATTACTAACTAAAAACTATTATTTTGATGTCTCTTAAACTTATACACTTTAACTTCAAAATTTCTTTTCTAAAACTGTCAGTGGAAAATTGTAACTATCTTATCTTTAACTACCTCAGAGACCCAAGACGGAAATAATATTTACCCAAGTAAATAGGAAGCACAAGCAAGCTCCAAAATCTAGAAATGACAGAGATGACATCTATCTGCCTGGACAGTCACCCAAAGTTTCTTTATAAAGTTGGGGCGTCCATCTTCAGCCTACAGGCCCAGAGTCTCTTTTCATTTCAGTGAAGCAGAAAATCTGCTCTGCCCATTTTGGTGTAGTTCAGTCACTTCTCCTTGTGTCCTGAAGAATATCTGACAGTTTTCTCTGAAAAGCAGGAACCTGAAGGACCCTCTCAGCTTGTTCTGTCAAAGTTCAAAGGTCACTTTCAGAGAGAACCTGCATGTCCAGTTTAAACAGCATACTGTCAAGCAGTCAATACAAGAACAGGTTCTTGTCCAGTGGCTAACTGTTGCCGCAAAGAAAGTAGATTCCATATGGAGTTTCTTCAATGCCCATTTTTCTCTTGAAGTAGATTGGTGCTGCCAGGAGCAGACCTGTCTCACTGTCCAGAAAAGTCTAAGTTCTAAAAAATTTTAAATGCCGTATTCTATAGATCCATGAAATGTTTGAAGAAGACCTGTTCATCTAAAATATATTTGTTTGATCTTGAAAACATATCTAATATGACTATGTTTTAATGTATTATCTAACTACTAACTTGCATTACTTTATATTCTAATTAGTTGGTAATAAAAACTTCCATGGACTAGTAACTTGTATTACATTGTTAGATGAACTGGTTAAGTATACCTTGAAAAAGCATAGAGATATTTGTATAGTAATACAATTAATCTCAATATGCACAATTTGTATACAACATACAAAAATCCAATCCAATGTAAAATATTTAAAGTTAGTAAAACCTTTAAAAGAAGATTCCATAATCTTTCCTTATACCCTGTATATCTCTATCCCCTTTTCTTTCTATTTTTTAAACACAAACTTGAATCTAATCATTCTTTAACTTTTTTCTAACCATAACCACGAACAATTTTTAACCAATTTACCTAAACAGTGACAATCATCCAAAACCAATTGAGACCAAAAACAACCTACCCCACCATTTGGGAATGTGGGCACCATGTTCTTAAACTTACTTCCTGCTGTCTGGGGGTGATGGCATCTTTTGGGGATCCTGAAATGAAAAGTTTTGTTAAATGTCAAGTCCTGAAATAAGTGGGTATGTCATTTGTTGTCCAGTCTCTGCATAACAGGAAAGCGCACAGCTTATCTCAAGTCCTGGCCATAGTAGTCTGTGAAGCTGGTTCATCTCAGCGAGCTGTCTCGTAATTGTCCTGAGCAGTTTGTAGTCCAAATCTAATCTTTGGTTGGTGTTTGTCAGCCTAGTGGCTTTGTCAGAGTTCATGTGAAATTATCGTTGTGATGCTCCATCTTCCTTTTGGATACTTCAAGTTGGTAATTAGGCATTGTCATAGATCACTGCAGAAAACTGATAAGAGACTAAAAACCAACACAATGTACAAGAAACTAAATATATAACTATTTATCCAGCATAGGATTAGTAACAATAGAATAGTCTCTTATTTTTTGTTATTTTTTTTTTTTTTTTTTTTTTTACTTTAACAAGTATGCTTGAGTTTAGAGAAGGAGAGAGTCACACTCCAATCCTAAAGCCAGCTTTAAATTATAATTAAACTGGGACTTCAACTTACAAAAAAAAATTTGTAGAGGTTAAGCAATGAGATTTTACCCTAAAGACTATACTGGTACCAATAATTACAATATTCTTTTGCTTGTAAATTTTTGTGGATAGCTTCCCTTTTGCTTTAGATGTCTAGATGTCCAAGGTCTTTTTACTTCTTGAAGATGGGTATTTCCAGTTTCCTGTAAAGACAAAACCAGAAACCTGCCCCCACCCTTTGTTTTTTCTTAAAATTAAAGAATTATAATATGGGTGGATGAGCTATCAATTCTTATTTTTATGAAGTTTCTCTGGTTTAAATGGAGTCTTTATTAATTTTTATGGTATCAATAACTTTTCTTCACCCGTGGAAATAAAAGCAAAACCCCTTCCCCAACGTAGCACATATCCTGGCTTCCATTCAGAGGTTAGTACATCTTTGAAGTAAACAAGCTGATTTAGTTCAGCTGTTTTTTCTGTGGTCCAATGTCTTTCAGCAGCTGTTGTTCCTTTCTCATTAGCATTGAGAAAATTCACAGTTAATAAAGCACTATGTACTCTATCTCTGGAGGTTTTTGTTATTCCTTTCTGTTTATTTAACATATTCTTTAGAGTTCAATTTGATGTCTCTATGGCTGCTTGCCCTGTAGGATTGTGTGGTATTCCTGTAATATGCTTTATATTATAATAAGCAAAAACTTGTTTCATTTTACTAGAGACATATACCGGAGCATTGTCAGTCTTAATTTGTACAGGTATTCCATGATGGTCATAACTTGTAGCAAATGTGTAATTACAGAATCAGCCTTTTCTGAACTCAAAGCAGTTGCCCATTGGAATCCTGAAAATGTATCTATTGTATGATGGACATATCTTAATTTCCAAAATTCTGTAAAATGGAATATATCCATCTGCTAGATTTCATTTCTATATATGCCTTTAGCATTACTTCATTACTTCCTGCTGGCAATGGAGTTCGGTTATAGAAAGAGCAGGTGAGACATCTTTTTATAATTTCTTTGGCTTGTTGCCAAGTGATAGAAAAATCTTTTTTAATCCTTTGCTATTGACGTAATGCTTTTTATGAAATTCTGAGGCCTCTAGTACATTTCCTATTAATAATTTATCAATTTTATCATTACCTTGTGCTAAAGGACCTGGCAGACCCATATGGGATTGAATGTGTGTTATATAGAAGGGATGATTTCTAATTCTAATTATTTCTTGTAACTGAATAAATAATGAAGTTAATTCTGAGTCCTCATTAATAAAATCAGCTATTTTAATGTGTAGAACACTCTTTCTGCATACTGAGAGTCAGTGACTATGTTAAGAGGTTTGGTAAAATCCATTAATACCATTACGATAGCATATAATTCTAACTTTTGAACAGATTTATAAGGGCTTTGAGCCACTTATATGTTCTCAAGTTCTGGGACTAACAGTGTGAGCCACGGCTTCTTCTACCTTTCTGTCTTTCTATGCCTGCCTTAAATGTTCTCTTCACTCAGTTAAGGCGTGGCACCAGCACTGCCTGCCTGGGAGCCTGGAACTCCTTCTGTAAACTAAAATGACCTTGAACTCAGTTTGGAGGATATTCTCTGTGCTGGGATTAAAGGTGTGAGTTACTACTGTCTGATCTTCCTAGACTGACTGTGGATAGATCCCTCTGATATCTCCGAATGTTTTTATTATATTACAAAATATCCCTACAGATAATTCACTTGAGAGTGTTGAGTTATGGATGAACAATGCTTGATGACTTTGAAATGTTATGGGTTTCTGGGAAGTATTTTAGATAATTTTATTTGTATTGAGAACATACAAACCAATCATTCCCAATATTAGTAATTTGTCAAAATAAATTATTCTTGCTTTTTAGTGGTATCCAAAAACCTATTGACTAAGATATATTGCTTAGGAAATTCACCTGATGCTTAAGATTTAGGGTCTCAAATTTTAGCTTCTAAATGTATTTTAGAAAAAGGTCCTTCAAATTTTTGCAGTAGCCCTGTTATTTTCTCTCAACTGAGTGTTTTAAGAACCCGATGAAAAGCGATGTTTGCTTAAGGAAATGGGAATGTAGTGTTATAGACTTTTTAATCTTTCAAGGTTGTGTTTCAATGAAGAGTTGATCTTCAAATTATGCTGAGCAACCCTGCCGGAGGGCCCTCTCTGCCACTCATGGTAAAACAGTCTGGGCAGCTTCCCAGGTTCTGCCCACCTTCTTAAACAATAAAGCTGCAAAATGTTTTCCAGCTTTTTCTTCAGTAGTGAGTTGGACATGTTGCCATGGAGATTGACCTTCACCAGCAAGAATACATTTGCCATTTGATCCCAAGGAATAAATCAGTGACCTGACTGTGGGCATGGAGAAGGAGGCTGGTTCTCCTGAAGCTTCCTTGTCAGTGTATCTAACTCTGCCCACTTTGAACAGCCTCCCCCCACCTTGCTCTCTCTTGCTCTTTCTCTCTGAAACTACTATGGCATTTTTGAGGGCATGACTCAACTGTACCCAAGGCCTACAGAACTCTAGTGGCTTCAACTAGAGGATTAATAGCCTTTGCAAACACAGGGCACCGATTCTTTGTTTCCTTTCAGAAGTTCATGATTCATTTTCGGTAAACAAAGAAAGGATTTACCAGTCTGCAATTTGCCCTCTTCTGAATGCGCTTCTTTCAGTTCCCCATAAAGGCATCGTGCATTTCAAACAGTTGTCTTCCTTCTGTAATCCGCGTTCTTTCTTCCAAGCATGGAAAGACATATAATTTAGTTCTCACTCAAATCCAAATGAGATGACTTTCAAAGACCATTCAAGCCCTGTGTTTGTCCTTTGCAAGAACATGCAACTGAAGAATTGAAATGCTGCCAGGGCTGGTGTCACTGCTGGAATGCAGAGGAAAATGTACTTTACAATGGCATTGTGCCTCTCCTGACATTGATGGGTCCTGTTGTCAACAGGCAGGAGAAATTAAAATATCCTAACCTGTCTGCACAATATCCTTGGTGTTATACAACAATAAAATATTCAGCAGTCTGATAAGTTTACTGTTAGAACTGACAGATCAAGTTGAAACTGGTCGAAGAACGTGTCCGGTATGGTATATACTGTTCCTTGAGATTGGTTTCTACCCTAGCACCGGTGTTCAGCAGAGCTCATATTGACTCAATTATTAAGTCAACTCAAAGGCATTTGACTAGCTTGCTTTCACAAGTCTGAAATACTTTTAACTGTTGACGAAGGGTTCAGTTTCATTACACTGAGTTCCAGAGGAATGCTATGGTAATACAGTTCTGTTCCATCATTTGTATAGTCTCAGAAAATCACCGTAGCTTTCTGGAAGTACCTGGAAAAGGACTCAAAAATGAGTGTAGGTCAGTGAGAATCTCAGAGGCAGCTGATCTTTGCCTATTCACTTATTTATTAGGTTTATGAGAAATAGGTTTCAGAGAGCTGATATTCTTTGACACAAAATGTCTTACATTTAAAAAAAGAAATAGCCCAAACCAAAACACCATAGACGTTCAAAGTTTGATAATAAATCTAAAAAGCATAGTAACAAAACTACTGCTGTGTGTGACAAAGTGTCATGTTCTCCCCTGCCTTGGCCTAGTGTTCTTCCCATTGTATAAATAAATTCTCTGAATAGAACACAACATCAACTTAGAAAAAGAGAGAGGAAAAAAAAGAAAAATCTGACTGAATATTTTTAGTCAAATGTTACCAGTTCAAGGTATAGAAGATGCAATTCCCCTTTCTCTCTCTCTCTCTCTCTCTCTCTCTCTCTCTCTCTCTCTCACACACACACACACACACACACACACACACACACACACACACACAGAGAGAGAGAGAGAGAGAGAGAGAGAGAGAGAGAGAGAGAGAGAGAGAGAACACACAAGGTTCTCAGCAGGGCTATGAGCTGGGCAGGAAGAGCAGCCAGCCCCATTACTGCTCAGAGTCCCAGGCAACTTGACCATGGTCACACCTTGACCAAAGTACCCTCCCCTACCCAGTGTAGCCCAAGCCATGTGTGCCATACATCCCTTACCTCTGTCAGATAGACTAGGTTAGGTTACATATGAACTGAGCCTGTTTTCTTGAGGTACAGGATTTACACCCTGGGACTCTTTAAGAATGGACACCACACTTCCTTGGGACTGAACCTGCTCCTTTAAGGTTGTCAATCTATGAGAAGTAATCAATTAAATGTCTTTCTCTGGTGCCCTTCTTTCCCTGTTCCCTCCCTCAAACCTAGCAGAATGGATCCTCAGGAGATAAGACAGATTTAATAATAAAACTTTGTTTTTCTCTTAACATGTACACCTCATGTACACCTCGATGTCTGGGAAAACTGGTAAACTTCAGATGGTGACATACGTCAGGCGTGTGACCTTTGTGATTTAATATGGAGAAGAGGAAGCTGCAGCTTGTAGGAAGAACACAGTGCGCAGTGAAATTTGTGAAGAGCTGATTGACTTCTCAAGTGATAACAGATGAGTTATTCAGGACTTATTTTTACTTATAAATTATGTGCCTATGTGCACATAGGCACAGGTGCCCACAGAATTAGGTCATTATGGATGCTTGACAGGAAAGAACCAGGTCTTGGAACAAGTTTATCCATTCTAATCACAAACTGTAGAGAGAGATTGAATATTTGGACACTGGACTTGGAGATTTAGAGACATTTTCATCATGATAACATGGGCAAGGAGAACAGAAACCATGTATACCGAATATATATGAGAAGGATGGAATTATATGGGGCAGGGAAAGTTCTGAGATACGTGAACAGACCATCACGAGAAAGTGTTGAGTTGCTTCAGAATTGGCTTGTTAAAATCTGGGAAAGGCAGTTTTGTAGTAGGAGGTTTCTGGCCTGGACTTTCAGGCCTAGCCTCAAGGTTTAGGCCCGCAGACCCACAGTCCCACAGAGACACACAGAGGCTTACTAAAGTTTTAGGTTGTTTGGCCTAAGGCCCAGGCATATTACTTGCTAACTCTTTACCCTTAATCTAACCCATTACTCTTATCCTGTTCAGCCATTCGACTTGGTACCTTTCCTTAGAGCAGCAGGGTTGTCCTCTGCTTCTTCGGGCTTCTCTCTGGCATTCTGCCCTCCCTGTGCTTCCTGTTCTCAGAGTTTTCTTAGTCTGGTAGCCCCGCCCACACTTCCTGCCTACCTTTGGCCAATCAGTATTTTTTATTAAACCAATGGGTGGGACAATTATTTACAGTGTAACAACATAATCTCCCACACAGTTTCATAAGTTGATACATCCTAACTGACTACTTGGAAGTAAATGTCAAAAAATGCAACATACAGTCTAGAATGTGGGCTTTGGCTTCAAAGTTAACTGAGTGGTGTTGCCCATCTCCTCTTCCATTTTCTGGTCCTTGTAATTAGATTTTGAACATCCCTGAATTTTCTTTTATCAGCTTATTTAGACTAATAGAGTAGGTGTGGAGGGGAAAATCCTTTACTTTGGGATCTTGGTATATCCTCTTATTGACAGTAGGTCCAATGTCATTAGAAGGAAAAGCCCCATAGCTTCTATTTTCTTTTGCAAAGAGCTTCACACTTCACAAATAGTCACAAAGTGGGGTGAGTTTTATTTCTCTCTGCTCAGCAAGGACTAGGTATTTCGACTTTCCTTCATCATGCTTCAAGTTGCATGTTTCATGAATTCACTCATTTTTCCTGTGTCTATTCTTAAAGCAGGGATGTGAGCTGTCAGGATAAATACCTTGTCCTATGGATGTTTTTGTCAGTCACATTGCATTGGGGGTAATGTAGAGGGAAAGAAAAATTCTCTGTCTCTGGGGTTCACTGGCAATAGACTGGACCAGGAGAAAAGGCATGGCCATCTATCAATGGACAGGGGCATCGTCTGTTGGGGCTTCCGTGCTCACCCAGAGGGGTCCAGAAAGTTGTATACTCTTCTCTATACTAGAGGAGAAAACATCGGTGGTTTTGAATGAATGAGTTTTTAGGGACAGGCAATGGTCTGTAAATTGTTATCTTTAGAAGCTAAGTGGACCAAGAGCAGACAATGTAACTTATGAGAAAGCATGTTTGAGTGTGGTGACCACCTTAGTCATTATTCCCAGTGTAGGACTTTTTAAATTAAGAAGGAACAGAAACTTACTTTCTACCATTCTGGGGACTCGAATTCAATATTAAGGTAGTAAGATGTGGTGGATATTATTGTTATATTCTCACATGGAAAAAGCATTAAAACAGATAGGGATGAATATTTAGTCTTCACATGGTAGGAGAGAGAGGGTAGGGGGAGAGAGAGAGAGAGGGTCACTGTTATAAAATGAAGCGCTCTGTCCCCACTAACTCATGACTTTTCTCAGTTAACACAGTTCCAGAGAGAACTCTAAAGACAGCTGTACTCCTGAGTGGAAACAGGATTTAGGTGTGAAAGAAAACCAGAGCAAAGCTTCTTCCCACACTTCTAGAAGAACAAATAAAGCTTTGAGATCTGGATTTTTTCATTTGAAAGGCCTAGTATATCCAAGTGTCATTTTGGGCTAATATTTTCTGAGCCCCCAACACTAATGAATTTGAAGGTATTTGAAATTTCAGTTGTCCTAGAGATCACACTTAGATGACCCGGAGCATTTGAGTTCAGAATCTCTTTGAATTTGCTCATAACTTAATGCAATTTATCAGACAACTTTTTCAATTATAATTGTTATTTCTCATGAGCTAAAGATTGCTACTCTGGTGCATTTAATAAATGTAAAAATGGGTCCTCAAAGGGAAACCTACTTATAGTTTACTCTTTAATATAATTTAATATTAAAATTGGGATTGTGTTTTTCAGTTTGTATAAAGGCTAGTTTAATTCACATTTCCATTGCATTTGGTGAAAGTAGGAAGTAAGCTTGCCTTTTGGAAAGCAAGAGTCTAAATGTTTTTTACTCTGGTAATCACCTGTCATCTCTACTTACTTGAAAATGTCATCACATACATAGTTTTCTAAAGGGGGAAATTTGAAACTATGTCTTGAGGTATGCAGTTCCCAGGTTCCTTCCTGTTATCAGCTCAGAGAATGGATGTCTTGTAAGACAGTTTCCTGAGAAGTGGGTCATTCAGGACTCCCAGTAAAGGCTGGGATGGATATATATGTTAAAGGCTTCACATTTTAAGCCATCTTTGTTATAGTAAAAAAGGATTAGGTTCTCTTGCTGAGGATATTTGAAATATTTTAAAAAATATTAACACAAAAATAAACAACCCTATTAAAAATATCAAAAGTTTTGAATAGTGATGTTCCAAAGGAAATACACATATTCATAAAATGACACAGGGGCAAAGCTCATCTCCATTGCATATTGGAAACAAAATACAGAAATCTATGAGAAAACAGAACCTAATCTGAAATGCAATTTTCAAATATCTTTAAAGTTACATTGATCTTTTAACTTTGTAAAACAATCTTTAAAATTATTTTTTATCACATTTTATGTGTGTATCAGTGTGTGTATATTTGTGTGTGAGTGTGTACATGTATATGGATGTATATGCATGCATATGGGTGTGTGTGTGTATGAGTGTGTGTGTGTATGTGTGTGTGCGTGTGTGTGTATGAGTGTGTGTATGAGTGTGTGTGTCTGTGTGTGTCTGAGTGTGTGTGTGTCTGAGTGTGTGTGTATGAGTGTGTGTCTGTGTATCTGTGAGTGTGTGTGTATGAGTGTGTGTGTCTGTGTGTGTGTATGAGTGTGTGTGTCTGAGTGTGTGTGTGTATGTGTGTGTGTATGAGTGTGTGTGTATGTGTGTGTGTATGGGTGTGTGTGTATGAGTGTATGTGTGTGAGTGTGTGTGTGTATGAGTGTGTCTGTGTGTATGAGTGTGTGTGTCTGTGTGTGTGTGTGCTCATTCATGCCACAGGGTCCATGTGAAGATCAGAGGACAACCTTAACCTTAAGAGGTGAGTTCTTTCCATTTCCCAAGTGGGTTCCAGGGATAGAACTTGGGTCCTCAGCTTTGGCAGCGGGTCCCTTCGTCTGGTGAACTTCTCATTGTCCCATATGACAATATCTGTTAATACACAAGGATTTAATGATGGTAAAAACTACCTTCTCTATTGTGCATATTGCTTGTGTTTTTGGTCTTAACATCTAAAAAGCTGTTGCTAAATCTAAGGTTACAAAGATTTATGTCTGTCTTCTTCTAAGGCGGTGGTGTTCAACTGATGTGACCCTTTAATATCGTTGCTCATGTTGTAGTAACCCTCTCCATAAAATTTATTTTGTTACTACTTCATAATTTTGCTGCTGTTATGAATCATGGTAAATATATGCTATGCAGAATATCAACCCACAGATTGAGAATCGCTTCTCTAAGAGTTTTACTGTCTTAATTTTATTCTTTTGCATGAGTATTTTCATTCACTCTGGTGTAATTAGTTGAAGAGACTTCATAGTATTTAAAAATTATGTTGTGTTTTATATTTAGTGTATATAAATATTTAATATGTCTATAAAGCAAAAAAAATCTTAATAGAACTTGGAACACTTTTGCAATTACTATTCTACTGATGAGCTAGCATATTCTAAATAAATTGCTTTATGTTATATTTATCCATTTGTGTCTACTGTTCTGCATACCAGTTCTGCTAGTTTGTATTTCAAATTTACATTTCTTTCATTATAGAAACATTCTGATTTTATGTACATAGACCAAGTATATTATTTGAGCTTTTGGTAGTGTGACCTCATGCTCAGTTTCCCCTTCTCACATTTGATTTTACTTTTATTCAACATTATTCAACTAACATGTTATAACTCAATTTCACCATGTTTTTATCATTGGTATAGTTATCCATTCTAGAATTTATTACAGTTCAATTATTCATTCTCCTTTATTTCTGCTCTAGTTATCATTGCTGAGATGAAATACCATGACCAATGCAACTTAGGGAAAAAAGGGTTTATTTGGTTTACCCTTCCACAGCACTGTTCATCACTGAAGAAAGTCAGGACAGGAACTCAAACAGGGCAGGAACTGGAGGCAGGAGCTTACACAGAGGCCATGGAGGGGGCTTCTTACTGGCTTGCTCAGTGTGCTTTCTTATACCATCCGGAACCTGCCTAGGAGTGTCATCACCCACAATGGGCTGGACACTTCCACACAATCATCAACTAAGACAATGACCTATAGGCCATTCTTATCGATTTGTTTTCTTAATTGTAAGTATTTCATCTCAGACTCCTCTAGCTTCTGTTGTGTTACAAAATCAAAACAAAACAGATAAATAAAAGACCCAAATAAGCAGGACAATTTAGTTATGTTTAAGTTTAGTTTAGTTATATCTATTATCGTATTATTTGGAAATACAATTTTACTTTTGTGTGTGAACAATCAATTATTCTACCACTGTTCACTGATGGTGGTTCGTCATGCCACTGCACCTCAGTGCCATTTGATCACACATAATATTCTCTTTGTTTTTGAATGGACTATCTTTCAATTGATCTTCATCAGCTTCTGATCTCCAGCCTCTACACTCTTCAGATCTGTCATTACTTTTAAAAGACTTCTTGAGCCACCACAACACTCTGTGTCCTTAGCACTTCTAGGCCAAATGGATCTTTGAAGCACTGTGTTGGCTCTTCTGCTTTTGGGTAGAGAGCTCAATAATAACTCAATAAGAAAATCTCTTGAATTTGCTTTTTTTCTAGCATCATTTCCACAGAATAAAATAATAGAAACTAAGCAGAAAGTAATGTCACTAGCAAAAGAACATAAAGCCAGAAGTGCTCATTAAAACAATGTGTAACGTAGCCACATTTATTAAGAATATATTCATAGAGTAAACAGCAACCTCCAACAATTCCAAAGCTGCAATTACTTTTGCATCCAACTAGTATTTGGTGCATAAAATGCAGAATATTATTATCTTGAAGATACACAGTCATTGAATCAGATACATAAATCATAAAATAAGACAGATGAGATGGTGCATACCTGTAATAAATCTCAGTGCCCAGGATGCTGAGAGAGGAGAGATTGCAACTTTAAAGGCAGCTTAGCCTACATAGTGAGTTTGAAGTTAGTTTGGGCTATACAACATGGCCCTTTATATAAAAAAAAAATTAAAAATTGAATAGATACAGTTGTCCTAATTGAAAATAAAAACATATACTGTCCATACTTTGTACCACTTCTGTTTTGTTGATGTGAATAATGTTAACTACATTTGTTTGGTATATACATGATGTGGGATGTCTTTCTGTACACTACGAGTATATTTTGTTACCATTTGTTAATAAAGGGACTGTTTTGGCCTATGCCAAGGCAACTTAGAGTCAGGCAGGAAATCTAAGCAGAGGTAAAGATGGAGAAGGGCAGAGTCAAGGAGATGCTGCAGGCTGCTGCCCAGAAAGCAAGATGTAATGGAGCACAGGTAGAGCCACAGGGCCATGTGGCAATACAAAGATTAATGAAAGTGGGTTGAATTAAGTTGTAAGAGCTAATAATTGGTAATGAGTCTGAGGCATAAGCCAAACAGTTTGTAATTAATATTAGCCTCCGAATAATAATTACTTTATAAGTGGCTGCAGGACCATGGGTGAGAAAGATTCCTCCAGGCAATGGGCCCTGATGAGTCAGAAAATTTATAACTACATAAACAGATTCTCTGTAAAAACTAAAAAAAAAAAAAAATTATGCATATGAGTGTTTTGATTACATGTATGTCTGTATATTATTGTAATATGGTTGATTGTGGAAGCCAAAAGAGGGTGTTGGATCTGCAATGTGGGTTCTGGGAGCACAACTCAGGTCTTCTGAAAAAGCAGTAAGTGCCCTTAACTGCTGAGCCATCTCTCTAGCCCCAGTTTTTTCTTTGCTAGGTTTATTTCTATTGTTTTTTTTTATTTATGTGTGTATGTGTGAGTGTATATTGCATGTGTGGAAGTACCCATAGAAGTGTGAAGATGATGTTGGATCCCCTGGAGCTGGAGTTACAGGCAGCTTTTAACCACGTTATGTGGTTATTGGGAACCTAACTTGGGCTCTGGAAGACTTGGAAATGCTCTTAGCAGCTGAGGCAGCTCATTTTCATACTCTAGTAACCTCTGGTCTTCAATTAGCTTTAAGAACGATTTGCTTATACATACCTTCCATATTCTGCTCTTCTCTCTATCTCTCTGGTCTGAAAATTTTAGTATATGTCTGTAGACTTTTAGTACATTTTAAAAACTGTTGATTATTTCAGAAATTTAGTGGCATATTTAACTCCAAGTCTGCGTCCTCAGATTAAAGTATTTCTCAAAGAAAAGTAAAGGAGATGATAGGTTTTTGATGTGTGTTCCCCAAAGAATCCCCACAAATGACACAAGGATGTCTTCATGATTCCTCCCCCTCTGCAAGACAAGAATTCCTCTTTTCCACCACAGAAATAAATTGACAAGGCAGAGCCAAAAGGCCACTAATACTTAGGTGAGTTATATAATACACGGGCTCAAGAAAAAGAAGGGTCTGGAAAACCAAGATGTGGTTACTTCTACATTGGAAGCATCCTGACAGAAAGTTGAAAAGTTGAGAATGAGATAGGAAAGGTTTGAGTACAGAGTTTGAAGGAGGAAAAAGAGTTGAGTCATTCACATAGCACAGACCTAAAGTGCTGGGTGACAGGGCTTGATGTATAATCGAGTGTGGGTGAACTAGCAAGTTGTCATGTCATATTCCTTTATGTATCGCACCAATGCAGCTCCTTGCTTTGTGAAACTGCACAACTCTACAGGTAAGAACTTACCCTGGTCCCATCAGGTCCAAGGGTAAGAGCCAGTGTTGGGAGCAGCATCAAGAAGCTTCCTCCTTCTTGGTCATCTGTAGATGCGGTTGGGACTATGTCTGTGAGTTTCACAAAAATGAGGAATAAATACCTGAACCTCTGATCCAAATGGAGAATACTCTCCTGAGTCTCTTCTGCATAGAAGCAGCATGTAGAGTGGTAGAGAGGGATCCCACCATGTGGCTTATGTGAGTATAAGACCTTTTTAGTCAGGGTTCTTCAGAGAAACAGAACTGATGGAATGGACACATATAAAAGATCATATATGTATATGTATAATGTAACATATGGGATTTTATTAGAGTGAGTTACAGCCAGTGATAGCTGCCTCTCAATGGAAAGTTCTTACTCGGTGATTATATTGTCTGCTCTCTCAGGACATTTCTTGCACAGGTTTGTGAGCACCTGTGCTATGGGATAGTGCTTTTGTACACCTATAAATATTTGTCATTGCAAATATTGGTTTAATAAATTGCTGATTGGTCAAGTAGCTAGACAGGAAGTGGAGGCAGGGCAAGCAGATGAGGAGAATTCTGGGAAGTAGAAGGACAGAGCAGCAGATGACAGCAAGACACAGAGGAAGTGGGATGAGATGCCGCACTGAGCAAAAAGGTACCACACCATGTGGCTAAACATAAATAAAAATATGGGTTAAAGTATAAGAGTCAGCAAGTGATAAGCCTGAGCCATAGACTGAGCGGCTTGTAATTAATATAAGCCTCTGTGTGTTTCTTTGCGACTAAGTGGCCATGGGAACAGCAGGAAGAACAGAACAAAGATCTGACTACGTACCTGGGTGGCAGGGACAGTGTCTGTATATATATATATATATATATATATATATATATATGTATGTATGTATGTATGTATGTATATGTATGTATGTATGTATATGTGTGTATGTATGTATATGTGTGTATGTATGTATATATATATGTATGTATGTATATATATGTATATATGTATGTATATATATATATATATATATATATATATATATATATATATATATAAAGTAAAGAAAACAATTTAACTGGTTTTGACTGAATAATCAGAATGTCTCCTTGACTACACCATTCTGGGCTCTTGCTCCTCAGACCTATGGAAGTTGTCTGACTCCTGCCGTTTATAAGCCTGGTTGTTAAGATTCTCCTTTGATTGGATGGTTTTTTTTTTTTCTTCTACTAATCAATTTTTTTTGAAGGCGTCAGTGGCCAGAGTTGACCCCCTGCTACACACCTCTAAGACACTCTCGATGCAACTGAGATTAGATTCCTTGTCACTTGGGTAATCAAAAGTCTGTTAATTATAGAGAATACATGTAGTTTTTTAAACTGATCATCATAGTTACAAGTAAATGCTTGCTTGCTGCTCTTTTTGACGATGCCCTCTTATTTCGGCGCCGTTTCTTTTTAGAGTAATCACACCCCAAATTTATTTCCTGCAATTTCTAATTCTGATTTCATTAAGTTGAAGAAGCTTAAGGCATTCATTGATGAAGCAATTGAGAGTAGACTCCGGATTTTTAAAAACTTTTCCTCATTATTTATATTTTTCTTACTTGATTTGATTTAACTGGATTTTAAAGGTATATCTAGTTGGGTCTCTCTTAACTTTCTACTTGTTTGCATAAAACTTCTCTTTTCTCTTATTTATATTTACCAAATGTTTTATTACATTGTGTAATTATAACAACAAACGACCAGCAACACAGATTTGAGAATAAATGTATTCTACTAAATTGGGTAGGGGAGGGGTTATGGGCCAGCTCTCTGCGATAACAGGGCGGGGCCAAAGGTCAGTTTAGGATGGAGTTTAGGAATGCAGGCAGGCAGGCAAGCTATTTCCTGTGAAACAATAGGGTCTTGGGCAAACAGGAGCAGGGGACCATCTGGGGATATTCATTTCCTGGTGCAATGGTCCCAATGGACAATTGTGCAAGCTTCAGAAAGTTCTTGCCTTGGCAAACAGTTAACAGTTCTCATGGTAGGGCTTTCCTGGGTGACCCCACCCAGGTTGCTAGATCAGGAATGTGGTCCCAGGGCCTTATTTTGGAAGGTCAAGCTGCTTACCAGGTGGGTCTCAGGAATTCAGGAAGTATCAGGCTCAGGCTGCTGGGATGTCCCAAGCAGCCAGCAATCCTATGAATGAAGCTTTTCCTAGAAACAGCCATCTAATTTAGTGATACAATGAAGCCAAAACTCTGTTTACCTTGGCTAGTTTCAGGGACCTCAGGAAGGGGTCAAGGGGGGAGAGGGTTACAGGATTTTTCTATTTTCACAGTTCCAACAGTGGATGTCTCATACTCTTTAATGGACTCCATGGTGCACAAGCAGATGAGCAAGCACATACATATACACACAAAACAAACAAACAAACAACAATTAGAATAATACTTTTTTGAATTCAGATTTAGCTTTAGAGTTTCTCAATGGAAATATGTTTTTTTTTTTTCTTTTTCTAAGTAGCATAGTACCTCCCTTGACTTTCCCAGTTAGATAGGATTGGATTATTTCGAATGTGATGGCTATTTCTTTTGAACAATGCTAATATTGATAGCATGGAACTAATGGTTGTTAATAAACATAATAATTGACATTTCTAATCCAATTTTTCTGCTGTTGAATGCAAGGCTTATAAAGATGAAACAGAAATAGCTTGGACTTATGCAATACATACCATAGAAAGAGAAGCAGTTCATGTTTTGAACCTCAAACACAAAATGTAGAGAATTAGAAATGCCTTGTATTGAATCTTTAAACTCCAAGAGCCTAACTTCAGTAACCTACTTCCTCCAACAAGACCACACCTCTTAATTCTCTTCAAATAGTGCCACCAGCTGGAGACCAAGTATTCAGATACCAGAGCCTATGGGGGACATTTGTATTCAAACTGCCATGGGGGTTAGACAAGGTCTCTGCTTTCAGAGAGTGTGGGAACACTCTGGGCAAGGTGTAGAGACCTCATGGCAAATGCCCAGACCAATGAGAATACAGAGGCACATGTTATTCGGTGGAGAAAATGGGGTAGTAAATCAATTAAACTAGTGCTTGGAAAGGCTGGCTGTGGGGATAAAATCTGACTTGAATGAGGGGATAGAATCAACCATGTAAAGAGCTGGGGGTATGTGTTTTAAGTGGCCACATCAGTTGTCCCCAGGTCATTGGCCATGCAAATGTCCCCAGCTGGTGGCAGGTAGGAGGGAAAGGATGGTGCTATTTCTAGGAAGGTTCCATTCCCACATGACCAAGGCAGAGCATTGTAAGAATCTCCTGCTGTGTGTAACTAGAGAAGAGCTATGGCCTTTCCCAAGCTCCTTTGGGACCCTGAATTTCTGGGCTGTCACATTACTCTGTGAAACCGAACTTGCATCAGATCTGTGTGTAACCATCCCTTGCCTGTCCACAGCAAGTAGGCATGTTCTCGCTTCTCCATTCCTCAGGCTGGGCGTTCATCCACACCAATTCTTCAGATTAAGACAGGAAACTACACACTCAAATAGGGAACTTCAACTCTCTCACCTAATCTTTCATTTTCTTAACCTTTTTTTTTTTTTTTTTTGCTCAGGTTCTGTTCTGACAAGCCAAGGTTTCTTGGTAATACAAGTGGAAATTAGGCATAAGCAGATGAATATGATCTCATGGATGCAGCCTACCAGGATCAGTCTATTAGAAAACTTGTTTAGGCCAAATCTGTTTTTTTTCATTCCTACAGCCAACAGAACTGCAGGAAAAATCACTCATGTCTGAAAGGAGAGTATAGTGACATCTATAGTACACACCACTGCTTTTGTCGGAGGCAAAACAAACCACAAACAACATCATGTTGTCAGAAAATTATGGGTCAGAGGTTTATTTCAAAAGGAGAAAATTCTAAACTATTACGCTTCAGTGTGGTTCCAAAGGCTGGTAGTAAGCCAGAAGTAAAAACTTCCTATAGAGACACTTTTTATATAAAAATAATAAAATGAAAAACCAACTTAAGATAAAAATAAATAATGTAATTTTTTAAAAAAATCTTCCTATAGAACAAGATTCAAAAATTGCTGTAATTTTTGAATCTTGTCCTTGGGTCAGTATATCAACAGTCTGTAACTCTGGGGAAAAAAAAAATCAAACAGCTGTTTTCTGGTTTCTCAAAGGACAGGTTTAGCTTAAGTGACATGTTAATGTCTAAGTGGGAGGCAGATCTAGACAATTTTTTTTATTTTTTGGTTTTGATAGCTTGATTTATAAACAAAGCAAATGAAACAGTAGCCATCAGAACATTCTAGACTCATATGGAACTAATGAGCAGTGAGTAATATTGGTGATTTGGAAAGATGAGATCAAAATGATACTCAGGGTGTCTGTGTGTGTGGAGTGCCAATGGTGGCCCAATTTCCCACCTCTTATCGCAGCACCATTATGAACAACAGCTTTCCTTTGCTCCCTGAACAGCTGGGGTGGATTCTAGGAGAAGTTCTCTCCAAGGTGGATTCTGTTCCTATAGCATCTGGGATTCCACTTTAATTTTCGTACCTGACTTGTCCAAGTATCCACAAATAAAGTGAAATTTGGGGTTATTTTAAAGACACCGAAATCACAAATCAAGGATATGAAACAATTGTTCTTAGGTTCAGCGTTCAGAGCATGAATGTGGTGAAGCCACCAGCTGCTTCTCTCAGCTCAGTGTGATGGCCGTTAGTGAGAACACTGACCAGTTTTCAGAAATCTTACGTGAGCATGACAGCCTGTCATTGTTCATACCAGTGGATACACTTGTCTCTGTGCATCATCTGGTGACTAAAAACCTCCACTGGCTTCTCATTTCACTTGAGCTGTTCAAGATGTGTATCATGAACTCAACACCTTTTATCTGCTCTCTCCCCAGGCCTTATTTTGCTCTCCTCTGCCATGATACTCTGAACTTCAGACATCTTGGCATGGCCCCAACATGTGTATGCCTCAGGGTCTATGTATTTACTATTTCTGCTTCTGTGTACATTCCCCTCCCTCATACCAGCTCCTTCCTATCACTTATCCTACCTTTATGTGTAGTACAAGGTTTCTGTCCTGAACTTTCGGGCCTAGCCTCAAGGTTTAGGCCCACAGACCCACAGACCTGCAGAGACAAACAGATGCTTACAATAGTTTTAGGCTGATCAGCCTACGGCCCAGACATATAACTTGCTAACTCTTTACCCTTAATCTAACCCATGACTCTTATCCTGTTCAGCCATGTAGCTCGGTACCTTTTCTCAGAGCAGCATAGTTGTCCTCTGCTTCTTCTGGCTTCTCTCTGGCATTCTGCTCTGTTCTGCCTGTTCCTAGAGTCTTCTTAGTCTGGTAGCCCTGCCCAAACTTCCTGTCTGCCTTTGGCCAATCATTGCTTTTTATTAAACCAGTGGGTGGGACAATTATTTACAATGGAACAACATAATCTCCCTACATTTATGTAAGATCTCTTTTAGAAAGATTTTCTTAACTACATATTCAAACTAACTTCCTGTTTTTCTGCCCACCGTATTCTGGAATCCATCTCTCTCTCCCTCCCTCCCCCGACCCACCCATCATCTAGCTATCATCTTTCTCTCTCTCTCTTCAACTATCAATATATTCAGTGTGTGTGTGTGGGGGGGGCGGTCAGTATACAACATGCAGAAATCATTCTGTCTTTCTACCATGTGGGCTTCAGGGATAAAACTAGGGAAGTGTTGGCAAGGACATTCATCCACTGAGCCGCCTTATCACCCTCTTTCTTCACAGCTATTATCACCTCTTAATGTAAGTACTATGCAATGACTTTTAGGCTGTCTTCCTATAGTAAGAGAAGTCAGACCTTTTTGTTTTTCATCCCCAAATACCTGCACCTCAAACAGTGTCTGATAGAGTTAGGTGATATATATGTTTGAAAAACTAGTAAATGTAGTGACTTTCCTTGGCTCTATACTCTTTCTCGTGATTAAGCAAGCATTGCGAATGTTCCTTCCTTCCACTTTTCATGCGATTACTTTGCATTTTGAATTCCCAAGTCTGTAATTTCTAGTCCATCCCTTCAACAGAGAGTTGTTTTATTGTCATTTGAACCAATGTGTCAGTGTTGACTTCCGAAGTCCACACAGGTAGGTACAGAACTGTACTGTTTGTGGCCTTCGGTGCCCCTCTGCTCCGAAAAAGCACAAATGAGTAGCCTTTCAATTATTTCTCTTTCCCGCTTTCATGACTAGGGTAACTCATGTCAATTGACTTCCATCCAAAGGGACTGTTGAGAGTTCATAGTCTAAGTCTAGGTACGCGCATGCGCATGTGTGCGTGCGTGCGTGCGTGCGTGTGTGTGTGTGTGTGTGTGTGTGTGTGTGTGTGTGTGTGTGTGTGTGTGTGCGTGTGCGTGTGCGTGTGCGTGTGTGTGTGTGTGTGTGTATGTTTAGAGTAAAACTCCTTAGTTTAAATAGTATATAAATTTTGAGTGTTGATTCCTGTAATGGCAACAGTTTGTCTCTTCTCATTAGAAGCAGAGGAGCTGTTGGCATTGCGAAGGGATGACTTATTTGTGCTCAGTTCAAAGTAAACTGGTTATTGAGGAGACCTGCCTTGAAGTGGTATCTGCATGAAGACTATACGTGGATGGAGCCAGTCAGAAAAATTGACTAGGAATGTGCATACATTATATTTTCATCCCTTTACATAGAACAATCTTATATTTGCTATAAAACAGCAATTTGAGTCCCCAGTGAAATTTAACAGACCTTATTAGGGACATTATACTAAATACAGACAGAGTCCTGAATGATATTATTTTGTTTTCTGTAAGGAGTCCTCTGTGAGAGGCAATGAAGGATGAATCTCTTCACAGATACGTTTAAAGCAACAACAGTCACAGAGCTAGACAATGACATAGAGTCTGTCTCAGCTTTCCTGAGGCTGGTACATCACACTCTTTTCATACTGTTAATTACACTTGTCCCGTCTAAGTCTCCATTATTAGCTAATTCTTTTCTATTAAATAGGGTCGATACATCAGTTGATTTTTCACTGGTATCATTTTCCCCATTGTTTACATAGAAGTTATCAGTAGCCGATGGTATCCGAAATAAACAAAACATTACTAGTCTAGCCTCATGGTATTGGATACTAACTTGAGATGAGATATCTAAGGATTTTGCTGGGTGAAGTAGCCATGAAGACTGAGGGAAGAGAAATGTAAGAGAGAAAACAGGAATAAACAAGAGAGGAGGGGGGGCACAAAAGGAGGGTAGGATGGAGAGATTGGGGAGAAGGAAGGAGGAATTATGGGAAGGGAGAGGGAGCAGAATAGCAAGAACACCCACATAATATAAGACACTTCCAGCCCAGCTAGCAGGAGACCTTAGGCTAAGTACATTATCTTTAAGCCTTATAGAACGGCTTGTTGAACTGTGTTCCATGGGACAGATGCAGGGTGACACCTGCTATTGCAAATAATGTTTCACGGTGAAGGCAGTCACATCCATTCACTCACATACTGTCTATGTATCTACGAATGCTCTCATGTTGAATTAGTAGAACTGAGGTACCAGAATATGGCTAGAAAAGTCTATAAATATTTATTATTTGACTCTTTGCAGAAAATAGTTCACTGGCCTTTCTCTAGGCCAGTTCAGTGTCGGGCAGGAATGGCCTTCTCCAATACCCTCACCATGCTGAGAAAAGTCCTTGAAAACTTGTGTTAGTGTACATTCTTTCTTTACTGGGCTTGAGTTGAGGCCGCTAGAGTAATATTCCTAATATGTTTCCATGAAGGAAGACTCATGTGAGGTGACTCCACAGCTGCCACACAACAAATCTTAAGTAGACATTGACTAAACACTTGGGTTGTAGCTGGATTTTCCAGCCTACTGTGCTGGGAATGGACATACAGAGAGAAGACAGGCTGTGCAAACCAAAACATTTACCATCTCTCACCTTTCTGAAAAATTTTACTAATTTCTTTGTTTTTGCTTACAAGTGAGATGATTTCTTCTTAGAAAAAAACAAATTAGCCTGCCTTATGAAAAAAGAAGGAATTACTTTGGTAGGTTTAGCATGCTCATCTCTGACTTAGATAAAATGTGTTGCTAAGGGAGGCTCATTGGGCTGTATGGCCTGAGGTTTTCTCTCGTAATGATTACTTATTACATACTGGCTCACCATGTCTCAGAAACTCTGTCTCTTTCATAAGTTCTATATGTAGGATGTAAGGTTTGGAGTAAAAGATCAGCAATGTCTTCTGATGCTATAAAAGTGTAACATAAAGTAGTGATGTTTTAAGGCATGGACCTAAGTAAGTAGCTTGGTCTTTATACATGGATGGGGTAAAGATCATGCCTTGTACATGTTCTCTAGCTAGTATAAAAAGAATTTTATCTAGGAGGATGTCTGTCATCTCTTAGTATCACAAATTACTTCTATATCAAATTTCAGAATCTAGAACCTATTTATAGGCTCTATGGCCCCATGGCCCACCCAATAAAAGAGACCAATGAAGTAGACAATTGAAGTAGACCTCAACCTCATGGGGTCTCACGGAGAGAAAAACAAGAGAGCATATGGTGTGTTCAGTGTGTGTGTGTGTGTGTGTGTGTGTGTGTGTGTGTGTGTGTGTGTGTGTGTGTGTGTGTGTGAATCTAAATACCAGAGCAGCTTAGGAATACTCGTCCTCTCTCTGAAAACCAGTCTAGACATATAACCCAGACTCACTTGCTTGATCATCTACAACATCTCTGTGATTGAAATCTAAGGGTCTTTAGAGGGCATGGAGGGGGGTCATAAGAAAGGAAACCGTTTATTCCAGTCATGTTACATGTAAGGTTCTTGGATCTGTAGTTCAATTTGGGTTTCAGGTAAATAATGGGTAATTGTAAGGATAAATACGCACTATAAACATTTTTATTATATTTAGCCAATTGAGAATGATTCCTTTGGAAAGTCAAAGAGCGTAGCATATTGGTGCTGTATATCTGCAGAAGGGAAAGAATGGACCTTGGGGCAGAGGTTACCACAGTCTTTAAA